>CM027873.1:32867076-33467076 GCA_016097615.1 Eucalyptus dawsonii
GCTTGAATGGATCTCATGGTGATGTATGCTTGATAGCATGGATGATACGAATCATGGTGATATATGCACGATGGCATGGTAAGATATGCATGACTGCATGGTAATATATGCACGATTGTATGGTGATGTATGCTTGATAGCATGGATGATATGAGTGCATGGTGGTATTTGCATGTTGCATGGTGATATATGCATGGCTGTAAGGTGAGGTATGCTCGAATGCATGAATGATATGTGTTTTATTCATGATACCTTGATTGTTTTGTTTGATGCATTGTGTAGTTTAGTGGATCTTTCCTGCTGAGTGGTTGTACTCACCCCGTTTGGGGACTAACATTTTAGACTAGATAAGATACATCTGCTGCCACTGCCACCGGCAGTTGGATCGAGTGGCTGGATATGACTGCGAGGAGGAGGATAGCAAATGAAGGAACTTTTGGATGCCGACAGTGATCGATGGACATTAAGTATACGGTTGTTGGAGGAGATGTCAGTCATCTTTTGAAGTAAGCCGAGTATAGAAGACTACGGCATTTTGATGTACTGATGAATGATGTCCATCTGGTTTAAGTAAATAAAAGTGTTTGGCTTTTACCTATAAATGTTTAGTAGGTGTGCATCGTTTTCTAAATATAGGGAAGGGAGTTGTTAGATGTGCTTCCGTATATGAACTACGCAAGGGACAGATCTAAAAGATGTAAACGCCCATGGTTGTATGGACCCGCTGCAATTGAAATGGTATCAAAGTAACGTGTTATTAGGGAAAGTGAAAGGTAAGCGAACTGTGGCGACCCTAATGGATCGGGGGCCATCGAGGGGTGCCACAGATAGTTAGTGGGACTGACCTTTAATTCATATTGGTGCATGTCTATGATAGCTGTCTGGTTGAAATTGTTTGTTTATGTGGATTGCTTGACTTTTAATTATGTGAGGAAGTGGAAGGTGGGTTTCAGTAGAAACTGAGTTATGAGCGATCAGGAGTAGAGGACTCCTAAGAGTCATACCATAGGGCCGGTGACTCGGGGTAGGACGCCGACAAGGGTCGGTACCCAAGGAGGCCGAGGTAGAGTGCCGGCTCAGGCTAATGCTAGTGGAGTAGCACCACATCCTGCTGGTGCTGGAGTCCTAGCCCCTGGAGATCTCAAGTTCGAAGGGATCATGTAGGCTTTGGAAGCCATGCGAGATCTGATGGGGCAGCGGGCCCAGAACCAAGCTGCTGCCACTGCTGCCACTGCTCAAGCTGCTGCTACTACTGCTATTGCCACCACTGCTGAAACCATCGCTGTTGCTACACCTGTTGAAGTTCCAGCTGGGAACATAATCGTGGAGAGGGAGAGACCAATCCATAAATTGGTAGAACAATTTCTGAAACTAAACCCACCGAGGTTCATTGGTACTGGAGACCCTAAGATTGCCTCGCTATGGATTTAGGACCTGGACAAGGCTTTTGCACTTCTGAGGTGCAATGAGGAAGAAAAAGTTGTCCTAGCAATATATCAACTGCAAGATAACGCAAATACCTCGTGGAGAGCCGCTAGAGATACAGTGTTTCTGCGAGGAGCAATCCCAGTGTGAGACGATTTCCTTAGAGCGTTCAACGATAAGTATTTCTCGGGTAACGCCCAAGAGTAGAAGATGGAGGAATTTCAATGTCTCCACCAAGGAACGATGACCGCTGACCAATATGAGATCAAGTTCATGGTGCTTTCTCAGTATGCTCTGAGGTTGATAGAGGACCCTGAAGGCAAGGCTCGAAGGTTTAAGAATGGCCTTCGACTAGAGCTGAAACCACCGCTGGTGCCGTTTGATTTGAAGGACTATTGTGAAGTGTACAAATGAGCCCAATTGCTGGAGAGAAGTCTGAACAAGCAAGCTATCTTGTCTGGATCAAGGTTTAATTCAAACAGAGAAGTGATTCGACATGGGAAGAGGCCCATGACTGGAGGAAAGTTGCATGTTCTGCCCAATTGGAAGGGTGGAATTGGGAAATCAGGGCCAAGTTAGAATGACGTGTGTCGTTTGTGTGGAAGGCGACACGGATCAGCCCCATGCCAATCTAAGCCAGATGGTTGTTTTGAGTATGGCTAGTAGGGTCACATAGCTAAGAACTATCCTAGAAGACAGTGGAGACCACAGCAGTTACCGCCGCCACCACTGATGGGTCAGATCAAAGGGTACGCACCGCAAGGTAGATAGAATAGACTCCCAACTTGAGGGATAGTGTATGCCATCACTAGAGGTTAAGCAGAGGACGCGCCTGATGTAATTACATGTACGGTTGCGTTGAATGACCATGTTGCTTATGCTTTGTTCGACCCTGGCGTGACTCATTCTTTTATTGCTGAGCAATATGTTAAGTTGATAGGATTAAATCATGAGTTGCTGGAGTTAGTGGTTAGCATATCTACACCGTTGAAGGATAAGGTGTTGTTTGCATTAAGTTGTTCTGGTTGTAAGTTAGCGATTGGTGAGCAAGAGGGGAGGATAGACTTATTAGTCCTAGCCATGTATGACTTTGACTTGATAATTAGCATGGCCTGGCTCACCAAGCAACGTGTTAAGATGGACTGTTATCGTAAAGCGATTCAGTTTGACCCGTTAGAGAGTGAAAGTTTCGAGTTTGCTGGAAGTCGAGGAGAACCCTCGATTACCTTGATCTCGTTGCTTGAGGCAACCCGTTTGTCAGATGGGGGTTGTCAAGGTTACCTTGCAACTATTGTGGATACGATAGTTGAGGAGCTGCAGATTGAAGATATTGTAGTAATGTAAGAATTTCCAAATGTATTCTCGAAAGAATTGCCAGGCTTACCGCCAGGGAGAGAAATCGAGTTTGTGATTGAATTAGCACCCGTGACAGAGCTAATCTCTAAGGCTCCTTACCGAATGACATTGTCTGAGTTGAAAGAACTGAAGGTGCATATGCAAGAATTGTTAGATAAGAGATTCATACGTCCTAGTGCATCACCTTGGGGAGCACCAAATCTGTTTGAAAAGAAGAAATATGGTTCTTTGCGTCTGTGCATCGACTATCATCAACTCAGTCAGGTGATGATCAAGAACAAGTACCCACTCCCAAGGATCGACGACTTGTTTGATCGGTTACAAGGAGCGTTGATATTTTCAAAAATCAACTTAAGGACAGGATATCATCAGCTGAGGATCAGGAACGAGGAGATTCCAAAGTCAACGTTTCGTACTCAATACGGCCATTATGGATTCACTGTAATGCCGTTCGGTTTAACGAACACCCCAACTACTTTTATGGATTTGATGAACCAAGTGTTCAAGGAATATCTGGATCATTTCGTGATCATGTTCATCGATGATATTCTCGTATATTCGAGGAGTGATAAGTGTTGGAGAAATCTTCCTAGAGTGTTTTGAAGCTGACAAAATGTTTCTTTCAGTCTAGTCTGAAGATTTGCAGACTCTACTATTTAAAGTCTAAAGACCTCCAGAGTGCTAGACTCAAGACTCAAAGTCTATCCTTATTGACAGTTTCTAGTTTGTCGAAGAAGGTTTATCTAGGACTGGATGTTTCGTTAAGGATTTGATCTTATCGACTGACGAATATCTCTTGGCTAGATATGACATTAACGGAATCCTTTATTCGAATCAAGATTGATTAAGGATCCGATGATTGGCGAAGTATACTTGCAAGGTTCTACTTATGGAAACCGAGATCCTGATTGTATGGGCGAACATGATTGATGCGCTATCGACATGTTCCTTAAATAGCTCGAATGATATTCTTAATTGATTCCGTCCAATGGATAGATTGGAGGAATTCCTTTGGTAAGTGCCAACGGGTATGATGGCATAAAGGAGTATATAAGGAAGACGTTCCAGTTGTTCGAGTGTGTGAGCGAAATCTTGTATGCAAAAGAGAGTCTATATCTTTGAGAAACCTTGAGGAAGTGTGGTAGAGTATCTACATTGTGGAATCAAGGGAGAACTTTGCTATAATAACTCTTTTGTTCATAGTGAAATCCAGCCAGTGGGCTGTCAGTGCGGAAGAGTGGACATAAGCTTGGAATAAGCCGAACCACTATAAACCTTGTGTTCATTTCTCTTCCCTACTCTCTTTTACTTTGATCATAATTAGTTGTGATAACAAAAAGGCGAGCTTCAGTACTATTGTCTAATATTGCTCACATATCACGAGAAATTATTTTTGCACCTATTCACCCCCCTCTAGGTGCTTATACTAGCTATCTCAATTGGTATCAAAGCTTGTGTACTCATTTTGTTTGAAGTGTTTTACTTCAGAGTTAAAGATCAATGGCTAGTATGTTAGCTCCAGGGCTGGTAGAAGGGCAAAGCAATACCAGACCGCCTTACTTTGATGGAAAGAATTACAACATATGAAAAAAACAAGATGAAGGCGTTTATAAGATTAAAGGATCCTTTGGAATGGGACGTTGTAGAAAAAGGAATCATTCCTAAAATTGCACATGTCTCAGAAAGAGGAAAAGAAGCTGTTGAGTCTAGTGAAATGACTCAGGAAGAGATAATCAAGAGATAAGCTCTTGATGCAAAAGCAATTTATTCTTTATATTGTGCTTTGTCACCTACTGAATATAACATAATATCTTCTTGTGTTATAGCGAAAGAAGTTTGGGATAGATTACATATTACCTATGAAGGAACCAATCGAGTGAAAGAGACTAGAATCAACATTCTCCTCAATCAATATAAAGCCTTTAAAATGAAATCAGGAGAATCTATAACTGACATGTTTAGTCGTTTTACAGAAATCGTGAATGGTCTTGAAAATCAAGGTCAACCAATTTTTGATCCCATGAAGGTAAACAAGCTACTGCGTGGACTCTCCAAATATTGGAATCACATAAAGATCTCAATAAGAGAGACACAAAGAATTATGCCACTATCTGTCGATGAGTTGGTTGGGACTCTTCACTCTTATGAAGCGGAGCGAATCAATGAAGACGAAGATCCTAAAGGTAAGAAATCCATTGCATTAAAATCCAATGATGACTCCGATGTTACAGATTCTGAGGACGATATGGATGATGAGGAGCTTGCTCTCATGATAAGAAGATTCAGAAAGCTGAACAAAAAAGGAAGAAGATTCAATCCAAAGAAACAGAGTTTTCAAAAGCAACAGACTAAGTCTGTTGAGGATGATGAATCAAACAAAGATGTAGTCTGCTTTGAATGTAAGAAAAAGGGACACATTAGACCCAACTGTCCTCTTCTGAGGAAGAAGAAATGAAAAGCTGAAAAGTATCGAAAGGCTCTTAAAATAGAAACTTGGAGTGATACAGAGTGTGAAGAAAGTGATGATGATTATGCCAATATATGTTTGATGGCACAATCGGATTCAGATTCAAACTCCGAGACAAACTCAGATTCAGACAATGAATTTGAGGTGAGTAACTTCAAAATCCCTATTAAAGTTTCTAAATACATTGATGAGTTGTGTTTTAGTCTTAAGACTTCTCTTAAAAGGATTTCCAAACTCAAAAAGGAAAACTCTACACTGAAACAATAGGAAAATGTTTTAAAAGAAAATGTGAAATGTTTAGACATGAATGTTTATTCTCTTAAATAAAAGTGAAGATAATCTTTTAAAAGAAAATGTATTTTTAAAAAATGACATATCAAATATTTCAAAAAGATTTTCAATAGGCTATGAGAAACTTGAGAAAATTCTTTCAGTACAAAGACCTTATTTCAATAAATCTGGTTTGAGAATGACTGCAGAAACCATTCCTTTAATTGATTTCCCTAAAGTGAAGGAAAGAATTAAGCAAAGACCCATAAGAGATGCTTACAAAAATCATTTCAAAAAGGTTTTTGTAAAACCAGTAGGTTGTAATACTCTCAAATGTTCAAAGTGCAATAGTGCAAATCATTTTGAAAAAGAATGTCCTATGGTTTGAAAACCTGTTAAGAAAGAATGGGCAAAAACCGCATATCATACTAACACCAATGGACCCAAGAAAATATGGGTACCAAAGAAAGTTTAAGTCTCTTTTTTGAATGCAGGTCACTATCAAGAAAAATGTAAAATGGTATTTGGATAGTGGATGCTCAAGACATATGACAGGAGATTCAAATTGCTTCATAAAGCTCGTTCAAGTAAATGGTGGAAAAGTATTTGGAGGAAATAGCAAAGGGAGAATTGTGGGATTTGGAACTGTAAAGATTGGAAATCTCACAATAAGCAATGTTTCTTTAGTGGAAGGACTTAACTACAATCTGCTCAGTATCAATCAGCTATGTGATACCGATTTCAAAATCAGCTTTCAAGAGGGAATATGTTCAGGGACTAGTAAAGATTCTACTCAGTCATTCATGGGTCGAAGACATGGAAATATCTACCTCTTGGATGTGAAACCAGATGAATCGCAATGTCTAATCTCAATTCAAGACAAAGCAAACTTATGGCACATAAAACTTGGGCACATCAATATGAAGCAGATAGCCAAAATTTCAGCAAAGAAGCCTGTTCGTGGTTTACCCAATCTGTCATACCAAAAGTCTGATCTATGTACACCATGCATATTGGGAAAATAGGTAAGAAATTCCTTTAAACCAATAAATCAAGTTTCTACTAATCGTGTACTGCAGCTTCTGCATATGGATCTCTTTGGACTAACCAGAACTCAGAGTATTGGAGGTAAGAAATATTGCCTAGTAATTATGGATGACTACTCACGATTTACTTGGGTATATTTATTGGCAAGTAAGTCTGAAACCTTTTCTTACTTTGAAAAGTTTGCTAAACAGGTTCAAAATGAAAAAGAGTATGTTATTTAAAGCATAAGAACAGACCACGGAGGCGAATTTGAAAATCAAGATTTTACAAAATTTGGTGATGAATCTAGTTTTCAGCATGTGTTCTCCTCTCCATATACTCCAGAGCAAAACGGAGTTGTGGAAAGAAAGAATAGGTCGCTTCAAGAAATGGCTAAAACTCTTTTAATTGAAAGTAACATCTCTTCACGTTTTTGGGCTGAAGTAGTTTCTACAGCATGTTATATCATTAATAGAGTTTTTCTAAGGCCTATTCTAGAAAAAAACCCCTATGAGTTATTCAAAGAAAAGAAGCCTATTGTTTCATATTTTCATGTGTTTGGATGTAAATGCTTTATATTGAAAAATGCAAATGATCGAATTGGCAAGTTTGAAGAAAAGTCAAATGAAGACATATTCCTTGGATATTCAACCACAAGCAAAGCGTATAGAGTCTATAACAAGAAGACTAAATCTATGGAGGAATCAATGAATGTCAGATTTCAAGATTCTATGCAAAATGAATATATTCAGACTCATCTTGAAGAATCTGAATCTGCTCCAGACTCTACAAAGTTTAAATTTCAGGAAGCAGCTCAGACTTCAAAAGACTAGCAACAAATGATTGTTGAAGATTCAAATGAAGGAAGTGATCATCAACCTAACAAATCAACCAGCAACTGGAAGCATAAGTCTAGTCATCCCAAAGATCTTATTATTGGCGACATTAATGAAGGAATTCGCACAAGATCCAAAAGGCGCGAAAAGTCTAGTGCTGTGGCTCTTATTTCTGAAATAGAACCCAAAAGTATAGAAGAAGCTTTATCTTATGAAAGCTGGATTGAAGCTATGCAAAAAGAGCTCAGGCAATTCAGTATTAATGATGTCTGGGAATTGACTCCTAAACCGAAAGGTAAGTCTGTTATTGGAGCTAAATGGGTTTTCAAGAACAAGATGGATGAGAAAGGAAAGGTAGAAAGAAACAAAGCAAGACTCGTGGCCAAGGGATATACGCAAGAAGAAGGGATAGACTATGACGAGACATACGCACCAGTAGCAAGGTTAGAAGCAATTCGATTATTACTTGCTTTTACTTGTTATAAAAATTTCAGGTTATTCCAAATGGACGTCAAAAGCGCCTTCCTAAATGGATCCATCCATGAGGAAGTCTTTGTGGAACAACCACTTGGGTTCGAAGACCCAAGGAAACCAGACTCAATGTTCAGACTGAAAAAGGCCTTGTATGGTTTAAAACAAGCACCTCGAGCTTGGTACGACAGGTCAAGTAAGTTTTTAATTCAAAACGGCTTTGTTAAAGGTAAAGTAGACACTACTCTATTTATTAAAAGAGAAAGCAAAAGTTTTTTGCTTGTTCAAATATATGTAAATGATATTATTTTTAGATCCTCTAATGAAAGTCTGTGCAAGAATTCTCTAAGTCTATGCCGGATGAATTTGAAATGAGCATGATGGGTGAACTAACCTTCTTTCTCGGGCTTCAAGTGAAACAATTGAAGGAAGGAACTTTTGTTCATCAAGAACAATATGCTAATGATCATGTCAAAAAGTTTGGACTGGAAAATTGCAAAAAGACTGACATACCAATGTCAAGTTCCTTTATCTTACTGCTTCTAGACCTGACATTTTGTTTAGTGTTTGCATTTGTGCCAGATTTCAAGCAGACCCTAAAGAATCTCATCTAAGTGCCGCAAAATGTATTATCAAATACATTGCATCTACTTCAAACTTTGGTCTTTGGTATCCTAAAAATGGAGACTTTACTCTTTATGGTTATTCAGACGCAGATCTAGCCAGATGCAGAGTTGATAGAAAGAGCACCTCGGGTACCTGTCAACTACTTGGAAGCAGGATAGTGTCTTGGTTTTCAAGGAAGCAAAATACAATAGCTCTTTCTACAATAGAAGCAGAGTATGTAACTCTTGGAAGTTATTGTTCACAAATTATGTGGATAAAACAACAGCTAAGAGACTTTGGAAATGAAGATTCATGCACGGAGATTAAGTGTGACAACACCAGCGCAATCAATCTGACCAAGAATCCAATTCTTTACTCAAGAGCAAAGCATATAGAGACTCGACATCACTTCATTAGAGATCATGTTCAGAATGGAAAAGTTTCAATTCAGTTTGTTGACTCAAAGAACCAACTGGCGGATATATTTACAAAACCTTTGGAGAAAAATCAATTTGAAGTTATTTGTTCCAGACTCAACATCTTGAAGTCTAAAGAAGTAAAAGTCTAGAGACTCTCAGACTCAAACAATCGAGATTTTTACTGTAAGTTATTTTATTCTCTCTCTCATATTAAATCTCGAAAAGGTACGATTATCTGTCCATAATTGATTTTTGCTATTTTCGTGATTATCGCAATCTTTCTTTATCGAAAATGAAGTTAATCTTAAATGGCAGTTATCTAATTTTTGGAAAAGGCAGTTATTTTAAAAAATACATCTTTTTACTTACTTTTACGACGCTTCGTATGCCTCTCTTCGAATGTCCTATATACAAACGGTTCCTCTTCGTTTTATTCCAAAAACCCTAAAAAACATCGATCTTCCACTTCTGTCTTCTTCTCTTGTTTAATCTTCAAAAAGTTGTCATCTTTCTTTGGAAAAACAAGTTTGGAATCTTTCAAACACTATGAAAGATGTCGTCTCAAAGGAAGTCTTCGAGGATCGCAACCAGGGGACCGCAGAAAATGCGTGAGGGGCCTACTCACTTTGATCTCACCGAGGAAGATCTCCTAGTCAGCAGCAGAGCCCACAACATTCTCAGCAACGTCCATCTCCTCCATCTAGTCCACAGGATGTTGGTCATCAAGAAGAGGAAGAAATCGTTGAAGGCGCAGATCCTATAAGAATTCAAAAGCCCTATTTTATTTATAAGCTTTACCGTGCTTTAAAGAGGACCGATACTCCATTGAACTACATCGATGAGTTTCTTAAGGACAAAGGGTATGGTAATGAGTACATCTTTTTACGAAATATGGAACGTTTGGGAATTGCCCCTACGAGGTTGGCAAAAGAAACCCTTGCAAATATCCCAAGTGATCCGCATGTTGGAGGGCTGAATCAGCCAGATGGAAATGATGATGACAAGTTGTACAGTCAATTTCAACCAAGAATGGGTGTTGCAGGAAGTATTCGGAGCAAAATTACAGACTTGTTTTGTTTGGAGGAACACAAGCATCTTTACACTAAGTTGTTGAAGCGTGGGGTGATAAACCCTATAAGTGTAGATTTTGATTTCCTTGACTCTGTGAACATCAATTTAAGGAAAAATTCAGTCTTCTTCAACTTGAACAGTTCTGTTCTGACTCTATAGAAGCCTATGCTGAACTCACTACTTACTTCTATGTGGTGGATGTAGATATGTTGGCTGATGTAATTGGGGTTGAAAGAGGGAGATATCAACCTATCAATGTGTCTATTGCTCATGCCACATTGGAACTTGTTAAGGATAGAAGGACAGAGGGAAGGATTTCCTACTCAAGGATGTGTGCGTTCAACATTCTACTTCACAAGATTGTGATTAATTGCCTCAGACCAAAATCTACTTCAAAGACTGTTGTTTCAAACTCAAAGACAAAGCTGATGTACGCCATCAATGCTGGGAAAAAGTTTTCTCTTCCTCACACTATTATGTTCCACATGTACATGTATAGAGCAGTGGTGAAAGACAAGGGTCAACTTCCTTATCCAGCTCTTGTGACAAAGTTATTCAGACATTTGAATATTCAGCCTCCCCGAAATCTCTGTGTTCGATCTTGTGGTCAAATGGTGGTGGGACTGAAAATGGTGCTCAAAATGCGTCTGAAGGAACTCAACAAGGCGTTGGAGAAATTCAAGGAGAAAACCCCCATCAAGACTTATCAAATCTCTTCGGCAGCAAAGAGAAAAGAGAAGGAGCCCACGGTTGCTCCATCCAAGAAAAGAAGAGCTCTTATCGTTGAGGATGAAGAAGATGAGGATGACATCACCATTTCTGCTATGGCATTGAAGAACCTGAGTCGTTATGTTCCAGAATCAACGGAACATCAAGAGCAAGACTCAGAATAGAGGATTGGAGAAAGAGAAGATTTGGAAGCAGAAGAGAAAGAAATAGAGGAGAAAGAGGCAGAAGAAAGAGATGCTGAGGAGGAAAGAATTGAAGAAGAAGAAGAAGAAGAAGAAGAGAAAAGAGATCAAGAGGAAGGAGAACATGAGGAACACTCTTCTCCACCTGAAGGCATGGAAATAGGGGGAGATCGTGAGAAAAGAGGAATGTCCTCATATCCTGCCACCGGTGAAGGAGTAAGTCGATCTCCGCAGATCTAGAGGACATCTATGCCTCTCAATTTCCTGAAGAGGGACATGGTGTTTCATCGCCCAATCTGCATAACTATGTTGATTTGCCATCGTCTGCCTTTACTCCATCTGGTCGTGCAGAAGCCAGTACGAAGACTAATAATTCAGCAGATTTTCGTAGAATTCTCGATGTTCTCTTAGAGTTGCGGGGTCAGATATATGCTTTGGGATACGAAGTGCAGAATTTGTAGACTGCAAGCCAAGCTTCTTCAGTTTCTTTGAATGATCAGATCCAAGCCCTTGCTCTTCAGATTCAAGCAAATGCTAAGGGTGAAGATGTAGCTCAACTGAAGGAAGAATTGAGAAAGCTAAAAGACATTGTCCAGTCAATGGGAGATTTCCATCTTGTTCGTGTTCCCAAGCAATCTTGATTCCATTCTCTTTCCATCTCAACCTTTTTTTTTAATGACAAAAAGGGGAAGAGATGCGAGATTTGAAAACTTTGAACTTAAACTTGTTGAACTTTTGGTTTGTTTTGATATTTGACTTCACTTGACTTGTGTGTCTGGATTTGGACTGAATTTGGGATTTGGATTTGACTGCTTATATTCAGTACTATTGATATCTTATGAATGGCTTTACTCACATGAAAGACTAACCAATTTTCTGTGGTTGCAAATTTTAGTGTTATCATTAAGCCACTTATCTTTATAAGATATCCATATTTGCTTGAGTAATATTTTGCTGGTCAAAGTTATTCAAATCTGCAGGAAAGTTTTGTCACCATCAAAAAGGGGGAGATTGTTGGAGAAATCTTCTTGGAGTGTTTTGAAGCTGACAAAACGTTTCTTTCAGTCTAGTCTGAAGATTTGCAGACTCTACTATTTAAAGTCTGAAGACCTCCGAACTTCCAGACTCAAGACTCAAAGTCTATCCTCATTGATAGTTTCTAGTTTTTCGAAGAAGGTCTATCCAGGACTGGATGTTTCGTTAAGGATTTGATCTTATCGACTGACAAAGATCTCTTGGCTGGATATGACATAACGGAATCCTTTATTCAAATCAAGATTGATTAAGGATCCGATGATTGGCAAAGTATACTTGGAAGGTTCTACTTATGGAAATCGAGATCCTGATTGTACGGGCGAATAGGATTGATGGGCTATCGACATGTTCCTCAAATAGCTCGAATGATCTTCTTAATTGATTCCGTCCAACGGGTAGATTGGAGGAATTCTTTTGGTAAGTGCCAATGGGTATGATGGCATAATGGAGTATATAAGGAAGACGTTCCAGTTGTTCGAGTGTGTGCACGATAGAAGAATTCCAAAGTCTGAAGCTCCTTGTTCTTAGTCAATTCATTTGTTGAGAGAAATCTTGTATGCAAAAAAGAGTTTATATTCTAGAGAAACCTTGAGGAAGTGTGGTAGAGTATCTACACTGTGGAATCAAGGAAAGCTTTGCTGTAACAACTCTTTTGTTCATAGTGAAATCCAGCCGGTGGGCTGTCAGTGCGGAAGAGTGGACGTAGGCTTGGAATAAGTCGAACCACTATAAACCTTGTGTTCATTTCTCTTCCCTAATCTCTGTTTTACTTTGATCATAATTACTTGTGATAACAAAAAGGCGAGCTTCATTGTTATTGTCTAATATTGCTCACATATCACAAGAAATTATTTTTGCACCTATTCACCCCCTCTAGGTGCTTATACTAGCTATCTCAATGAGTAGCATAAGAGTCATCTAAGAATGGTACTGTAGACTCTAAGGATTCACGAGTTGTACGCCAAGTTCAACAAGTGCGAGTTTTTGTTAACTCGTGTTGCTTTCCTAAGTCACATGATTTCTGGCAAAGGAATCTCTATGGACCCAAGCAAGATTGAAGCAGTGATTAACTGGCCAAGACCAACTATAGTGACAGAGATCAGAAGTTTTCTGGGTATGACAAGTTACTATAGAAGGCTCTTGAAAGGATTTTTGGCTTTGGCATCGCTGTTGACTCGACTCTTGAAAAAAAAAAAAAAAGAGAGAAGTTTGTGTGGACAGATAAGTGCAAGCATAGTTTCCAAGAACTTAAGCAAAAGCTGACTACCGCAAATGTGCTGACCATCCCATCTGGTCCTAAAGGATATGAGATCTACAATGGTGCATCATTGAGAGGATTGGATTGTGTGTTGATGCAACATGGTAAGGTTGTTGCGTACGCCTCCCGCCAGTCGAGACCTCATGAGCAGAATTACTCGGCACATGACTTAGAACTCGCGGCAATTATTTTCGATCTGAAGATTTGGAGACATTATTTGCGTGGAGAAAGATTCCAGATCTTCACTGATCATCAAAGTCTCAAGTATTTATTCTCTCAAAATGAGTTGAGTATGAGACAGCGTCGATGAATGGAACTTCTGAAGGACTATGATAGTGATATTTTGTATCACCTAGGAAAGGCGAATAAGGTCGCCGATGCCTTGAGTCGGAAGTCTTCAATCGTACATATAATGATTAAGGAGTGGAACTTAATTGAGAGAGCTCAAGATTTGGTTTTCAAGTTTGAGGTAAGCTACCTTTCGAATCTTATGGCCACCCTCAAAATTAAGCTAGATGTGTAGATCAGGATCAAATTACTTCAACCAATAGACCTAAATGCTTAGAAGATTCTGCAAGAGGATATCGATAAGAGGAAGGTTGACTTTCATATTTTTTAGGATGGAACACTAAGGTTCCGAGGACAATTGTGTGTACCTGATGATGTAGAGCTTAGAGAGGACATCTTATCATAAGCCCATCGTAGCAGTTACAGCATTCATCCTGGCAGTACAGAGATGTATCAAAATCTACGTTAATAATATTGGTGGTCTGGTATGAAGGCGGACATCACCAAGCATGTTGCCAAGTGTCTGACATGTCAGCAAATGAAGGCTTGGCATCGTAAACTGGGAGGACTTCTGCAACCTCTCGAGATCCCAGAGTGGAAATGGAAGCACATCACGATGGATTTCGTGACAGGTTTACCGAGGAGTCAAAGAGGAAAGGATTCCATTTGGGTAGTGGTCGACAGACTGACAAAGTCAGCTCAAAATGACCTTGATTTGGACAGGCATGCAGAGTTGTACGTGCGTTAGATAGTTCGACTGCATAGAGCGCCGATGACGATTACTTCAAACTGAGACTCGAGATTCATAGTTGCATTTTGCAAGAGTTTATAGGCTGCTTTAGGAACCAAGCTACAGTACAATACAACATATCATCCTCAGACGGATGGCTAGTCTGAGAGGACGATCCAAACCCTTGAAGACATGCTGCGAGCTTGCGTATTGGACTTCAAAGGAAGTTGGGAGGAACAACTCATCTTGTCGAGTTTGCCTACAACAACAGCTATCAGCAAAGCATTCAGATGGCTCCTTTCAAAGCGCTGTATGGCAGAGCGTGCAGAATGACAGTATGTTGGGATGAAGTCGGAGAAAAAGAGATCACAGGCCCAGAGTTGGTTCAGCAGTCAGTGGATGTAGTTGCAGCCATTGATGCAGATTAAAGACAGAAAAGCTACGCAGATAAGCGCCAGAGACCACTGGAATTCCTAGTTGTGGATCACGTTTTTCTAAAACTGTGACCAATGCAGGGTACTTCGCACTTTGGCAAGAAAGGAAAGCTAAGTCCAAGGTATGTAAGTCCATTTGAGATTCTAGTGAGAATCGGGATCCTAGCATATCGTGTTGCATTAGTGCCAAGATTGACACAAGTGCACGACGTCTTTCACGTATTGATGTTAAGGAAGTACGAGCCTGACCTAACCCACGTGCTTAATTTCAAAGAATTGGATGTGGATGACAGAGTGTCGTACGTTGAAAGCTCAGTTCATATCGTGGATAGGAAAGAGCAGGTTCTACGCACCAAGACCATCCCATTGGTCAAAGTGGTCTAACAACACCACGGCACTGAAAAAGCAACCTAGGAGAGTGAAGAGTCGATAAGGCAATTGTACCCCCACCTTTTTGCTTAAAGTATTCTAATGGTTTAAATTTCGGGGACAAAATTTTTATAAGAAGGGAAGAGTTGTGACATCTTAGAATTTCACTTTTGTTTTCAATTAAATAAATTGGGGTTTTCATTGACGCGCCTATAGTGCTATTCTCAGAGTTGATCACTCCTGAGATAACTAGACTAGCTGGGGAAGTCATTAAGGAATTTTAACGCATTAGACTTGAGAATTAAACTAGGAATCGACTACTCGACCGTGCTCATCTGCAAAGATCATTACGGCACTGTATAGATCAATTAGAAATCAGAAATAGGTCGATTTGACTGAGATGTGTGGTTAAATATGGGTGATTCCACCGAATTGAAAAATTCTCGTCGATCGGCAATGGACTAATTTTTCTATCGTTTTAGTACCATGTGTCCGTATTTGAAACCTCAAGATTTTCATGACCACCGAGAGTTGCCAATGTGTCGAAGAGATTCATTCGGGCTCAAAGAAAATAAACCACGGGTCATTTACACTAAAAGTTTCTGAAAGTTACCCGGTAGGCTAGGTCACGCTAAAATTGTGCCAAATCAAAATTAACTGCGAATTTGAATCCAAGTTTAGAACTTGAAAGTTTTTTCATGTCATGAGTCATTTTAAGAACATCGACTCAGCCTCCAAAGATTTTTCTGTAAACCGATATTTTTAACGAAAAGTCAACATAGGGCCGTTTTTACGGAAAATTTAGAGGACCGTTTTTTATCGCAAAATTGGGATTGCAAGCTGGATCTAGGGGCATGGAAAAATGCAATTTAATTGAGGATGTCTTAGTTGAAATTATGAGAGCTAAATTGAATTGATTCAAGTAGGATTTTAGCTCAATTTGAGGGAAATCAAGCCAAAATTCTTATCTCTCCCTTGGACACAACATTTGGACCGTTTCAATAGCTTCTAGAGGAAGCTATGGCTGCTGCAAGTTGCTGTGGAGGCCAGCCAACAAGTGGGACCAAGCCAAGGGAGACCAAAGAGGATAGAGGAGACCAAGGTGGCCCCCTCCTTAGCCAACTATTTCCCCCTCCTTCCTCCTTCCCCACCGTTGACCACCTCTCCATTTTTCCAGCTCCTTAAAGTCTTTGAAACCTAGAAAACCTAGCAAAGCAAGCCCCTCCTCCATCGAGCAGCCCGACCAAGTTGTTATCACCATCTACTGTAGCTGCGAGCCCCGCCTGCTAAACGTGCGTCCCCCACGCATCGTCTTGCCTTCCAATCATCGCTTCGCCTCTATCATGACCTCAGGACGTCCCTTAAGTCGTTTGAACCACCCCCGCCATCGCCGGAGCCGCCAGAAATCCGCTCCATTCCGTTTGCCTCTTCCCTGCCCGTTTCGGTCCCAACCGGCCGCCGTCTAGCCTCTCTCGGCCAAGAGCAGAAGCCGAAGCTAGTGGGTTTCTAGCCCACTATTTGGCCCGTTTTGGTGCCCTTCTGGACCTCGAAAGGTGCACTTGCTTCGGAGTTTGTGGCCCGTCTCCGCGTCCTTGTCGCTGTGGTTCAGCCGTTTCGCTAATCAAGTGAGTTTACTGACTAATCCCTGCTTAGGAAGTTAATTATGCTTAAGGGTTGATTAGTTTAAGTTAAGTAAGGATTAGGTGGATAGTTAAAGTAGATTAGTGAATTACTGGATCGTTATTGCATATTAGATGGTTAGAGTAGTGTAATTAAAGCCTAGACAAACTCTAGTATTTATCTAGAGTGGTTCGAATGAGCCCGTCTCAACTTTTAATTAGGCTTTTACGGCCTAATTGTGCATTATTGGCATTTAATAATTCATTTTCTTAATTAATTAATTACTTATAATTTTTGAAAATTAGATGGGGATAGCTAGTGACCAGAATTTTATACTGATCACAATGGTGTGATTTGTTTAATTAATTGAGTGTTTGATTGTTTACATTGAGTGTGATTTGCAATTTTGGGTATTTATCTCAAAATTTATTAATTTCAGTAATGAATTAGAAAATATTGGGTGTCGGTTTACGGTGCCAAAAAAGTGTTTGTTTTTTTTTTGGGTAAAGGTCAAAAAAGTGTTTGTTGACTATTGAAAATAATGAAATTTTATAAATTAAAGATATTATATTTTTGCCTCAAGCCAACCGTGTACCCACATACGATTATTTTTATCGGGTATTTTTAATATGAAAAAAAATATGCCAAGACATTATTTTAATTGAGAAATTCAAGTGGGAAGCTCAATGTCCTTGGCCGTGGGTGAATAATCGTGTGGTGGTTTATAGTCGTGGTAAGATGACTATTGAAGGATGAGGTGACGTATGTGGTGCGTGACGATATGGGATGGGTCAAGAAAACCGCCAAAGTATGGCTGTGCCTATAGGGCCATGATTAACCGCCGAAGTAAGCTGTGCCTATAGGGCCGTGATTTACCTCCTAACTTGGAATAGGCTCTGCCTATAAGGCCGTGATTTACCGCCTAACTTGGAATAGGCTATGCCCATCGGGCCATGACTAACCGCCGGAGCAGGCTGTGCCTATAGGGCTGTGATTTACCGCCTAATTTGGAATAGGCTGTGCCCATCAGGCCGTGATTTACCGCTGCACTTTCAGTAGGCCGTGCCTATGGGGCCATGGTTAATAGTTGGAACGAGTGATTGATTGAGATATAGTACGATGCATTCCAATTGTTGAGTGATGATTGTATGTATATGAATTATACTGAATTACAAGAAGAAACTTAGGCAACGGTAAGTCCTCTGACTTGTGCTTGTGCTTAGGTAGTCCTTAGGGCATATTTTCTTCCTAGTCGGGTCTTAAGGGGTGAACTTGCCGAGACGTCGTCTCACCCCGTTGTGGGATAACGTTTTCAAGTCCTTAGATGGCAATCGAGGAGGACCTGAAGCTCCGGAGATTGTTGAGGAGGAGATCGAAGAATTGGCGAACGTGTCTGACTAGTGGGTCATAGGATAGTTCCCTTTTTGTTGAGCTGATTTTTTGTAAACAGCTTAGTATTGTGTACAAACTTGAAGTGTTTATAAAAGGCTCATTTTGGTTGTGACTTGTTGCCTACTTTTGTATTCCATCTTGTTGTTGTCTGGGGATTATTTATTTGCTTCCGCATGCGTATTAAAATGAATGGGTCGGCAATGCGTCCTGGGATGTTGCTATTTAATCGAGCAATGAGGGATGGGCACGTGCTTAGAGGATCGGGGCATGACAATTAACCACCTAAGGGTTAAATCAAATATGACAAGAGGAAATATCATAATCAAAAGAGGTTTTTCACACAAGCTCTCATAAAAGGCTTTTATTCCTAACCATTGATGTGAGAAAACTACTTAAATCTCACTAGAGATGTCTCACTCAACCTATGTCTAAGGCTTTCGAAAATGTTCACAGTGAATACAATTCATTGATCAAAAGGTCCTTTGAAATGATCGTAATGATGGCTTGGTCATGGGCTTACACAAAGGGTATGCACTTTGAGGCTAAGAAATTAATATTCGATTAATATCTTCATCAGGTTTACAAGTCAAGAACCTCGAAGATAGGATAAGATAGAATTGCTTCCACTCCTTCTAATAGTAGCTCTTGTTCGAGATTCTTATTTCAAATCGAACCATCCTAATCGGAAGAGACTTCAGATAAAGGGTTGTAATGTTAGTTCGAGTGAGGCTTAGAAAGACTTTTCAGAAATTTGACTCTTGAAATTTAACCTATCTCGAGAGTCCTTTTGACTATTTGTCTTGACACATAAGAGCTTTGTTCTCTTTTCTAATGACATTGCTTGCAATACATGTTTTGCGAAGCTTTTCTTTTGTTTTTCAATGGATAGTCTTTTGCAAGATCATTGATTTTGCTATTCTTTGCATATTTTCATGGGCATTAGCTTTGCTTTTACCAAACACATTACTTTTTCATGCCCATTAGTTTTCACTCTCTTTTGAGCATCTAGGAATCTTGAATGGTATTTACAAACATGACCAACATTCTCTTTTTTGTTGGTAAATCACATGCTTTGCCCCAAGTTGAAACTTGATTTTTGGTAAATCACTTGCTCTCAACCAAAAGGTGTCTTTTTTCATTTCTTTTTTTTACATTGTCGTTTTTAAGGAATTTCTAGCTCATTTTCAAGAAAAACCCGAAAAGTCAAATGATTGACTTTTGGGTCAATCCTTTGACCAAAAGTCAATCCCATGTCACAAATTGACTTTTTATCCAAAATGATTTCATTTAGCTTTAATTTCTCTTTTTTCAAATCAATTTCTTGAAAATTTAAAGATTTGACCAAAATATCAACCTTTTAGGAGAAATCAACTTAATGGTTGACTTTTAGTCAAACCTTTGACAAAAAGAAATAAAAAAATAAAAAAAGTACAAATACATTTCTTTTAATGTCAATTTTACTTATGTGTCGAAAATTTCAGAAATTCGATTAAGAATCCTAATTTCTGAAATTTTCAGTTTTATGTCCTAAATCGATCAAAATTAAAATTACTTTTACTCTAGTCATAATTAGGTGTAGTTTCTTTTTTGACATTTGGTTTAGGGAATATCTGAGATCTATTTGAGTATTTAATTTTGCGATTTTTCGACTCAAAATACTAATTGTCGTGGTGAATCCTAAGTAGGGGACCAAAATTAATCCTTCATAACTTACGAACGGATGATTGTTCCTCACTCGTTTCCTTAAGATAAGTCCAAATTCAAAATCAATTTTGGGAAATTCACACAAGAACTCATTAATTTGAAGAATTTTATCCTCCCAAGCATTTGAAAATCAAGCAATTAAGCTTTCATCAACAAAATTCGAATTGACCCATTCATGATTATGGTTTAATTTCATGAATCTAGGCCCAATTTTATATTAGGCTTAGATCCATTTTTGGCCTAAGCTCGAGCGCTTCAATTCAAGGTTAATTTGAATATGATAAGTGATCTTACATATGGTAGCTCATTAGATAGGGCAATTGTGACACAAAGTGAGTTCAATTTTAGTTAATTTGCAATTTTGCCCATTGAATTGCAAATTTTAACATTTTAGCGATTTAGGCCGGATTGAAAGAACCCATGGTTTTGACTCGTTGTTTTTTAAGATAATCATTCAATTAGGTCAATAAAAAAGCCCCTAGATCATGTTCATAAGGTTTGATTAGCTTTATTGTATCTTAATTGGCAAATTTCTTCTTAAAAATGATAAAATTCATTTTTAATTTGATCCTTTGAGGACCAAATTGCATACTATGGTCCTAAGTGGACAAAATAGCCGGAACCAGACCAAACTAGTCAAGAACTGGTCGAACCAAACTGAATCGGTTTAACCGGTTTGACCGACTATCGGCGAGACTGGCCGGTTCAAGCCCTTACCGGCCAGTTCATGGCATCCAACGACTAGTTCTGGAACCCTCTTAATGTTAATTTCACTTCTACACCTTCAATTTACAAAATTTTACATATTGATCCCTGAATTTCGTCAAATTGCAAATTAACCCCTAATCGGACATTTTAACAGAATTCTCGATTTTGGCTTGGTTTTTTTTTTTTTTTTTTTGTAAATGAAACCCACTAGATCAATACATGACACCTTGAGATCATGATGGAGCCTTTAAAATCGATTTTTAACCGTTAAATCGAAATTTCAACCGTCAGATCGAACTGACGATCAAAATCGCTTGATGTGGGGAGTATATAAGTGGAATATTCTTCCATTTTCAAGGGGGGTTCATTTGCATGAAAATTCTTCTCCCCCTAGATCTCTCTCTCTCCTCTCTTTGTTTTTGGTGCCAAGAGACTCGTGTTTCTCTCTCTCTTTTTGGTCTAGTCGGTTTCCTCTTTCAGCGACCAGATCATTGCCGGTTCAACCCCCACCGATGATAATCCATCTTCATCAGCGATCATCTCTTCTTGCTGTCTAGATCTAGTACTTGTTGGTTCGTGGAGGTTGGAATGAAGTTCCGGCGAAAACTTTCGTCGTGTTCCGGTGAAAACGCAACAAAGGTAACAATTCAAAACTCGAACCCGATGAAGCGATACCGAGTTAGTTGATCGAGGCTAGGATTCAAGATTAGCAACTTTTACATGCTTAAGATCAATGATTATGAATGTTGAAATGATTTGTTGATGATTTGAGTGATGATTGTGTTCTTGAGTTTATTTTGGATTTTCGTATGTTATGTGCCTAGGTTACTGTTTTGACCAAAATGAGGCCCAAAATGACCTCGTTTCAAACTCGAGTCCTCATAGGATTAGATAATAGACATCCCGAGCTTCAAAATGGTAGGTCGTACGCCCCAATCGAACATCGTTTCACCCTTGAAAAATTTGTCTTCATAAGTTTTGTTCCAAATAATCTTGATCTCTCATTTTGCCATTTTTTTGCTGATTTTTGTGTTAAGTTTTGGAATAACTTTCCTTCATGAAAGTTATTCATATAAGTGTTGTACATGTCCTGTATTTTTTTTTTATTGAAATTTTTATACATGTTTAGCTAGGTCAAAATAACTTGGATCTGAACATAGGACAATCTATCATGATAGTTGAAATACATGATACATATGTTCAATTGATGCATGTTTTGTAAGGTCTTTATGTTGGCAAAGTGAGTCAATTGCATGCATTAGAGTAAAATGCATTGTAACAACATAAGCTAAGCATATAGTTTGTCAGTTTTGCCATTTTTTCCACGACTCATATAATCTTAATTGAGTTCTAAACTCTTAACGACAAATCTTCATCATCGCATGCTCCGTATGTGAGATTTTTAGTAGGATTTATGCATGTCTTGAGGATGGTTGAAATCATGCTCGTTCTGTAAATTTAATGCTGAAATGAAACCTTGTCATATGTGCACATTTTCATATTTGTTTGAGTCATCTAGAGATTAAATCTTATGATCATGACTTCTTGACAATTGAACCACATGTTGCAAGTTTTGCATACATGTTTAGGTCATGTCCTTTGAATATCATCTTGCACATAAAATTTGTCTCGCAAGAGTGTTCATTACACTTAGGATTCCCAAGCATACTATTAAGAATCACGAATCATTTCTTAATGCCATTTAAATTGTATGACATTTTGCATGCCAACTTGGGATTAGATGACCATCCAAACTTTTCTTCGCATCCAATCATAAGTCCCATGTGATTTTTTCATGTCGTTTGTGCATTCTTTGAGTGTTTTGAGGTTTTCTAATGAATACTTATGTTATGTTTCGTTAGTTACTTATGCACAAACTTTTAGAGATCTCTTAGGAAGACGTAACGTACACTTAGAGGTTTCTGATGCTGCTGATTTCATGTAGATCGCTCATCATTTCGACCATTTTTCCATTTGTTTCAAAACTAGATCAGAATATGGACAAGGGATCAAATCTGGACCCTTGTTCTAACCCCTGTTTGGACAAACCTTTGATATTTTTATTCCATTTTTTCTAGTTGGAATCTACACTCGACCTCTTGATGAAACTTGCTTGTCATCATGTTGGCTATGTTGTGTGTAAATTTGATGATTTTTAGACATGTTTTGATAGAAAAAATCCTTGTGACATTAGCTAAATGTTCTGTTGTTTTGACAAATTTCTAATGTGCTGGTGCTTATTGTCGGATTTTTTTTTAAATTCATGTGTAGCTCATTAAGAAAACTTTCTTCATGAATGTTGTTCATTTTCATGTCATACATATTAGGAAATTTTTCCATAGTTAGATTGTCAATGGGTATTACTCAACTCTGTTGTCATTACATGCTTGTTCTGAAACTTCCTGATATAAACATAATTGTGATTGTTTTGATATACCTTTTAGATTAGTTTGTGCATGAAATTAGACCATGCCATCTTCATGGAAGTTGTCCTATATGCTTTGATCTTTGTTGTTAAATAATTGGCCTTTTCAAAATTACATCTTTCAAAATATACTTTGGTACATGTGATATTTCCCAAAAATAATTTCTAAGAAATTATTTTCCAAAGATTGATATAGCTTAAGGAAAAGTCGTGATTTGAACCATATTCAAAATGTCTATGATGCTTGTAAGTGCATTTATGCGAGTCCCGGGCTAGCCTTAGCAATTGAATGTGTTTTATAACCTACATATTCCTTAATCTTGAATATTTTTAATTTTTTTTAAAAAATCCTAATTTGATGTCACGAAAGTCACAATTTGAATTATATTCAAAATGCCTGCAACGCTTGTGATTGCATTTATGCAAGCCTCGGGCTAGCCTTAGCAATTGAATGTGTTCCATGGCCTAGATATTCCTTAATCCTGAATAATTTCAATTTTTTTTTAAAATCCTGATTTGACATTGTGAAAGTCACAGTTTGAATTGTATTTAAAATACCTACGACGCTTGTGAGTGCATTTATGTGAGCCTTGGGATAGCCTTGGCCATTGAATGCCTTTCATAACTAAGACATCACTTTGTCTCAAAACATTTCATGAATGATTTCAAAATATGTTTTTGAAATATGACATGTACCCCTCATACATAAAATCCCATAGTGTATTAAAAATTGCCTATGTTTCTGATTGGCGCATGCCCTTGGTAATAAGTGACCCACCAACAATTCACTTTCTTTCTTGATTGGTTGAGAAATAGGGTTCAAAAGACCTTCATGCATGTTTAAATTTTTGCAATGCATGTGACTTTTAGATGAAGGGTAGGATCGATGCATGATATAGAGGGAAAACCTTGGGATCACATATATCGCTTGATTTGGAGACTTATAAGTGTTATTGGCCATGCGAGAACACAAATGGTCAACAATTGCTATAAGTCACAAAAATGGATTGGGTAGGTGTCTTAGTGGGACCCTCGCATGAAAGACAAAGGCCAACCCCAAGGCCTTAAAATTTGACTTTCTTATTGAACTTTCTTTAAATGATTGGTCTTGACATGATGTCTTGTTTTTTATTGTCTTGATGTGCATGCTTGTTTCTTTTCATTGTATGCACCTAGTTATAAGTTTCTTAAATTAGGTTTAGATTAGAACCTCGAAGATGGAGAAAGCACGAAGACGGTGGAGGTCGATGTCCATTTCGACCATTATCATGTAATATTCATTACCCCAACATATGTCCCGAATTTCATTTGTCGTATAAAGCCTGACAAGTTTCGGAGTCGCGACCTCCTTTTTTTCTTTCGATGCCCACAGTTGGGTACGAGCGCCTAAGGAGGCTAATGGCTCGGCTGAAATTAGTTATGCCCGGACTCTCCCAATTCCACCAATTCACGACTTAATGGTTCAAGTTTTTTAACCTGTAAATCAAATTTTAAAATGGAGTTGCCACTAATCAATTTGGGGTGGGTTGATTGGAAACCTAAGTGAAGTATCAGGAGAAATACTCACTCCTGCACAACCAGAGAAATTAGGATCGGGGACTTGATTACACTACTTAATCACTAATGCCCTTTCGGTACCTAATCTTGTTTAAACCCTAAGGTTTTTTTTTGGATGCTCGAGGGATTTTCCATGCATTTTTGGAAGGAAAAACATTTTTTTGAGTAATTTTCTAATTTTTGGATGTAAAAGGGATTTTTTGGGATTTTTTTTGGAAAAATACAAGTCTTTTTGGCCCGGGTCGAATCCGCGGGTCGAATCCGACCGGGCCAGCGATCGAACGAGGGACGAGCCCGCGTTGCGGGCCCGACTCGGTTTTTTTCATTTTTCTTCTATCTTTTTTTTTAAAAGAGACAAGGCCCAAACCGATTTTGGCCCACCTTTTTTTAAAATTTTTCGGCCCAACACTACCCAGCCCACGCGCACAACCCGGCCCACTTTGAAGCCAAACTCGAAGGGAACCGGGTCGCGCACATGACCCGGATCCACCTTGTTTCGCGGCACCTCCTCTCTCTCTCCATTCGCGGCGCCAAAGGAGGGGTCGGGGCGATGGCTCGCATCGATGACGGTAACGACGTAGATGACGGCGGTGGTCAGGTCTCGGGAGGGGAAGCAACGACGGGGATGGCGTGAGCAGGCTTCGTCGTCACCTGTCCTCGGCGTCGACATGGCGCGGCGGCGAAGCTTGAAGCGATGATGTCTGGGTTTGGTCAAGGCGACAGTGGCGGCACAGCTTGTGGTGCCGTCGTCCGAGCTCGATTGAGGTGATGGCGTTGGGGCTGCGGTGGAGCTGGGGTGGACGGCGAGCGGCAGCGATCGAATGGCGATGGTGTGGGGGTAAACGACGACGATGGGGCCGCGACAGCAACCCCTCAGCTCCCAGATCTGGTGCCCAGACGACCTCTCCTTCTCTCGAAGCTCCAGATCTGACCTCCTTCTCCACTTTCTCTCTCGCTCGATCCCTGCCTCAGATCTCTCCCCCTCTGGCGAGGCTCGGATTCGCGGCCGCGAGTCCTCGGACCCCCCTGAAGTCTCTCAGTGGGGTGCCCGAAGTCTGCGACCTCGATCCTTCTCCCCCTCTCTTTGATCTCTACCTCGGCAAAACCTCTCCTTCTCCGGCCACGAGCCTTCGAATCT
The DNA here is from genome assembly GCA_016097615.1 of Eucalyptus dawsonii. NCBI lineage: Eukaryota > Viridiplantae > Streptophyta > Magnoliopsida > Myrtales > Myrtaceae > Eucalyptus > Eucalyptus dawsonii. The sequence continues at coordinate 32,892,593 of CM027873.1, forward strand.
GGGCTTGCTCGACCTCGGCTCCCCTTCTGAAGTCTCTCAGCAGGAAGCTCGAAGCTTTGCAGCCTTCGATCGCTCTCGGCCTCCCCTCAACGATGGAAACGGGGGCCTATTTATAGGCGAGGGGCAGCCGATCGATGGAGCTTCGACCGCCGGTCCCCGTGCGCCAAACGGCCTCCACCGGCCGATTCGGTGTCCCATCCGCCACCTGTCCGCCAGCTGCCCCCCCACGCGCGTCGCCATCCGTCTGCTCATCCGGCGTCGTGCCCTCTGCGCGTGCGCTGCAGGGGCAGACGGAGGAAGAAGATGACCTCGATGGGCCGGGCTGAGGTAGAAATGAGCCTCTCAGGCCCGTGTGAGGGCTGCTTCTGCTTCTTTTTCTCTTTTGTTTCTTTGCCGTTTTTTTTCTTTGTTTATTTATCATCGGAAAAAAGATAAAATAAAAAATAAAAACAAAAGTAAAACCTAATTAATTAAAATGAAATTTTAGGCGCCAACAGCTGCCCCTCTTTGAAGATGAGCTCGCAGATGTTGCATTCAAAGACAAACTGATGCTTAAATTTTGTCCTTATATGCGTAGCAGATTATATTTTATTTGGGACTTATTATCCTATGTAAAAAGAGCAATATAACACTACATATATTAAGACAGATAAGAAGATACTGTAGTTACTTACCGGGAGTGAGTGAGATAGGGTGTGAACCCCGAGTTTGGCAAGTATCAAAGTGTCATCTTACCTGGTGATATGAAGAGATTGCTTTTCCAGGGCTCGAACCATTCTTTGGTCGCCTGTTAAAACAATCATTGACTTGTCTAGGACCCGAACCTTTCTTCGGTCGCCTCGACGAGAAATTGCTCACCCAGGACCCGAACCACTCTTCGGTCGCCTGTTTGGAGCAATCAGTGGTTTGTCTCGGACCTGAACCATTCTTCGGTCGCCGTGACGGGAAATTGCTTCTCCAGGACCTGAACCATTTTTTGGTCGCCTGTTAAAACAATTAGTGATTTGTCTAGGACCTGAACCTTTCTTTGGTCGCCTTGACGGGAGATTGCGCCTCAAGGACCCAAACCATTCTTCGGTCGCCTATTGGAGTAATCAGTGGTTTGTCTCGGACTCGAACCATTCTTCAGTTGTCGTTACGGGAAATTGCTTCTCCAGGACCCGAACCATTCTTCGATCGCCTGTTAAAACAATTAGTGATTTTTCTAGGACCCGAACCTTTCTTCGGTCGCCTTGACAGGAGATTGCTTCTCCAGACCCGAACCATTCTTCGGTCGCTGTTGAGTCCGTGGTTTGTCTCGGACCCGAACCATTCTTCGGTCGCGTCGTGACGGAAATTGCTTCTCCCGGGACCCGAACCATTCTTCGGTCGCTGTTAAAACAATTAGAGATTTGTCTAGGACCCGAACCTTTCTTCGGTCGCCTTGACGGGAGATTGCTTCTAGGACCCGAACCATTCTTCGGTCGCTGTTGGAGTAATCGTGGTTTGCCTCGGACCCAACCATTCTTCGGTCGCCGTGACGGGAAATTGCTTCTCCAGGACCCGAACCATTCTTCGGTCGCCATGACGGGAAATTGCTTCTCTAGGACCCGAACCATTCTTCGGTCGCCTGTTAAAATAATTAGTGATTTGACTAGGACCCGAACCTTTCTTCGGTCGCCTTGACGAGAGATTGCTTCTCCAGGACCCGAACCATTCTTCGGTCGCCGTGACAGGAAATTGCTTCTCTAGGACCTGGACCATTCTTCGGTCGCCTGTTAAAACAATTAGTGATTTATCTAGGACCCGAACCTTTCTTCAGTCGCCTTGACGGGAGATTGCTCCTCCAGGACTCGAACCATTCTTCAGTCGCCTGTTAGAGTAATCAGTGGTTTGTCTCGGACCCGAACCATTCTTCGATCGCCTTGACGGGAGATGCACCGACCTTTCTCAGGGCATCTCATTTGTGGGTGCCTGATTTGTATCAAGGACACCAGTTGGTACCCGACCTTTCTCGGGAGATACACCGACCTTTCTTAGGGCATCTGTTTTGTGGGAGGTGTCTAACCTCTGTCAAAGACAACAGCTGGTACCTAATTTTCCTCGGGAGATGCGCCGACCTTTCTTAGGGCATCGTATTTGTTAGGGTGTCTGACTTCTGTCAAAGACACTGGATGGAACCCGACCTTTCTCGGGAGGATGCACCGACCTTTCTCAGGGCATCGATTTGTGGGGCGTCTGACTTCTGTCGAAGACACCAGTTGGAACCCGACCTTTCTTGGGAGAATGTGCCGACCTTTTTCAGGGCATCAATTCTGGAAGATACCTAGACATTTCACAAGCATATCAAAGAGTACCTGGATATTCACAAGTACTAACCTGAAGGGTATCTGGGCATTCGCAGGCGTCAAAATGGGTATTTGGCTGACCATAGGCATTGAATGGGTACTTGGATGATCACCAGTATGAATTCTTGGGGGATACTTGGGCATTCATAAGTATCGAAGGGGTACTTGATAATTGGAAATATTGAGAACATACATTGGATATTTGTGAAGGTATCCCACCTCCTGGCAATTGGGAAATATCGAGGGCATACCTGGGATATTGGTGAAGGTCTCTCACCTCCTGGTAGTTGGAATATCGAGGACGTACCTTGGATATTCATGAAGGTTTTTCACCGACTGGTAATTAGGAATATTGAGGACGTGCCTCGCATATTCGTGAAGGTCTCTCACCTCCTGGTAAATGGGAATATCGAGGACGTACCTGAGATATTCGTGAAGGTCTCTCACCTCTGGTAATTGGGAATATCAAGGACGTACCTTGGATATTCGTGAAGGTCTCTCACCTCCTGGTAAATGGGAATATCGAGGATGTACCTGAGATATTCGTGAAGGTCTCTTACCTCCTAGTAATTGGGAATATTGAGGGCGTGCCCCGCATATTCGTGAAGGTCTCTCACCTCCTGGTAGTTGGGAATATCAAAGACGTACCTTGGATATTCGTGAAGGTCTCTCACCTCCTGGTAAATGGGAATATCGAGGACGTACCTTGGATATTCAAGAAGGTTTTTTACCGACTGGTAATTGGGAATATCGAGGGCGTGCCCCATATATTTGTGAAGGTCTCTCACCTCCTGGTAGTTGGGAATATCAAGGACGTACCTTGGATATTCGTGAAGGTCTCTCACCTCCTAGTAAATGGGAATATCGAGGACGTACCTGAGATATTCGTGAAGGTCTCTCACCTCCTGGTAATTGGGAATATCAAGGACGTACCTTGGATATTTGTGAAGGTCTCTCACCTCCTGGTAAATGGGAATATCGAGGATGTACCTGAGATATTCGTGAAGGTCTCTTACCTCCTGGTAATTGGGAATATCGAGGGCGTGCCCCGCATATTCGTGAAGGTCTCTCACCTCCTGGTAGTTGGGAATATCAAAGACGTACCTTGGATATTCGTGAAGGTCTCTCACCTTCTGGTAAATGGGAATATCGAGGACGTAGCTTGGATATTCAAGAAGGTTTTTTGCCGACTGGTAATTGGGAATATCGAGGGCGTGCCCCACATATTCGTAAAGGTCTCTCAGCTCCTGGTAGTTGGGAATATCAAGGACGTACCTTGGATATTCGTGAAGGTCTCTCACCTCCTGGTAAATGGGAATATCGAGGACGTACCTTGGATATTCATGAAGGTTTTTCGCCGACTAGTAATTGGGAATATTGAGGACGTGCCTCGCATATTCGTGAAGGTCTCTCACCTCCTGGTAATTTGGGAATATTGAGGGCGTACCTAGGATATTCATGAAGGTCTCTCACCTCCTGGTATAGGGAATATCGAGGACATGCCCCGAATATTCATGAAGGTCTCCCACCTCCTAGTAGATGGGAATATTGAGGACATGCCTCACATATTCATGAAGGTCTCTCACCTCCTGGTAACATAAACTTAAATGTAGCACGAGGCTTACCTGGACGGCCGCAGGCACTCAAAAGGGCTAGAACACTTGGGTAGCCACAGGTGTACAAAATACTGGAATACTTTGATGAACACAAGTTTTTAATGATATGATTTGGGACCACTCAGTTGGTCCAAGTGTAAGAAAGCATACCTGGGTAGGTGTAGGCACACAAAGCAGTGAAATGCTTGAACAACTGCTATTATTTGGGGACAACTCGGGCAAGCTGAGTGTCATGAAAAGGAAATACCTGGACAACGGTGGGTTCTTAACGATATGGGGATACCTAAACAGCAGTAGATATTCAACGATAAAGGGATACTTGGTCAATCACAAGCATTAATACTTTAAGGACATCTCGAACAGGTCGAGTGTCAGGAAAAGGGAGTATCCGAATGGTAGCCGGTACTTAAAGACAATGGGATGCTAAAACAGTTGCAAACATCCAAACTCAAGGGACGACTCGAATAGGTCGAGTGTCAACAAAGGGAGCCCCCAGCAAGTGGTGGATACTCAAAAACAAGGGGGATACCTGGATAGTCGCAAATATCAATATTCTGGGGACAGCTCGAACAGATCGAGTGTCAGGAAAAGGGAGTATCCGAACGATTGCCGGTACTCAAAGACAAGGGGATACTTAGACAGTTGCAAGCATCCAAACTCAAGGGACGACTCGAATAGGTTGAGTGTTAATAAGAGAGTACCTAGACAGTGATAGGTACTTTAAGACAAACAGAGACATGCTTACCTGGCAATATCTCTGATCTCTGAGAGTATGTTTGCTATTTGCACAATATGCACCCATGATTGTATATACTGTAAATTCATAAATTCAAATGTGATTTATGCATGACAATCTTGTCAGTTTTGTATCATTTGAATTCCACTGGGGAAGATTTTGAAAGACAACATTTATTCGGAATATAGATGCTTTGAGCATGCCAGATGAGGGACTTTTAGTTTGAAAGGATTTTCACTCACTCTCATGGAGAAGGCTATCCTGACCATTGATGCAGGATTTATAAGGACCACACTATCTCACTATCATCATGTCAGCAAGGGTTCGAGTATTCTCGCAAACAGTACGACTTTACCAATGTGAGAGGTCTTTGTTGAAACTGTGATGAAGTCTTGGTTAGCGGCTCATCGAAGGGGAACATCAAGGTCAAGGCTTATGAATGGAGTGTCGCACGATCGTCTCCGGGTTTGCAAGTCAAGAATCCTGCGAAAAGAGATAAAGTAATCTTGCTTGTACTTCTTCGAGCGATGTTTATAGACATGTGAAATCCTACGTTAATCGAAGTGCCCTTGTCTGAGGAGACTTTTACAATGTAACCTAGACTTGGCTCACATGTAAGAGGGTGAGGGTTAGTGACTATCTTGGCATTTGTCACTAGTCTTTCTTGTCAGATGGAGGTTCTATGGACCACAACAACAACTTTTCTTGGCTGTATTTTTGACTGGGGGCCATTGGCCTTGCTTTTACCAGGCACACTGCTTTTTTCATGCCCCTATTTCTCATCTCAATTTTTCCTTCATGGGCATTGACCTTGCTTTTACCAAGTACACTTCTTTTTTATGCCCCAATTTTTGTTCTTGTTTGCTTGAGGAATTGATCTTGGCAAGTTCAAGCAAACGCCTTTGTTAGACTATGGAGTCTTCATCTTTTGTTGGCACTTTTGATTATGCTGCTCAAACGATAGTGGCTTCTGCTTTGCCTCCATGTGAGGGTGAATTTTCAGACTCAATTGAGTTGTACAGTGGATACAAGTGCGTAAATAAAGAATTGCTCTTCATGACTCTAGGGCACTTAAATTAACGCGATTGTTCATATGCCATAAAGACACTCAAAGATTGATGCAAGTGCAAGCAAGAAAATTTCTATCCCCTTTCTCACCTTGTGATGCTGATTGGCTTTCGACTTGCCCCTGTGTGGGGTGGTTCTTTGTCGGGAGTATAGTAGAAATTTGTCAGTGTATGGGGCTCAAAGTGAGCGATGGAGTGCCTCACTGCTTTGATCATCGTACTATTCACGAGAGAACTCTTTACCCTGTAGTCATGGAATTTTCTGCACTCATCTCACAAGTGTATAGATGGGGGATTATGTGTAGGATATGGCTTGCATGTCATCATTCTGACGCGCCTCATCCAACATGCTCAATCAATCTTGTATTCTTTAATCAGCTGTCTATTCTAATAATTCTCAATGGAATCAATGATTTAGACAGACAAAATCATCATGCAGAATTCACCTAGAAAAATGCATGCAGTGTATGATGTGATGGAGTTTGTACTCTCAAAATAAATGAATGGCTTTTTACTCAAGAAGAACTTATTAACGGCTTTAGGGGTGTTTACCTAGGTGGAACGGTATTCACAAATGCATTGAAATTTGAACATTTAAAAGAGTTATTTACAAAGGGGTGTTGATGGCCATCCCTATTGGTTAGGGACATGACATATGAATGATCAACCAGGGATTGGGAATCTTATTAGGAATTTCTACTCTTGCCTTTTGCAGAGGAGAAGCTGAAAATGGATCAATCAACAGGGCCAAAATTAAAGGTGAATTGAGGCTTGAAGGATCTTTGTCATTTGTTTTGGCAATAATTGAGACGCCATTTTGCTTGGAAGAGTTTGTCATGCCTCTCATTAGTTTGTTATCTTTGCTTTTTTTACAGTTAGGTGATCCTACAACAAACAAGAGGGAATGTGTTAGTCATGAACTCTTCCAAGAATTGAATAATTGGAAGCGATGCAACTTTACCCTTCACTGGTTTGCAGACGATTGGGTGAACCTGAAGTGAGAGGGGGACATGAAGTCCTACATCCCTTGCTTCGTTAGGTCAAATATTGGCTCCTGGATGACACGTCATTTTACACGAAATCAGGTGAATTTGTGGGTCATTTCCACGTACTAGCTTGGCCAATGTCGATTTGCCAAACCTAACAATCAAGTTTGGCTCTTGAATTCCGATGTTTCCTGTCAATAGGGAAAATATGTCAAAAGCAGGTTCAAGTAGTGGGAGTATTGGAAACGATACCAAGTTACCCTTTCCCAGAGTTTGTATTTGTTGATTCCTAAGGATATTTGAATGTCGATGATGGACTCCTTATCTTGACACAGTCCAATGTTTCCTTCGATTAGCCTTCTTCCTTTGTGACCATGTATGCATGATTGTTGGTCGTTGATTCATCTTCAATGCCTTCCTTCTATGGAATTCCTTCTTCTGTCTTTAACTATAGCATCATTAGCAACATTGAGCAAAGTCATGTACTTCAAGCTTCTATGGAATCTGAGATGGACAATCAAAACCTCCAATTCTCTGATGGCAATTACTTCTTGCGAGAATATGCGTCTGGAGTGAAGCTTCTAAATTCCAAAGTCATTGTCCAGGGTGTGGGGCCATAGATTGCTTTGATTGTCTAGATTTTCTCCCTGTTGACAGCAGCCAATTTAGAGAAAAGATCCCTTCCTTATGCTTCTGAGCTTGTCGAAGCTAGAGCTGTAACATCTAGCTGTTTGGGCGTGTCGTGCAACAAGATAGTCCTTTGGCTTAGGATGGAGCTGGGCAAGAGTGAGGCATGTCATGGATGCTTCGATCTCCACTCTATGCCTGTACCCTCTTTTGGTGTAGGATAATTCTTTCTATTTGCCCCTGTTTTCTTGGCAGGGTGTCTTTGAATTTGGCGAGTTCACCTAATGTGCTTGCTTCAAATGCCCCCTGTCACATTAAGTCAAAAGGGATGTGAATGATCTTCTGAGACATGAAGTAAATGAGTCAGAAAGACAAACATGGTTAAATTTATCATCTTGTTTTAACAAAAGCTTTTGGGTGATGAAATATTTTTTTTATTTTCAAAATACGTCTTTGGGGAAAGGAAAGCATGAGGAAGCCCAAATTTCTCGCATTCTCCTTGGATGATATTTTTTTCATGGTTGGATAGCATCACTGGGCTGGTTTGGAGTACCGCCTCATGCTCTTAAAACAAAATATTAGAACTATACAATAGAGTACTTGGAATGGAAAATACAACAGTAGCACACCCGCACAAGATAAGAAACATGAAATTATAAAAACGAGTAAAACCCATGAAAACTCCTGTGCAAAAGAGTGCTTTGATAGTGCTGGCCCTGAAGCTAAGCGTCTTTGAATTCCTCGCCTTCAGTAGACTCGAAGTATCCGCATGCGATGACTACCTCGTTGAAGCTACGGAAGTGTAACCCATGCAGCCAACAGCGATGTTTGCAGGACAAAACTTCTATGAACTGCTTCATTAACTCCTCTTCACCTAGTTGAGGACGGGTTTGCATCATGAAAGCCCTCCACCTCCCTGCGTGTGCTCGGAAATTCTCCATTGGCTTTCTTGTGAAGTGAGCCCAGCTCTCACAAGGCAGTTCAGTTCTGATCTGGCTTTGGTACTGATGCAAGAATGTGGAAGTCAGCTCATTCCAATCCTTTAGAAGATAAACATTTGCTGTGATAAACCATTGCAATGCAGACCCTGTAAGAGTTTCTTGGAATGCCTGAGTTGTGAACGACATAGGGCCATAGTACCGACTCATTTCTGCATGGAGATACTGCAAGTGGGCCACATGACAAGTTGTGCCGTTATACTTGCAGAGGTTGGGTATCCACATTTCTATGGTGGTCATGATCCTACGAGGGCAAGACGAGCCGGGTATGTCTTGGCTAGGCCGCTGGTTTTCTCACTGCATATCTGTTGTAGTGGTGAATTTTTCTATTTCAGGGAAGTTGGATTCTGCCGAGATTACTCCATTGCTTTCTTCTTGGTCAAAATTTCCGAATGAGGATGAAGTATTGAAGCTATCCTTACGGTCAGAGGACGAGCTTAGTACTTCGTTAGGATCGTAGCGAATAAAGACGTATGCTTCCTCTTCTGACAGACCTTCATCCCCGGATGAGAGTATGAAACAGTTATATGATGAATCGTCAGTTTCATTGTCAAAATAACGCTGGAAGTCCTTGGGATTGTATTCTAGGGCCGGTAGGTCTTCAGGGTTATAGTCTAGAAGATGGTGGCCTTCAAAGCTGTATTCTTGGGAATGCTCGAATCTTTGGTGCGGCGGCTCTTTGGTAGATGCGGAATTGATTTGCTTAGGCTTTCTTTTATTGGCCCCTGGACCAGACCTCTTGAGTATTGCCCTGCGTTTCGCCAGCTCGATTCTGTCAAGGGAAGTGAGAGATATTAGAGTTTCACTCTCTGATTCACTTTCTAGGTTGATGGAGGTTGGTATTCTTTGGACCCTAGCTCTTGGAGTAAGCTTGAGGAGCTGTCCAGTCGTGCCCCATTCTTGAACAAGCTCTGTGTCTTTGATCTCGTACAAAGGCTCCTTGCCTTTCCTAGTGGGAATTTTTCCAGTAACAAGATGTTGCTCAACTGCCCATTTATCATGCAAGGCTTCATTGACATGCTCCTCTCTTATCTCAGCGGCTAACAGCTCCTCGTGCTCCGCGATCATCGGCTCTTCGTAGGGTAAGGTGATGTCAGGGGTGATGTCAATATCATATTCTTGATGGAAAACATGAATTAATTCCTTCCAAGTTTTAAGGGGACTAATCTTCCTAACAATGTACCATCGTAAGGCAGGGCCAGTCAAGTTTGATTGGTACGATTGAATCATCCTTCGAATCAGGTAAGCCTGCAAGTAGGTCTCTGGGCGGGAGGTATCAGCATACCTTTCGTATTCAGGTGCTTTGAGTTTTTCAGGGATCTCAATGCCGGCGTAATTGGACAGGTCCATGGGAATCTGCTCCTGCAATTGGTTTAACTTTTTGATGATCCTTTCAAACTATCTATGGTACTGGCTATTTTCTGGCGAATTTGCGGGTGTCACGATGGCGTTTAAGGCAACTACAGAGTTGGGTTTGACTTGAGTGGGGTCCATTTGTCTTGAGAGTTGTTGAAGGACAATGGACATTTGTCCTACGCCGTCTTCAATGTTAATAAGGTGATTTTGTACATCATTCTAATCGGGCCCTAACGGATGAGGCCATTCACGAGCTATTGGTGGCCGGCGATTCATAATTACATGCTGCTACGAAAATAATGAATGAGCACGAAAGTAAACAAAAATTGATCCATGGCAATGGTCTAACTGCTTTTTTATTCATCAAAAGAGGATTTTATAGACCGCAGACTTCTGACATCTAGAACTTGAAATTGAAATGACAAAATAAAATACTAGATATTAAACAAAAGTCCCTGAACAATGGGACAAAACTTTCACACTATTAACACTAAGGGGCACATGATTCCCAATTTATATGCGACAGGGAGCCTTGCTCTTGCGAGGATGCCTGCTTCCTTGGGCTGGCTCTGAGGTGTGCATCCAGTTCATTCCTAAATCCCTCTCCATGAGCTCTGCTTGCTCGTGCGGGCTGCTCTCTCTGATTGAGCGAGGAACTGATGGCTTCCACCTTGTTGGGATGTGATGATTGTGGATGTAAGCCGCAGAGGCGTGGTGGGCTTTTTCTTCTCCCTCAAGCCCTTCAGGTACCATGATCCTTTTGCGATGGCACTTGTCCCAAGTTTCTTCAATGATAGAAATTTCGACCGCATAGTCACGGCTTGCATTGAAAAGAACTGGAGGAATTCTCCTCCTGGAAGGCGGTGGAATCTCTTGAAGGGCTCCAAATTGTCGTGCCACCCGATATGGGTAATAGGGAACAGCATCGGTGTAGCTAAGCAACGGAATTGGGTGGGTGCATTTGTAAGCAAAGCGAGCCCTCTTTTCATGGAACCAACCAGCACACCATTGGAATGCCTCAGAAGTTGGGAAGTCAACCCAATTTAAACAGCTTTGATCGGGAATATATGGTCCTAAAGCATTTGTTTCAGACGATCGCATAAAGTCTCGGAATTCGCTTAGGTGAGAAAAGAACCAGACTTGTAAAATTTCAGGAGAGACCCGCATGATTTTCTCCGTGTTGTCTTTAAAACGATTAAAGGACAAGAATGTTTCAGTTAAAATCATGTTGACATAATTTCCCCCCCTCAAGATCTGATCAACTATCCATGCCATCTTAGGACTTATGGCATTTCTTTGATGAGGGAAAATGATGAGTCCGAAAAAGGCCGGAGGAAAATCTCACTTTTTGGGTCATAGGCTGATTTTGAAAACAAGCATTCATAAATTCAAATGGGCAGGTATTATGGTTGTTTTCAAGAATTTGTGTCCTAATATGGACTTCGCCTAAAAGCCACGCCAACCCACGCAATGGGATGATGCCAAGTGATGGCCTCGACAAGCTTTTTCTCAAGAGGCATTCCAGTGATGATGCTGTATTTCTCCAGGGTTGGGGTTAGCTCAAACCTACCAAACATAAAAGTAAGTGTCCTCAGGCACCAGAAATGTGCCATGGCTTGTATGACTTCAGGACGAACAATGATTTGGATCAGCGATAGGAGATGACCGAGTTTGGCCTTTACGCGCTCTTGGGCAAACTGATCCAATTGACCCCACCATCTAAAGAGCTCCACCTTGGGAGCAGGAATGCACTGGATATCATCTTTCCCCATCGCATATAAACTGAGACTTGAAAAGCTTATCCTAAATTGCCATGGGCCAAATAAAAAGACTGAGTAAAAGTAAAGAAATCACTTTGCTTTTAAATAAAATGACAAGCACAAAGACATGCACATGAGATGTGTGGCTCGATTTCTAACTCAGAAGGCTTGATGAAAATAAAAGGGTATCCGCCCATTGCAGTCTCGCGTTAGCAGCATACCCCCTTAACCTCGGCTATGAAATTCGGGGAAAAGAAAGGCAACCTCTACATCGCAGTCTCGCGTTCGAGGTCGTATCTTTCTCAACACCATCCTATAAATCCTATGGCGGCCCAGGTTCGGTGGTCGGGTTGTGTGTGCCATGTGTAGTGTTTTAAAATAGTAAAGCATGTACAACAATTTATAATCACAAGATAATCTATTTTAGACTGAATTAAAAGAAATTTTTAAACTACTGACCTGCATAAAAAAAACAAAAGTCAGTAAAGAATTTAAACAAGAAAAAAATGCCCTAAGTCCTCAAAAGTCCCCAGCGGAGTCGCCAAGCTGTCGCGACCTCCTTTTTTTTTTTCGGTGCCCACAGTCGGGTACGAGCGCCTAAGGAGGCTAATGGCTCGGCTGAAATTAGTCATGCCCGGACTCTCCCAATTCCACCAATTCACGACTTAATGGTTCAATTTTTTTAACCTGTAAATCAATTTTTAAAATGGAGTCGCCACTAATCGATTTTGGGTGGATTGATTAGAAACCCAAGTAAAGTATCGGGAGAAATACTCACTCCTGCGCAACCAGAGAAATTAGGATCGGGGACTTGATTACACTAGTTAATCACTAATGTCCTTTCGGTACCTAATCTTGTTTAAACCCTAAGGTTTTTTTTGAATGCTTGGGGATTTTCCATGCATTTTTGGGAGGAAAAACATTTTTTTTGAGTCATTTTCTAATTTTTGGATGCAAAAGGGATTTTTTGGATTTTTTTTGAAAAATACAAGTCTTTTTTGGCTTTTCTGAATTTTTTGGCTTTTTCATGAATTTTTGGCTTTTTTTAGGATTTTTGGCATATTTTTGATTTTTTTTTGGAAAATAAAATATTTTTTACTATTTTTCAAAATGCTTTTGGAAAATAAATTATTTTTTATTTTTTTCTCGATTTTTAGAAAATAAAACATTTTTCGACATTTTTTAAATATTTTTCGATTTTCTGAAATTAAAACATTTTTTTATAAAATATTTATTTTTATTTATTAGAACTATTTTATATTAAAATAACAAAATAAAACCGACCGGGTCGGATCTCATGGGTTGGGTCCAACTCTCGGCTAGCGATCCGAACCGGATTTTTTCATTTTTCTTCTTTTTTTTTTTTTTAAAGAGACAAGGCCCAAACCGACTTTGGCCCACCTTTTTTTAAAAATTTTCGGCCCAACACTACCTAGCCCACGCGCACAACCCGGCCCACTTTGAAGCCAAACCCTAAGGGAACCGGGTCGCGCACATGACATAGATCCACCCTGCTTCGCAGCACCTCCTCTCTCTCTCCATTCGCGCCGCGAAAGGAGGGGTCGGGGCGACGGCTCGCATCGATGACGGTAACGACGTAGATGACGGCGGTGGTTAGGTCTCGGGAGGGGAAGCAGTGACGGGGATGGTGTGAGCAGGGTTCGTCGTCACCTGTCCTCGGCGTCGACACGGCGCGGTGGCGAAGCTTGAAGCGATGACGTCTGGGTTTGGTCAAGGCGACAGTGGCGGAACAGCTTGAGGTGCCGTCGTCTGGGCTCGATTGAGGTGATGGCGTTAGGGCTGCGGTGGAGCTGGGGTGGACGACGAGCGGCAGCGATCGAATGGCGATGGTGTGGGGGCAGATGACGACGACGGGGCCGCAACAGCAACCCCTCAGCTCCCAGATCTGGTGCCCAGACGACCTCTCCTTCTCTCGAAGCTCCAGATCTGACCTCCTTCTCCACTTTCTCTCTCGCTCGATCCCTACCTCAGATCTCTCCCCCTCTGGCAAGGCTTGGATTCGCAGCCACGAGTCCTCGGATCCCCCTGAAGTCTCTCAGTGGGGTGCCCGAAGTCTGCGACCTCGATCCTTCTCCCCCTCTCTTTGATCTCTACCTCGGCAAAACCTCTCCTTCTCCGACCGCGAGCCTTCGAATCTGGGCTTGCTCGACCTCGGCTCCCCTTCTGAAGTCTCTCAGCAGGAAGCTCGAAGCTTTGCAGCCTTCGATCGCTCTCGGCCTCCCCTCAACAACGGAAATGGGGGCCTATTTATAGGCGAGGGGCAGCCGGTCGACGGAGCTTCGACCGCTGGTACCCGTGCGCCAAACGGCCTCAGCCGGCTGAACCGGCGTCCCATCCGCCACCTGTCCGCCAGCTGCCCCCCCACGCGCGTCGCCGTCCGTCCGCTCATCCGGCGTCACGCCCTCTGCGCGTGCGCTGCAGAGGCAGACGGAGGAAGAAGATGACCCGGATGGGCCGGGCTGAGGCAAAAATGGGCCTCTCAGGCCCATGTGAGGGCCGCTTCGCTTCTTTTTCTCTTTTGTTTCTTTTCCGTTTTTTTTTTCTTTGTTTATTTATCATCCAAAAAAATAAAATAAAAATAAAAACAAAGTAAAACCTAATTCATTAAAATGAAATTTTAGGCGTCAACATTCGGGTTTTCTTTTTTCCTCTCATTTTTTTCAATTGTGTTTTCTTTTATATTTTTTAGGATTGCATGGTAGATTTACGCTTTCTTTGATTGTTTACTTACCGTCTTGTAATTTCAATTCCATTGATTGCTTTATTTTCTTGTTTTTCTAGAAATAGAATAGTATGAAAATGACCAATCGTGCATGATTGCTTAGTTTATGATTAATAATCCCAAAAATATAAGAAGAAACGCATGGACACATTAGAAAAACACAATATACAGTTTAGGTACCGAAATGGCGTTAATAGAAATATTAGTGTAACCCAAGTGCCCGAATCTAGATATTTGATTATGTAGGAATCGAGATAACACTCCTGACCCCCAAAACAAGGTTAGTGGCGATTCCCATCTTATTTTTAGGTACGAGTTTCAATAAACCCGTCACGCTGGGTACGAGTTTCAATGAAACTCATCATGGTTTAGCATACTTGATGTGGAAGTATCCCAAAGGATGAAGTGATGCCATCCTTATGGGCGAAGGGTACTATCAAGAATGCTACCATGGTAAAGGTACCCTTAAATCCGATATTCATATTCAACCTTCTCTCTCGAGGTGTGTGTGGCATCCCAAAATTCAAGACAACCTCTAGATGTATTAAAGCCCATGATTAGGTAATGAAATTACCTATGGTCTATGATTTAACCATTGATTTTCTCTTAATACCAATTGTTATTTAATTGTGTTCATAAGTTATTAAAAAATTAGTATCATAGGATAAATTAATGAGAAGAATTTCTTCTTGGCTATGCACCTCATAGACTAAATTCCTATAGCTTAAATGTTACAAGATTTTGGCCATGTGAAATTTAAAACTTGAAATCCATAAAAGAAGGAATTAAAGATGAATTAGTAAAAATAAAAAACAAAACATTGGGGTTTAATTAGGCTTGGACCTGAGGCCCAAGAGTATGGACTTTTAGTGGGCCAAATGGTCGGCCCATTGAAGCCCACGAATGGGCTGTTGTCGGCCACAAGGGAGAGGCCGGCCCAAATTCTCCCAAGCCCATTTTGCATGAGTCTTGCCAAGTGGCAAAAAGGAGACTCCATGCATTGGCCATTGTGGGGGGCTTCTCATGACTGCTAATGATGGGATTTAGGGGAAATAAAAAAGAGAGAGAGGCCAGTTGAAGGGTGTTTTTGTCCAAGTGAGAGAGAGAGAGAGGGTCGCCGAGAAAGGGAGAGGAACCGAGAGAGAGGAGGAAGAAGGAGCCGCTCGCCTGCTCGCCGTCCGTCTGTCCGTCGCCGTCCGAGTTCCGTCGTTCGCTTGATCTTAGAGGCAAGTTAGGACCCATTTTCTGCTCTTGCATGTGTGTCTTGCATGTGTGTTTGGAATGGTGTTGAATCTTGGGTGTTTAGGAGTGAGAAACCGAAGCTAGTGTGTTTTGTTTTTGAAATAGCTTGCTGTTTTCCTGTATACCGCCTAACCCAGAAACTTGTAGAGGCTTGTATGCGTGTTTCGAGTTGGATTTTGACTTTGACTCCTTCATTAAAGTTATAGAAAACATCTTAAAGTATAACATACTAAAATTTGAGACAAAAAGGCTGAGTTTTACGGGGCGAAACCCTTCTTCTACGAGGACACTAGATCTGGAACTGCTTTGTTGACCTCTTGGTGGTTTTGTGGGTTGCATGTTACTTTTTACCGAAAATATCCCTTCCAATTCTTCATGAAAGTTGTAGAGAACATACTAAATACTAACATACTCAAATTTGAGGTAAAATGAGCAAGTGTAGCCTAGTGAAACGATTTTCTTTTGAAGACGGTAAATCTGGAAATACGGTACTGGACACCCGAGACTTCTTAGACCTATATGGTGACTATTCTTTAACAATCTCACTTAGATCCCTTAATAAAAGTTGTAGGGGACCTCTTGAGGAAAAACATATCAAATATCAGAGGAAACGAAGAATGATAAACAGGAAAAACCTCGATATTTCCGAGATAGCTAAACTGGACTGTTCGGTACTAGAAACAGGAAATTCGAACGTATATAGAAACTTATCTAAAAAGAATCTGGCCTATATGTCTGAATTAAAAATCTACCTTAAGGTCTTTACTACAACCTGGTAAAATTTCATAATTTTTGGAGGTCATTCGTGTATTTTAAAGGAAATATTTCAAGGACTGCGCAATCTGATTTTATCCGAATTTACATGCTGTATTTGTGTGAACTATATCTTCTTGTGCGAAACTCTTTTGGGCATGTGTTCCTCATGGAATTGCTACCTTTTTGTCTTGTCTATCACATGTCCTCATTTCATGATTTTTGAAAATCATATGGATATTTAATTTAAATGTTTTCTAAAATTGTGCGAGCTGGAATTTAGTAAATTTCAAAAAGGCATGATATATGGACTATTCTAAGTTGTATGGACCCCATTGATTGTATTGTCATTAGTGGTTGTATCTTGCTACATGTATGATGATGATTGGAAATGCATATAAGAATCAAATGATGAAAATGATCTTGTTTGCCATCACATCATATGCCATGTTGAAATTGAGCTATAATTGAAACTGAGAACTAAGATAAGTGAGAAGGCCGTTAGAGGTGTGAGCCGACGATGCCCCGGGAGTGTCGGGATGCCTGGCTAAAAGGGTAAAGGCCGGATGCCGGTGGCCTTAAATGGCTGAATGCCGGAGGGTCCTCGGGAGTTTCGAGATGCCCGGAGCGTGGGGAGCCGGAAGCCCGGCAGGTATTGTGCCGGGGGATGCCTCGTGATGCCAATTGGTCCCGGGAAAGAGAAATATGGCAGCCCAAATTGAAAGAATAAAATTGGGAAATTGAAATTGAAACATGCATGATATGGTACATGTGACATGATGATGACGAGTGCATGGATGTATGTGTACATATGGCATGATATGGTACATGTGACATGATGATGATGAGTGCATGGATGTATGTGCACCTATGGCATGATGGTATATGTGACATGATAAAGGTAAGTGTATGACATGATGGCGATGATTATATGAGGATGTATGTACATGCGGTATGATGACATGCGCATGGTATCAAGGTAAATTGTGCATGGATGCTTGAATGACATGTATTGTGCTATGATGGTCATGATTGTATTGTGTGATGCGTTGAGTGGTTATTGGTCCTTTACCTGCTGAATGTTTGTACTCACCTCTTTGGGGACCAACATTTCAGATTAGAGAGATGCCGCTCCCTGCTGTGACGTGGGGCGTCTTTTACGGCCTTCCTTCGGATGTGGAGGCCGAGTGTGTGGAGATCAATGCCCACCATCCCTGGTGTTACGTTTATTCGGGTTCGTGCGATAGTGATGTATGACATGGGCCTGGCTGAGGGCCCTGTCATCCAGGAGTTCATATCCGTTCATGTTTGTCGAGATGGAGCGATGCGTGGGATGTTGTCGCCGCCACCGCCTGATGCACCAGGACAGGTGTGAGGGCCCGTGCGTGAGAAGTAGGAGCTGCACCTTTTTGGTATGATAGCCAAGACTAGTTGATGGGGGATCTTGCACAATAGACATAGTGGGTCGAGTGTCTCTTTTTGGGGTTATGGCCGAGTGTAGCTAAAAGTCTTGGCCTTTCTTTTGATTTACCGACCCGAGAAAATCCAACATGAAAATATGTAAATAAAAGTGTCTTGGCTCTATCTTTTCTTATGATGTTAGTGGTGTGCCATTGTATCATGGTTGTTGAAGGGATAATTAGTAAGACTCGTTTATGCTTCCGCAAATAAGATGCGTTGGGACCGTTTAAAAAAAAATATATGTATGCCTAGGAACTAAGGTACTTCTTTGATAGGATGTGGTGACCTTGGGCGCTTCAGGTGTGACACCCTGAACCCTTCGCAGGTCGTCACCAGCGCCAATGTTACTCCTTATTACCTTCTCCTTTAGAAGATGCATCGTAATTCATAGACACTTTTTTTTTAAACAAAACGGTCCAAGCGCGACTCATTAGCGGAAGCAAATTAAATATCACGTCTCTCCCCCTACCAACCATGATACAAATACACACCACTAAACATCAGGATTTTATAAACGAGCGACGACACTTTATTTACATATTCTTTCAGGATGGGACTTCTTTTTGGGTCGATACATAACAAGGAAAAGCTAGGACTCTGCCATGTCCAGCCTAAAACCTCAAAAAGATCCTCGACCCTCTACATCACACGTATACAATCCCCCATCATATGTGTCGGCTAACTAACTCCAAAAAGGATCCAGCTCTTACTCGTCGCGCACGGTCTCATACCCAACCCGATGCATCAGGCGGTGGTGGTGGCAACATCCCTCACATCGCTCCATCCCGACGAACATGTATGGATATAAACTCCTGAATAACAGGGCCCCCAGCCAGGCCCACATTGTACATCACTAGACAATGTACTCGAATAAAAGTCAGTCTGGGAACAGAGGGACAATCTATCTCAGCACACTCGACCTCTACATCGGACGATATCCCGTAAAATGTACCTCGCGTGACGGTAGAGAGCAGCATACTGCTAATCTGAAATGTTATCCCCAAAAGGGGTGAGTACAACTACTCAGCAGATAGGGAAATCCAATAACAACTCAATGCATCAGGCAAATCATACATGCATTGCAGGCGTTACTTACCTTGAAGCCATGCGCATACTATCATGCATCATCGTATCATACATGTCATCATCATCATGACATCATCACATTACACCTGTTATCATACCATATCACCATATATCATTATCATCATCATGCATATCCTCATATATCATCCTCACCATCATCATCATGCATATCATCATGCATATTATCATATATCATCCTCACCATCATCATCATGCATATCATCATATATCATCCTCACCATCATCATCATGCATATCATCATGCATATCATCATCATTACCATGCATATATTGTCATGCATATATCATCATGCATCATGTCACACATATATAACCATGCATGATTTAGTTCCAATTTCATCTTGGACCGCCACATTTCTCATTCCCGGGACCAATGTTTGCTTCCCACATGTATCCAAGATACAATTACAGATCATCCGGCTCCCCCACTCTCCGAGCATCTCGTACCCCAACTGGCATCACGAGGACCCTCCGGTATCCAGCCATTTAAGGCCACCGGGCAACCGGCCGCACCCTTCAGCCAGGCATCTCGCACCCAATCCGGCATCGCGAGGTATCCCTTGGCATAATTACCATGCCGAGCTTCCGGCTCCCCCACTCTCCGGGCATCTCGATACCACTCGGTCTCCCGGACCCTCCGTATTCGGCCATTCATGACCACCGGGCAACCGGCCGTACCCTTCTAGCCGTGCATCCCGACACTCCAGGGCATCGTCGGCTCACCTCTGACAGCTTCCTCATTTATCTCAATTCACATCATTATGATTCAATTTATCATGGCATGTGAGGTGATGACAAATCAAGATCATACTCATCATTGAATTCATACATGCATCTCAATTCCATGTCATATATATCAAGACTTTATCACGCGTGCCACATAATTAAATTAAATGAAGTCTATGGCCAATAAAATAATCTATTTTATTTTATTTATTATTATTATTTTATTATTTTATTATTTTTTTTTTTAATATCTAGAAATTTCCAAAATTATAAAAATTCAAGCAATTACAACCCAATAGGATTACATGCAAAATTCATGGCCAAATTGAATTTTTACAAAATCTGACAATTTTCACAAAACATCCTATACTTCTGGATGAAACCGTAATGCACGGTTTCCGAATAAATTCAATGAAAATATCCATATGGCCTCCAAAAATTATAAAATTTTACTGGATTATAGCCAAGACATTTTTCATACAACTTTCATGAAGAACTCCAAGCCATATTACTTATAGATTATTTTATTCAACCTCACGAAGCTTCTGGACCCGTTACCGCATCGTCCAGTGCCTCCATCTCCGAAATATGAAGTTTTAACCTGCCTATTCTCTTTTTTTTTTCTCTGAAATTCGGATATGTTATGTGTCAAGATGTCATTTACAAGTTTCATGAAGAGATCTAGGTCAAATAACCAGATTATAGTCATCATTTAGGTCCTTGAAATCTCGGGTGTCTCGGAACACATCACCAGAATCATCGTCTTCAAGATCTAGCCGATTAACCAAGCTATACTTGTTCTTTTCACTTCCAATTTGATTATGTTGTATTTTAAGATGTTCCCTACAACTTTCATGAAGAAACTGAAGTAAGATTCTCAACAAAAACCAACATGCAACCATGAATCCAGCGAAAGGTCAGTAAAAACTCTCCAGATCTGAGGTCTCCGTAAGATGAGACTTTAACCCCCAAAAATCTCCATAATTTTCCACGAAATTTTAGTATGTTTTAGTACAAGATGTTAGCTACAACTTTCATGAAGATATCGAAGCCAAAATCTGACTCCAAACACACATGCAAGCTCAAACAATTTACTGACTCACACGATCCGAGCAAGAACAGTCACACCACTCACACACAACTCATCCATGCTTCGATTTTTCCCATCTAACAACCAAAAGTTCAACATGTAAACAACATACAAGCATGCAAGAGAAGCTAGAGGACTCCCACTTGCCTCTAGGACGGACGAACGACGGCATGCGGCGGCGAACACGGCGGCACACGGCGGCTCCTCCTCGGCTCCACCTCCTCTCTCTCTCGGCCACTCCCCCTTTCTCTCGAAATCTCTCTCTCTCTCTCTCTCTCTCTCTCTCTCTCTCTCTCTCTCTCTCTCTCTCTCTCTCTCTCTCTCTCTCACTCTTGGCTGAATGTGGGAAATCCGGCCACCTTCTTTCTCATACCCCCAAATCCTAATGATTACTTGCCTACAAACCAACCAATGCATGGCCTTCCCTTTTTGCCATTTGTCTTATTGAATTTTTGAATTTGATTTGGGCTTCTTGGGCTTGGGCTTTTGGGCCATCCGGCCACTTCTTGGGCCTCCTCTTGGGCTGGTCGACAGTCCACTTGTGGGCCTAATTGGGCGGACTAACTTGGCCCATTACAAGCTTAGGCCAATGGGCCTAAGGCCCATCCTAAAAATTGACTTTTCCTTTTCTTTTTTTTTAATGAAATTCCTTTCTATAAATATTTTAAAATTTCAATTTTTCAGCTTGGCCAAAGTCTTATAACATTTTATTTACTGAAATTTAATTTATAAAGTACATGGCCAAGCATAGATTATTAATGTATCAAATTTAAATACTCACAAGCACATGCACAAATCATCTATTTAAAAAGACTAATGGCTAAAGCATAAGCCATGGGAAATTTATCACCTAATTAGAGACTTTAACACACCTTATGGCTTGGCTTTGAATTTTGGGATGCCACATCGGGGTGCCACATCACCCTTTTTGGTATCATATCATTGGTTATAGGTGGAGTGATAAGGAGCCTCACTTGAAAATTGAGGAACATGATGACAATGCACACCATAGGATATAAAACGAAATAATTGATTAACTTTGAATGACGAGTGATGAGTATTCACTCGTAGATCCCTAGTAGTTAATTTTGAGTTGTCTTTAGGTACCAGTAACATGTATATGTTACTTATGTAGTAGTAGTAGTTGCTTTGAGTGGAGATAGTGAGTCTCAGATTATTCCTGAGGCAATGCTTGGAAATTGCAGGAAAGTCATGGTGCGAGCTGGAAGTGCTCATCCATCGAAGGCTAAAGCCTCTGCTGCAAGGGCTGAACCGCGAATGGAAGACATCCTGTAGGCATTGGCTAATATTGGAAATATGATGGAGAGACAGACGCAGCAACAACCTAGAGCAGAACGCCATACTCAAGGACTGGTGGAACAGTTTTTGAAGCTGAAGCCACCTAAGTTCAGTGGAATGGGAAGTCCTGAGGACGCGGAGCATTGGACTGATGGAATGGAACAAATTTTCAGGTTGTTGGACTGCATGATGCTAAGAAAATGACTTTGGCAGAGTACCAGCTGGAGGGAAATGCAAAGTTTTGGTGGAGAGCTTGGAGGGCAACAATCTTCCCACCAGGTACTGAGGTTAAATGGGAAGAGTTTGTGAGAGCTTTCAACATAAAGCATTTTTCTGACTATGCTAAGAATAGGAAAATTTCAGAATTTGTTCAATTAGAACAAAAGGAGCTGACAGTAGACCAGTATGATGCTAGATTTTCTGAACTGTCTAGATATGCTCCTAGGCTAATTAAGGATCAAGAAGAGAAAGTTAAGAGGTTTCTGAAAGGGTTGAGGACTGATATTAGGAAACAACTAGTACCTCTGAACATAAGAGATTATAATGAGATCTATGAAAGGGCACAGTTGGTAGAGTAGGAGTTGGTAAGAGAATATTCGGAGAATAAGAGACCATTGTCTTTTGATGATGTGAGACGGGGTAAGAGACCCTATACAAGTCAAGGTTAGACCTAGGAGTCTAAGAAGAAGGGAAATTTCAGGAACTTTGGAAAAGGCAGGGGTAGTCTGAGTTTGGAAAGGACACCTTATCGAAATGAGGAGTGTCGAAGGTGTAATGGGCGACATGGCCTAGGACCTTGCAATGGGCAGCCGAAATGTTATAGTTGTGGAAGAATAGGTCATATTAAGATAAGCTGTCAGTAGGAAAGGTCGCACGCGAGTATTGGCTCGATGCAGCAGCCACAACGGAATGCTGTTAGGCCAAACTTACCAAGGAATCCTCAGAGGCCACCAGCACAAGGAAGGGTGTATGCGATCACCCAAGAGAAAATGGAAACTTCCAAAAATGTTATCACAGGTACGATCCTTATAAATGATAAAAAAAAGGCATATGCATTGTTTGATACGGGTGCTATGCATTCATTTGTGTCTGAAAGATATAGACAGTTGAATAAGATAGAAACTATGCCTCTTGAGATGCCTCTTTGTGTTTCTACGCCTTTAAGGGATATGTTATTGTCTACGCTGGTGTGTGGAAATTATAAGATAACAATGGGAGGAAATGATATGGAAATAGACTTAGTCGTAATGGCCATGTATGATTTTGATGTTATCATAGGAATGGATTGGCTTCATAAGTATCGGGCCCAGATGGATTGTTATAGGAAAGTGATCCAATTTACCTTGCCTGATCAATCTAGCTGTGAATTCCTAGGAGGTCAGACCCACCTACCTGTAGCACTTATTTCAGCAATAGAAGCCCGTGCATTACTTGACAAAGGATGTCAAGGGTACCTAGCCATGGTTAGAGATTATACCAAGGAAGAGCCTAAGATTGATGAAATTCGAGTAGTTAATGAATTTCATATGTATTTCCTGAGGAATTGCCTGGATTACCGCCAGAGCGAGAAATTGAATTTGAAATTGAATTAATGCCTAGAACAAGACCTATATCTAAAGCCCCATATAGGATGGCCTTAGTTGAGTTGAAGGAATTAAAAGTGCAACTACAAGAGTTACTTGACAAAGGATTCATTAGGCCAAATGCTTCACCTGGGGGTGCACCAGTCTTGTTTGTGAAAAAGAAGGATGGATCGATGCGTTTGTGCATTGATTATAGGCAGCTGAATCAAGTGACCATTAAAAATAAATATCCTTTGTCAAGAATTGATGATCTTTTTGATCAACTCCAGGGAAGTTCAGTCTTCTCTAAGATTGACTTAAGATCGGGATACTATTAGCTAAGATTTAAGAAATAAGACATCCCTAAGACAACGTTTAGGACTCGTTATGGACACTACGAGTTCCTTGTCATGCCATTGGATTGACCAATGCACCGGCTGCATTTATGGATCTAATGAATAGGGTAGTTAAGCCTTATTTAGACCAGTTTGTGATTGTCTTTATTGATGACATCCTGATATATTCAAGAGGACCTAAAGAGCATGAACGACACTTAAGGATAGTTTTGCAAACCCTGAGAGAGCATAAGATGTATGCTAAATTTAGTAAGTGTGAATTCTGGCTGGACCAGATAATATTTTTAGGGCACGTAGTATCAGGAGGAGGAATTGTAGTAGACCCTGCGAAAGTTGAGATGGTAGTAAATTGGCCAAGACCGACAACACCTACTGAAATACGGAGTTTCTTAGGACTGGCTGGTTATTATAGGAGGTTTATTGAAGGATTTTCACGACTAGCAGAACCTTTAACAAAATTGACTCGAAAGAACGTGAAATTTGAATGGAATGGGAAATGTGAAAGGAGTTTCCAGGAGCTTAAAAGAAAATTGACCTTGGCTCCAATCTTGACTATACCAACTGGACCTAATGGTTTTACAGTGCATAGTGATGCATCTCACAAAGGACTGGGATGTGTTTTGATGCAACATGGCAAGGTCATAGCCTATGCATCTAGACAATTGAAACCCCATGAATTAAATTACCCAACGCATGATTTAGAACTAGCAGCTATAGTGTTTGCCTTGAAGATATGGAGATACTATTTGTAAGGGGAGAAGTTTGATATTTATAAGGACCTTAAAAGTTTGAAATATCTGTTTTCACAAAAGGAGTTGTACATGAGACAAAGGAGGTGGATGGAATTGTTAAAGGATTATGATTGTGAGATAAAATTCCATCCAGGAAAGGCGAATAGGGTAGCAGATGCTCTTAGTTGTAAGTCGGCTATGGAGATGGCCAGTTTAAGAATGGCAGAATGGAGCTTGTTAAAGTCTATTACAGACTCATAATTTAAACTAAAAGTAGATTGTCTTACAGGTATGCTTAGTGCATTAAGGATTGAGTCTGAAATTATTCAGAAAGTTAAAATCCTGCAAGAATCTGACTCGGAGATTATGAAAGTGAAAGATGCAGTGTCTTTAGGAAAAAGACCAGAATTTCAAGTCTTTAATGATGGAGTAGTCAGATGCGAAGGACGACTTTGTGTTCCTGACAACGAAGAATTAAAGAAGGAAATTTTGTCGGAGGCACATAAGAGTAATTATAGTATTCATCCGAGTAACATAAAAATGTACAGGAACTTACGTCAGCAGTTTTGGTGGAATGGTATGAAAGGAGATACGGCTAAGCACGTTTCTCAATGTTTGACGTGCCAACAGGTAAAAGCAGAACATCGTAAACCCACAGGACTCTTGAGACCATTAGACATACCAGAATGGAAATGGGAGCATATAACGATGGAATTTATACAAGGATTACCAAGGACGTGAAGTAGTCATGACTCTATCTGGGTTATAGTGGACCGTTTGACTAAATCTGCTCATTTCCTAGCGGTTCACATGGACTACTCAATGGACAAATATGCGGACATATATGTAAGTCAAGTGGTACGCTTACATGGTGTCCTAGTAACTATTACCTCAGATCGGGATTCGAGATTCACTTCGAACTTTTGGTGGAGTCTTCAAATTGCATTAGGAACTAAACTTTAGTTTAGTACTGCTTTTGATCCCCAAACAGATGGACAGACAGAAAGAGTAATCCATACATTAGAGGATATGTTGAGGGCTTGTGTAATTGATTTCAAAGGAAATTGGGATGAAAGATTGCATTTGGTGGAGTTTGCCTATAATAATAGTTTTCAGAAAAGTATAGGCATGACTCCCTATGAAGCATTATATGGAAGGGGATGTAGGACTCCTGTCTGTTGGAATGAAGTAGGTGAAAGGAAATTGACAGGACCTGAACTGGTACAAGTTACCACTGAGGCTGTTGAAATTATCAGAAAAAGGCTTAAAACGGCTCAGAGTAGGCAGAAAGACTACGCAGATAGGCGTAGAAGGCCTTTGGAGTTTAGCATAGGAGACCATGTATTCCTTAAGGTATCTCCAATGAAAGGGATATCTCGATTTGGAATAAAGGGTAAGTTAAGCCCTAGATTTGTCGGACATTTTGAGATACTTGAAAGGATAGGGGATGTAGCTTATCGTTTAGCGCTGCCTCCTAAGTTGGGAAATTTGCATGATGTGTCTCATGTATCGATGTTGAGGAAGTACCAGCCGGATCCTGGTCACATACTCGATCATGAAGCTATTGAAGTGGATGAGAAAGTGAGGTACAACGAAGAGCCTGTGCAGATATTGGATCAAAAGAAACAAATTCTTAGGACTAAGAAGATTCCTCTGGTTAAGGTATTATGGCGACATCATGATATGCAGGAAGCCACATGGGAAAGTGAAGATCGGATGAAGGAAAAGTACCCTTACTTGTTTCAAAGGGACACGAGTGGTGTCTAATTTCGAGGACGAAATTCTCCAAGGAGGGGAGAATTGTGGTATCCCAAAATTCAAGACAACCTCTAGATGTATTAAAGCCCATGATTAGGTAATGAAATTACCTATGGTCTATGCTTTAGCCATTGATTTTCTCTTAATACCAAGTGTTATTCACTTGTGTTCATAAGTTATTAAAAAACTAGTATCATAGGATAAATTAATGAGAAGAATTTATTCTTGGTTATGCACCTCATAGACTAAATTCCTATAGCTTAAATGTTACAAGATTTTGACCATGTGAAATTTAAAACTTGAAATCTATAAAAGAAAGAATTAAAGATGAATTAGTAAGAGTAAAAAAAAAACAAAAAATTGGGGTTTAATTAGGCTTGGGCCTTAGGCCCAAGAGTATGGACTTTTGGTGGGCCAAATGGCCGGCCCATTGAAGCCCACGAATGGGCTGTCGTCGGCCACAAGGGAGAGGCCAGCCCAAATTCTCCCAAGCCCATTTTGTATGAGTCTTGCCAAGTGGCAAAAAGGAGACTCCATGCATTGGCCATTGTGGGTGGCTTCTCATGACTGCTAATGATGGGATTTAGGGGAAATAAAAAAGAGAGAGAGGCCAGTTGAAGGGGGCTGTCGTCCAAGTGAGAGAGAGAGAGAGGGTCGCCGAGAAAGGGAGAGGAACCGAGAGAGAGGAGGAAGAAGGAGCCGCTCGCCCGCTTGCCGTCCGTCTGTCCGTCGCCGTCCGAGTGCCGTCGATCGCTTGATCTTAGAGGCAAGTTAGGATCCATTTTCTGCTCTTGCATGTGTGTCTTGCATGTGTGTTTGGAATGGTGTTGAATCTTTGGTGTTTAGGAGTGAGAAACCGAAGCTAGTGTGTTTTGTTTTTGAAATAGCTTGCTGTTTTCGTGTATACCACCTGACCCAGAAACTTGTAGAGGCTTCAATGTGTGTTTAGAGTTGGATTTTGACTTTGACTCCTCCATGAAACTTATAGAAAACATCTCAAAGTATAACATACTAAAATTTGAGACAAAAAGGCTGAGTTTTAAGGGGCAAAACCCTTCTTCTACGAGGACACTAGATCTGGAACTGCTTTGTTGACCTCTTGGTGGTTTTGTGGGTTGCATGTTACTTTTTTCCGAAAATATCCCTTCAAATTCTTCATGAAATTTGTAGGGAACATCCTAAATACTAACATACTCAAATTTTAGGTAAAATGAGCAACTGTAGCCTAGTGAAACGATTTTCTTTTGAAGACAGTAAATCTGGAAATACGGTACTGGACACCCAAGACTTCTTAGACCTATATGGTGACTATTCTTTAACAATATCACTTATATCCCTTAATCAAAGTTGTAGGGGACATCTTGAGGCAAACCATATCAAAATTTCAGAGGAAATGAAGAAAGATAAGTAGGCGAAACATCGATATTTCCGAGATAGCTAAAATGGACTGTTCGGTACTAGAAACAGGAAATTCGAACGTATATAGAAAATTATCTAAAATGAATCTGGCCCATATGTCTGCATTAAAAATCTACCTTAAGGTCTTGAATACAACCTGGTAAAATTTCATAATTTTTGGAGGTCATTCGGGTATTTTAATCGAAATATTTCAAGAACTGCGCAATCTGATTTTATCCGAATTTACATGCTGTATTTGTGTGAACTATATCTTCTTGTGTGAAACTCTTTTGGGCATGTGTTCCCCATGGAATTGCTACCTTTTTGTCTTGTCTATCACATGTCCTCATTTCATGATTTTTGAAAATCATATGGATATTTAATTTAAATGTTTTCTAAAATTGTGCGAGCTGGAATTTAGTAAATTTCAAAAAGGCATGATATATGGACTATTCTAAGTTGTATGGACCCCATTGATTGTATTGTCATTAGTGGTTGTATCTTGCTACATGTATGATGATGATTGGAAATGCATATAAGAATCAAATGATGAAAATGATCTTGTTTGCCATCACATCATATGCCATGTTGAAATTGAGCTATAATTGAAACTGAGAACTAAGATAAGTGAGAAGGCCCTCGGAGGTGTGAGCTGACGATGCCCCGGGAGTGTCGGGATGCCTGGCTAGAAGGGTAAAGGCCGAATGCCCGGTGGTCTTAAATGGCTGAATGCCGGAGGGTCCTCGGGAGTTTTGAGATGCCCGGAGCGTGGGGAGCCGGAAGCCCGGTAGGTATTGTGCCGGTGGATGCCTCGTGATGCCAATTGGGGTACGAGATGCCTAGCAAGTATTGTGCCGGATGCCCGGCAGGTATTGTGCCGGAGCGTTCTCGCGATGCCAGGATTCGGTGCGAATGATAATTGTGGGATGCAAACATTGGTCCCGAGGAAGAGAAATATGGCGGCCCAAATTGAAAGAATAAAATTGGGAAATTGTAATTGAAACATGCATGATATGGTACATGTGACATGATGATGATGAGTGCATGGATGTATGTATGCATATGGCATGATATGGTACATGTGACATGATGATGATGAGTGCATGGATATATGTACGCCTATGGCATGATATGATCCATGTGACATGATGATGATGAGTGCATGGATGTATGTGCACCTATGGCATGATGGTGTATGTGACATGATAAAGGTAAGTGTATGACATGATGGCGATGATTATATGAGGATGTATGTACATGCGATATGATGACATGCGCATGGTATCAAGGTAAATTGTGCATGGATGCTTGAATGACATGTATTGTGCTATGATGGCTATGATTGTGTTGTGTGATGCATTGAGTGGTTATTGGTCCTTTACCTGCTGAGTGGTTGTACTCACCCCTTTGGGGACCAACACTTCAGATTAGAGAAATGCCGCTCCCCGTTGTCACACGGGGCGTCTTTTATGTCCTTCCTCCGGATGTGGAGGTCGAGTGCGTGGAGATCGACTATCCCACCATCCCTGGTCTTACGTTTATTCAGGTTCGTGCGATATTGATGTATGACATGGGCCTAGCTGAGGGCCTTCTCATCCAGGAGTTCATATCCGTTCATGTTCGTCGAGATGGTGCGATGCGTGGGATGTTGCCACCGCCACCGCTTGATGCACCGTGATGGGTGTGAGGGCCTGTGCGTGAGAAGTAGGAGCTGCACCTTTTTGGGATGATAGCCGACACTAGTTGATGGGGGATCTTGCATGATAGACATAGTGGGTCGAGTGTCTCTTTTTGGGGTTATGGCTGAGTGTAGCTAAAAGTCTTGGCCTTTCTTTTGATGTACCGACCCGAGAAAATCCGTCACGAAAATATGTAAATAAAAGTGTCTTGGCTCTATCTTTTCTTATGATGTTAGTGGTGTGCCATTGTATCATGGTTGTTGAAGGGGGAATTAGTAAGACTCGATTATGCTTCCGCAAATAAGATGCGCTGAGACCATTTAAAAAAATATATATATGTATGCCTAGGAACTAAGGTACTTCTTTGATAGGATGTGGCGACCTTCGGCGCTTCGGGGTGCCACAGTGTGTCACCTGTGTGGGTACAGGTTGCAACACTCTATTGTCACGCAGGGTACGAGTTTAGGAGAACTCATGATCTCGTGGAGGGAACTCACGAGAGGCTTGATCCAAAAAGCAAGATGATGTCTTTTGGAATGCAAGCCGTGAGGGAACTCTCGTGATCAAGTACCCATAAACCTGACCTTTCCCTTTCTTTTTATTGTGATGATGTGGGACTCGAGGGTAGTGAGATCGGGTCTTAATAAGCTTGGCGACTTTGCTGGGGACTGGTTACAAGATTAAAAGGACTTGAAGCCATTTAAAAATTGTTGTTGTGTTTTAACTAACCTGTCTCGTGTAGGATCGCTTGCATGTCAAAGTCGTGTGGAAAATCAAGTTAGTCGCTAACCTTGTGTTAAATGGTCTTGTAGGTGGGAGTTATAAAAGGAGGCATGTTTGTAAACCCTTTATTTTGCAACTGGTGTAAGGATGTATGAATGTTTGAGGGTTTATATCAAAGTGTTGGATGTTTAAATTTAAATGCATGTGTACAAGCTTTAGCATGACACTACACACACAACCGCGATCTCAAACCCTGATCGCCCAATTTAAGACCTTAAGAGGGTTTATGGGTGGAATCTGCGAATGAATACTCGTGGTAATCCATTACTTACATAAATCCGCTCGTCCCAACCAATAAAAATAGCACTGACTAACAATAATAGCAATGGGTAAACTATTTTTATCCTTTGGGATGGAGACCTTAGGCCTTTAGCATCCTCACCCTAGGCGTCGAAACCTCACAGTTTCATGTGACATGAGATTTGTGCTTGCCACGTGTTTGGTGGGTAAGATATCATTCCTTTTTTTATTGTTATGATCTTCTTTCTCTCCATATTTCAAGTATGCGCTTTATATTTCAACAACGATACGTTTTAATCACGGATGCCCCTTTAGGTTTAGGTTTAGATGAGTAAACCTGAAGCGGACATTATCCCCGTGCCAAGGAATCTTAAGACTCTATGGGAGAATCTCGACCCAATACATGAAGACTACTTGGCAAAATGCGTAGGTTTCCTCCCGAATTTATTAAAAGTCGAACCACATATCGCGATGGTGAAAGCATTGGCTCATTTTTGGAATCCCATGACTTCCACTTTTGTGTTTAATCGATATGAATTGACCCCTACAATTGAGGAGTTCCAGAAAGCCATCAAGTTAGGTAAAGCCTCTTTAGGTTTCGTCACTCCTCCTATTGGTCAATATCCACCATCTCTTCTAAGTCAGTTCCTCAATATCCCTACCGACAAAATTTAGGCTATTCTTAAAGGAAATTCTCATTCCATGCATTATATTTTCCTTGAACAACATTTCCTTAGCCTTAAGCCTAAATCCAGGAATCAAATTCCTCATGTCTTCCTACCCATGTTCTTTGGTTTTGTCGTATTCCCACATACCTGAAAAACAATGTATCCTTTAGTCATTCACATTGTCAATCAAGTGTGCACCTTTAATTGTTTTACACACATGATCCTTGCTAATATTTTCGTGTTTCTTAATCGTTTCAAAACAAATGGCTGAGGAACTCTTAGAGCTCCATTAAGACTTCTCCAAATTTGGGTCTTTTCACATATCAAAGAATTTGCCCCTCACATGAAGATTGTCAACATCATGAAATATCATCATCTCGTTCTTTCATTTTGCCAAAGAAATGAATTATTTCTGTCATGGTCTTTCTCTATATGGTTTCATTTCCTCAAAAACCTCAACCCTAGCTGAATCCAATGGCATGTTCAATGGCTTGGGTATCCCGAGGTGCACCTTGTTAGTGGAGTTGATGACTTGCTCCCCCTTATGGGATTGACTGGTTTAATGTCATATTACCCTTTCAAGGTGCTCCACCAATATCGCGCACTTTAAACGATCCCGTCAATCCTCAAGCTAGGGTTATATTGTATTGATTATCACGATGAAGTCATCAAGAAAACAAAATTGACCATATCAAGGCTGCAATTCAAGCCGCTACTAGAATTTGGTACTCCTGTTCCTCGCATTACATGGTTGCCGTCAATGAAGCCGACTTGGAGGGAGAGATGACGACTCATCATGCTACCATCGATTACATATACCGCCAAGTAGAACCTGAGCTCGAGGTTCAGTTGCCCGATATTCCCAAGCCTCAAGGTTTTCGGTGAGCTCATATTGAGGAGCAAGAAGACGATGCCTTGATTGATGAGGAACACTTGACCCATGATAAGAAGCGTCTCCGCACTATCCCACCTGTCCTTAGGTTTCCATCTTATATTCTTTTATTGTAAAGGGATTTCCTTTGTGTATTCCTCCTTTCTATCGAGGTTTTCCTATATTCATTTTCATATTATATGTAAAATCGAACCATTTTGTAAGCTTCAAGAATGTAAGGTTCTATTTGCCTAGTAATTGTTTGATGAAATGAATAAGATTCAGGAACATTTTCATGTAATTTTTAGAAAATGGACATTTTGATTCAATATTTGTTGTCATTCTGTGGCATCCTAAAATTCATAACAACCCCTAGATATACCATGAATCATGAATAGGTGATGGAAGCGCCATCGAGTTATATTATAGCCATTAGACCAACGGGTTTCAATTTGTGAAGGCCGAGCATTGAATGGACTATTGTTGTATTGAGAATGCATCTTATGTCCATGTGTGATTAAGAATTGTATTAAAGGGATAAATTGATAAGGAAATTTTCTTCTTGGCCGTGTACTTTATAACTTGGATTTTATTGATCTATGTTACAAAGTTTTATGGCAATATAAATTTGTAATTAGGTATTTATATAAATGGGGATTAAATGGAAAAATAGGAGAAGGAGTGGGCTGATTTTCTTAAGGCCAAACCAGCCCAAAAACCAGCCCACAGCCCCACCATTTTCCCTCATTTGGTCGACCAAAAGGCTTGCCCAAGCCCGGACCAAATGAGGCCCATCAACTTGCATGAAGATTGACAAGTGGCGAAAGGCATTATCCAAGTGGCTCTTGCATGCAAGCTAATGATTACTAATCATGAAGGGGAAGAAAAGAGGAGGGGCGGAGTGAGCGAGGGGGAGTTGTCACGCGAAAGAGAGAAAGAGAGAAAGAGAGAAAGCCAAGAGAGAGAGAGGGTTCGTGTGGGTGCTTCAGCGAAGGGAGAAGAGGACCGGCCCTGCCGTGCGTGCGCCTAGCTTCGCCGTTGATCGTGTTGTGTTCGAAGTCCTCTAGTCGTCGTGTGCTTGCTGTGATTTCGTTGGATCTTAGGCAAGTAGAGTCCATTAGCCTACATTTTGCTTGATGTGGTTGTGTGTGAAGTGTAATGGGTGTTGGAGATGCTTGAGTTGTGATGTTAGATGCTGAAATTCGAGTGAATAGTGGTAGTCTTCCTAGAACAATTAAGCTGTTGCATGTAAGAACAGTCCGACCCCTGGCGATTGCGTGAATTTTATAAAATTATCCAGTTAGAATTTGATCTTGTGTTTTTGATGAACGTTGTAGATGACATCTTGAGGAGTAGCATACTAAAATTTAAGGAGAAACGAACAAGTATTGGTCTGTGAAACGATTTTTCTCTGAAATGGTTAGATATGGAAATCGTTACCGAGGGTTAGGGGGAGTTTTAGTTAATGTAGCTCATGATATATAACGAATATGACTTCAAGTTCTGCACGAAACCTTTACCTCTAGGTATTTTCTATAACATATCAAAATTTTAGAATTTTCTGAGTTGATTTAGGGTTTATACCGAAATTGTGAATAAAACTGTGCAATGGTGATTTTTGGAATTTTGAGGCTGTGATGCATGGACCGTAGTGACTCGTATGAAGCTCTTTTGACATGGTGTTCTTCATGAAACCTTTTTCTATAGATGTCATTTATAATATGTTAAATTTTCAAAATTTATTGAGATGGTTTACTAATTTTTCCAAAATTTTTATTAAAGAAGTGCATTATGTTTTATCCGAAAATTTGTTCTATTTTCAAAAACAAATGAATTGCTCTATGAGATATGATGTCTTGGGTTGTTATTTGTACTGCATATGTGGTGATATTTGTGCATTTCATATGACATCAAATTGATGAGATTTTATAAATTCCATGAAACTTTTGGCATCATTGCATCAAATGGCATTTTCCAAAGTGAGATACAACTATGAATAATGATAATGATGATACCGTCAGACCCTTGAGTCGACGATGCCCCGGGAGTGTTAGGATGCCCAGAGTGTGTGTGACGGATGCCCGGAGGTGTGTGCCGGATGGCCTCGTGATGCCAGTTGGGGTGCAAGATGCTCATAGGTGTGTGCCGGATGCCCGGAGGTGTGTGTCGGAGGTTCCTCGCGATGCCAGGTTGGGTGCGAGCGATATATGAGGGATGCAAACACTGGTCCCTGGAAGAAAAATGAGATCCTTTTGAAAATTTAAAATGGGAATTGAATCATGCGCATGTGTGTGTGCGTATGGCATGATGCATGAATTGCCTATGAAATTGAGTCGTTACTATTTGGCATTGAGAATGTGATCATGAAGGTATTGAATGGATCTCATGGGGATATATATATATATATATATATATATATATATATATATATATATATATATATATGATGGTATGGATGATATCTGCATTTCATACGAAATTGTGGTTGTCTTGCCTGTTGCGTTATGTAGTTTAATGGATCTTTACTGCTGAGTGGTTGTACCCACTCCTTTTGGGGGCTAACATTTCAGATTGAGAGATGCCTCTGTCACCTGTCACGCGTGGTACATTTTATGGCTTACCATTTGATGTTGAGGTCGAGTGCTCGGAGCACCCTTGTGTAGATGTTCGTGGTTTGGTGTTTATCCGTGTTCGTGTTTTGGTTATGTATGACGTGGGTCTACCTGATGGCATTGTAGTCCAGGAGTTCCTGTCCATCCATGTTTGTCGCGATGGGAGGATGATGGGGATACTGCCACCGCCACCGGCCGATGCATCGGGCTGGGTGTGATTAGAGCTTGTGACTGGTAGAGGTTGACACTTTTTGGATAGCCGACACTGGATGATGGATTGATGTACATGTTTGATGTAGAGTCAAGTTCTTTTGGGTTATAGCCGAGCTTAGTTAAAGCCTTGGCCTTTTGTTGTACTGACTCATGATGTCCATCAAAGTATGTAAATAAAAGTGGTTTAAAGTGATATGTCATTAGGACAAGTGAAAGGTAAGCGAACTGTGGCGACCCTAGCGGATTGGGGGCCATGTCGAGGGGTGCCACACATTCCTTTTCAATTGTATAATTTCTTTTGAAGAAATTTTGATGAGAGGATGTTATATGATACTTGGATCATATACACCTTTTATTATTATTTCATCTCAAGATAATATAAAATTGACTAGGTTTTGTATTTTTGTGATTTCTTTTGACTTGTACTAATTTGAGTCATCTGCTTTCACGAAGGTACTGAAAGACGGCTGAAAAATGGTCTGTCATACGTACTCACCACCAAACAAGAATGGAGAAGAAAGATACCCATGCTCATGTTACTAGCATGGAGTACCAAATGGCGCAGATGATGGCGCTGTTAGCTAATCTTTTCAACCAAGTCAAGAACTTAACTTCTGTAGTTACTACTGCTCCTACCATAAATCCTCCTACCATGCCCTTTGATGTGCCGGTAGCAGAACCTGTGGGAAAAGGGCCTACTTGAGAGGTTTCTACTGCAACCCCAACGGTTATTGATTTAGAGGCTCCATCTAAGGAGACCCTAACTATGTACTTTGATGAGGAAAGTTCAAGATGCCTCGCAAAGGTTGAGGAATGCCTTTGCATGCTATAAGGCTATCAATTGTAGGGGTTCGATGAGCTATCGGCCTTCGGCAAGGTTAAAGTCCCTGAATTCTATAAGAAGCCCAAGTTTACGAGGAAGTATGATGGTATTGGATGCCCCAAGACCTACTTAAAGTACTATTAGGCAAGATGGCCAACTACTTAGACAATCCTTTGCTCCTAATTAACTCCTTTTAGGATAGCTTGGTTGGTTCGCGTTAACGTGGTTTATAAAGTTGGACTTGGAGAAGATCCATACTTGGGAGGATCTCACCGATGAATTCCTTTAACAATATAAGTTCAATACCAAGATCGCTCTGACCCAAGAGGAATTGGTTTGAGTCGAGAAAAGGAGAACTAACACGTTCAGAACTTATGCTCAAAGGTAGAAAGCCATTGCATCTCAAGGAAAGCCACCCCTATCTGAGAAGGAGGCTATAAAATTGCTACTTCAAGCCATGCCTCGGGATTTCTTCAGGAAAATGTATAACCACACTTGTATCAACTTTGTCACATTGGTGGAATTAAGTGAGGGCATTGAGGGGATCATGCGTGAAGGAAGGTTGACCAAGACCATGAATAGTCGATATGCTCTAAAGAGAGATAATGAATCAACTGTGGAGATTGCTCATATTCTTAGAAAATGTACAATCCTTAGGCTCATAAACTTGCCGTGGAGATGGGGAGCTCTTCCCAAAACTTTGAGTGCCAAGGAAAAGCCCCATAGAGGCAATTCACTCTATTGCCTAGACCCATGTCTCAACTACTTCCGATGCTGATTGAAAATCATATCATGGCGAGAAACATCCCAAGGGATAATCCACCAAAGTTCCTTAGGTTCGACCTTAATAAGACGTGTGAGTATCACATGGGAGAGAAAGGTCACCATGTGGACAACTGCCTTGTGCTTCGTTCCAAGATCCATAACTTGCTGGATAAGAAACTACCCACCTTTAAGGATTCAATGCCGAATGTCCAACAAAATCCACTTCCGAAACACTATGAAGATGTCAAAATGATTTTTAGGGATGATGACAAGCATGTACTCCTGATGGATATCCAAAAGTTGGAACAAATCACGCCCTTTACTGATCGCCAGCTGGGAGTGAGAATGTAGCTTGCTTAGCAAAGCTACCCGAGCTAGGAATTATCAAATATGAAGATGGTGAGCCTGCTCTAAGACGGATGTTTCTGGTTGAAGTTGATTTTTCTAGTGAGGATATAATCTCAAAAGTCATAAAGAAGATTGTGAATCCAAGTTAGGATGACACTCGAAAGGAGGATCATCGAGCCTCGAAAAGAAAAACCCCTATGTACCAAAACTCTGACACTGGAAGCGATGGTGAATATAAAGCTTCTCGTATGGACCATGAGTTTGCTCGAAAGCTCGCGAAAATGGTGAAGTTGTCGGTATCCTTGGCCAACCAAGTGGCAAGTATGACTTTAAAGTGAAATTCACACCACCACCAAGTTTCTTCATTGACGTGAAGGATATTTTCCCGAGTGGATGGGATGATGAAAAAGACCTTACTTTAACTTTGCCAAAAGATAAAGAGGTCCACTCCGATGACGAGGATAAGGATGAATACAAAGCTTTCTCGTTGGGATCATGAGTTCGTAAGGAAAGCCCGTGAGAGAGTTAAAGTGGTGGACACCTTAGGACAACTAAGTGGGAAGTATGACTTTATGGTCAAGTATACTTGTGGCATCCCAAAATTCAAGACAATCTCTAGATGTATTAAAGCCCATGATTAGGTAATGAAATTACCTATGGTTCATGCTTTAGCCATTGGTTTTCTTTTAAGACCAAGTGTTATATATATATATTTGTTTGTGTTCATGAGTTATCAAAATTAGTATTATAGGATACATTAATGAGAAGAATTTATTCTTGGCTATGCACCTCATAGATTTAATCCCTATAGATTAAATGTTACAAGATTATGGCCATATGAAATTGAAAATTTAAATCTATAAAAGAAAGAATTAAAAGTGAATTATTAAAAGTGAAATTGGGGTTTATTAGGGTTAAACTTTAGGCCCAAGAGTATTGGACCTAACGTGGGCCAAATTGGCTTGGCCATGAAGCCCATGGAGAGGGCTGCCGTTGGCCACAAGGGGGAGAGGCCGGCCCACTTCCAAGCCCATTATGCATGGGTCTTGCCAAGTGGCAAAAAGGAAGGCTTCATGCATTGGCCATTGTGGGTGGCTCTTAATCATTGCAAATGATTGTGATTAGGGGAAATAAAAGGGAGAGAGTAGCCGGTTGAGGGGCTGTCGCCCAAGCCAAGTGAGAGAGAGAGAGTGGGTTGCAAGAGAGTGAGAACCGAGAGAGAAAGGGAGAAGCCGCGCGAGGAGGAATGTCCGCACGTCTGTCCGCTCATCTGTCGCCGTCCGTGTGCCGTTGTTTGCTCGACTTTGGAGGCAAGTTGGGATCCATATTCTGCTCTTGCATGTGTGTTTGAAATGGTGATGAATCTTGGACGTTTAGGGTGTGAGATCCGAAGCTTGAGTGTGTTGTTCTTGAAAATGTATTCTGTTTTCGACTATACCGCCTGACCCAGAATGTTGTAGAGGCTTGCATGTGGGCTTCGAGTCGGATTTTGGCTTCAAATTTTTCACAAAAGTTGTAGAAAACATCTCAAAGTATAACATACTAAAATTTAAGACAAAATGGCTGAGTTTTATGGGGTGAAACCCTCCCTCTACGAAAAGGATAGATCTGAAACTGTTCCTTCGACCTCTTGGTGGTTTTATGTGTTGTATGTCACTTTTTACTAAGAATTTCATTTTAACTTCTGCATGAAAGTTGTAGAGAGCACCCTGAGGATTAACATACTAATATTTGAGGTAAAACGAACAAGTGTAGCCTAGTGAAACGATTTTCTTTGAAGACGGCAGATCTGGAAGTATGGTACTGGACTCCAAAGACTTCGTGGACTAAATGGTGACTATCCTTTGAGAATCTCACCTATATCCCTTAATTAAAGTTGTAGTGGATCTCTTGAGGCATAACATATCAAAATTTCAGAGGAAATGAAGAAAGATAAGTAGGCGAAACCTCGATTTTTCGGAGACAGCTAAACTGGACCGTTCGGTACTAGGAACAGTAGCTTCATCCATCCATAGAAAATTATCTAGGATGAATCTGGCTTTGATGTAAAATTTCATAATTTTTGGAGGTCATTCGGGTATTTTAATCAAAATATTTCAAGAACTGCGCAATCTGATTTTATCCGAATTTTTGCATGCTGTATTGTGTGAGCCATACCTTTTTGTGTGAAGTTCTTTTGGGCATGTGTTCTTCATGGAGTTGCTATCTTTATGTCTTTTCTATCACATGTTCTGATTTTATAAATTTTGAAGATCATATGGATATTTAATTTGTGTGTTTTCCGAAATTGTGCAAGCTGGAATTTGGTAAATTTCAAAAAGGTCATGATTTATGGATTATTCTATGTTGCATGGACCCCATGGATTGTGTTATTATAAGTGATTTTATCTTGATGCGTGTGTGATGATGATTGGAAATGCATATATGAACCAAATGATGAAAATGATCTTGTTTGCCATCACATTTTATGCCATGTTGAAATTGAGCTACAATTGTGAATATAAACTGTGATAAATGAGAAGGCCGTCGGAGGTGTGAGCCGACGATGCCCCGGGAGTGTCGGGATGTTTGGCCAGGGAGTGTAAATGCCGGATGCCCAGTTGTGTCATGATACATGCCCGGAGGTTTGTGTTGGATGCCCGATTGTACCATGATGCATGCCCAAATGCTTCTTGGGAGTTTCGAGATGCCCGGAGCGTGGGGAGCCGGAAGCCCGGAGGTTTGTGCTGAGGGATGCCTCGTGATGCCAGTTGGGGTACAAGATGCCTGGCAGGTATTGTGCCGGATGCCCGGAGGTTTGTGCCGGAGGTTCCTCGCGATGCCAGGTGGGGTGCGAGCGATAAATGTGGGATGCAAATACTGGTCCCAGGAAAGAGAAATGTGGCGGCTCGAAATGAAAGAATAAAATTGAGAAATTGAAATTGAATTATGCATGATATGGTAACATGTATGCATGACATGATGATGATGAGTGCATGGATGTATGTGCACCTATGGCATGAGGGGATTTGTATGACATGATGATGATGAGTGCATGGATGTATGTGCACCTATGGCATGAGGGGACTTGTATGACATGATGATGATGAGTGCATGGATGTATGTGCGCCTATGGCATGATGGTACATGTGATATGATGATGGTAAGTACATGAATGTACGTGCACCTATGGCATGATGGTACATGTGATATGACGAAGGTAAATAGTGCATGGATGCTTGAAT
Source organism: Eucalyptus dawsonii (assembly GCA_016097615.1). Lineage (NCBI taxonomy): Eukaryota > Viridiplantae > Streptophyta > Magnoliopsida > Myrtales > Myrtaceae > Eucalyptus > Eucalyptus dawsonii. The sequence continues at coordinate 32,932,518 of CM027873.1, forward strand.
GACATATGCATGGCTTCAAGGTAAATTGCGCATGGATGCCTGAATGACATGTGTTATGCTATGATTGTTATGATTGTATTTTGTGATGCATTGAGTGGTTTATTGGGTCCTTTACCTACTGAGTGGTTGTACTCACCCCTTCGGGGACCAACATTTCATATTAGAAAGATGCCGCTCCCTACTGTCACGCGGGGCATCTTTTATGGCCTTCCTTCGGACGTGGAGGTCAAGTGTGTGGAGATCGACTGTCCCACCATCCCTAGTCTGACATTCACTCGAGTTCGCGCATTAGTTATGTACGACATGGGCCTGGCTGAGGGCCCTGTCATACAGGAGTTCATATCCATTCACGTTCGTTTAAATGGAGTGGTGCGGGGGATGTTGCCGCGGCCACCACTTGACGCACCGGGGTGGGGGTGATGACCCGTGCGTGAGAAGTAGGAGCTGTAACTTTTTGGACAATAGCCGACACTAGTAGATGGAGGAGTTTGCATGGTCAACATAGTGGGTCGTGTTGTCTCTTTTTGGGGTTATGGCCGAGCGTGGCTAAAAGTCTTGGCCTTTCTTTTTATGTACCAACCCGAGAGGAATCCATCATGAAAATATGTAAATAAAAGTGTCTTGGCTTTATCTTTTCTTATGGTTAGTGGTGTGCAATTGTATCATGGTTGTTGGAGGGAGAATTAGTAAGACTTGATTATGCTTCCGCAAATAAGATGCGCTAGGACTGTTTAAAAAAAAAAAAAATTGCCTAGAATCTAAGTTACTTCTTTGGTAAGATGTGGTGACCTTGGGCGCTTTGGGGTGCCAGAATACTCCTCCTCTAAGTTATTTCCAAAACCCTAAAGACATCGTCCCTAGTGGATGGGGAGATGATTCAGAGATGAGTTCGTGGCTATGATTGAGCCTATTGTGATTGATTTGACGAAGGATAAAATTTCCTGTGGGGCTGATGCAACTGACAAGGGCGTCATCGAAGTTGGCTCATTAATTGACAATTTTGAAGCCATGAAGATCTCAAGCGCGGATTTTGGACCTGTTGTGATTGAATTGCCACCAAAAGTTGGTGAATATTCCAATACCAAGGTGACTCCTACTTATGACACTATGGTGGTCCCTTAGAACTATAATACAAATGAAATTGACACCGTCACCGATCGAGTTGAATCTACCAACCATGTGAAAATGTTGAAAAACAGGCCGTAACTGATGAGGAAGCTTAACAACTTCTCAAAACACTCAAGATAAGTGAGATAGAAGTGATAGACCAATTACGCAAGATGCCTACGCAGATTTCCCTATTGGAGCTTTTCAAGATCTCTGAAAGGCATAGCAATGCTCTCCTCAAAATCTTGAATGAAGTCCACGTGCCCGAGACTATTGGAGAGGTATATTTGGAGGAGTTTATGGGTGCTATACTTCTTAGCGATCATAAAACCTTCTCCAAAAAGGACCTCCCTCCTGAGGGTCAAGCATACATTAATGTCATGCCCCGACCCTCGAGCGCGCGGTATCCCTCGATTTCTTCAGTCATGGAATTGCGACGTCCTAGGTGCAATCACCGACTCATTCATTTTATCTTTTGATTATATGCTAGCGGAAGCAGAACAAACATCTCCTAACCATTAACAAACAGGATGGTAAAAGGTATACATTAGAACATCAAACTAAATACTTCATTTACAAATTTACTATTAACCCTAGGAAGTTTAGTGATTACAAGCCTTTACACCGGCAACTTTCAACCAACCAACAAAATCAACAATGGCTCAGAGTTAACCTAAACTTCACTAACGCCAGGCCAAACTCTCATCGTTGATGTAACCCTGAATCAAACATGATGGTTCTCCATACTACAGGCCTGAAAAAGGTTAAACAACAAGGAATGAGATAAACTCAATGAGTGAACTCCCTAGACTTCACGCAAGCAAGTCATTCACCTCGGAAATGCCCTAAACGTGCAAGTTATATATCGATGGCAGATCAATAGCAAAGCAACCTCTACTTTGCCTTAACTATAATATGAATCGTTATCCCACTTCCTCAAAGCAATCAATATGAGCATATAAGCAATTCTTTAAACACCTCATACACTCAGGAGCCAAACATAAATACGTGCACTATAACATAGTCGTGCGCCCTTGCCATGCAATAATCCAAACCTGCTCATATATTAATCTCATGTAACATGTGTGTAGACTATAGCATAACTTATCACTTCTCAAAATATGCATTCATGCACTCATGGCATGTAATAATCCAGAACTGTTCATATATCAATCTCAATCACACATGTGCCAACTATAGCATCACTTCTCAAAATATTCATTCATGCACTCATGCACTTTTCACATAACCATGTCCAGATTATTATGGCCACTCAGAACCCAAGGCCAACCCAAAGGTTTGCAGTCTTCTAGCTTAACTGGGCATCATCCCGCCCCATCGGGCACATCATCATCCCGCATATGCATACGCCTCAGGACGGCATTCCAATAAGGAGCTTCGTTCCCAAATCCATCCGCGAATGGCATCCTGTTGACTTGGGGGCGTCCGAACTTAATCAGGCATCGTCCCGCATAATCATACGCATTAGGATAGAGCGATCACCCCGCCTAATCATACACATCAAGGTATTTAGGTGATCACACAAGCATACATTTATTTCCAACTTAATCAGGTATCGTCTCGCAAAATCATATGCATTAGGACGAAACCATCACCCCTCATAATCATACGCATCAGGGTATTTAAGTGATCACACGAGCATACATCACTCTAAAGTTAATTAGGTATTGTCCCGCATAATCATATGCATCAGAATATTTAAGTGATCACACGAGCATACAACACTCTAAACTTAATTAGGTATCGCCCCCGCATAATCATACACATCAGGACGAAACCATCACCCCACATAATCATACGCATCAGGGTATTTAAGTGATCACACTAGGATACATTACTCAAGCTCATTTCATATCTTTCTCATTAATTGATGGAAGAGTGTGTAATGCTCATACAATATGCAACAGCACTAATTACATACAATCATATCATGCTGTCATGCCACGTGATCACATCTCAATCATGCATTTATTGAATTAATCATACTTCTATCTCATGGCATATTATCTCATAACAATGCTTTAAACACTTCATCATACTATCTTTTCACATATTCATACGTATGCACTTATTAGTCGCATGCCATCATGTCATACATGTATCTCATATCACATCACCCAAATATATCACTTGACCATTTCAACATGCCATCTTTCCACAAACTTCACATGCTTATTAATTGGCTAGAATCAATGAATACCATAACCTTTATTATTTTCCCATTCCAATAGGTACATAAACATGCACTATATTCAACTTTAGCAACCAACAATAGATCAACCGAATTAGAACTCATGACATATATAACTCTCATCAAGGTAAGATAAATCATTACAATTGAGTATAAGTTATTAGAATAATCTATCACAAGCCTTCATAACCTATACAATGACTTATTTCACATTATTATAACATGTCATCATAACTTAACACTTTTCACATATCACAACATAATAACTTATTGCATCTCCACTTATCACATTTCAATAACTTATCGGATATTAGAAAGGCTTATCACGATAACTTATCGCAACCTACGATATCCTATCACGATAACCTATTGGCAAAGCATGATAACCTATCTCGATAACCTATCGGCAAAGCATGATAACTTATCTAAACCTTATGATCACTTATCAAGCAAAACCCACTTATCACATCAACAAAGCATCATTTAACCTTAATCTAGCCTTAAACTAATTCCAAAATGCAATAACAACCCTATTCAAGGACTAGAAGTCACTCACTCCAGATTCCAAGCTCGGCAAGTGACAGCAAAGGTGCGACGAGAGTGGGATGGCTGCTATGGCGCCCGATGATGGCTGATTGGTGGCCGATAGCCCATGGCAAGGCTAGAACAGCCAAGGAACAGTAGAACGCGACTTGAGGGAGGTCTCGCAATGGCTTTGGACTCGTGGCCAACACGCGGGAACGACAGCATGGCGAGATCTCATTGCAAAGGTAGCCCGGCAAGTTGAGTGGTGGATGGTGGCTCACGGCCACCATAACCAAAGGGGAAAAAGAGAGAAATAGGTATGAGGTGAGGGAGAGTGATGGAGGAAATTCGTCCAAATGAGGGGTAGAGAGAGAAAGTGAGACAAATAATGGACAAAGAGGAAAACTTGGGGAAGAAGTTGGCCATTCAATGCCCCTTGACTTATTGTCCTAACTTGGGGAGCAAGAACACATGTTGGCCTTCCATTCCAACTTGGGGAGCAAGAATAAATCATATCCCTCAAGCTTGCCACAAAAGTCAAAGTCTTCTAGAAGCTAGGTTACTATTCATGCGCACTATTCACTTAGGTTACTATTCATGCACATGGGCTAGGTCCAAGATGGCCCAATTGTCTTAATGGGCTTGTCCTTGGGCTTGATAAACTTGGGCTTGGGTTTAGTTAATCCAATTTGAGCCTAAACAAGCTTAATGGGCCTAAAAGGGCAAAAATGTAATTTTCATCTCTTTGGGCCCTTCTGGATGAAATTAAAAGGAAATGTGGCCCATTAGGCCTTTTCAAATTCGTGGGCCCCCCTTTGGACTTCCAATTTCTGACTCAATTCCACTTATCCAAAATTCAGGGTTTACCGATAAATAAAAAATTGGTTTAAGGTCATTAGTAATTGTACAAAATCACCTACAATCCAATTATATACTATTATCAAATCAATCTAAAACTATTCCTAGATCGGTTTGAAACGGCTTAAGTTTGTCCCTCATCGATCCTTACGATCGAATTGTCAATCCACAGTTTAAGTTCTCTGGTCATGCGCATCGAAATCTTAAATTTCCTTTCCCAAAAGGTTTAACACTCTTGAATGGCTCACAAAGCAATTCAAAGTCAAACTCCACTAATTGCGCATTGATAGAAGTAAACCCTTTATCATATCCTAAATGGGGTCGAATTTTAAGGATGTCATACTATATGTGTCCGCTCAATATTTTGGGACTAGGATTTCAAGGGTCCTGGTCGATAATGGTTCTTCCTTGCACATTTGCCTTTTATCCACCCTCCATCAATTGGGGATAGGAATGGAAAATATCCACGCACCAAATATTCTCGTTCGAGCCTTCGACAGGATGAGAAAAGAATCAATAAGGGAAATCGACTTGCCACTGACAATTGGCCCTACTACCATTACTCAATGATTTCAAGTACTGGATATTCGAAGCAACTTTAGCCTGCTGTTGGGACGACCTTGGATCCATGCTATAGGGATCATTCCTTCCAATCTTCATTAGATGATAAAACTTCCCATTGATGGAAAGATCGTAACTATCTGATGTGAAAGAGATGTGGAATCTTTCCATAACACCGCCATACCTTTCATCGAGCCTGAGGTCAAGGGAGAGTCGAGCTACCACTCATTTGAGTTGGTGTTTATCACTCATGTGCTTGTTGGGTCGATCATCAGGAAGTCTTAGTTCTCAAAGGCATCCTTAATGTCAAGTAAATAACTACTTAAGAATGGTGCTGCTATTGGAAAAGGGTTTGGGTAAGCTCGATCAAGGCATGCCAAATCCCATGAAGTGGTCAAGATCAACAAGCGCGAAGGCCTAGGTTGTTAGGGTGACCATAAGGGTCAAGCTGATCAAAAGGCCCAAACATTAAAGGTAAGAGCTACCAATGCCTCTTACTTCCACCTTTGAAGGATTTCTTTCCTAGTCCACCAAAGTTCTTACAAGAAGAAGAGGCCAATGTCTACCACTTTGCTAATTTGTTCGAAGATGGATTGGTTGGCACCGTTGGTGAAGATGAAGAGTCTGTAGTTCCCGCCATGTAAGGGATGTCTTTAGTTCTTGCATTTCATTTTTAATTATATTCCATTCATTTCTCCCCCTGCGAGGGAATTCCATTTATTTCATTTGTTTACACTCGTAATAATCTGGATCACAAACTCTAAGGATCCAAGATGATATACGTTGTAATGTAGTTTTTGCATATCAATAAAATTCACATTTCGATAATAGACATGTGAGATTTCCCAAATCAGTCCTATGATGATGCTTTGAGACTTGGGCCTCCACACGACCTATAATTTTGGTTTCTTTAGGGTTATATTTATATATGCTAACCATTTTTTTATTGCATCTCAGGCATGACATTTCACATCATGATAATCATTTGCATAGCTTGAATTTGTATTCAAAAGATTTTGATGAACTCGATTATTCCGACTCAGAGAATGAGGATGATCCTCGAGTTATTGAAAGGAAATGGCTTAGACATGAAGAGTCCAAACCTCCTACCACCAAGCAACCAATCACCGTGAATTTAGGAGATTCAAATAACCCTAAAGAAACCAAAATTGGGATAGGTCTCTCTCAAGCGAATGCCCATAGATTAATTTGACTTTTGATAGAGTACCTAGATGTTTTTGCTTGGTCATATGTTGATATGCCAGGTTTAGACCCCGAGATAGTGGAACATGCGTTACCCTTTTGATCCTAGTATTCCAACAAAGAAGTAAAAGCCAGAAGGACGAAACCTGAGTTGTCAAAAAAAACTGAAGAAGAAATCATGAAGCTATTAAATGTTGGTTTCATTTAAGTCACCCATTATGCTGATTGGATTGCTAATATAGTTCCAGTTATGAAGAAGGATGGACGAGTCTGAGTCTGTGTTGATTACCATGACCTGAATAAGGCAAACCCTAAGGATGATTTTCCTTTGCCACACATTGATGTCTTAGTTGACAATGCTGCTGGATTCGAACTGTTCTCCTTCATGGATGAATTTTCTGGTTATAACCAAATCTAGATGAAAGAGGATGACAAGACTAAAACTTCTTTCATCACTCCATGGGGGACATTTTGTTATAAAGTCATGCCCTTTGGGTTGCAGAATGCAAGGGCAACATACCAAAGAGCCATGGTGACATTATTCCATGACCATGCTGAAGTCTTAAGAAAACTATTTGACCGATTAAGGAAATTCAATCTGTAGCTTAACCCTGCAAAATGCATATTTGGGGCAAAATCTGAGAAGCTTCTTGGATTTATGGTTAGTAACAAGCGTATTGAGGTACATCCCTCTAAGGTGAAAGCCACATGCAACTTGAAACCTCCTTCTACTCTTAAGGAAGATCGAAGCCTACTAGGAAGATTGAATTATGTTGCGAGATTTATCTCTCAATTGTCAGAAACCACTAAGTCGTTCTTCAAGCTGTTAAGGAAGAACGACAAGGTCAACTGGGATGATGAATGTTAGAAATCATTTGAAGAGCTTAAGCGATATCTTTCGCAATCTCCTGTACTTGTACCGCCTATCCAAGGCGTGCGTCTAACCTTGTATCTCACCACCATTCACGAATAGTCTTTAGGAGCCATGTTGACACAAAAAGTACTCGAGGATGGAATAAAACGTGTCATATACTACCTTAGTAAGAAGTTTACTACTTTCGAGATCCGATATCCTGAAGTGGAAAAGACTTGTGTAGCCTTGATTTAGGTTTACACCAATTGAGGCAATATATGCTTCACCACCGCACCCTTCTGGTGGCTAAGAATGACTTGTTTAAATATCTTTTGGAGAAGCCTGCATTAGTTGGAAGGCTCACTAAATGGAAAATACTACTTTCCGAGTTTGATATCCAAAGCATGGCAATTTGACTTTTGTTTGAAAAATTTCACAAAATTCGATTAACGAATTCCGATTTCTGAATTTTTCAGTTTTAGGTTTTAAATCAATCAAAAATAAAATTACTTTTGTTTTTTAGTTTTGGTTTAGGGACTATTTCAAATCTACTTGAGCATTCAATTTCATGATTTGTCGAATCAAAATATGAATTGCTATTGTGAGCCCCCATTAAGGAACCAAAATTGATCATTCATAACATGCGAACAGACGAATGTTTCTCACTCATTTTCTTAAGATAATCCAAATTCGAAATCAAATTTGGGAAATTCACACTAGAACTCATCAATTTGAAGAATTTTATCCTCTCGAGCATTTGAAAATCAAGCAATTAAGTTTCAATCGACAAAATTCGAATTGCCAATAGTGACATCCTGGTTTTCAGGTTCTGTTTTCAATTGAATGAATCGGGCTTTTCATTGACGCGCCTATAGTCCTTTTCTCTAAGCTGATCACGCACGAGATAACTAGTCTATCAAGTGAAGCCGTTAAAGGATTTGAATGCAATAGACTTGATAATTCAACTAGGAATCGACTGCTCAACCGCGCTAATCTGCAAGGGTCATTACGGCACAATCAAAATCGATCAGAGATCGGAGATAGGCCGATTCAACAGAGGTATGTGATTAGTGTGTGGGTGATTCCACCTAATTGCAAAATTCTCGTCGAACGGCACTAAATTGATTATTTTGTCATTTCTGTACCCTGTGTCCGTATTTGAAATCTTGAGATTTTCACGACAACCAAAAGTTGCCAATGAGTCAAAGATGTGCAATGTGGCTCGAAAATAATTGACCACGGATCAATTGCACTAAAAATTCCTGAAAGCTATCTAGTAGGTTAGATGACGTTAAAATTGCGCCAGATTGAAATTAACCTCGAATTTAAAACCAATTTTAGAAATTGAAAGTTCTATCATGTCACGATTTATTTTAGGAATGTTGACTCGTCCTCCAAAGATTTTTCTGCAAACCGAGATTTTCGGCGAAAAATCAAAGGTTATTTTGTACTGGGAAATTTGTAGGCCCATTTTTGGTAGCACTTTCGGCATCCAAGATGGATTATTTGACAAGGAAAAATATGGGTTTGATGTGGGTACCTTGGTTGGAATTTTTGGGCTTCAATTGGACTCAATTTGATGAGGATTTTAATGAAATTGAAGAGCGAAATGTACAAAATTCGTAGCTAAGGGGGGCAGCAACATTTTAGACACTTTAGGAAGCTTCTTGAGGAAGATGAGAAAGAAGTGTTTGTGGATGGCTAATGGCTGGTGGGGGAAAACAAAGGGAGATTTGGACAAGTGTTGAAGGTTTAGAAGCCTTTAGGGTCCCCCTCTCTTTAGTAGCCTTCTTCGTCATTCAGCATCCCCTTTCTCCATTCTTGAGGAGTTGAGAGAGCTTGAGACAACAAGAAAACTGAGCCAACAGCCTCCCTCCATCGTTGCACACCCGCCGGTGCCCGCCTATTATTGTCGCTCGTTCGTCGCGTGCCCGAGCTCTCACGCCAGCCCCCCTTCATGTGCCGTCTCACCTTCTGTCACACCCAGTCACCGTCCCTCAAGTCCCCTAGTCGTTGTGGTGATCATCAGAGCCCGTCATGCTGCCATCTAGCAACAGCCTTCGCCCGCTTGGCCCGCTGCAGCCTTTACCGTCGCCACCTTGTTGTTTCAGCCCAATCCGAGCCCTAAGTAGCCCTCCTTCGGCCCAGGACAGAATCGAAGAGCTCAGCCTAGCTGAAAGCTTCGAGAGGCTTTTTCAGCCCCTTTCCAGCCTTGCTTGGTGCGGCTGCAAGCTTGTTTGTTGCCCGCCACCATGTTGCTGTCGCCGTGGACTCACTGGCCCGCTAAACCGGTGAGTTTACTTGCTAAACCTTGCTTAAGGGTTGATTAGATTAGGCTAAGTATGGTTTAGGTGGTTAGATTAGTTTAGTTAAAGGTTAATTATGTTAGATGGTTTAATTTGTTTAATAGACAATTAATTAAGTCTAATTAGGCAATTAGATTAGTGTAAGCTTAATTAGAAATTTAATTAATTATTTCGATTTATTTAATTAATTATCAATTAATATTTAATTAATTAATATAGTTATTTAATTATTTATGTAATTTATTTTATTATTTATTATTTTTCTAAAATTATAACAAGAGAGCTAGTCATTAGAATTTCGTGCTAACTGTGGTGTGATCGGTTATGCAATTGATTGTTGGATTGTGCAATTGAGTGATGATTGTGAAAATTATGGTATTTAATCAGAAAATATCGGGTGTCGGGTTTTGAAACCGAAAGTGTTTTTAAGTACTATATCAAATAGTGGAACTTTTAAAAAGAAGGATATCACTTTTTAAGGTTCAATCTGACCGTGTACCCACACACGACTATGTTCCCGGATCTTTTTAATACGAAGAAAATAGGCCTCTGTGTTGTGTGGCTAAGCCACCCCGGGGTGTATTTCCCTCCTAATAACGGTTTAGGGGGTGAACTTGCTGAGACATTGTCTCACCCCGTCATGGACTCAATCTTTTTAGGTCCTTAGATGGTGGTTCCTCCGAAATGTTTTGGTCAGCCTATTAGGTTATTGAGCGGAGTTTTGACTATCATACCCCAGGGGATCAATGGGTCTTTGAACTAGTGGTGACTACCGTCTAGGTCAATGAGGGCCTACCTTAGAGAGTACTCGATCGGTTTAGAGCATGGTTTCGCTACAGTTTCAATGGATTCTGTGTGGGTCCCCTCCTCGGTTTTGAAATCCCCGCTGTGGTAGTAGATGCCACTCTAGGTGAGTGTAGCCGACCCTCCTGATGGTGTTGTGGAGGACCTGACACCCTTGGAGCCTGTGGAGACTGAAGGATCGGTCAACGTGTCCGACTAGTGGTCATAGGATAGTTTCTTTTTTGGAAGTGGATCTTTTTGTAGACCTTTGTGTATAAACCTAGCTTGTGTATAAATGTGTTTGGTTTGACGTGATTTTCATGCTTTCCTATCCCATGCTATTTGTTGTCACGGGTGTTTAATTCACTTCCGCATGTGCATTTAAAATGAATGGGTCAGCGACGCGTCCTACAACATCTACTTTTTAATCGACCACCAGGGGATGGGCACGTGCTTGAGGAATGGGGTATAACATCCCCGCCATTTAGTGGTATCAAAGCTCGTTGATAGTTGGAGTGATAAGATGTGATGGTTTATGGGATAGTTAATAAGAAATGCATTTTTCTTATGCCGATGCATGTGATTGATGACTGTTTGGTAGATTGTTTGGTGTGGATCACTCAAATTGTAATATGGTATTGGAATTGGAAAATAAGTTTCTATAAAGATTCTGTAGCATGAGTGATCAGGAGCAGAGGACTCCCAGGAAGAGGTCAGTAGGACCTACGACTCAAGGTAGGACGCCGACAAGGGTCGGTACTTGAGGTGCCCAGAGTAGAGCGTAGGCTGAGGCTAGCGCAAGTTGAGTAGCAATGCCGTCGGTCGGTGCTAGTGTAGTAGCACCTAGTAATCTGAGAACTGTTGGGATCATGTAGGCACTAAAAGCCCTGGGAATTTGATGGGGCAGCAGGCCCAGAATCAAGCTGTCGCCATTATCGTCGTTGCTACAGTTGCCGCTGCTGCCAATGATGATATTGCTATCATTGCTAATGCCGCTGCTGCCGCAGCCACTGCTGCACCTATTGTCGCACCTACTAAGGTTCCAGCTGGGAACGTGGTTGTTGTGAGGCTGATGCATAAGCTAATGGAGCAATTCTGAAGTTGAACCCGCTAAGGTTCACTGGTGCAGGAGTTCCTGAGGTTGCAGCCCTTTAGATCCAGGACTTGGAGAAGGCCTTTGCACTGCTGATGTGCACCGAGGCAGAGATGGTCGTCCTAGCAGTATATCAATTACAGGGAATTGCAAGCACTTGGTGGAGGGCCACCAAAGGAATAATATTCCCGGAAGGTGTGGTTCTTGAGTGGAACATCTTTGTCGAAGTCTTCAACAACAAGTACTTTTTCGAGAGTGCCAAAGAACTAAAGATGTCAGAATTACAGCGTCTTCGGCTAGGTGTGATGATAATAGATCATTACGAAGCGAAGTTCCCTAAGCTATCGCAATACACCCCTAGACTGATCGAGGATTTAGTAGATCGAGCTAAAAGGTTCAGAGATGGGCTCAGACCGGAATTGAGGAGTTTGTGTTGGATGTATGCCTAAAGATACTATGTAATAGTTACATATTAGGGATTTCAGTTGTACTTTCATTATTATTATTTAATTAATGACAATGACGTATTCATTCATTTGTCCAATTATTTTATATTTATGAATGATTCCATAAGATCAGTTGTAACTAGACCTATTCTTGAGATGTCAAGAATATACGTGACGGGTTCATAGTTAGACATAATCTTTAAATCGTTCCCGGTCAATTGATTATTGAGTGGATATTAATAATCCTGTTGAGACCGGTGTGTTCTTAACTTCGTCATTAAGTATTAGATACTTAAGGGAATGATAAGTCACATGTCATTGGGTATTATGATGCTTGAGTTTGAACACAGGTGTTTGTATTAGACAAGTTTACTGAACGTGACGCATATGGAACGATTAGTGACATGGAAGCTTTTAGCGTGGTTAATGTCTAATTGTTCATGCTTTGGTCTTGTGTAAATAATCCTTAGACCTGAGACATAGTGTTAACTTGTGTATTGAACAACTATGGTTCACGGGTGCACATAATGCCTAGTTGTTGATCCGTCTTTATACCTGATGGTCATAGTTCATTCATATACGAAGTTGCACGTGTACGCAATATGGAATCTATCTCCTTGTTAATCCTTTCGTGTTTCCAATGCTTCTAAGATAGATTATCTTTATGAAGTATCTCTTAGCGATAAAACCAAGATCTCAAAAACCCAACTTCCTCTTATGAACCCCTACTTCGCTTTTGCTAAACCCACCTCATCATTTTCACCCAGTCGCTCCATTCGTCAACTCATTCACCAAACCCCAAAGCAAGTAAAGGAGTACGTCAAGTTCTCCAAATTCGACCAGCATCCCATTCCTGCGACTGAAAAAGAGTACTTTGTTACTCTCCAGATCCCTCCAGAATTTCCTAGACAATGGGTTCAACAAGGATATTCTCATGTCCATTATGGAGCTATTTGTCTTGCCTTCACCTTTCATGGTTGTAAAGGTTTGCCAGTTGTGGCAAGAATTGCGTTGTTGAATACCAGGTTTTTACAATACCAGCATGCTTGCATTGGTACTGTCTAAACTACTTTGAATGCTGGAACAGTCTTTGTGACTTTGTATCCAAACTTCAACATCGCTCTTTCAGACCCCAAGCTACTCTCTTTTCTAAAAGTCCAAGTTCAGCTCACTGGAGCCTCTCAAACTGCTGACTCTGTAGCTGCAACACTACAATACTAGATGGTTTATCAAGTGCAGAACCATGCTCTTAATCTAAATTTCAACAATGGTAATGAAGATGCCTTGTTTATCTCTATGCAGAATGATCAGATATCCTGCATCTATGTTCCTAGACAGATCCCGAAAGATACGTTGGCCAAGCTCCTTCCAGAGACTTGGATCACCAACTATAAAAAGCTACACCAGCATAACAAGCCTTTCTAGTCTACGGACTCTGAGTTCATCCGAAAAAAAGATGGAACTGTTTCCATCAAATTTGGCAAGGAAAAGGAAGGAAGTCATTCTATCTTCCAGACCCTTTTCATGATTGAACCATGCGTTCCAGAAACAATTTCCAAGCCAAATCCCAAAAAGCTTGTTCGACACGTCAACAGTGATGGACATCATGTCCATTACTACAAAGACCAATATGGTCATTGTTTCTGGGATCCTTTTTGCCAATATTCTTATTGTACAAATTCCCCTGACAAGGTAGATCCTTTTACAAAACCTCCGTTGATACTCTTGGTGAAAGTCATGAATACCAGTTCATGGTTTCTTATGCACCACCTCCACCACTAGAATTCATTACTATGCCCCAAGCTTCACTAGATTCGCCAAAATCACCCCCACCATCTCCTCCTAAGAAAAAACAAGCTCTCTCCCCGTTTTATAAGCCAATCCTAAAATGAACTAAGAAGCATTCTTCCCACTTGAGGCTCCAGCAGAAACACCACCTACTTCTTCCATAGCCATGTTCCATGAAACAGATTTTCCTCCTCTTATTCGAGAAAGTTCTAAACTTTCTTTCCCAGCTTCGAAAGAATTCATTGACCCACAAGGCAGGTACCGCCATACTCCTAAGATACCTACTTCTACTTATGTGGATGAACATGGGAGACAAAGAAAGACTCTTGCTACTGAAGTTGTTCTAAATTAACACAAAACAATGCCTTCAAAGCAATTGATTCCAAGATTGGGAATGTGCAACAAGATCTTCGAAAATATGATGAGACCACCAACAAAATGGTTTCTGAATTCCAAAAAAAGGCTAAATGCCTTGGAACTAGGACTATATCTAGGGTATCATCATCTAGAGAGCCCAAAGCCGGAGATAGAAAAGCTCAAGAGGCAAATCTAACTCCTTGAAGAAGGAAGGTTCAGACCTTTTGATCCTTTTGCAACTACTGTCAGAACTGGGGATTTGCCTCCACCACCCCATACGTCTATTTTTGCTGCCATCTCAGAAGATTCTTTCAGAAAAGAACCAGATATGGCAGAGATGCGAAATCATCTCAAAAATATACAGAAGCACAAAGGAAAAGAGAAAATGCCCACAGAATCAAGTTCGATTATCATAAAAGAAACGCCAAATCATATGATGTTATCCAATCCATTAGAATCATTTCTAAAGGATTTGAGTACTCAAGAACAACCTAAGCTTGTTATTCAACAGCTGATCCTGCCATTCTAAATGATCGGATTCTTTTTCCAGTTGAGCAAACTTTTCCTAACATTTTTTATACTGAATCAGATTCAGTATCCCTTTCCTCCTCTTCATCTTTCTCAATTTCTATTGACGATTCCCTCCCTATTGCGCCAATAACCTCATCAATATTCATGGCTGATCCTTCAAATCATGAGATGGAATCAAACTATTCTGAGCCAGAGAATGTTCAGACAAACAATCCCGGACAGCATGTGTCCATGGCATCAAGACAGTTTTTCACCATCGATGATATTCCTTATCACAAATAGCCAGAAAGACTTGAAGAATTTCATACTTGGTTGAACACTCAGTCCATCACCAATCATGATATGAATGATGTCATTTACAACTTTGTTACGAGGTTCACAGGAAGCCTCAAACTTTGGTGGAAATCAGTTTCAGAACAAGACCAAATTCATTTTCTAATGTCACTTGATTTTAGCCATGCCATCACTCTCTTATATCATTTCTTTGTGGAAAAGCCCACTAACCTCATAGAAATGAAAAGAAGAGAATTTTTCGAAAGAAAATGTTACTCTCTCCAAAAGAAATATCTTGATAAGCATTATCAAGAAATGCTTAAGCTTTTCTATCAGATTGGAGCTTATTCAAATCTGAAGCATGTTTTCTTGACTTCCATCCCTAAAGAATTATCCCAGATGGTTGAAAGATCTTTCTTTGGAAGATAAAGGACAGTACAAGATATTCCCCTGGGAGAAATACAGCAAGAAATCCATCTATGCCTTGAAGAATTGTGCTTAAAGCGCCAGATGGTCTGTACCTACATCAAAGATGACAAAAGTCTCAAGACAGCCTGCTCTCACCAAAAGTTAAAGATCAAATGTTCCAAGCAAGACTATGATGGTACTTGTGGTAAGTTTTCTCA
This sequence comes from Eucalyptus dawsonii, assembly GCA_016097615.1. Lineage (NCBI taxonomy): Eukaryota > Viridiplantae > Streptophyta > Magnoliopsida > Myrtales > Myrtaceae > Eucalyptus > Eucalyptus dawsonii. Next base: position 32,948,040 of record CM027873.1, read on the forward strand.
GAAAAAGAAACATTTCAAGAAGTTCTAGATAAAGAAATCCAAACATGGCCCCAAGAACTTCCAGAAAAAGAAGAAATGGCGATACCTATGCAAAAGGAAAGATCGCACAGGCCACAAGAAATCAAACCGTTGCTTCATCTGCAATTAGAAAGGACATTTTGCCAAAAGTTGTCCTCAAGCAAGAAAATGTCAGAATCGTCTAATTCATCACATTGAGAATGAAACGGGTATTTCTCTTGAAAATGATGATATTGAATCCTTATTCTCTGTTGATGAAGAACCATCTGAACAAACTCTTTGTGTCATTCCTTCTTACCAAACTTCTAGTGATACTGAGTCGGACTCAGATTTTAAAGATATTTTTCATATATCCCTCACATCTTCATAACAAACTCCCGACATATTTTCAAGTCAAACTCAGTGCCCCCATTTCCTTGTGAAAATCCTCACCTCGAAGTTTGCTAAACGTATCACTATTATTGCTATCATTGATACCGGAGCAAGTTGTTCCATTCTAGATACTAAAGATCTGCCTGAAGAATATTGGACTTCCCATGTCCAATATTTCAACTCCGCCTCTGGAGATACTTTCTCCACAAATGTCAGAACCACTCCCGTAGCTGTCCAGTTCTTTCCTCAGTGTTCCAAACCATAAAGATTTTTGGATCCAGTCTCCCTAATAAAGATCTGATAATTAGGTGGGACATCATGACTCAAATCCCTCAACTCTGTATTATCCCTAGAAAATGTCTTAGATATAAAGATCAATTCTCTGAGTTTGTCAACATTCAGAGACTCTTTTCCATTAAGATGAGTCTATTAGATACAATCATGCAAAATTTGTTAGAATATTGTTCGGAATCCCATTCGAAATTCGCTCAAAAGTGTTCCCATCCTTTATGGGAAAATCCAGAGTTCTTTGTTCGCCTTCCTTTCAAGAAGAATGGAGATATTAATCCAACCAAGGCGAATCACATGGGAATGAAGCCGGAATATCTGGCTTTGGCTCAAAGGGAATGCTCAAAACTATTACAACAAAGCCTTATTGAAATCTCCAACTCTCAATGGGCTTGTGAAGCCTTTTATGTCAATAAGCATGCCGAGCAAAATCGAGGAAAAATGAGACTGGTAATCAACTATCAACCTCTCAACCTTTTTCTCCAAGATGATAAATTCCCTTTACCCTCCAGAGATTCTCTCTTTACTAGTCTAACCATGGCCCACATCTACTCCAAATTCAACCTTAAAGCCGGATTTTGGCAATTGGGCATCCATCCTGAAGACAGATCCAAAACAGGATTATGTATTCTAAACCAGCACTTCCAGTGGAAAGTTCTTCCTTTTGGCCTAAAGGAAGCACCATCCATTTTCCAAAAGGCCATGTGTCGTATCTTCCAACCAATTTTGTCAAGTGCAGCAATTTACATTGACGACATCCTGCTCTACAGCCCTGATGAGCAGTCACACTATCAACTCCTTGAGCAGTTCGCAGAAGTCATAAAGAAGCATGGTATTATGCTTTCTTAAAGAAAAATGAATATTGCCCATACATAAATTGAATTTCTTGGTATGCACCTTAACAAAGGTACATACTACCCAGGGCCACGTATTGCACAGGAATTGTTAAAGTTTCCTCAGGAAAACTTCACAACAAAACAAGTTCAACAATTTCTTGGGATAATTAATTATTTCAGGGATTTTGTTCTGAACATTGCAAAACTGCTGATTCCACTCTAGTCAATGTTAAACACGCATCCCCTACCTTGGGGAAAAACTCAGACTAAAGTAGTCGCTGAGCTTAAGGAGATTATGCAAAATCTCCCACCATTACAAATACCATCAATAGGAAAAAGAATTCTCCAAACTGACGCTAATGATGAATACTGGGTAGCCATCCTGCTTGAAGAAATTGATGGTAAGAGATTCCTTTGCGCTCACAAAAGTGGAAAGTTTTCCCAAGCGGAAATGCATTACCATTCCACTTTCAAAGAAATCATAGCAATAAAAAATGGAATAAAAAAGTTTAAATTCCATCTGATCAGCCATCACTTTTTGGTAGAATTAGACATGGCATCTTTCCCTCAGATAACTAAGTTTAAATAGAAGCAGATTCAAAATTCTCAACTGCTTCAATGGGCTAAATGGTTTTCAAAATACTATTTTGAAACCAAACATATTCCTAGAAAGAAGAATGTACTTGCTGACTTCTTGTCAAGGCCAAAAGCACCAGCCGAAATCAACATGTACATCAAGAGGCCTACTTTTCATATACTCAATCATGGCGTGAAATAAGATTGAGAAGATCAAAGATTTGCCAAGTTGGAAATATCCCCAGGAGATTATTCAACAAATCCAGAATGACAGTCTCATGGAGAACCTTGGAAATCTCATGTGGCAATACCACATAGACCTGTTCAGAAACAATAGAGGCTCGATTCTTTATCCTTTTGGGCTACATTCGGATTATCCATTCATACATCCTCTTATTTGGAAGGAAGATGATTTCCCTGACCAACTCCAGACATTATTATGGTACTTAACCAATTAGTACTTAATAGCTATTGAAATTCCAACTAGAAGATTCATTGCCAACCTCACCAGGATATTCTTACTCGGAAGAAATATTGAAAGAGAAAGTGATCAAAATCTTTTAGACTTTCTCAATTGGTTCTATCCTCCCACTCACTGGAAACATCTCTTGGAGAAAGAACTAAGAACCATGACACCAAATCCTGAAGTCCATACTATCCTGTTTTTCCGACGTCCATGGCATTCTTTCAGAAATAATGGCAACATCATTTGTGGCACCCCTCGACGGCCCCCGATCCGTTAGGGTCGCCACAGTTCGCTTACCTTTCACTTTTCCTTATATCACATATCACTTTGATACCATTCCAATTGCAGCGGGTCCATACAACCATGGGGGTTTACATCTTTTAGATCGGTCCCTTGCGCAGTTCATTAATGGAAGCACATCCAACAACTCCCCTCTCTATATTCAAAAAACGATGCACACCAACTAAACATTTATAGGTAAAAGCCGTACACTTTTATTTACTTAAACTAGATGGACATCATTCATTGGTACATCAAAATGCCGTAGTCTTCTATATTCGGCTACAATTCAAAAGATGACCGACATCTCCTCAACAGTCATACACTTAAAGTCCATCAATCAGTGTCGGCGTCCAAAAGTTCCTTCCTTTGCTATCCTCCTCCTCGCGGTCATATCCAATCACTTGATCCATCTATTGGTAGTAGTGGCAGCAGAGGTGTCTTATCTAGTCTGAAATGTTGGTACCCGATGGGGTGAGTACAACTACTCAGCAGGTAAATGACCAATAAACCACTCAATGCATCATGTCACACAATCATCACAAATCATAGCATTACATGTCATTAGAGCATCCATGCACAACTTATCTTGCTATCATGCACATGTCATCATACCTCATGTACATACATCATCATTTAGTCATTACCATCATATCATACACTTACCATCATCATGTCACATGTATCATCATCTTTACCATTCATCCATGCACATATCATCATCATATCACATGTGCCACCATCATTACCATGCATCCATGCACATATCATCATCATATCACATGTGCCACCATCATTACCATGCATCCATGCACATATCATCATCATATCACATGTGCCATCATCATTACCATGCATCCATGCACATAGCCTCATCATATCACATGTGCCATCATCATTACCATGCATCCATGCATATAGCATCATCATATCACATGTGCCACCATCATTACCATGCATCCATGCATATAGCATCATCATATCACATGTGCCACCATCATTACCATGCATCCATGCATATAGCCTCATCATATCCCATATCCATCATCATTACCATGCATCCATCCATATAGCATCATCATATCACATGTGCCATCATCATATCATGCATATATCATCATGCATAATTCAATTTTCAATTTCATTTTGGACCGCCACATTTCTCTTTCTCGGGACCAAAGTTTGCATCCCACATGTATCCAAGATATAATTAGACCATCTGGCTCCCCCACTCTCCAGGCATCTCGTACCCCAACTGGCATCACGAGGACCCTCCGACATTAAGCCATTTAAGGCCACCGGGCAACCGGCCGTACCCTTCTAGCTAGGCATCTCGCACCCAAACTGGCATCGCGAGGTATCCCTCGGCACAAGACCCGCCGAGATTCCGGCTCCCCCACTCTCCAGGCGTCTCGATACCACTCGGTACTCCCGAGGACCCTCCGGTATCCGGCCATTCATGACCACCTGGCAACTGGCTGTACCCTTCTAGCCAGGCATCCAGACACTCCCGGGGCATCGTCGGCTCACCTCCGACGGCTTCCTCATTTATCTCAATTCACATCTTCAATTATAATTCAATTTAACATGGCATGTGATGTGATGGCAATCAATATCATATTCATCCTTGAGTTCATACATGCATCTCAAGTCATCATCATACATGCAGCAAGACACCATCATCCATGGCAATACAATTCATGGAATCCACGCAATTTAAAATGGTCCATATTTCATGCCTTTTCAAAGTATATAAAATTCCAGCATGTACCATTTTTAGAAAATATTTAAATGAAATATCCATATACTTCTAAAAATCATGGAATCAAGGCATGTGATAGACAAGACAATAAGATAACAATTTCACAAAAAACACATGCCCAATAAAGTTTCACACAAGAAGATATAATCCACACAAATACAGCATGCAATTTCGGATAGAACAGAATGTGCAGTTTTTGAAATAATTCAATTAAAATACCCGAATGACCTCAGAAAATTATGAAATTTTACCAGGTTACAGTTAAGACACTAAATAATATTTTTCATGAAGACATCTAGGCTACATTCGTTCTAGATAATTTTCTGTAGTCATCCGAACTTCTGGTTCTCGCACCGAAATGCCCAGTATATGTTTCTCCGAAATATCGAGTTTTCACCCCCTTATTCTTCTTCGTTTCCTATGAAATTTGGATATGTTTTACTTCAAGAGGTCCCCTACAACTTTCATCAACAAATATAAGTCAAATTTCCAAATAATAGTTACCATATGGTTCCAAGAAGTCTCGGGTGTCCAGTACCATGTTTTCAGATTTACCGTCTTCAAGAGTAAGTCGATTCACTAGGCTACATTTGCTCATTTTACTTCAAATTTGAGTATGTTAGTATTTAGGATGTTATCTACAAGTTTCATGAAGAAGTCGAAGAGATATTCTTGGTAAAAATCAACATGAAGCCCACAAAACTACCAAAAGGTCAGCAAAACAGTTCCAGATCTAGTGTCTTCGTAGGAAGAGGGTTTGACCCCTTAAATCTCCACCGTTTTATCCCAAATTTTAGTATGTTGTGTTTTAAGATGTTAGCTACAACTTTCATGAAGGAAGCCTCCACAAGATTCTGGGTCAGGTGGTTCACACGAAAACAGCAAACATTCTCAAGAACAAGTCACTTCTAGCTTCGGTTTTGCCTACCCTAACATCCGAAATCTACCACCAACAAGCCACACATGCAAGACACACATGCAAGAGTGGAAATCAATCCCAACTTGCCTCTAGAACCAAGCGGACAGTGGCACACAAACGGCACACCGGCGACGGACGGACGGCGTGCGAGCGGACCAACAGCGAGCTCCTTCCTCTCCTCCTTCTCGGTTCCTCTCTCTCGCAACTCTCTCTCTCTGTCTCTCTCTCACTCTCACTTGGACGGTAGCCCTCAACCAGCCACTCCCTCTCTCTCTCTCTCTTTTTGGTTGTATATATATTTGCATGCATTCTTCTCTTGGATGGGGGACACTTGTCCCTAAGAAGGAGACAAGTGTCTCCTTTGCCGAAGACACTTGGAGGCCATGCGGCTCCTCCTTCCCCCTCCATGCGCCGACAGCCCAATGGGCTCTATGGGCTGGGCCTCTTGGCCCACTTTAGGCCAACACACTTGGGCCTAAAGTCCAAGCTTTAATGGCCGAAAAATTTCTTAAATAAGTCCATTTTACTTTTAATAATTTACCTTAAATCCCCACTTATATAAATACTAAATTACAATTTCATATGGTCATAAAACTTGAAATCATAATTCCATAAATTCCAATTTATAAAACACATGGCCAATGATAGGATTTTCTTTCCTATCAAATAATTATCCATTAAAAGCTTTGGCCATGAATCTTATTGCAAATTATGGACTAAATGGCTACAATACATCTTGATGGTACTCCCATCACCTATTCATAGACCTTAATGTAACTAGAGGTTGCCATGAATTCTGGGATGCCACATCATTAATGCCCCAAAGGATATACGAACCACATCCCATAAACCTCACTTGGACAGCCGAGAAGCTCGGATTCACAAATCTTATCCAGGACCTGTTGGATGTTGTGAACACTAATACCGAGAACTCCAGAGAATTTTGTGCCAGGAGAACAAAACCATTCCTAAAGATGCATGGAATTATAATGTACCAACTGCATGGGATCATTATGACCTAGCACCAGAAGCTAAAGAAGCACTCAGGCAATGTAGACAAGCTGCATCTTCTCAAGATCATAAAATGACACGAGCAGATGATATTGTCCAATCCACTCAGGACCCCTATGCACGCTTTGGAAGTCCTCTGTCTCAAGATCCCTACGATCAAGGACCTTCGTCCTTATCCCAGAACATGGACACATCCTTCTATGCACATCCATCCAATTGACCTCAGCCAATCATTCCTGCCGACACTACAAGAAATGACAACACAAACTGGGCCGAAGAAGAAGCATCCCACTAGGCTCATGAAGAAGCCTCTGCATCCTCATCTCGCTAGCTCAACCAGATTTTATCACCGGAAGACCTTGAAGCACTTGAGCAAAAGTATGATGAACATTTCCTAGCAACAATATACAGCTCGGATGACTTTGACTATGACTACAATGCTCGTGACGGACGAGACCACTGAACAAATCCGTTGTCCGTACATATATCACTGTAGCAAATTACTGTTCACTTTTATTGTAGCACTAGGTTAGGGAAAGTACTGTTCATAGTACAATCATTGTTCATAGTGTGCGAATAATTCCCTCCCGGAAGTTTCCAGTGCCTCTGTTTGTATCTGGACCCATGAGCATGGTCCTTGTTTATTTGTGACCTCTTATTGTCTATATAAGGCAAGGAGGATGTAATGTGTTGGGCAGAGTCCCATGAAGTAAAGGGAGTATTTTGTGAAAACCCTCTCTATGGCCTTTTAAATTCATCTTCTTCTCCAGTCTGGTAGGATCCTCTGAGAAATGCAACTCGAGTAGGTTAGAAATGTTTCCATCCTAGCATCTCTGAGTGTCTCTAGGCTCTAAACTAAAGGGCTGAGTGGTTTTCTGCTAAAAGGCTGTCCCTTAAGGGCTTGAACGGGAGTTGTTCGCCCACTATGGGAAGGCATACCTGCAAGAAATTTGCTCTCCTTCCTTGGTTCTAAGTCTAGGTCCATTCATGGCTGTAAGGTATAATAATGATGTCCTATGCGATCTAATTATGACACTGCATTGAAATCCTCGGCCGGGGTTGTAACTGAGAATAAATTATTTATGTCTCAAATAAAATGCATGTCAATTAGATTTGTGCATATGATCGAATTAGTGACTTGACAAATATTTTATGGTCTTTGTTTGATCGGGATATAGTAAGACAGAGGGATTGAATTACACTGTAGCCAAAGCTAACAGGTTCATTATGTTCTTAAAGTATTCACACTATCTGGGTAGCCATGGCATATTGCTAGATGTCAATCATGGCTTGTAAGACCTAAAAGATTACTCGGGACAATTAATTCTTTTGGGAGTACTAATGTGTTAGTACAAGTCTTACTACTAGCTTAGTGATGAGCCTAGGGATGTCACACACCATAAACAGTTAGGATAATATGGAACAAGAGAGAAATATCATTGCAAACATGTTTGCAATTAATGCAATCGAATTGAGTTGATTTGAAATTAAATTAAATGAGATTTAATTTAATTTGTATTATAGTCACGAGCCTACTTGCATATGATGCACATACATGCCCAATGTGGATACATGTTAATGTATTCCATTTGTACATATAAAGAATAAGTCCTTTTTATTTTTATGAAAAGTGGTTTGATGCACGATTGTTCATGCAAAAAGCGGACGATCAACAACGGTTGCTGATTGTCCATCGATTAACAACCGTTGCTGAGGGCTATTGAAATAGAAAGAAATGGGCGTGTGTTTTGTTTTTAGAGATATATGAGGGGTTGCTAAAAAAGAGAGAAAAACAGTGTGTGTTCTTGCATCTTCGAGATGCGAGAAAGAAAACAATTCTCTCTCATTCGAGCCGTGGCTAAATACGTAAAGGATATGGAGAATTGCTTCATGAGATTGCTAGCACAATCAAAGTGGTGATTATCTAAAAGTTCTCTCTTCCATTTGACGTCAATTGTTGGTATGTCTGAACTAGAGGTCTGACACTTATTGGACTCGAACTGAAGAACATCTAAACCGATTTGTTTTAAAGTGCACTTCGAGAGGTAATTCGTTTAACTCCTTTTTATATTCAGATTTTTGATTAAAATGCACGAAGAACACCTTCGGAGAATCATGTATAAAATATATTTTTGTTTCCGTTACGTTCTTTTTGTTAATTTTACCTATACACGATTCATGAAACCCCAACAATGGTATCAAAGCCAACCTTAGGCATTTTTTGTGCGTTTAATTGATTTATAGTTCAAATATATTTTTGTGTTCTAATGGCCAATTTATTTTTTGTTAAGAGAATTGGTTCTGTTGCTCTTATGTGGCCTATAGAAGTTGATTAATTTATGTGATAAATTTAATCAACTAAGCAAAAATTAGAACGAAATCAATTTTGAATCAAAAATTTGTAACTTGTTATACCTTATGTTTATTTTCTGCAAATGATTCGTGATTGTGAATTTAAAGTTGACAACGCAACTTCTGGTCGGAATCATACTCGTGAAATTTGTTTCATTGATTTTTGATTTCTTGACGTGGTTTTCGTTGTTCAACTTTAAATTTGATTAAATGCATAATTTCATATTTGCCTTCCAGAGCTTTAAATTTTGAATTTATGGCTCGCAAGGAAGGGCGGTGATTATGGAAAAATCCCTAATATGTGATTGTTGTATGGATGAATATATGATGATTACAGGTATTCATTTTTGGGGTTGTAATTATTAAATGGAGGCTGCGCCCTTCCTTTTATTTTATTTTAATTTTTCATGATTTATAATTTTAGTATAGTTTAGTATTTCAATTATTGATGTAAATACTACAAGAGAGGAAGAGCCATTTGAGGAGCCATTAAGCCGGTGAGCTCTCTAGGCCCGGTCTTTGAAGAGTTCAAAGATTGAAGAAAAAGTGAAGAGCAGGTCCATATTATTAAAACATTAAAATGGCTAAATGGGTCTCTTTGGCTCGAGACCCATTGAACCATAATTTCATGATCACCACATAGGATAGATATTTATGTGATATCTATTTATTTATTGTGTTTATATTATCGTGCATGTTAAACCGGTTAATGTGCAAAGTGAGACCATAAATAACGACCAAAATCTCCTTATTAATAATATTAAGTCGAAACGGGTTTCGGACTCGTGGCCTTTCATCATCGTGGTTTGATCCAATATTATAGTGGTTAACTGACCGGGTATGGATACATAGGGGTTAATTACCATTCATAATATTGGATCACTCCATTATCCATGTGATGCTGTGGGGCTGGAGCCAAATGATTTCTAATAACTGTCAGGTGAGGAAATCGTTTGTGTTTTCAATACTTACATGAGACGATGGGCTAAACTTAACTATGATCATGATGCCAATAACTGTTAGGTGAGGCTTCCATGGTCTAGAGGCCAAAGTTATGATTGGGACTCGCATATGATGCGTTGAACAAACTGGTTCACTCACTAAGTTCATAGGACACCAATAACCGTTAGGTGATGTGGACTTTGAGCTAGTGGGACTCCAATCCCCACTAGTAATCTTTACCCAACAAAGATTACCGCTTCCCATCTTAGGGAGTATGGGATTCGAATATAAATTTAGTGGGAGGATCTATTTCATTTAAAGACCAAAATGAAATAGTTATTATGAAAAATACAATGGCTAACAATTTATTTTCTGCAATAGATATATTATTACACTGAAAATGGTTACCACAAACCCACTTGCTTTTATACTTGACAAGAATTGTTTGAGGGTGGACCCAGTTTCACTGACTGGGTGAGGAATTTGAGAATTGTTCTTAATTCAGAAAAAAAAAAAAATTAGGTATGTGCTTGATGAAAAGATGACAACCTTCTATCCTGAGGGTGGGACCCAAGAGGAGCGTGTCACTTATGATAAGTGGCGTGACGATGACTTAAAAGTTAGGTCATATATACTTGCTTCGATGAATAATGAATTACAGAAGAAGTATGAATCTATGGAAGATGCTAGGTCGATCATTTTGCACTTAAAGGAATACTTTGATGAGAATGGTCGAACCTCTAGATATGAGATATCTAAGGCATTGTACCGTATGAGGATGGCTGAAGGATCATCTGTTAATGATCATGCTTTGAAAATGATCTGGCACATTGAAGAATTGGCTAGGCTGAATCTTGTTATGGACAACGAGTTAGCTGTGGATTTGATCATCCAATTTTTACCCGATTCCCTCTCTGGTTTTGTCCAAAACTTCCACATGCATAAGATGGAGAAAACTCTCACTGAGTTACATAGCATGCTGGTAGTTTATGAGAAGGAAATGCACAACACGAGACCAAATGTAGTGGCTATAGCTAAGGCTTCTTCTTCTAAGGGTAAGAAAAAGAAATGTCATTACTGTTGAGATGGTAATAAATTGGCCGAGGCCGATGACGCCAACCGAAATACGGAGTTTCTTAGGGTTGGCCGGCTATTATAGGAGATTTATTGAAGGATTCTCGCGACTTGCAGGCCCATTGACGAAATTAACTAGGAAAAATGTCAGGTTTGAATGGAATGGAGAATGTGAAAAGAGCTTTCAGGAACTTAAAAGGAAGTTAACCACAGCTCCAATTCTAACTATATCATCTGGATCTGGTGGATTCACGGTATATAGTGATGCGTCTCACAAGGGACTGGGATGTGTTCTGATACAGTATGGCAAGGTCATAGCCTATGCATCAAGGTGGTTGAAACCCCATGAATTAAACTACCCAACCCATGATTTATAATTGGCAGCTATAATTTTTGCTTTGAAAATATGGAGACATTATCTGTATGGAGAAAAGTTCGAAATCTATACAGATCATAAGAGCTTAAAGTATTTGTTTTCACAAAAGGAATTGAACATGAGACAAAGAAGGTGGATGGAATTGTTGAAAGATTTTGATTGTGAGATACGGTACCATCCAGGAAAGGCGAATAAGGTGGCGGATGCTCTTAGTTGTAAGTCAGCTATGGATATGGCCAGTCTAAGAATGACATAATGGAATCTGTTAAAGTCTGTAGCTGACTTAGAATTTCAATTGAAAGTAGATCGCCTTATCGGTATGCTTACTGCATTAAGGATTGAATCTGAAATTATTCAGAAAATTAAGATGCTACAAGAGTCTGACCTGGAAATTGTGGAAATAAGAAATGCTGTGTCTTTAGGAAAAAGACCAGAATTTCAAATCTCTGAGGATGGAGTAGTAAGATGTCAGGGACAACTTTGTGTTCACGACAATGAAGAAGTGAAGAGAGAAATCTTGTCGGAAGCACATAGGAGTAATTATAGTATTCATCTGAGTAGTACAAAGATCTACAAAGATCTACAGAAATTTACACCAACAATTTTGGTGGAATGGCATGAAGACGTTTCCCAGTGTTTAACATGCCAGCAAGTGAAAGCGGAACATCACAAACCCGCAGGATTATTGAGACCATTGGATGTACCCGAGTGGAAATGGGAACATGTGACGATGGACTTTGTACAAGGACTACCAAGGACATCAAGTGGTCACGACTCTATCTGGGTGATAGTAGATCGCTTAACTAAGTCTGCCCATTTTCTAGCCGTTCGCATGGACTACCCGATGGATAAACTCGCTGAGATATATGTAAACCAGGTAGTATGCTTACACGGTGTTCCTGTAACGATCACATCTGATTGAGACCCAAGATTTACTTCAAATTTTTCGCGAAGTCTTCAAATCGCCTTAGGAACTAAACTCCAATTTAGTACTACTTTTCATCCACAAACGGATGGACAAATAGAAAGAGTGATCCAGACACTAGAGGACATGTTGAGGGCTTGTGTCATTGATTTTAGAGGAAACTGGGATGAAGAGTTGCATCTAGTAGAATTCGCCTACAATAATAGCTTTCAGAAAAGTATAGACATGGCTCCCTATGAAGCATTATATGGGAGAAGATGTAGGACCCCTATCTGTTGGAGTGAAGTAGGTGAAAGGAAATTGATAGGACTTGAGTTGGTACAAGTAACTACTGAGGCTGTTGAAATTATCAGGAAAAGACTTAAAACCACCCAGAGTCTACAGAAGGACTACGCAGATAAGCATAGAAGACCTCTGGAATTTAATGTGGGAGATCATGTATTTCTTAAAGTATCCCCTATGAAAGGAATATCACGGTTTGGAGTGAAAGACAAGCTGAACCCTAGATTTGTTGGACCTTTTGAGATACTTGAAAGGATAAGAGACGTGGCCTATCGACTAGCGTTACCCCTAAGCTGGAAAACCTACATGATGTATTCCATGTGTCGATGCTGAGGAAGTAATCGTCCGATCTAGGACATATACTCGATCATGAAGCCATCAAAGTGGATGAGAAAGTGAGGTACATTGAAGAACCCGTACAAGTACTGGATCGAAAGGAGCAAATTCTCAGGACCAAGAAAATTCCATTGGTTAAGATATTATGGCGACATCATGATGTGGAGGAAGCCACATGGGAGAGTGAGAACGAGATAAAAGAGAAATACCCGCACGTATTTGAAAACACGTGAGTAATGCCTAATTTCGAGGACGAAATCCTCTAAGGAGGGGAGGATTGTGGCACCCGAGAATTTCGCAAACCGTGATGTGCAACGGCAGTGACTGATCAATAAAAGTATCGCCAAATGGTATCATTAGTACTTTGCATGAGCATTGTATGATTCCATCGATGGACCGATACCTCATGTTTATTAAGGATCCGATTGCTGAATAGACTATTGACTTTGTTGACCGTATGTGTATATATATATATATATATATATATATATATATATATATATATATATATATATTACTTTTGATGACTCGACACAATTATACCACTTCAGTGCACATGAGATAAGAAAAGAAATTGAAACACCGTGCAATCTTGTTCTTCTTCTATACAAGGATCTGAGTCATGAATAAGTACACTTGATAAATTATTGAACCACCAAGACCATGGGACCGAGAATGCTCCATATTTGTGCAAGTTGAAGGATCAGTTTTTTTGTTGAATTGGGCCTTGTTATTGAAGGACCGCACGCCCACTAATCTACTAGCCCAAAACAACCCGAAGACCCCTTAATAGTCGACATTTAAGTCAACTAATTGGAAGAGATGTTGACTGAAGCTTGGCTGGATGATGCCACGTTGCTGGCGTATGGATATCCAGCAAAATGCACGGGGAGGCATGCTGAAGACACGTCCATTCCAGCTGTCCGTTCCCCTTGCAACCACCGAAACATGCCTCTCTTTTGTTAACTGGTTTTAGCAAAACCAGTGATCTTGTGCTTGTGAAAGTGGGTAATCGAGAGAGTGAGCGAAACTAGGAGTAATCGAGAGAGAGTGAGCGAGAAAGGTTGCGAGTGAGCAGTGAGAGAGTGAGTCGGCAAGGGAAGGAAGGAAATTAGTCCCTGCCGTGTGTGCGCATTGCCGCCGTCGTCGAGCCGCACACTCCTCACCGTCTCACCACACGCCGTGGAATCGTAGGACATCGAGGCAAGTGAAAGTCCATGAATCTATATAATGTGATGCTGTTATTATCCAGTATGGTGCAATATACTTGGAAACAGTTGAATTTTGAAAGTAGAATGTTAAATTGTGGGTAATCAAAGTAGAGCGGGACCATGAGATTGAGGAATTACTTTGGTTTTGTGTACATTTTGATCCTGTTGATTTATTGATGAAAGACCGACTTTTAGTAGACTTGTGGAAGTAAGATAGTCACAGTGGGAGTATATTTTTTTGGGATTCGCTTAATCCGGTGCAATTTCATGTGTAACCCTGTAACTTTGTGAAATTTTATGAAGAGTTCTAATATGAATTTGATCCCGATTTCTTCACGAAAGTTGTGAGGAATTGCATGAGATAGAGTATGTATTTTTATCAGAACTTCTCGGAATCAATATGATGGCTTAAACCTCTTTTAATAGGCAATGCTTTCTGTCAAATTTTATTCTGTGATAAAAGAAACCTGAACTGAGTTGTGTGAACTACTACTCATTATACATAATGAATCTAGCTTAGTGTCCTTAATGAAACTTTTTCCTATAGATCTCAATTATATTGAGTTAAAATTTCATAATTTTTCATGGTCATTTGCTGGTTAGTTCGAAATCTCTACTGAAAGCGTGCATTATGGTCTTTACACTGTTTTACTGTGAAACTATTCATTTTGTTCTAAGAGTTATTGTATCTTGAGTTGTTATTCACTTGATAGATGCAGTGACATTCGGCATATCACATGACATTGGAAAATTTGATAAAGTCTTATAGATCCATGGAATCCATGACGTCATTGCATCAAAATGTATTTTTGTAATAAGATGTATATTATGATGCGGATGTTATTGTCAGAGGTGTGAGCCGATGATGCCCCGGGAGTGTCGGGATGCCCAAGGGTTGAGTGAGTCGACGCCGTTGGATGCTTGGAGGTTTGTGCCAGAGGGTCCTCGGGAGTTTCGGGATGCCCGGTTGTAGGGATTGTACGTAAATCCGGAGGGAAGGGGCAACCATTTTCATGGCGAGCCCTGGATATACCTCGTGATGTTGGGTGGGGTGCGAGATGCCCAGGGGTGTGATAGAACACGCTTTGGATGCTCGGAGGTTTGTGCTGGAGGGTCTCGCGATGCAAAGTTTGGGTGCGAAAGCCCGGAGGGATGCAAACACTGGTCCCCGAGGAATGAAACCTTTCTTTGAATGCTAAAATCCGGTACATTAAAGGAGTGCATGTGTGTGCATGTGGCATAATATGAGAATTTTTCTATGAAATTGAGTTGGCTTCATCTGATACTAAAAATGCGTTCGTTATGGCATTGAATTGTTTTTATGAATGTGGTGCAAGTAAATAAACCATTGATGGCATGCATATATATAAAAATGACATGTGTTTTGCATGCATTTGGATAGTTAGAGTTTATACATGATATAGTTTAATGGATCTTTTATTGCTGAGTGGTTGTACTCACCCCTCTTGGGGACTAACATTTCAGACAAAAAGAAAAATGCCGCTGCTGCCTGTGACTCCTGGTATGTTTTATGGACTCCTGATTGACCTACAGTGGGAGTGGTCAGAGAACTGTCATCCTAGGGTGCACGGGTTGGTATTCGAGCGCGTGAGGATTTTGCTGACTTTTGAGGTAGGCCTCTCTGCCGGGCCTATTCACCAGGAGTTCATATCAGTTATCGTCCGTATGGATGGCCGCTTTCTGAGGGTGCTGCCACCACCACTGGCCAATGGACCTGACTGGATATGACCTAGAGTCGAGGGTAGCAAGAGATGCATTTTTGGGGATGCCGAAACATGGGTGATGGACGGATGCAAATGATATCCAAGGATAGAAGTTGGTTTTCTTTTGGGTAATCACCAAGCACAAAAAGACCTCGGAGTTTTGTTGTACCAACTATCATAGTCCATCGCTTATATAAATAAAAGTATTCGGCCTAATTTATGAAAGTTTTAGTATGGTGTGCATCACTTTATATTTTGATGAAGGGTAGTCGAATTATGCTTCCGCCATATTATTTGCACAGGGACTGGTAAAGAAAACAAATGAAAACCCCCAGGTATTATAAGTTAAGTTAAAATTTCTTTGGTCTCAGAATAGTATGCTACAAGAGAATGTAACTGTGGCAACCCTAACGGATCGGGGGCCGTTTCGGGGGTGCCACACTGGCTCACCAAGCAATGAGCTAACATAGACAGCTATCGTAAGGCGATTCAGTTTAACCTATTAGTGGGTGAAAGTTTCGAGTTTGTTGGGAGTCGAGGAGGACCCTCGATTACTTTAATCTCGTTGCTTGAGGCAACCCGTTTGTTAGATGAGGGTTGCCAAGGTTATTTGGTTACTGTCGTGGATACGACAGTTGAGGAGCTAAAGGTGAAAGGTATAGCTGTAGTGCAAGAATTTCCAGATGTGTTTCTAAAAGAATTGCCAGGTCTATCGCCAGAGAGAGAGAAAGAGTGAGTTCATGATTGAGTTGCCCCCGGGACAGAGCCAATCTCTAAGATTCCTTACTAAACGGCATTGTCATAGTTGAAAGAACTGAAGTGCAGATGTAGGAGTTGTTGGATAAAGGATTCATACGTCCTAATGCATCACCTTAGGGAGCACCAATTCTGTTTGTGAAGAAGAAAGATGATTCGTTCTGCCTGTGCATCAACTATCATCAACTCAATCAGGTGATAATCAAGAATAAGTATCCACCGCCGAGGATCGATGATTTGTTTGATCAGCTACAAGGAGCATCGATAATTTCGAAGATCGACCTGTGGATAGGGTATTGTGGCATCCTAGAATTCCTTGCCGGTCATTAGGGGTGCTCAAATTAATGTTTTGTATTTAGACTTTGGCCAAGCTCTTAGCGAATAATTATTTGATAGAAAAAAAAATTCTAGTTTTGGCCATGTAGGATTATGGATTGGAATTTATTAAGATAGGTCACAAAGTTTTGTGATTTATAAATTTCAATTAGGTGTTTATAAAATTTAGGTTTAAGGGGGGATTATTAGGATGAGATATGGGCCAAAGCATTAGCTTAAAACCAGCCCATAACCTTACCCCATTTTCGGCCATTTGGGCTTAGTTGCGGAGCCCAAAGGAGGAGGAGGGATCGCCGGCCCATTGCTGGCCCAAGCCTAGCCGAAGATGGAGGCCCATCTTGCATGAAGGAGGCCATGTGTTTCCTCCGAGCTGCCAAGTGGCGTGGAGGCTGTGCAAGGTGTGGCTGCTCCCATTGTCCATCTTGGGCGGCCACATGCAATATAAAAGCCACTAAAAAGAAAGAGAGAGAGAAAGGGAGAGAGAGAGAGTGGCATTCGGCCAAGAGAGTGAGCCGAGAGAGTGAGATGCGAGAGAGAGGGAAGGCCGAGAGAGGAGGAGAAGGAACCGTCGCCGTCCGTCCGTCCGCCGTGATCGTCGCCGGTGTGCTGCCGTTCGTATGGTCTAGAGGCAAGTGGAGTCCTTAACTTCTCTTGCATGTTTGTTTTGTTGGTTGCATGTTCGATTTTAGGTGTGATTTGTGCGAAAAACCGAGGTAAGAGTTGGTTATTTGCAAACCGTGTGACCGTTCTTGTTCGGTTTGTGGGAGTCAGAAACTTGTTTGAGCTTGCATGTGTGTTTAGAGTCCGATTTTGGTTTCTATTTCTTCATGAAAGTTGTAGCTAACATCTTTTACTACAACATACTAAAATTTCGTGGAAAATGATGGAGATTTGAGGGGTCAAACTCTCATCCTACGGAGATGCTAGATCTGGAATATTTTCGTATGAACTGTTTG
The DNA here is from genome assembly GCA_016097615.1 of Eucalyptus dawsonii. Classification (NCBI taxonomy): domain Eukaryota; kingdom Viridiplantae; phylum Streptophyta; class Magnoliopsida; order Myrtales; family Myrtaceae; genus Eucalyptus; species Eucalyptus dawsonii. The sequence goes on from CM027873.1 coordinate 32,965,837, forward strand.
AGTTAGAATATTGTGAGAGCTTGCATGCATGTTTAGAGTTCGATTTTGGCTGTGATATCTTCATGAGAGTTGTAACTAACATCTTGAGCTACAACATACCGAAATTTCGTGGAAGATAATGGAGATATGAGGGGTTAAAGTTCTATTATACGGAGACCCTAGATCTGTGAAGTTTTCACTGACTTCTTGCTAGATTCTTGTTTGCATGTTGATTTCTGTTGAATATTTGACTTCGATGTCTTCATGAAAGTTTTAGGTAACACATTAAACTACAACATACTCAAATTTTAAGGGAAAATAACAAGTATAGCTTGGTGAATTGGTTAGATCTTGGAAACGATGGTTCTGGTGAAGTATTTCGAGACACCCGAGACTTCATGGACTTAAATGGTGACCATACTTTGGTTATTTGACCTAGATCTCTTCATGAAACTTGCAAATGACACCTTGGTACATAAAATACTCAAATTTCAGAGGAAACGAAAGAGAATAGAAGGGTGAAATCTAAAAATTTCGGAGAAGTGTATTCTGGACGACGCGGTAGTGGTTCCAGAAGTTTCGTGGGGTCGTATAAATTAATCTAAAAGGAATTTGGCTTAGAGTTCTGCATGAAAAATGCACGAACATGTGTTGGCTATCACCCTGTAAAATTTCGTAATTTTTGGAGGCCACATGAGTATTTTAATCGAATTTATTTGGAAACTGTGCAATTCTGGTCATTATCCGAATATCATGTGCTATTTTGTGGAAATTGTGAAATTATGTGAAATTCAATTTGGCCATGAATTTCGCATGAAATTGTCATCCTATTGATTTGTTTAGTGATTGTTTGAATATTATGATTTTGGGAAAATCATCGATATTAAATTTAATATTTATTTATGAAAATAAATAAATATAATAATAAAATAATAAAATATTAATAAAATAATATTTAAAAAAAGGGGATTATTTTATTGGCCATGAGTTCCATTGAATTTATTATGCATTGTTATATGACATTGGTGTATGTATGATCATGAATTGTGATGCATGTGTGAATCATATGCCATGTAATAATGAAATTAAAAGGATGGTGAATGTGGATAATGATAAGTAAGGAAGTGGTTGTGGTGGATGATGATGCTCGGTGGCCTAGTGGCGTAATTCCAGAGATTCCTCGGGAGTGTCGGGATGCCCGGTGGTATACGGTACGTAATTTCAGGGGAGGCCTGGTGGTATGTCGGTACATAATTCCAGAAGCCCTGTCGGAGGTCTTTGCCCGAAGGGAATGCCTCGCGATGCCAGGATTTGGGTGCGAGATGCCCGGCTAGAAGGGTAAAGGCCGGATGTCCGGTTGTATCTTGGATACGTGCCCGGAGGTTCCTCGTGATGCTAGTTGGGATGCGAGATGCTTGGAATGTGGGGGGCCGGATGCCCGGTTGTATCTTGGATACATGCCCGGAGGTTTTTCTCGCATGGGATGCGAGTGTAAAATATGAGATAAAATTGATGAATTGAGGAAGGGTGATGTGGTGATCAAATTTAAAGATAAAGATGAAAATTAACTCATGGCATGATATGGTACGATATGCATGATGATATGCATGATGATATGCATGACGATGATGATGATGATATGTGATGTGATATGATGACGACATATGCATGATGATATGCATGATGATGGTGATGACATGTGATGTGATGTGATGATCACCCATGGTATGATATGCATGATGATATGCATGATGATGATGATGATGATATGTGATGTGATATGATGATCACCCATGGTATGATATGCATGATGATATGCATGATAATGGTGATGATATGTGATGTGATGTGATGATCACCCATGGTATGATATGCATGATGATATGCATGATGATGATATGTGATGATGATATGTGATGTGATATGATGATCACCCATGGTATGATATGCATGATGATATGCATGATGATGGTGATGATATGTGATGTGATATGATGATCACCCATGATATGATATGCATGATGATGATGATAATATGTGATGTGATGATGTCATGATAAGGATGACATGTATGATATAATGATGCCATGATGATGATTATGATGATGACAAATGATGATATGATACGCATGATGATAAGGCATGATGATGCATTGAGTGGTTATTAGATTCCTTTATCTGCTGAGTGGTTGTACTCACCTCTTTTGGGGACCAACATTTCAGATTAGTAGATGGTTTGAGCGGTTGGATATGACCGCGGGGAGAAGGATAGCAAAGGAGGGAACCTTTGGACGCCGACACTGGTTGATGGACCTTAAGCATACGATTGCGGGAGGAGATGTCGGTTATCTTTTAAAGTATAGCCGAGTATAGAATCATTGGCATTTCGATGTACTGACTAAAGATGTCCATCTGCTTTATGTAAATAAACGTGTCCGGCTTTAACTTATATAAGATATTTAGTAGGTGTGCATCGATTTCTAAATGTAGGGAAGGGAATTGTTGGATATGCTTCCGTTGTGTAAATTGCGCAAGGGACCGTTAATAAAAGATGTAAACCCCCATGGTTGTATGGACCCGCTGCAACTAAAACTGGTATCAGAGTGACTTGTTATTTGGGAAAGAAAAAGGAAAAGCGAACTGTGGTCACTCTAGCGGATCGGGGGCCGTCGAGGGGTGCCATAGCCTTGCTCTGATACCAACAAAGGCTGTGGCACCCCTCGACGGCCCCCGATCCACTAGAGTCACCACAGTTCGCTTTTCCTTTTTCTTTCCCAAATAACAAGTCACTCTGATACCATTTTTAGTTGCAGCTGGTCCATACAACCATGGGGGTTTACATCTTTTATTAACGGTCACTTGCGCAATTTACACAACGGAAGCATATCCAACAATTCCCTTCCCTACATTTAGAAATCGATGCACACCTACTAAACATCTTATATAAGTTAAAGCTAGACACGTTTATTTACTTAAAGCATATGGACATCTTTAGTCAGTACATCAAAATGCCAATGTTTCTATACTCGGCTATACTTTAAAAGATGACCGACATCTCCTCCCGCAATCATATGCTTAAGGTCCATCAACCAGTGTCCGCGTCCAAAGGTTCCCTCATTTGCTATCCTTCTCCCCGCGGTCATATCCAACCGCTCAAACCATCTACTAATCTGAAATGTTGGTCCCCAAAAAGGGTGAGTACAACCACTCAGCAGATAAAGGAATCCAATAACCACTCAATGCATCATCATGCCTTCTCATCATGCGTATCATATCATCATATGTCATCATCATAATCATCATCATGGCATCATTATATAATACATGTCATCCTTATCATGACATCATCACATCATATATTATCATCATCACCATGCATATCATCATGCATATCATATCATGGGTGATCATCATATCACATCACATATCATCACCATCATCATGCATATCATCATGCATATCATACCATGGGTGATCATCATATCACATCACATATTATCATCATCAACATCATGCATATCATCATGCATATCATACCATGGGTGATCATCACATCACATCACATGTCATCACCATCATCATGCATATCATCATGCATATGTTGTCATCATATCACATCACATATCATCATCATCATCATCATCATGCATATCATCATGCATATCATCATGCATATCCTACCATATCATGCCATGAGTTAATTTTCATCTTTATCTTTAAATTTGATCACCACATCACCCTTCCTCGATTCATCAATTTTATCTCATATTTTACACTTGCATCCCATGCGAGAAAAACCTCCGGGCATGTATCCAAGATACAACCGGGCATCCGGCCCCCCACATTCCGGGCATCTCGCATCCCAGCTAGTATCACGAGTAACCTCCGGGCATGTATCCAAGATACAACCGGACATCCGGCCTTTACCCTTCTAGCCGGGCATCTCGCACCCAAATCCTGGCATCGTGAGGCATTCCCTTCGGGTAAAGACCTCCGACAGGGCTTCCGGAATAATGTACCGACATACCACCAGGCCTCCCCTGGAATTACATACCGTATACCACCGGGCATCCCGACACTCCCAGGGAATCTCTGGAATTACGCCACTAGGCCACCGAGCATCACCATCCACCACAACCACTTCCTCACTTATCATTATCCACATTCACCATCATTTTAATCTCATTATTACATGGCATATGATTCACACATGCATCACAATTCATGATCATACATACACCAATGTCATATAACAATGCATAATAAATTCAATGGAACTCATGGCCAATAAAATAATCCCCTTTTTTTAATATTATTTTATTAATATTTTATTATTTCATTATTATATTTATTTATTTTCATAAATAAATATTAAATTTAATATCTATGATTTTCCCAAAATCATAATATTCAAACAATCACTAAAAAAATCAATAGGATGACAATTTCATACGAAATTCATGGCCAAATTGAATTTCACATAATTTCACAATTTCCACAAAATAGCACATGATATTCGGATAATGACCAGAATTGCACAGTTTCCAAATAAATTCGATTAAAATACTCATGTGGCCTCCAAAAATTACGAAATTTTACAGGGTGATATCAAACACAATTTCGTTCATTTTTCATGCAGAACTCTAAGCCAAATTCTTTTTAGATTAATTTATACGACCCAACGAAACTTCTGGAACCACTACCGCGTCGTCCAGAATACACTTCTCCGAAATGTTTAGATTTCACCCATCTATTCTCTTTAGTTTCCTCTGAAATTTGAGTATGTAATGTACCAAGGTGTCCTTTACAAGTTTCATGCAGAGATATAGGTCAAATAACCAAAGTATGGTCACCATTTAAGTCCATGAAGTCTCGGGTGTCTCGAAATACTTCACCAGAACCATCGTTTCCAAGATCTAACCGATTCACCAAGCTATACTTGTTCTTTTCGCTTAATATTTGAGTATGTTGTAGTTTAATGTGTTACCTAAAACTTTCATGAAGACATCGAAGTCAAATCTTCAACAGAAATCAACATGCAAACAAGAATCTAGCAAGAAGTCAGTGAAAACTTCATAGATCTAGGGTTTCCGTATAATAGAACTTTAACCCCTCATATCTCCATCATTTTCCACGAAATTTCAGTATGTTGTAGTTCAAGATGTTAGATACAACTCTCATGAAGATATCACAGCCAAAATCGAACTATAAACATGCATGCAAGCTCTCACAACATTCTGACTCAAACAGTTCATACGAAAATATTCCAGATCTAGCATCTCCGTAGGATGAGAGTTTGACCCCTCAAAGCTCCATAATTTTCCACGAAATTTTAGTATGTTTTAGTACAAGATGTTAGATACAACGTTCATGAAGAAATAAAAACCAAAATCGGACTCTAAACACACATACAAGCTCAAACAAGTTTCTGACTCCCACAAACCGAACAAGAACAGTCACACGGTTTGCAAATAACCAACTCTTACCTCGGTTTTTTGCACAAATCACACCTAAAATCGAACATGCAACCAACAAAACAAACATGCAAGAGAAGTTAAGGACTCCATTTGCCTCTAGACCATACGAACGGCGGCACACCGGCGACGATCACGGCGGATGGACGGCGACGGTTCCTTCTCCTCCTCTCTCGGCCTCCCCTCTCTCTCACATCTCACTCTCTCGGCTCACTCTCTTGGCCGAATGCCACTCTATCTCTCTCCCTTTCTCTCTCTCTTTCTTTTTAGTGGCTTTTATATTGCATGTGGCCACCCAAGATGGCCAATGGGGGCAGCCACACCTTGCACAGCCTCCACGCCACTTGGCAGCTCGGAGGAAACACATGGCCTCCTTCATGCAAGATGGGCCTCCATCTTCGGCTGGGCTTGGGCCAGCAATGGGCCGGCGATCCCTCCTCCTCCTTTGGGCTCCGCAACTAAGCCCAAATGGCCGAAAATGCGGTAAGGTTATGGGCTGGTTTTAAGCTAATGCTTTGGCCCATATCTCATCCTAATAATCCCCCCTTAAACCTAAATTTTATAAACACCTAATTGAAATTTATAAATCACAAAACTTTGTGACCTATTTTAATAAATTCCAATCCATAATCCCACATGGCCAAAACTAGAATTTTTTTTCTATCAAATAATTATTCGCTAAGAGCTTGGCCAAAGTCTAAATACAAAACATTAATTTGAGCACCCCTAATGACTGGCAATGAATTCTAGGATGCCACAATTCTCCCCTCCTTAGAGAATTTCGTCCTCGAAATTAGACATTCCCTATGTCTCTTGAAATAAGTGAGGGTACCTTTCCCTCATCTCATTTTCACTCTCCCATGTGGCTTCCTCCACATCATGATATCGCCATAATATCTTAACCAATGGAATTCTCTTGGTCTTGAGAATTTGTTCCTTTCAATCCAATACTTGCACAGGCTCCTTAATGTACCTCACTTCCTCATCTATTTTGATGGCTTCATGATCGAGTATGCAACTAGGGTTGGGTTGATACTACCTCTAAAGTTAAGGATGCAAGCTCTTAACATATCTTAATTTAAAATTTCTTTTAAACGCTTGAAAATCTTCCTTCATGAAATCAAACAATACAAACTGAGGTTTTCAAAAGCATTCAACGACAACAGCAAGCTTTGAAATCATATGTCATTTCCATGTCAAAACGTTTTCAAATCACCAATGTGGAAAATCCTTTGAGTTCTCGAAAATTCCACTTCATGATACCAAATCCATAAAATCCATGATCACGTTTAAATTTCCAAATGTTTTTCGGAATTCACATGTAAAGCCTTGAGTCGTACTTGCATCACGGCGTGAAATAAAATACTTTATCAAAACCCTTAGTAAATTTTAAATCGGTACGTTGGCAAATTCCAATCTCAATCCCAACTCCAATGGGTTGGAATGTTTTCTATAAAAAGTTCAGAAATCTTTGAAATAGAAAACATTTCTTAAAACATTTGGGTACGATGTCACGGTACTCATAAATTTTGATGAAATTCAAGGGATTTTCTAAAACAGCTCACAATCAAAATTTGATTATCGGTTGAAGTTCAAAACTTGGAATGTACTAGTGATAATTTTTCTCCAAAAACCATAAGCATTTCTTGAAGTATTGAAGATCACAGTTCAGTGAGTCGATAATATTGGTCCTGTCGTAAATATTTTTTTGAAACTAAAAACTTTGAAATACTAAAATCCTAAGCCTTTCTTGAAATACCGAAATCAACGCATCGGTGAGTCATCAAACTCGGTCCCGACCTTAAGATTTTCAAAGTAGTTTACATGCAAAATCTTAGAGCTTTGAAAACATCCAAACTCAAGTATTTCCAATCTAACACACCATTTGGCCGAATCATTCCTATACCTTAGTCACCACCAATTCAAGCCTAGAATCATCAAAATCAACACCACCAATAACTCATTTGGTTCAGTCCAGCAAAGACATTCACTATACTTTTATTGCAACATAGGTTCAAGCCTAAAATATAGCATCGTTCCTTCGATTCAAATATCTATAGTCCACCAAGACTCATTCAATTCAAAGATCGACAATCCACCAAAATAAAACTTGTCTAGTTTCCACCGAATATATCTCATATCTCATATGACTACTCAAACTCATGACTTCCAAGATCAATCTATACATACTAAATACCTCCATGTAATGCATCAAGACTTCCAATGAAATCCTCAAATAGGAAGTCACTACTTAGCTCAAATGATCATAACTTAATCCTCAAATTCATATCTCACTCCTCATAATTCACTTCTTAACCCTTGCTTGTAGCACTACGCTTAGATGCTACGCATGTCCTTTAGGTACTTTAGAATATACCAGGATATCATCAAATGAAGACAATCACAATTTGATCCAAATAAGGCTTAAGTATTCTACTCATTAAACTCATAAATGCAGCTAAGGCATTCGTCAATCCAAATAGCATAACTAGGAACTCATAGTGTCCATAGCGAGTCCTAGATGCGGTCTTAGGAATGTCACCTAATTGCAAAATTATCGTCGAACGGCACTAAATTGATTCTTCTGTCATTTCTGTACCCTGTATCCATATTTGAAACCTCGAGATTTTCACGACAACTGAGAGTTGCCAATGAGCCGAAAATGTACAATGTGGCTCGAAAACAATCGACCACTGGTCAATTGCACTAAAAAATTTCTTGAAAGCTACTCAGTAGGTTAGATACCGCTAAAATCGCACCAGATTGAAATTAATCACGAATTTAAATCCGATTTTAGAAATTGAAAGTTCTATCATGTCACGATTCATTTTAGGAATGTTGGCTCGTCCTCTAAAGATTTTTCTGCAAACCGAGATTTTTGGCAAAAAATCAAAGTAAGGTTATTTTGGACCGGGAAATTTGTAAGCCCGTTTTTGGTCATGCTTTTGGCATCCAAGATGGATTATTTGACAAGGAAAAATGTGGATTTGATGTGGGTACCTTGGCTGGAATTTTTCGGCTTCAATCGGACTCAATTTGATGAGGATTTGAATGAAATTGAAGAGGGAAGTGTATGAAATTCGTAGCCAAGGGGGGGAGCAATATTTTGGACACTTTGGGAAGCTTCTTGAGGAAGATTGAGCAAAGAGAAGTGGCTGTGGATGGCTGATGGCTGGTGGGGGAAAACAAAGGGAGAGTTGGACAAGTGTCGAAGGCTTAGAAGCATTTAGGGTCCCCCTCTCTTCAGTAGCCTTCTTCTTCCTTCAATAGCCTCTTTCTCCATTGTTGAGGAGTTGAGAGAGCTTGAGAGATCCAGAAAACTGAGCCAGCAGCCCCCTCCATCATCACATTCCCGCCGGTGACCGCCTATCACCGTCGGTCGCCTGTCGCACACCGAGCTCCTGCGCTAGCTCATCCACTCGGGTTAGTCGATTAGGGCTAGGATTCAAGATTAGGAATTTTTACATGCAAAAGATCAATAATTATGAATGGTGAAATGATTTGTTGATGATTTGAGTGATGATTGTGCTCTTGAGTCTATTCTGAATTTTCGTATGTCTGTACCTAGGTTACTGTTTTGACCAAAACGAGGTCTGAAACGACCTTGTTTCAACTTGAGTCCTCTTAGGATTAGATAATAGACATCCCGAGGTTCGAAACAGTAGGTTGCATGCCCCAATCGAGCATCGTTTCTTCCTAAAAAAAACACCTCTAAAGATGAGTGATTCTGCAGTAGTTTAGGTTTTTTTTTTAATTCAATTTTTGTTCCGCCTTCCGGCTTTGCTATTTTTGTGCTGACTTTCATGATCTTTTTTAGCCATTTTTGTATTGATTTTTGTGTTGAGATTTGGATTAACTTTCCTTCATGAAAGTTGCTCGTATAAGTGTTGTGCATGTCTTGTATTTCTTTTCAAAATTTTTAGACATGTTTAGCTAGGTTAAAATCACTTAGATCTGAACATAGGACAGTCTGTCCTACATGAGTTTGAACTTTTTCTTGATGAAATTGAGTCCATAAATGCACCTATTTGGCCTTAAATCCTTTATGAGAGTTAAAATAAATGATACATATGTTCAATAGATGCATGCTTTACAAGGTCTTTATGTTGGCAAAGTGAGTCAATTGCATGCATTAGAGTAAAAGGCATTGCAACAACAAGAGTTGGGCATATATTTTGTCAATTTTGCCATTTTTCCAAGACTCATATAATCTTAATTTATTTCCGAACTCTTAACAAGAAATCTTCATCATCTTATGCTCTATACATGATATTTTTAGTATGATTTACGCATGTCTTGAGGATGGCTGAAATCATGCTCGTTTTGTAAATTTAATGCTAAAATGAAACCGTGTCATATGTGCACATATCCATGCTTGTTTAAGTGATCTAGAGATCAAATCTTATGATTATGCCTTCTTGATGATTGAATCGCATGTTGCAAGGTTTGCATACATGTTTAGGTCATGTCCTTTGAATATCATCTTGCAAATTAAAATTGTCTCACAAAAGTGTTCATCATACTTAGGAATCATGAATCATTTCATAATGTCATTTAAATTGTATGACATTTTGCATGCCGACTTAGGATTAGATGACTATCCAAACTTTCCTTCACATCCAATCTTAAGTCCCATGTGATTTCTTAATGCCATTTGTGCATTCTTTGAGTGATTTTGAGGTTTTCTAATAAATGCTTATGTTCTGTTTTCTTAGTTACTGATGCACACACTTTTAGAGATCTTGATCTTAGGCTTCCAAATTGACTTAGTTTGGACTCGAGCTATTTTAGGAAGACGTAAGGCTTACTTAGAGGTTTCCAATGCCGCTGACTTCATGTAGATTGATCATTGTTTAGACAACTTTTCCATTTTTTTCAAAACTAGATCAGAATCTAGGTAGGGAACAAATTTGACCCCAGTTCTAACCCCCGTTTGGACAAAACTTTGATATTTTTATTCCATTTTTTATGTTTGGAATGTGCACTTGGCTTCTTAATGAAACTTCTTGTCATCATGTTAGCTATGTTGTGTATAAATTTAATGATTTTTAGACATGTTTTAGTAGGACAAATTCTTGTGACATCAGCTGAATGTCTTGTAGTTTTGACAAATTTCTAATGCATTGTTGCTTGTTGTTTGATTTTTGTCTATTCATGTGTAGCTTGTTTAAGAAAACTTTCTTCATGAAAGTTGTTAATTTTTATGTCATACATCTTAGGAAATGTTTCCATAGTTAGATTGTCAATGGGTATTACTCAATTTTGTTGTCATTACATGTTTGTTTTGAAACTTCTTCATATAAACATGATTGTGCATTAAATTAGCCCATCCATTTTCATGGAAGTTGTTCTAGATGCTTTGATATTTGTTATTAAATAATGGGCATTTTCAAAATTGCATCTTTCAAAAATACTTTGGTACATGTGATGTTTCCCAAAAACAATTTCTAAGACATTATTTTCCAAAGCTCGATTTGGCTTAAGGAAAAGTCATGGTTTGAACCATATTCAAAATGCCCGTGATGCTTATAAATGCATTTATGCGAGCCTCAGGCTAGCCTTGGCAATTGAATGTGTTCCACAGCCTAGATATTCCTTAATTATGAATATTTTCGATTTTATTTTTAAATCTTGATTTGACATCATGAAAGTCACGGTTTGAATTGTATTCAAAATCCCTGTGATGCTTGGGAGTGCATTTATGCAAGCCTCAGGCTAGCATTGGCAATTGAATGCCTTTCATAGCTGAGACATCACTTTGTCTCAAAACTTTTCATGAATGATTTTGAAATATGTTTTTGAAATATCACATGTACCCCTCAAACATATAATCCCGTCATGCACTAGAAATTGCTTGTGTTTGTGATTGGTGCATGCCCTTGGTAATAAGTGACCTGCTGACGGTTGACTTTGTTTTTTTTTTTTTGTGAAAGGTAATAATTATATTGAGGAGAGGCCAAATGTACACAAGATCACGGCATCGAAAATTGCACTCCAAATGAGAAGATCAAAAGGAGTGGAAGGGTGTTGTGATGTAAAATCCACGGACACGCGGCAGACACCCTAGAACGTAACACCAAGGACAAGCACAGCAAAGACAATCGGCAATCAAAAACAAAAAAGTGACAGCCAGAGAGGAGAGTAGCCCACGGCTCCAAAGCGAAGAGGCTCTGACAAGGCTATGGGTCCTCGGAGAAAATGATCGGGTCTATACCCCAACTTTGTTGCAACCTTCTATTCCTAAAATTATCTTCAACGTTCCTGAAGGTGATAGCCTTGTCTCGGACCACTTTGAAAAGATGGTTCTTAATGGCAGGGATCGTAAGAGGCTGATCTTTAAAGATGATGCTATTCCTATTTTTCTAAATGATATGACAGAGAGCACCGAATGAAAAACGAGCAATGCATTTATAAAAATCTTTACCCATAAAAAAGGTAGTAGCCTAATGTAAATTCTCTCTCCAAGACCTATTGCGCCAAGGCAAATTACATCTAGTAGCCTAGAAGAAAGCGACACTAGCCATGACGCTGCAGCCAAAAAATAGATGATCAATCGAGTCAGGCATACCCTTGCAAAAAGCGCAAGCCCCACTAGCTATTCTTCCATGAGAGAGTAGGAGAGCTTAGGTGGGAAGCCTGCCTTTGGCAATGAGCCAAAGGTTAAGTTGATACTGAGGTGATATGTCATTATTCTAGATGAAGGCATGCTAGTAGACTCGGGCCCTATTCCGTCTGACGAATCCCATGCCGAAGCCACCGTTAAATAGCTTGACGAGCTATCCCTCCAGCAGCAGTGATTTGAGTTCTAAGAGAGGGTCGGGAGAGGAACACCCCATCACTCAATCACAGCCTTAAGAGCCTACCCATCGTCTGAGAAGTGATCAGCCACAGAAGCCTATCTAGAGAGCCCTGAACTGTAGATAAGTGAGTCTAAAAAAATCAAGTTCAAAGGCCCCTTGGGGTGCCAATTATAAAACCATAAAGAGGTTGAGAGACCATCGCCAATTTCTTAGAACAAGGCCTTCCAAAAATCCTTTTTGTGGTTCAACAGGCTCTTATAAGCCCAGGAGCAATAGGTTGGCTTCCTCACTACCTAGAAATTCTTGTTTTTTAAGAAGGTGGAATGAATCCATCTGCATCAGAGTGCCTCCTTGTCTGAAAATAAGAGCCAGATATGCTTCAGCATAGCGGCCCTATTGCAGTCTCGGAGTCTCCTGATACTAAGCCCTCATTCCTCCTTTGGAAGGCAAACATCCTCCCAAGCTACCTTGGCACCACCTTTACCAACTCCGAGCCTTTCCACAGGAATTGTCTAAGGATTTTCTCAATCTGGTCCAACAAAACTATAGGTACAACAAAAAACGCTCACCCAATAGGCTTGTATGGCATGAAGAACTAACCTGATGAGATGAAGTCATCCAGCAAGAGAGAGAAAGCGGTGAGTCCAAGAATGGAGCCTCACTATAATACGGTTGACAAGGGCACAACAATCTCCTTTACTAAGCCTTGAAGTAATAATTGGAACCCCCAGATAACGTACCAGCAAGTTGCCTTCATGGAATCCAAGTTGCCTCCCACTAGGAATATTTTCACTTTTGCTCGGATTTGGATATAAGCCACTCTAAGAGGAGAAGATTTGAAGACCTTCTTTGAGGAGAACTACTGTAGGTAAATCAGCCTCACAAAACAAGAAACATCATCTACAAAAAATAGATGGGAAAGACTCGTGGCCTTACACCTCCAGAAAAAATTTAATCTCCAGTCTCGAAGAGTACCTGACCAAGATTCCTGAAAGCACCTCCATAATCAAAGTGAAAAGATAATGAGGGATAGGATCACCTTGGCGAAGGCCACGGCCACTTGCAAAGAACCCATAAAGCTCCCTATTCAAAACAATTGAGAACTTGGGAGTGCGCACGCAAATCATAATAAGACAAGTCACCATCTCAAGAAAGCCAAAAAAGCAAGAAGAACTCCTTCCAGGAAATCCCAATCAACTGTATCATAGCCTTTCTTGAAGTCCACCTTTATCACACATTTAGGCAAGTAAGGCTCCAGATGAAACCTATAAAAGAGTTCCTGGGCCATCAAGATGTTATCCCTGATCCGCCTGCCGTTCACAAAGGCGCTCTGAAAGGGGCTTATCGTGCTCTTCAAAATTGATGCCACCCGATTAGCCAGCATCTTGGTAATGCACTTATAAATAGTGTTGCAGCAGGCGATAGGCCTATAATCATCAACGGAAGTGGCATTAAGCACTTTAGGAACCAAAACCAAGATGGTGTTGTTGATCTCCCTTAGGAGTTTGCCAGAGGTGAAAAAGTCCATGACTACCTCCGTTACGAGAGGTCTAACTATCCCTTAGTTTTCCTTGAAGAACTTGGCTGTGAATCCATCTGGCTCAAGTGCCTTTCCCGTAGGCAAGGAGAATAAGGTGTCCCGTACCTCCAATTCAGTGACCGGCCTAGCTAGAAAGGCGATTTGGTCTTCCGAAAGAGGGTGCTGGATGACCTTCTTCAACTCCCAGATCGATGGCCTAGCCGAATCCGCATACGACACCGAAAGGTCTTGATAATACTGAACAAAATGTTGATGTACCAGTTGCGGCTTGGGAATCTAGTTCCTCGAGGAATCAAGGACAGATAGAATTATGTTCCTCAACTACCTCTTGTTGGCATACTGATGGAAGAATTAAGTATTGTGGTCTCCCTCCTTGAGCCACCTGACCCTCGACTTTTGTCTGAAGAAGGACTCCTGTAAGGATTGCAAGTTTGCAAAGGTACGCCGTTGATCCTTTTCTACCTCGGTAAGATCAACATAAAAGGGATCCTGCTGCAATCCTGCCTGCGTGATCTCTAAAGCTTTCCTCGCTTCTAGCGTCTTGACGGAGATATTAGAGAATGACTCTTTATTCAACTGCTTGAGCCGGTATTTAAGAGCCTTGAGCCTGGCCACAAACCTATACATAGGAACTCCCACACTCAGTCTTCCCAGATTTGATTGACAATTGAATTAGACTTCGGGTGGTTCATACAAAAGTCAAAGAACTTGAAAGGCTTCCTTCGAAGAATTGAGCTAAGCACCCTGACCACCATAGGCGTGTGATCTGAGATACCCGATGCTAGGAAGGACGCTCCTGAGTAAGAGAACTCAAGGCTCCACTTAGGGTTCACCAATACCCTGTCAATCTTTCTAGCCTTTCTGGTAGACCCCGAGGAAGTAGTTCAAGTATATCTAAAGCCTACAAACCTTAGGTCTTCCAGTTCGGCCCGCTCTAAGCACTGACCGAGTTCATCAAAACAAGGGATCCAAGCATCAGAGCCACAAACCCGGTTAGAAGGGTCTTTAATAGCATTGAAGTCCCCTAACACTAGCCAAGGCGAGTTATGCAAATCAATGCTCCTAAGGATCAAGTCCTCCCACAAAGGTCTCCAGAGGGAAAATGAGTGATCGCCATAGACAAAAGACACACTACTGACCACTCTAGAATCCAACCACATGAGGTTCCCATGAACCGCCTACTTAGTAATTGCAAAATCTTCAAACTAAACCCGTGAGGGATCCCAACCAACCTAGATCCTGCCCCTAAGGGAGAACTCATAATTTGCAAGCCAGCACCACTCTTTAATCAGTCCCCCCAAAAATGGAATTGAAGAGATTCTGTGGCACCTTTGTTTCCAACGAGCCAACACAAAACAAGTGGTTTGACGAGACAAGCCTTTGGACCTCCATCTCCTTGATGGGGGCAACAAGGCCCCTAACATTCCAGCAACATATATACATATTTGCAAAAGGGGAGGGGAGCCGAAAGTTAACTCCTTTTTGGAGGCTTGCGTCGGTTGGGAGGTGGGGGCAGCATTAGCTGAAGGTAGAGGAGGGTCTGGACAAAGTGACAAGAGCTTGTCCTGGATAGTCTCGACGTTCCTTCTAGCAGGTGCAACCTTCAGCGATAGGTATAAAGACAGGAGGTCATCATCTGAACTGCCTAGTCAGTGGGCTGAAGCATCCGAATCATGGCGTAGGATGAGCAGGTTAACTGTCAAGGCTTCAGTAGGGCTAATGAGGTCCTCCTCTCCAGTGGGAATAGGGGCATCCATCTTAGTAAGGATTTGCAGGCCTCTAAGGGTCCTGTGAGTTAAGGTCGAGGGTAGAGACTTCGCAACTGTAACAACACTTTGCTTGGTCAACTGCTCCACATCGCCTGTGCTAATAGGAAGGGTTGAAACAGATTTCCTAGGAGGAGGGGACTTCTTTTTCTTTCCCCTAACCTGTTGTCACTCCAATTCATGCTCCTAAGAGCCCCCCACTATGGCACCCCGAACCCCTTTAGGTTGCCACAGGCACCAAACGTTACACCTAATTACATGTCTAAGAAGAAGCGTCGTAAATCATAGACACATTTTTTTTTTTGAAAACCAGTCCCAGCGCGACTCATTAGCGGAAGCAAGATATAACATCACCATCTCCCCCTCCATCAACCATGATACAATTGCACACCACTAATCATCATAATAAAAGACAAAGCCATGACACTTTATTTATATATTTTCAAGATGGGTTTCCTTGGGTTGGTACATCAAAAAGGTAATACCAGGAATTATAGCCACACTCGGCCATAGCCTCAAAAGAAACACTCGACCCATTACGACTAATGTGCAAGATCCCCCATCACTAGTGTCGGCTAAACATCCTAAAAAGTTTCAGCTCCTACTTGTCACGTACGGGCCCTCACACCCATCCCGGTGCATCAGGCGATGGCGGCGGCAACATCCCACGCATCACTCTGTTCCAATGAACATGAACGGATACGAACTCCTGGATAACAAGGCCCCCAACCAGGCCCACATCGTACATAACTAAGGCACGCACTCGAATATATGTAAGACCAGGAACGGAGGGACAGTCAAACTCCTCGCACTCGACCTCTACATCGGAAGGTAGGCCGTAAAATATGCCCCGCGTGACAGCAGGGAGCGGCATGCTGCTAATCTGAAATGTTGGTCCCCGAAGGGGTGAGAACAACCACTCAGCAGGTAAATGATCAATAAGCCACTCAATACATCATGCCATGTAATCATCACAATCATAGCATCACATGTCATACAAACATCCATGTACAACATACTATGGCATCATGCACATGTCATCATACCTCATGTACCATCATCATCATATAGACATCATCGTCACATCATACACTTACCATCATCATGTCACATATGGCATCATCCTTACCATGCATCCATGCATGTAACATCATCATCGTATCACATGTACCATCATCATTACCATGCATCCATGCACGTAACATCATCATATCACATGTGCCATCATCATTACCATGCATCCATGCATGTAACATCATCATACCACATGCACCATCATCATTGCCATGCATCCATGCATATATCATCATCATATCACATATACCATCATCATTGCCATGCATCCATGCATGTAACATCATCATACCACATGCACCATCATCATTACCATGCATCCACGCATGTAACATCATCATATCACATGTGCCATCATCATTACCATGCATCCATGCATGTAACATCATCATACCACATGCAACATCATCATTGCCATGCATCCATGCATCATATCACCCATATACATCATGCATCATGTCATGCATATATCATCATGCATCATTTGATTCCAATTACATCTTGGACTGCCACATTTTCCATTCCCGGGACCAATGTTTGCATCCCACATGTATCCAAGATACAATTAGACCATCCGGCTCCCCCACTCTCCAGGCATCTCGATACCACTCGGTCTCCTGAGGACCCTCCGGTATTCAGCCATTCATGACCACCGGGCAACCGGCCGTACCCTTCTAGCCAGGCATCCTGACACTCCCGGGGCATCGTCGGCTCACCTCCAACGGCTTCCTCATGTATCTCAATTCACATCTTCAATTATAATTCAATTTAACATGGCATGCGATGTGATGGCAATCAATATCATATTCATCCTTTGAATGCATACATGCATCTCAAATCATCATCATACATGTAGCAAGACAATCATCCATGGCAATACAATACATGGAATCCATACTATTTAAAATGGTCCGTATTTCATGCCTTTTTCAAAATTCCAGCATGTACCATTTTTAGAAAATATTCAAATTAAATATCCATATGCTTCTCAAAAATCATGGAATCAAAGCATGTGATGGACAGGACAATAAGATAACGATTTCATGAAAAACACATGCCCAATAAAGTTCCACATAAGAAGATACAATTCACACAAAAACAGCATGCAATTTCGGATAGAAACAGAATGAACAGTTTCCGAAATAATTCGATTAAAATATCCGAGCGACCTCCAAAAATTATAAAATTTTACCAGGTTATAGCTAACACACTAAAGAAGATTTTTCATGAAGAAATCTAGGCCATATTCTATCTAGAAATTTTATATAGTCGTCCGAAGCTTCTGGTTCTAGCACCGAAACGTCCAGTGTACGCGTCTCCAAAATATCAAGTTTTCACCCCTTTATTCTTCTTTTTTTCCTCTGAAATTTGGATATTTTTTACATAAAGAGGTCCCCTACAACTTTCATTAAGGGATTTAAGTAAAATTTCCAAAGTATAGTCACCATATGGGTCCATGAAGTCTCGGGTGTCCTGTACCGCGTCTCCAGATTTACCGTCTTCAAGAGTAAGTCGATTCACTAGGCTAAACTTGCTCATTTTACCTCAAATTTGAGTATGTTAATCCTTATGGTGTTCTATACAAGTTTTATGAAGAAGTTGAAGGGAGATTCTTGATAAAAATCGACATGCAACCACAAATCTACCGAAAGGTCAGTGAAATCGTTCCAGATCTAGTGTCTTCGTAGGATGAGGGTTTGACCCCTTAAATCTCCATCATTTTGTCCCAAATTTTAGTATGTTGTATTTTAAGATGTTGGATACAACTTGCATGAAGGAATCAAGGTCAAAATAAAACTCGAAACATGCATGCAAGCTCTCACAAGATTCTGGTTCAGGCGGTTCATACGAAAACAGCATGCAAACTCAAGAACAAGTCACATTCTAGCTCCGGTTTTGCATATCCTATGATCCGAAACCTACCACCAACAAATCACACATGCAAGGCACACATGCAAGGGTGGAAATCAATCCCAACTTGCCTTAAAGACCGAACGAACAGCAGCAAAAGAGACGGCACACCGGCGACAGATGGACGGCATGCGGCGGCGACGGGCGACTCCTCCTCCCTCTCGGTCTCGCTCTCTCTCTCTCGGCGATTCCCTCTCTCTCGCAACTCACCCTCTCTCTCTCTCTCTCTTCCTCACTTGGCCGAATAACACCAACCGGCCACTCTCTCTCTCTCCTCTTCCTTTTATTCCACCAATTCTCCATCATTTGCAATGATGAGCTTGCCTCTCCATAAGCCAATGCATGCCATCTTCCTTTTTGCCACTTGGCAAGGCTCATGCATGGGCTTTTGGGCTTGGGCTTGGAAGTATTTGGGCCGGCAAATGGGCAAGTCAACAGCCCCTCCTTGGCTCCAATGGGACAGCCATCTTGGCCCATCAAAATCCACCTTTGGGCCTAAGGCCCAAACCTAAATAAAAATCAAAATTTCCCTTATCTTATTCTTTCTTTTAAGAATTTGATTACTAAATTCCACATGGCCAAAAATCTTGTAACATTTTTATTTATAGGAACTTAGTCTATAAAGTGCATAGCCAAGCATAGATTATTCTCATTAATTTATCTAATTTAAAATCTCATGAACACAAGCACATATCACTTGTCAGTTCAGACTTGATGAGCAGAATTACTCGACACATGACTTAGAACATGACTTAGAACTCGCAAACCATCAAAGTCTCAAGCATTTATTCTCTCATAAGGAGTTGAATATGAGACAGCGTCGCTGGATGGAACTTCTCAAGGATTATGATTGTGACATCCTGTATCATCCTGGAAAAATTAATAAGGTCGCAGATGCGTTGTGTCGCAAGTCTTCAATTACGCATATGGTGATTAAGGAGTGGATCTTACTTGAAGGAGTTCGAGATTCGATTTTCAAATTTGAGGTAGGCCACCTTTTAAATCTTATGACCACCCTCATAATTAAGCCAGAAGTATTTTTTAGAATCAAGACATTGTAGCTGACAGATCTAGAGATCCAGAAGATCGTGTAAGAAGATGTGGACAAGAGAAAGGCTAACTTTCAGATTTTGGAAGACGGGACACTGAAGTTTCGTGGATGATTATGTGTACCTGATGATGTAGAGCTTAAGGAAGAGATTTTGTTAGAAGCTCATCGTAGCAGTTACAGCATTCTTCCGAGCAATATGAAGATGTATCAGTATCTGCATCAACATTATTGGTGGATCGGGTATGAAGGCGGATATCGCCAAGCATGTCACCAAGTGTCTGACGTGTCAACAAGTGAAGGCACAACATTGTAAGCCGGGAGGACTTCTGCTACCTCTTGAGATTCCCGAGTGGCAATGGGAACACATCATAATGGATTTTGTGATGGGCTTACCAAGGAGTCAAAGGGGTAATGATTCTATATGGGTTGTGGTTGACAGACTGACATGGTCGACTCACTTAATCGTCCTACGAAAGGACTTTGCACTTGACAGATATGCAGAATTGTGCATACGTTAGATTGTTTGTCTACATAGTGTGCCAGTGATGATTACATTTGACTGAGACCCAAAGTTCACGACAGCCTTCAAGAAAAGTTTACAAAATGTCTTGGGACCGAAGCTGCTGTACAGTACAGCTTATTATTCGCAGACGGATGGCTAGTCTGAGAGGACAATTCAAACCCTCAAAGATATGCTGAGAGCTTGTGTACTAGACTTCAATGGAAGTTGGGAGGAACAACTTCATCTCGTCAAGTTCGCCTACAACAACAACTACTAGCATAGCATTCATATGGCACTGTTCGAAGCATTATATGGCACAACGTGCAGAACTCTAGTTTGTTGGGATGAAGTTGGAAAACGAAATATCACAGGCCCAGAGTTTGTTCAGTTAGTCAGTGGATGCAGTTGTAGTTATTAGAGATAGATTAAAGGCTGCTTAGAGTTGCCGGAAAAGCTGCGCAGATAAGTGTCAGAGACCACTGGAATTCCAAGTTGGTGAGCATGTCTTTCTGAAGGTGTCACCAATGAGGGATACTTCGAGCTTCAGCAAGAAAGGGAAGCTGAGTCTGAGGTAAATAGGTCCCTTTGAGATTCTGGAGAGGATAGGGACTTTGGCGTATTGTCTTCCTTTGCTGCCAAGACTGGCGCAAGTGCCTGACAACATCCACGTGACAATGTTAAGAAAGTACGAACCTGACCCGACCCACGTGCTGAATTTTAAAGAGTTAGACGTGGACGACAGAGTGTTGTATGTGGAAAGACCAGTTTAGATTGTAGATTGGAAGGAGTAGGTTCTGCACACAAAGACGATCCCGTTAGTCAAAGTGGTATGGCAACAGCACCGCACAGAAGGAGCAACCTAGGAAAGTGAAGACTCAATGAGATGACAATACCCCCATCTTTTTGTTTAAAGATTGTAATGGTTTAAATTTCATCCTTGAAATTTTTATAAGAGAAGAAAATTTGTGATAGCTTGATTTTTTTTTTCGATTCAATGAGTTGGGTTTTTCATCAATGCGCCTATAGTCTTTTTTTCTGAGTTGATCACTCACAAGATAACTAATCTATGAAGTGAAGCTGTTAAGGAATCTTAACGCGACTGATTTGAGAATTCGATCAGAAATCGACTGCTCGACCGTGCTAATCTACAAGGGTCAATACAACACCATCAAAATTGATCAGAGACTGGAGATAGATCGTTTCGACAGAGGCATGTGATTAAAGTGTAGGTGATTCCACCTAATTGCAAAATTCTCATCGAGTGGCACTAACCGATTTTTCTGTCATTTCTATACCCTATGCTCGTATTTGAAACCTCGAGATTTTCACAACAATCGAGAGTCACCAATGTGTCAAAGATGCACAATGTGGATTGAAAAAAATCGACCATGGGATAAATGCACTAAAATTCCTAAAAGTTACCTTGTAGGTTAGGTTACGCTAAAATCGCATTTGGTTGAAATTTTTCACAAAATTGAACTCGATTTCAGAAAATAATTTTTTTTTTCATGTCACGATTTATTTTAGGAACCTTGACTCATCCTTTGAAGAATTTTCGGCGAGTCCCAATTTTCGGCGAAAAATCAAAATTGGACGATTTTGGACCAATAAATTCGGAGGCCCGTTCTTTAGCGCACCTTTGGCCGTCAAGTTGGATCATTGGGCCAGGAAAATTGTGGAATTTAAGGTGGGCAACTACCATGAAATTTAGGATTTGGAAATGAGTCCAATTGGATTGAATTTGAGTTGACTTTGGAAGGGAAATGTCTCAAATTCGTATGCAATGGGGCAGCAACCTTTTGGACCTTTTTCGTGACTTGTCTTGGAGGGGAAAATGGCTAAGGATGAGGGCTGTAGACTTTGGTGGCTTTTGTGATGATGGTTTGGGGATATTTTTGTAGACTTTGTGGTCATTTGGGCCCCCCTCAGTTGTCGCTCTTCTTCTTCTTCCTTTTTGCCTCATCTTTCACCATTGTTGCTGTTTTGGGAGCTAGAAGAACCAGAGAAAATCAGCAGTAGCCGTCTGAGCCCTCGCAGCTGTCGATCGCTTGCCGTCTGAGCAGTTGTTGCCGTTGCACCATCCCCTGCACCGTGCCTGTCACTTGCTCGTCCAAGCCGTCATTCGCCGTTTGTCCAACTAGTCGCAGCTCACTTGGCCACCGTTTGAAGCTGTCGAGCTGCCCCCGTCGCCGTCCCGAGGTCCTTGACCACGCTTGACCTCTCTCCTCGCGATTCTCGCTAAGCCCAACTGCTCGACCAGCCCTCTCGACCCAAGATAGAATTGAAGTCCAAACGTGGGCTGAGGGCTTTGTGGCCCATTTTCGGCCTTTTCCCAACCTTCCTTGGCGTCGCCGTTGACCTGAGTCTCGCTCGCCGTCGCTCCACCTTTGCCGTGAACTCTCCAACTCGCAAATCCAGTGAGTTTACTTGCTAAACCTTGCTTAGGAGGTTAATTATGCTTAGTGGGTAATTAGATTAGCTTAAGCTTGGTTTAGGTGGTTAGTTTAGTTTAATTAGTAGTTTAGTTGGTTAATTAAGCTTATTAGGTGGTTTGATTAGATTAGTTAAGGGCTAATTACACCGCTTGATTTATTTAGATAAGTGCATTATTTTTCTAGGTCTAATTAGATGGTTAGATTAGCATATTTAGCTTAATTAGTCAATTATGTAATTAATTTGCATTTATTTAATTAATTTTGTGGTTTATTTAATTATTTAATATTTTCCGGAAATTATACCGGGATAGTCGATCGCCGGAATTTCGTGCTGATTGTCGTGGTGCAACTAGTTTATGCAATTGAATGCTGATTTGTGCAATTGAGTGACGATTGTTGATTTTCAGTTATTATTTCAAAATATTGATTTTTGATATTTAATTAAAAAATACCGAGTGTCGGGTTTTGACACCAAAAATATTTTTCGATACTATATCAAATAGTGGGATTTTAAAAGGAAGGATATCTATTTTTAAAGTTCGATCTAACCGTGTAGCTACACACGATTATTTTACCATGTGTTTTTAATATAAAGAAAATAGGTCAAGTACATTATTTTAAATGAGGCATTTGTGTGCAAAGTACGATGTCCTTGGTCGGGATTGGAAATGTATGGCATCGCATTGAGAACCCGTCACGAGCTTTTGAGCCGGATGATGCTCCTTCGGGAATGCCCCAAATCAACGGATGTTGGTCGCAGTGGAGGCTGGACCGATACTTCTATATGGAATGTCGTCTAGATGTATACGTTGCCATGCTCGATGGTGCGAGACGACGCTCGGCTATACCGAAAGACCACTGACTATTGAGTCGACTGTGGCCGTTGGGTCGTAATCAATTGGGACGCATGAATGATTGAAATTGACGCACCTGATTATGGGACAAAATTGTGTGACACGGAATGGGACGTGTGGTAACGATTTGACCTTATAATCGGGATCCCTATGTTTGACTGAGATGTGAAGTGAGGCGTTCCAATTGTTGAGTGTGATGATTGCATATATCTATTATATGAACTGTACTGACGTATAGGAAGAAACTGAGGCGAGGTGAGTCTTGTATGATGTGTGGTTAGACTACTTCTAGACATATTTCCTTCCTAATCGGGGTTTAGGGCGTGAACTCGCTGAGACACTGTCTCACCTCATTGTGCGTTTATCTTTTCAAGTCCTTAGATGGAGGTGAGACCGGTTCGTTTTGGACAGCCACGAGGGTTTGGCAAGCAAAGTACAGACGTCCATGTCCCTAGGAGTCCCTGGCTCCATGAGCTCAACGTGACCACCATCTAGGTTGATGAGGGCCTACCACAGTGGGCACCTCATCAATATAGGGCATGGATCTGTCATGGGCTTAATGGGGTACGGGAAGGTCCCCTGAAGGGTTTCGACATCCCCGTCGTTGCGAGCAAGGGGGCAACTAAGCCACCTGACGGGGTCATAGTGAACCCAGATCCCAAGTTGATAGGGTCTGGGGTAGGGTAGTCTAGTAGATCTTTTGCTTTTTGGCCTCTGTGTATAGACCTGGGTATTTATAAAAGTGTGGTTTTTGTGAATTGACTGTCCTGTTTTTCTATCCCTTGTTTGTGTAGTTGGGGGATTGTTTATTTCTCTTCCACATGTGCATGAATCGATGTGGGTTGGCGACGCTTCATGGGAATGTCGCAATTTTATCGACCACCGAGGGATGTATGTCATGCCCCAATCCTCAAGCCCATGCCCATCCCTTGGTGGTCAATTAAATTGCGACATCCCAGGATGCGTCGTCGACCTATTCATTTTAATGCACATGCAGAAGCGTATAACAGACAGCACAAAGATGGGATACAAAATTAGGGCCACAATTGCACAACCAAACAACACACCTTTATACATAACCAACTAGTTTATTTACAATACTAGTCCAAAAACACAAGTCTTCTCAAGCAGAAAGGTTTACAAGCCCTCTAGGCACACGAACGCTCAGCTAAACACCCTAAGTTCTCCTAGGAACTTGTGTCCACCACTGCACCACTTGGAGAGTTAGTTGTACTCTCGCCAAAAGCGATCTTTCACACCGACACAGGGACCTTCTCTGGGTCCATTCCACCCGTGACAATACCATGCCCTGAATTGATAGGGTACCTTTCGAGGTAGACCCTCATCGACCCAGACAATGCTCCTCATGAGCTCATAGACTCAGGCTCCCTAGCCCTCGGGAAGAGGAATCTGAGAGATCTGTTCGGTGACCCTCTTGGGCTAACCAAAACACTCAGGAGGATTCGCCATCTAAGGACCTGAAAATATTGAGCCCACGACGAGGTAAGACGATGTCTCAACAAGTTCACCACCTGAACTCCGACTAGGAAAAAAATATGCCTAAAGGCAGTCTATGCACACATAAGACATAGGACTTACCATACCTTAGTTCCTTCTTGCAAGTCAGTACAGTTCATGATCTCAACCAATCAACTCAATTCAATTCAAACCATCGATCAACTCAGTCAATCTACTTAATTTGACACCATCAATCTGATCCATGCTATCTACCAATTCAGTACCATCTATAAATCAATACCATATGTAAATTCGATACTATCACTGCTCACATAAGCTAAAACAAACGGTCCTAACTCTCACAAGCTGATCTAGATAGATAGTAGCTTGCACAAGCTAATATACGATCGTGCTCCCACAAGCTGATAAACGATCATTGCTCACACATGCTGATATATAGTATAATGCTCTCACAAGCTGACATGCAATAGGGCTCTCACAAGCCAACGATAAACCATGATAAAAATAATCGTGTATGGGGTACATGGTCGGCCTGAGCCAAAAATGCAATACATTTTTTTTCAAAAATCCCAATATTCAATATAGTCCATAAACACATTTTTAGTGTTATAAACCGACATCCGGTATTTTCTAATTAAATACCGAAATTAATCAATTTTGGGATAAATATCCAAAATCACAATTACCACTTAAATTGCACAAATCAGCACTCAATTAAATAAACTAAGCACACCATTGTAATTAGCATGAAATTTCGATCAACGGCTATCACAGTATAATTTCCGTGAAATAATAAATAATTAAATAAATACCAAAATAATTAAATTAATGCAATTAAATGCCAAAAATAGAAACTTTGGCCGGAAATGCCTAATTAAACATTGAAACGGCCCGAAAAATTTCCGAATGAATCTAGATAAGTAACACAACTTATCTAGTCTTTGATTAAGATATTCTAACCACCTAACACGCACAAACGAATATTTATATCGCTAATCCATTCTAACTAACTACCTAAACCATACTTAGCCAAAACTAATCAACCCTTAAGCATCATTAACTCCTTATGCAGAGTTTAGCAAGTAAACTCACCGGTTTAGTGATTTGATGAGTCCACAGCGATGGCAACGTAGAGACGGGCGACAAACCTCCCGGCGGCGAAGGCAAGCAAAGCCCAAAAGAGTCCTAAAACGGGCCTCGAAGCCTAAAGACCCTTGCTGGTCTTCAGCTCTAGTTGCTGGGTCGAGAGCGTGAACCGAGTGACAAGTTGAGCTGGAAAGGGCGAGGATGAACGGCGATGGCTGGAGCGGGTGACGACGACAGAGACGACTCAAGTGGCTGGACAGAGGCTCGATAGCAGCCCAGGGATTGTGGGAGACAGTGAGACGACATAGGACAAGCGGGACGCAAGTGGGCTGGCGCGTGGGGCTCGCGGGCGGCGTGATGGCAGTCCGGCAGCTTGGTGGGCATTTGACGGGCTAGGGGGAGGCTGCTTGATTTTCTTTGGTTCTTTGGAAGCTCTAAACACACAGAAAATGGATAAAAGTGGCTAGAAAATGAAGAAGAAAGGGCTGCTAAAGGTTAAGGGTCCCCTTGACCATAAATATCTCTCATTTTGATCATTGCATTGCCCCCCACTTGTTTCAGCTCTATCCTTAGCCAATTTGCAGCCCACAATCATGCCTAGCAAGTCAATGAAGTGGTCCAAATGTTATGGTGACAATGTCCTACGAATTTGACACAAATTCCCCCAAATCCCACTTCAATTACTTCTTAAATTGATTCAATTGGGCCCCCATAAATCCCACCAAGGTGTCCTTGACCAAATTAGCATTTTTCCTCACCAATAGAACCAACTTGCATACCAAAAACGTGATAAAAAATGGTCTTCTTAATTTTTCAATAAAAAACGGCCCTATATTGAATTTTTCAAAAAATCTCGATTTGCATAAATTTTTTCGAAGGATGAGTCGACCATCCTAGAATGAATTGTGACATGAAAGAACTTTCAATTTTTAAAATCGGGTTCAAATTCGCAGTTAATTTCAATATGGCGCGATTTTAGCGTGACCTAGGCTACCGTGTAGCTTTTAGGAATTTTTGGTACAATTGACCCGTGGTCAATTATTTTCGAGCCATAACATACATTTTTGACACATTGGCAAGTCTCAGTTATCATGAAAATCTTGTGGTTTCAAATACGGGCACAGTGTACCAAAACGACAGAAAAATCGGTCTAGTGCCGATCGACGAGAATTTTGCAATCAAGTGGAAACACCCACACTTTGATCACATATCTCAATCGAACCTACCTATCTCTGATCTCTGATCGATTTTTAACTGTGCCGTAATGACCCTTGCAGAGTAGTTCGATCGAGCAATCGATTTCTGGTTGAATTCTCAAGTCTATTGCGTTAAATCTCTTAACAACCTCACCAAATAAACTAGTTATCTCGTGAGTGATCAGCTAAGAGAATATAACTGTAGGCATGTTAATGAAAAGCCTGATTCATTTAATTGAAAACAGAATCTGAAATTCAGGATGTCACAACTCTTCTCCTCTTATAAAAATTTCGTTCTCGAAATTTAAACCATTACAAATCTTTAAACAATAAGGTGGGGGTATAATCGTCTCATTGAATCTTCGCTTTCCCAAGTTACTCCTTTTGTGGCGTGGTGTTGCCAGACCACTTTAACCAATGGAATCATCTTGGAGTGTAGAACCTATTCGTTGCAATCTACAATTTGAATCGGTCTTTCCATGTACGACACTTTATCGTCCATGTCTAATTCCTCAAAGTTTAGCATGTTGGTCGGGTCAGGTTCATACTTCCTCAACATCGACATGTGAAAGACGTCATGTACTTGCATCAACCTCGGCGGTAATGTAAGACGATACACTAGAGTCCCTATCCTTTCCAGAACGTCAAACTCAATTTCCCTTTCTTGCCGAAGTGCGAAGTACCCCTCATTGGTGAAACCTTCAGAAAGACATGCTCACCAAGTTGGAAATCCAATTGTCTCCAACGCTTGTTTGCGTACCTTTTCTAGCAGTTATGAGCGGTCTTCAATTTGTCCTTTATGACTGGAACTGCATCCATTGACTGCTGAACTAACTCTAGGCTTGTGATCTTTCGTTTTTTGACCTCATCCCAACACACTGGCATTTTGCACGCTCTACCATACAATGCTTCGAAAGGAGCCATCTGAATGCTTTGCTGATAGCTATTGTTGTAGGCAAATTCGACAAGATGAAGCTGTTCCTCCTAGCTTCCCTTGAAGTCTAACACGCAAGCTCATGGCATGTCTTCGAGGGTTTGAATCGTCCTCTCAGACTGGCCATCCGTCTGAGGATGATAAGCCATACTGTACTACAGCTTCATTTCTAAGGCGGTCTGCAAACTTTTCCAAAATGCAGCTGTTAACCTCAAGTCTCGATCAGAT
Source organism: Eucalyptus dawsonii (assembly GCA_016097615.1). Taxonomy (NCBI): domain Eukaryota; kingdom Viridiplantae; phylum Streptophyta; class Magnoliopsida; order Myrtales; family Myrtaceae; genus Eucalyptus; species Eucalyptus dawsonii. The sequence goes on from CM027873.1 coordinate 32,994,146, forward strand.
GTGATCATCACCGACACTTCATGCAAACGAACAATCTGACGTACGTACAATTCTGTAGGCCTGTCCAAATCAAGGTCCTTTCATACTGCGATAAAGTGAGCTAACTTTGTCAGTCTGTTGACCATTACCCAAATGGAATCATTACCCCTCTGACTCCTTGGTAAGCTTATCACAAAGTCCAATGTGATGTGTTCCCATTTCCACTCGGAATTCTTGAGAGGTAGCAGAAGTCCTCCGGGCTTACAATGCTGTGCCTTCACTTGCTGACATGTCAGATACTTGGTGACATGCTTGGCGATGTCCGCCTTCATACTGGACCACCAATAATGTTGATGCAGATTCTGATACATTTTCGTACTACCAGGATGAATGCTATAACTGCTACACTGAGCTTCCCATAAGATCTCCTCTTTAAGCTCTACATCGTCAGGTACACACAATCGTCCTCGGAACCTTAGTATTCCGTTCTTAGAAATCTTAAAATCAGCCTTTCTCTTATCGGTATCCTCTTGTAGGATCTTTTGAACATCCGTATCTATCAATTGAAGCATCTTGATTCTGATCTGTACTTCCGGCTCAATTCTAAGGGTGGTCATTAAATTCGAAATGTGGCCTACCTCAAAATAGAAAACCGAATCTCTTGCTCTCTCGAGTAAAACCCATTCCTTAACCATCAATTGTGCAACTGAAGACTTCCGACTCAAAGCGTCTGTGACCCAATTTGCCTTTCTAGAGTGATACAAGATATCACAATCATAGTCCTTCAAAAGTTCCATCCAGCAACGTTGTCTCATATTCAACTCATTATGAGAGAATTGATACTTGAGACTTTGATAGTCAGTGAAGATTTGGAATCTTTCTCCACACAAATAATGTCTTCAAATCTTTAGAGCGAAAATGATTACTGCAAGTTCTAAGTCATGCATCGGGTAATTCAGCTCATGAGGTCTCAACTGACGCGATGTGTATGCAACCACCTTACCATGTCGTATCAACACGCAACCCAATCCTCTAAACGACACATCACTATAAATCTCGCATCCTCCAGGATCAGATGGTATGGTTTGCACATGTGCGGTAGTCAGCTTCTGCTTAAGCTTTTGGAAACTACACTCATACTAGTTTGTCCACACAAACTTCTCTTCCTTCTTCAATAGTCGAGTCAACGGCGACACTAGCGCTGAAAATTGTTCCACGAACCTTCTGTAGTTACCTACCAAACCCAAAAAGCTTATGATCTCTATCACAGTTGTCGGTCTTAGCCAGTTGATAATTGCTTCGATCTTGATTGGGTCCACGGAGATTCCTTCGCTTGAAATCATGTGACCTAGGAACGCTACACTAGTCAACCAAAACTCACACTTACTGAACTTGGCGTACAGCTGATGATTCCCCAGGGTCTAAAGTACCATCCTCAAATGACTCTCGTGCTCCTCAGAACTTCTCGAATAGACCAGAATATCATCAATGAACATGATCACAAACTAATCCAGATATTCTTTAAAATCTTGGTTCATCAAATCCTTGAAAGCAGCTAAAGCGTTCGTCAAACCAAATGGTATTACAGTGAACTCATGATGGCCGTATCGAGTACGAAATGCTAACTTCGGTATGTCCTCCTTTATGATCCTCAAGTCGATTTTTGAAAATAGTGACACTCCTTGAAGCTGATCAAATAAGTCGTCGATCCTTGGTAGTTGATACTTATTCTTGATCATCACCTGATTGAGTTGACGATAGTCAATGCACAGGCACAAAGAACCATCTTTCTTCTTCACGAACATAACTGGTGCTCCCCAAGGTGATGCACTGGGATGTATGAATCCTTTATCTAACAATTCTTACATTTGCACCTTCAGTTTTTCAACTCAAACAACGACATCCGGTAAGAAGCCTTAGAGATTGGCTCTGTCCCGGGTGCTAACTCGATAACGAACTCTATCTCTCTCTCTTTCTCTGTCGATAGGCTTAGCAATTATTTCAGAAACACGTCTGGAAATTCTTGTACCACTGCGATATCTTTAATCTTCAGCTCTGCAATTGTCATATCCATGATAGTTGCCAAGTAACCTTGACAACCCCCATCTAACAAACGGGTAGCCTCAAGCAACGAGATTAAGGTAATCGTGGGTCCTCCTCAACTTCCAATGAACTCAAAACTTTCACCCGGTAACGGGTTAAACTGAATTGCTTTACAATAGCAGTCCATCTTAACTCGTTGCTGGGTGAGCCAGTCATGCCAATTATCACATCGAAATCATACATGGCTAGGACTAACAATTCTATCTTTTCCTCTCGCTCACCAATCACTAACTTGCAACTAGGACAGCCCAATGCAACTAACACCTTATCCTTTAACGGTGTAGATATGTTAACCACTTACTATAACAGTTCAGGACTCAATCCTATCAGCTTAACAAATAGTTCAGTTATAAACGAATGAGTCGCACTAGGATCAAATAAAGCATACGCAGCATGGTCGTTCGGCGAAACCATACCTGTAACCACATCAGGCGAGTCCTCTGCTTGTCCTCTCGTGATGGCGTACACTTGTCCTTGCACTGGACGTCTGTTCTATCCTCCCTATTGTGCAATCTGTGGCACAAACAGAGATGGCACGTAATACGCACCCATCCTAAGATGGCACGGGGCCGAACCATCTCGCCTTCCACAGAAGCAACATGCGCCATTCTAATGCGGCGCTAACTTGCCTATTCCACCCTTCCTATTGGGCGGAACATGGAACCTTCCTCCAGTCATGGGCCTCTTCCTATACCGTTTCCCATCTCTATTGGAACTGAACCTTAACCCAGACGAGGCGACTTGCTCACTCAGACTTCTCTCTTTCAGCTAGGCCCGATTATACACCTCGTTATAGTCCTTCAGATCAAACGGCATCAGTGGGTTCTTCAGCTCTAGTTGAAGGCCATTCCTGAACCTCCAAGCTTTGTCTTCAGGATCTTTCACCAGTCTCAGAGAATACTAAGATAGCTCCGCGAACTTGACCTCATATTGGTCTATGATCATCATCCTTTGGTGGAGGCGCTGAAATTCCTCCATCTTCTGCTCTTGGGCACTACCCAAAAAGTTCTTACCGTTGAAGGCTCTGAGGTAAGTGTTCCACACCGGGACTTTGCCTTCCAAGAATACTGTACCTCTGGTGGCCCTCCACCAAGTATTTACGTTACCCTGCAGGTGGTATACTGCCAGGACAATCTTTTCCTCCTCATTGCACATCAGAAGTGCAAAGGCCTTCTCCAAGTGCTGAATCCAAAGCAATGTAATCTTAGGATCTCCTGCATCGGTGAACCTCGGCGCGTTCAACTTCAAGAACTGCTCCATGAGCTTATGAATCAGCCTCTCCCTCTCCATAATTACGTTCCCAATTGGAACTTCGATAGGTACAGTAGTGGCGGCAACGGCAGGAACAGCGGCAGTAGTAGTGGGGCAGTAGAGGCGGCGGCTTGATTCTGGGCCTGTTGCCCCATCAACGCTCCCATTGCTTTATGCACTTGCATGATCCATTCGATCCTAAGATCACTAGGGGCTGCTACACCAGCACCAACAGGAAGCGGTGCTACACTGCTAGCGCTAGCCTGAGCTAGCGCTCAACCACAACCTCCTCGGGTACCGACCCTCATCGACGTCCTACCCCGAGTAACAGGCCCAATGGTTTGCTTTCTAAGAGTCCTCTACTCTTGATCGCTCATTGTGTAGATTCTTTAAAGAAACCTGCTTTCAAATTCCACATAGAATTAGAAGCTGAGGGATCCCCACAACCAATTAACCAAACAACTGTCACTAACATGCACCAACATGAAATAAAGGCCATTCCTACTAACTACCCCATGAACCTATCGCACCTTATCACTGCAACTATCGACCAGCTCAAATACCACTCCGAGCAGGGATGTCACGCCCCGATCCTCGAGCACGTGCCCATCCCTCGGTGGTCGATTAAATTACAACGTCCCAGAACGCGTCACCGACCCATTCATTTTAATGTGCATGCAAAAGTGTATAAATAAATCCCCAAACAACACAAAGATGGGATAGAAAAGTAGGGCCACAACTGCATAGCCAAACAACACACCTTTATACATAGCCGACTAGTTTATTTGCAATACCAGTCTAAAAACACAAGTCTACTCAAGCAGAAAGGTTTACAAGCCCTTTAGGCACACGAAACCTTAGTTGAACACCCCGAGTTCTCTTGGGAACTTGGGTCCACCATTGCACCACTTGGAGGGTCAGCTGTAGCCTCACCAAAAGCGATCTCTAATACCGACACAAGGACCTCAGAATCTGGCAGGGGACCTTCTTTGGGTCCATTCCACCCACGACGATACCATGCCCTAAATTGATGGGGTACCCTCTAAGGTACACCCTCATCGACCTAGACAACGGTCCTTACAAGTTCATAAACCCAGGCTCCCTGCCCCCGGGAAGAGGAATCTGAGAGATTTGTTTGGTGACCCTCTTGGGCTGGCCATAATGCTTAGGATGATTTGCCATCTAAGGACTTGAAAATATTGAGTGCACGATGGGGTGAGACGATATCTCAGCAAGTTCACCCCCTAAACTCCAACTAGGAAGGAAAAACGCCTAAAGGCAGTCTATGCACACACAAGACAGATGACTTACCTTGCCTCAGTTCCTTCCTGCAAGTTAGTACAGTTTATGATCTCAACCAATCAACTCAATTCAATTAAAACCATCGATCAACTCAGTCAATCAACTCAATTCGACACCATCAATCTAATCCGCACTATCAATTCAGTACCATCTATAAATCAATACCATCCGTAAATTCGATACTATCACTACTCACACAAGTTGAAACAAACGGTCCTAGCTCTCAGAAGTTGATATATATGGTCATAGCTCTCACAAGCTGATATAGATAGATAGTAGCTCGCACAAGCTGATATACAATGGTGTTCCCACAAGTTGATAAACGATCATTGCTCACACAAGCTGATATATAATATACTACTCTCATAAGCTAATGTACAAAAGGGCTCCCACAAGTTGACGATAAATGCTCTCACAAGCTGACATGGAATAGGGCTCTCACAAGTCGACGATAAACCATGATAAAAATACCTGAAAAAAAAAATCGTGTGTAGGTACACAGTCAATCTGAGCCAAAAATGCAATACCTTTCTTTTAAAAAATCTCACTATTTAATATAGTCCATAAACACATTTTTGGCGTTATAAACCGACGTCCAGTATTTTCTAATTAAATTCCAAAATTACTCAATTTTGGGATAAATACCCAAAATTACAATTACCACTCAAATTGCACAAATCAGCACTCAATTAAATAAACGAAATACAGCATTGTAATCAGCACGACATTCCATCACAGGCTATCACGGTATAATTTTCGAAAAATAATAAAGAATTAAATAAATACCAAAATAATTAAATAAGTGCAATTAAATGCCAAAATAGAAACTTAGGCTGAAAATGCCTAATCAAACACCGAAACGAGCCCAGAAAATTTCCGAACCAATCTAGATAAATAGTACAACTTTTCTAATCTCTAATTAAGCTATTCTAACCACCTAACATGCACAAACGAATATTTAAATCGCTAATCCGTTATAACTAATCGCTAATCCCTAAGTAGAGTTTAGCAAGTAAACTCACCGATTTAGCAATCTGGTGAGTCCATGGCAATGGCAACGCGAAGACGGGCGACAAACCACCTAGCGGTGAAGCCAAGCAAGGCCCAGAAAAGTCCTAAAACGGGCCTCAAAGCCCAAAGACCCTTGCTGGTCTTCGGATCTAATTGTTGGGCCATACAATGGAAATCTATACTTAATCTAGAAATCTATAACTAGGTACATACAATATAAAGAAACAAGCATACACATCAAAACAATAATAAAAAAAAAAAAACATGACATCATGTCAAGATCAATCATTTAACGAAAGTTCAATGTGAAAGTCAACTTTTGGGGCCTTGGGGTTGGCCTTTGTCTTTCTTGCGAGGATCGTACTAAGACACCTACCCAATCCATTTTTGTGACTTATAGCAATTATTGACCAATTGTGTTCTCGTATGGCCATTAACGCTTATAAATCTCTTAACTAAGTGATCTATGTGATCCCACGCTTTTCCCTCGATATCAAGAATTGACCCTACCATTCATCTAAAAGTCACATGCATTGTAGAAATTTAAACATGCATGCAGATCTTTTGGATCTTGCTTTTCAACCAATCAAACAAATGAATGAGCTGTCGGCGAATCACTTATTACCAAAGTCATGCACCAATCACAAACATGAGCATTTCTAAATGTATGACATAATTGTATGTGGAGGGTACATGTAATTTTTCAAAGACATCTTTTGAAATCATTCACAAAATATTTTGAGACAGTGATGTCTTAGCTATAAAAGACATTCAATTGCCAAGGCTAGCCCAGGACTCGCATAAATGCAATCATAAGCATCACATACATTTTGAATACAATTCAAACCATGACTTTCACAATGTCAAATCAAGATTTTTAAAAAAATTTGAAAATATTTACGATTAAGGAATATCTAGGCTTTGGAACACATTCAATTGTCAAGGCTAGCCCGAGGCTCACATAAATGCACTCACAAGCATCGCAGCATTTTGAATATGGTCCAAACCAAAATTCTTCCCTAAGCAAAATCGAGCTTTGGGAAAGAATTGTTTTAGAAATTGTTTTTGGGAAACATCACATCTACCAAAGTATTTTTGAAAGATACAATTTGAAAAGACCAATTATTTAACAACAAACATCAAAGCACTTAGAACAACTTCCATGAAATTGGCATGGCCTAATTTCATGCACAAACTAACCTAAAAAGTATAACTAAACAATTACAATCATGTTCATATCAGGAAAATTTCTAACCAAACAGGATGTTACGGCAAAATTGAATAATATCCGTCAACATTCTTGTTATGGAAAAATTCACTAATATGTAGGACATAACAATGAACAACTTTCATGAAGAAAGTTTTCCCAAATGAGTTACACATGATTTTACAAAAATCAGACAATAAGCAATAGCATGTTAGAAAGTTATCAAAACGGCAGGACACTTAGCCAATATCACAAGGATTTGTCTTATCAAAATAAGTGTAAAAATCACCAAATGTTTACACAATATAACCAACATGTTGAAAAACAAGTTTCATGCAGAGGCCAAGTACAAAATCTTCATAGAAAGAATGGAAAAAAAAAAAAGGTATGTCTAAACAGAGCTTAGAATAGGGGTCCGAATTTGATCTTATGTCCAAATTTTGATCTTGTTTTGAAAAAAATTGAAAGTGGTCCAAATGATGAGCGATGTGACGACCCTCAGCCCGTTAGCGTCGCCACGATGTCCCATTGATATTACTATTATTTCTATGTGGAAGTGTATAATGGTAATTCCATTATAACTTAAATCGATGCACACAAAAATATAGAACTAGGCACTTCTATTTATTTATATATTTCAGACGACCTAGGTTAGTACATTAAGGCCAAAAAGTTCCTTTTTCTGGCTAAACCAAAACGTTGTCTCGACCATCCTACAACGTATTCACACAGTCGTTTGTGTATCTCATCTTGGTCTTGTCAAAAAATGTAGCCTTCACTCCCCGGGCCCTCTTCCTACTCTACTCAGCTATCACATTGTTGTCACCGTCAAGGAGTGGAAGTGGTCCCACCATATGCCTATTAACCCAGGCATATGGTGCAATAAACCCCATCAGCACAAAGCTTGATGGAAGACCAGCATCCATCGTTAGGATCACAGTGATCTGGATGAATGTAACATCAGGAAACTTGGGATCGACTTGCTCCACTTGGTTCTACGTGAGATCGGTGGGGACGCTGTAAAGCATCGTGGAGGACGCGGGTTGCAAAGGCATACTTATGTGTCTGAAAAATTGTGACATCCTCAATTTTCAATTATGTTTTCAATTAAGTAAATCGGGCCTTTCATCAATGCGCCTATAGTGCTATTCTCCAAGCTGATCACTCTAGGGATAACTAGACTATCTAGGGAAGTCATTAAAGAATTTTAACGTAATAGACTTGAGAATTCGATCAGGAATCGACTACTTGACCATGCTCATTTGCAAAAATCATTTTGGCACAGTAAACACTGATTAGAAATCAGAAATAGGTCGGTTCGACTGAGATGTGTGGTTAAACATGTGTGATTCCACCAAATTGAGAAATTCTCGTCGATCGGCACTAGATTGATTTTTCTGTCATTTTCGTACCCTGTGTTCGTATTTGAATCATCGAGTTTTTCATGACAACTAAGAGTCACCAATGTGTCGAAGAGGTTCATTGTGGCTTGAAGAAAATCGACCATGGGTAATTTGCATTAAAAATTTCTGAAAGCTACCTGGTAATCTAGGTCACACTAAAATCGTACCAGATTGAAATTAACCGTGAATTTGAATTCGATTTCAAAAATTGAAAGTTCTGTCATGTCACGAGTCATTTTTGGAATGTCGACTCAGCCTCCGAAGATTTTTTTGCAAACCGAAGTTTTGGCGCAAAAAGTCGACATAAGGTCGTTTTTGATCGGGAAAATCATAGGACCGTTTTTTATCGCGAATTTGGGATGCAAGTAGGTTCAATTGGTGAGAAAAAATACCAATTTGATCACTGACTTGATAATGGAATAGAGGCTGAAATGAGTTGATTCGAGGAGGGATTGATAGGAAATTGAATCATTTCCAACAAAATTCGTATGCCCCCTTGGACCCAACTTTTGGACCCTTTCAATTGCTTCTTGAGGAAGATTGGAGGCTGAAAATTGCTGAGGAAGCTAGCCATGGTGGTGGGCCACTTCAAGGAGACCAAAGAGATAGGATGGAGACATGGTGGCCCCCTCCAAAGCAAGCTTGTCCCCCTTTCCCCCTCCTTCTCTCTCCCACCATCGAGCACCCCCTCCATTGCAGCCTTGAAGCTTCAAAATTTTCCAGAAAATCGAGCGGCAGCCTCCCCTCGCCGTTGTAGCCGCCCACCGAAGCCGGAGCCGCCGTCACGTCGCTGTCGTCCCAACCGCGTTGTCAACCCTCTCTCACTTGTCCAAGAGGTCACCAAGCCAGCTCAGGCCACCGTCTATTGCCCTTCTACTACCGTGAGGCCTCACCTGGACTTGCGCCTGCCTCCGTCGCCCACCTCAACCCGTTTCCAGCTCAACCGGCCTCGGAGCAGCCCTTCTCAGCCCTTCACCAGAATAGAACAACAGTGGGTCTCCAAGTCGCTATTAGCCCATTTTTGTTGCTTTCCTGACCTCAAAAGACATCCCTGCTTCGGGATTTGTGGACCTCCTCCACGTCCCCATCGTTTTGATCCAAACGGATCTTTACTCAAGTGAGTTTAACTCACTAATCATTGCTTAGTAAGTTAATGACACTTAAGGGTTGATTAGTTTAGACTAAGTATGGATTAGGTGGATAGTTAGAATAGATTAGCAATTTAATTAACCATTATTGCATGTTAGGTGGTTAGAGTAGTGTAATTAGAGCCTAGACATGCTCTAGTATTTATCTAACGAGTCTCAGAATTTGTCCGGGCCTGTCTCGATTTTTAATTAGGCTTTACGGGCCTAAGTCCTATTTATTTGCATTTAATAATTAATTTCTTTAATTATTTATTAATTATTTATTTTCCGAAAATTAGACCAGAATAGTCGGTGACCGGAATTTTATGCTGATTCTAATGGTGTGATTGATTTATTTAATTGACCGCTACTTTGTGCTGATTCAGTGTGATTTGCAATTTTGGGTATTTATCCAAAAAATTTATTAATTTCAGTATTTAATTAGAAAATTATCGGGCATTGGTTTACAATGCCAAAAATGTGTTTGTGGACTACTGAAAATAGTGGAATTTTATAATATAAAGATATTATATTTTTGGCTAAGGTCGACCGTGTACCCACACATGATTATTTTTATCTAGTATCTTTAACACAAGGAAAGTAGGCCAAGATATCATTTAAATTACGGAATTGAAGTGTGAGAGTCAATGTCATTGGCCGTGGGTAAATAATCGTGTGATGATTTATAGTCGTAATAAGAAGACTATTGAATGGTAAAGTGACATATGTTGTGCGTGTTGATATAGGATGGGTCAAGAAAACCGCCAAAGTAGGCCATGCCTATTGGGCCATAATCAACTGTCAAAGTATGGCTGTGCCCATTGGGTCGTAATCAACTGTTGAAATATGGCTGTGCCTATTGGGCAATAATTAACCGCCAAAGTATGGTTGTGCCTATTGGGCCGTAATTTACCACCGAACTTGGAACAGGCTGTGCCCATTGGGCTGTAATTTACTGCCTAACTTAGAACGGGCTCTGCCTGTTGGGCCGTAATTCACCACTAAACATTTAGTAAGTTGTGCTCATTGGGCCATAATTCACCGCTGAACATTTGGTAGGCCGTGCCCGTTGGGCCGTAATTAATAGTTTGAGTGAGTAATTGAAATGACTTTGTGATGGTCCTGATGACATGGAATCAACTAAGTCGATTGATCGATAATTCGATCCGAGTTGATGATTTGAATTGATTTGTTGCTGTGATTCGATGAATTTGAATTATATTGACTTGCAGGAAGAAGTGGAGGCAAAGGTAAGTCATCGAACTCATGTTTGTGATTAGGTAGCCCTTGGGGTGTATTTTCTTCCTAGTCAAGTCTTAGGGAGTTGAACTTGCAGAGAAGTCGTCTCACCCTATTGTGGGATAACAATTTCAAGTCCATAGATGGCAGCTCCTCTCGAGCATTTTGGTCAACCAAAGAAAATCATAGAACAAGTAGTCTATATTCCGATTCACGAGCACCCTAGGGGTCTGGTCTATGAGCTTGTGAAGTCTGTGGTTTGGGTGGATGAGGCTTTACCCCATAAGGTACCTCATCAATACAGATTATGGTACCGTTGTGAGCGGTATGGACAGAGAGAGGGTACCATATCGGAATCGGAGATACCTATGTATGTGTTGGATGTTGCATTGGGGAAAGGCATAGCAGATCCCCCTGGTGGTTCGATGGTAGACTCGGCGGACCTTGATCTTAAAGATCCAAGAACTCTGGTGTACTCGAAGGAAGGCTCCAATGATAGTGATGAGGCGGAGCAAGAACATCTGTAGTTTTATAAACCCCCCTGTTTTGCAGACCTTATGTTATTAGACTAGTTTTGTAATGACACTGCTTGATATGTGTATATATACAAGCATGTTGCGATTTTTATTTCAAAAAATTATGGCCCTACTTTTCTATCACATCTTTCTTTTGTCTGAGGACTATTTATCTACTTATGCATGTGCATATAAAATGAAGGGGTCGGTGATGCATCCTGGGACGACGCTATTTAATTGACCATGGAGGGATGAGCACGTGCTCGAAGGATCGGTGCATGACAAAAATAGTAATCCCCAAAGGGGCGATATAACCACTTAGCCAGTAAAAGCCTATTAGACTATACTATATGAGTCTACCACTACTCATCCGATGAAATCCTAAACCTCTAATATACGAGATTGAAATAGCTCAATATGCAATGACGCTAAAGGAATTTCACAGAATGATACACTAGGGAGTAAGTAGACATTTGAGAATTTGAGCAGTCGTATCTATTTTGGATCTAGCTGCCACCATCTTCTGAAGGGACCCATGTTGCACCCCTCCAAGCATCTCGCATCCCCCCTTGCATCACGAGGACCTCGGGTTCTTTTTAATTCCCCGGGCATTCGAGGAGCATCACGTTACACCCCTCCAGGCATCTCGCATCCCACTTAGCATCACAAGGACCTCTGGGGCTCAATCACATTCCCCAGGCATCTAGACGGCACCATTGTCATGCCCCTCCAAGCATCCCGACATCTGAGGCATTGTCGCCAGGGTAGACTGACAGTATTCAATCAATTAAAACCATAGCACAACAACTTAAGGATTCTATTTGATGTCATCGAAACATAACTAAATTGATCATCCACTAATGCATAAGTCTATGGCCATCAACCTAACCAAACCCACACTATTTCGAAATCGACTTAGTATTATCGAGTCGTCTAAGGAATTCTAACACTCGAAACGCTAGATGAAAATAAGGAGTTGTCCTAGTGCAATGGTACACACCTAGTATGACTTGAAACTTTGTGGGGCCACATACGCACAAACTCAACCATAGCCACAACTAATCCGTATCACCTAAACGCTACTCTCCTCGAGTCTAAACAAGTTCCGTACCAGGATCGGATTGACTTGCAACGACTTAACCTATGGAAGACCGGTGCTGACTTTTCTGTCGATCGATGCAGTCCACATCCTTACAACCTAAAACCAGCACTGACCGTGCCGACGGTCATCGCGGTACACAACTATACAAGTCAATACCGAATCTAGCTCTAACCAATAGGAAGCAGACACGAATAAAACAGCAGCTCGATGCATCTGAGCCCAAATTTGTCGATTCCTAGAATAGAAACTCGAGTAATGGCAACACCACCTAACATAGAGAAATAGGACTTCCACTTGCATTGAATCCACGGTGGTGCGAGCTGTGGTGCGAGCTGGTGGCAGAGCAGCGAGACAATGTGAGCTAAATAGGGGCGAGGCTATGAGGTTCTTGGTCAGTGGTGAGAATAACGCCAAGATGGAGATGCAGCAGGGTGGAGCAAGTGGCCGGTGTCAGGAGCAATACAAGGATGAAGCTGTGGTGAGGGAAAAGGAGAAGAGACAGCCTCTTCTCTGCTATTTTGGCTTATAAAGGGGATGTGTGGAGTGGATGTGGCTCCTTAGCTAAAGTCCCCTTCGGTTCTTTGATGAAATCACAGCAGCGTGGCTGCATGTGAAGTTAAAGTCTTCATTCGCTAGCCAGCTGAGAAGGAGAAAACGTGGCTGCAAATTTTGAGACAACATCTTCCTTGGAGTCGACGCGGTGAGGGTGGAAATTCTTGGCTCTTCCCTCCATCACGTGCATGTATGCATAGGGATGGAGGCAACTTACATAAGGAGGCAGCTTGGTAACATACTGAGGAGAGTGAACATTGGTCTCGCTTGTGGCATTTCGTGAAGAAGAAAATTTTAGGAGATGATGGACTAGGTAATGGTCAAGCTATCATAGTATGGCGGCGACATGATGATGAGGTGGTGCTGCGGGGACGTGATGAGACGTGATGGTTCGATACGGTGATGGGTGGCGAAACGGTGGCCGTGAGTGGTGCCAGCATCATAGTCCGATGACAAGCTTGTTGACACGGCATGGACTGTTAAGTATTTCAAGGCTTTAGCAAAGTCCGAATATCACAAATCTCCCCTACTTAAAGAATTCCATCCTCGAAATTGAGCGCCTCTTATGTCTCATTGAAAAGATGGGGATACTTTTGCCTCACTTCCTTCTCGCTTTCCCACGTAGCCTCCTCCATGTTGTGGTGTCGCCACAAGACCTCAACTAGTGGAATTACTTTTGTTCGGAGAATTTGCTCTTTCCGATCTAGTATCCGTATCGGCTCCTCCACGTTTTTCACTTTTTCATCTACTTCAATAACCTCATGATGCAGTATATGAGCAAGGTCGAGATGATACTTCCTTAACATCGACACATGGAAGATATCATTTAGATTTGACAACTTAGGAGGCAATGCCAATCAATAGGCAAAATCCCTTATCCTTTCAAGGATCTCGAAGGGTCCAATAAATCTCGAGCTTAACTTGCCCTTCTTTCCAAATCATGATATACCCTTCATCGATGACACTTTTAAAGATACGTGACCTCCCACGTTAAATTCTAAGGGTCTTCTACACTTATCCGCGTAACCTTTTTGCTGGTGTTGTTGGTCTTGGCCAATTTACTACATTCTCGACCTTCGCTGGGTCCACTGAGATTCCTTCTCCTGATACTACATGGCCTAGGAATATTACCCGGTCCAACCAGAATGCATACTTGCTAAATTTGGCATACAATTTATGGTCTCTAAAGGCTTGCAATATTATTCTTAGGTGTCGCTTGTGTTCTTCTAGCCCCTTTGAGTATATTAGGATATTGTTAATAAAGACGATTACAAATCGATCCTAGTAGGGTTCAAATACCCTATTCATTAGGTCCATGAATGCGGCTGGGGTGTTTGTCAATCCAAATGGCATAACTAGGAACTCGTAATGTCCATAATGAGTCCTAAAGGCAGTTTTAGGGATGTTTTCATTTTTAATTCTTAACTGATGATACCCCGACCTTAAGTATATCTTAAAAAGACTGAACTTCCTTGTAACTGGTCAAATAGATCATCAATTCTAGGCAATGGATAATTATTCTTGATTGTCACTTGATTCAATTGCCTATAGGTAATGCAAATGCGCATTGACCCATCCTTCTTCTTTACAAACAGGACCAATGCACCCCACGGGGACGCACTTGGCCTAATAAATCCCCTATCGAGTAATTCTTGCAACTATACTTTTAACTCATTTAGTTTTGCTAAAGCCATTCTATACGGGGCTTTTGATATTGGTCCAGTTCCAGGTATCAGTTTGATCACGGACTCGATTTCCCGTTCCTGTGGAAATCCAAGTAGTTCTTCAGGAACTATGTCTAGAAATTCCAGAACCACTCAAATTTCATCGAGTTTGGCTTCTTCCTTAATATGGTCATTTACTACTGCTAGGTATCCTTGACATCCTTCATCAAGAAATGCATGTGCCTCTACTACCGAAATAAGGGTCATCGAAGGGTTTGTCTGATCCCCGTAAAATTCAAAACTAGGCTTATTAAGCGGGTTGAACTGAATCATCTTTCTATAATAGTCCACCCTAGCTTGTTGTTTATGGAGTTAATCCATTCCTATGATGGCGTCAAAGTCATACATGTCCATTACTACTAGGTCTATTTCCTGATCTCCTCCACCTATAGATATCTTACATTTCTCACATACTGATGTAGATAATACCACATCTTTCAATGGTGTAGAAATACGAAGAGGCGCATCAAGGGGTTTGGTTTCTATTTCACCCAATCATCTATACCTTTCATACACAAATGAATGTGTAGCGTTCGTGTCAAATAATGCATAAGCCTTTTTATCATTTAAAGTAATCGTACCTGAGATAACATTTTTGGAAGCTTCCGCTTCCTCTTGGGTGATCGCTTACACCCATCCTTATGCTGGTGGCCTCCGTGGATTTCCTTATGGAGGTGGTTCGTCTTTACATTGTTGCATTTGTTGCCCCAGATCAACGTCTGTCTGTGATCCTCCTTGTGGACAGTCCCTCTGAAAGTGACCCCTCTACCCACACCCAAAACACCTTTGGTGATTTGGGCAGGGTCCTAGCCCATGTTGTTTACCACACCTTTGACAGGTATTATTTTGATATGGCATTTTACCTGTGGCGTGACTGACCACTCTCGTAATTTCCTAAATTCTACTTCTTCTTAGGGTCCCAAGGTAGCTCTCGGGTTGGATAGGGTCTTTTACTACGTCAGGTGTCACTTAGTGTCATTTGTCGCCCTGACTCTATTCATTACTTGCTTTCCAACTGTTCCCTTATTACCTCTTGCTCCATAAGCTGGGCCCGTTCATAAATTTCATTATAATCTCTTATATGCAGAGGCACCAATTGCCTCCTGATGTCCGTTTCCAGACCCTTAAAAATTCTCTTAGCTTTTTCCTCTCGATCTTCTACCGACTTAGGAGCATACATTGGCAATTCAGAAAATTTTGCTTCATATTGGTCTACCGTTGGCTCCTTTCGTTCCAGTTGAACAAATTATGTTATTTTCTTATCCTTAGCACAATTAGAAAATATGCTTTCTCTTGACAGCCCAGACAAATTCATCCCATGTTACTGCAATACTAGACGGGAAGATTGTGTCTTTAGAAGCCCTCCACCAATGTTTGGCATTTCCTTCCAATTGGTACTCTGCCAGGGTTATCTTCTCTGTCTCGTTACAATTCAATAGAAGATCCTCTCTATCCCATCGATCCACTGTTTCGCCTCTTTAGGAGTCCCCATTCTAGTAAACTTGGGTGGCTTCAATTTTAGAAATTGCTCTACCAACCCTTGAGTATGACGTTCTGCTCCCAGTTGTTGTTGAGCTTGTCTTTCCATCAAATTCCCTACGTTGGCCAGCGCTTGTAAAATATCTTCCATTCGGGGTTCTGTCCTTGAAGTAGTGGCTTCTGCCCTTGATGGGGGAGAACTTATTGTTCGTACCATACTTTCCTGTAGATTATCGAGTATTTACCACATGAACAATTACTGACCTACTACTTACCTTACCAAAAGAAAAAACAATTAGTGACCTAGTGTCACCAAGCGACTAAGAAAAGGATGTAACATTCACACATTACCGAGATCATATAAGTAACATATAGATGTTACTGGTACGTATGGGTAACTCGTAATCATTACCAGCACCTTATGAGTGAAAATTAGTCACCCGTTTTTCACAGCAAATCATCTACATGCACTTAGTGCCTTATCATGTGCAATCATCATAAACTGCGTTTTCCACTAGCACACCTTATCACTCCAAATAGACCTAAGCTCTGATACCACTCTAGCTATGATGACCCTCGACCCGTTAGGGTCGCCACGACGTCCCATTGCTATTACCATTATTTCTATGCGGAGGCGTATAATGATAACTCCATTATAACTTAAATCGATGCACATGAAAATATAGAACTGGACACTTTCATTTATTTATATATGTTAGACTACCTAGGTCGGTACATTAAGGCCCAAAAGTTCCTTTTTCTAGCTAAACCAAAACACTGTCCCGACCATCCTAGAACCTATTCACACAGCCATCTGCGTATCACATCCTGGTCTTGTCCAAAAATGCAGCCTTTGCTCCCCAGGCCCTCTTCTTACTCTACTTCGCTATCACCATCGTTATCACTGTCAGGGAGTGGAAGTAGTCCCACCGTATGCCCATTGACCCGGGCATATAATGCAATAAACCCCATCAGCACAAGGCTTGATGGAAGACCAGCATCCACCGTCAAGATCATAGTGATATGGATGAATATAACATTAGGAAAATTGGGATCGACTTGCTAATCTTGCTCCCACGTGAGACTGGTAGGGACACCGTGGAGCATCGCAGAAGACGCGGGTTGTAGAGGCATACTTATGTGTCTGAAAAATTGTAGCATCCTAAAATTTCATGACAACCCCTGGATATACCATGAATCATGAATAGGTGATGGAAGTACCATCGGATTATATTATAGCCATTAGACCAATGAATTACAATAAATCAAGGCCGAGCATTTAATGGACAATTATTTTGTTGGAAATATATCCTATGTCCATGAGTGATCAAGGATTGTACTAAGGGACAAATTGATAGATAAATTTTTATTCTTGGCCGTGCGCTTTATAAGTTTGATTTTTATTGATTTATGTTACAAAGCTTTATGGCCATATAAATTTGTAATTAGGTATTTATATAACTGGGGATTAAACGGAAAAAAAATAGCAGAAGGTGTGGGCTGATTTTCATAAGGTCGAACCAGCCCAAAAACCAGCCCACCGTTTCCCCCATTTGATTGACCAAGGCTGGCCCAAGCCCACCGAGTGGCTTGAAGGGTTCTCCAAGTGTCTAATTCCAAGAAAACCTCATGATTACTAGCTAATCATGAGGGTGAAAGGAAGAAAAAGAGAGACAGAGGGGCGGAATGGACAAGGCAGAAACCGAGAGAGAGGGAGAGAGTGTTCGCGCGAGGGAAAGAGAGGGAGAGTTCAGGCGAGCGAACGAGAGAGAAAGGAGGGGAGTGCAGGCCGCGAAGGGGAAGAAGAAGGCTGTCTTCCGCCGAGCGCCAGCTGCCGTCGTCGACGCCACCTAGCACCGCCGTCGATCGAGCCTGCCGAAGCCCCAAGTCGCCGTTTGCTTACTCGTTTTCGTGAACTTGAGGCAAGTAAAGTCCATTAGCCTACATTTTGCTTGCTGTGGTTGTGTGTGAAGTGTAATGGGTGTTGGAGATGCTTGAGTTGTGATGTTGGATGCTGAAATTCGAGTGAATGGTGGTAGTCTTCCTAGAACAATCAAGCTGTTGCATGTAAGAACAGTCCGACCCCTTCCGATTTCGTGAATTTTATAAAATTATCCAGTCAAAATTTGATTTTATGTTCTCAATGAAAGTTGTAGATGAAATCTTGAGGAGTAACATACTAAAATTTGAGGAGAAAGGGACAAGTATTGGTCGGTGAAATGATTTTTCTTTGAAAGTATTAAATCTGGAAATCGTTACCGAGGGTTAGTTGGTGAATGTAGCTCATGATCTATAACGAATCTAACTTCTAATTCTGCACGAAAAATTTTCCCCTAGGTCTTGACTATAACATATCAAAATTTCAGAATTTTCTGAGCTTATTTAGAGTTTATACCGAATTTGTGAATAAAACCGTGCAATGGTGATGTTTGAGATTTTAAGGCTGTGATGCATGGACCGTAGCGACTCGTACGAAGCTCTTTTGACATGGTGTTCTTCATGAACCCTTTTTCTCTAGATCTGGTTTATAACATGTTAAATTTTCAGAAATTATTGAGATCGTTAGTGCATTCTGTTTTATCCAAAAATTTGTTCTATTTTCAAAAACAAATGAATTGCTCTATGAGATATGACATCTTGGGTGGTTAATTATGCAGCATATGTGGTAACATTTAGCATATCATATCACATCATAAAGCTGGTTTAAACCTCTGACATTATTGCATCAAATGCTAATTTGGAAATGAGATATATATATATATATATATATATATATATATATGAATATAAATAGTGATGTTGATGATACCGTCGGACCCTTGAGTTGACGATGCCCCGGGAGTGTTGGGATGCCCGGAGTGTGTGTGCTGGATGCCTGAAGGTGTGTGCTGGATGTCCTCGGGAGTTTCAAGATGCCCGGAGGTGTGTGGCAGATGGCCTCGTGATGCCAGATGGGGTGCAAGATGCTCGGAGGTGTGTGCTGGATGCCTAGAGGTGTGTGCCAGAGGTTCCTCGCGATGCCAGGTTGGGTGCGAGCGATATGAGGGATGCAAACACTAGTCCCTAGAAGAAAAATGAAATCCCTTCGAAAATTAATATGTGAATTGAATCATGCGCATGTGTGTGTGCGTGTGGCATGATGCATGAATTGCCTATGAAATTGAGTTGGTGCTATTTGGCATTGAGAATACAATCATGAAGATATTGAATGGATCTCATGGGGATATATACATGATTATATGGATGATATGAATCATGTGCATGTATGTGCATATGGCATGGGACATAAATTGCCTTAATGAATGAATCTCATGGATATACAAGCATTATTATATGGATGATATGTGCATTTCACACGAAATAGTGGTTGTCTTGCCTGTTGCATTATGTAGTTTGATGGATCTTTACTGCTAAGTCGTGGTACTCACCCTTGTTGGGGACTAACATTTCAGATTGAGAGATGCCTCTGTCACCTTTCACGCGTGGTACTTTCTATGGCTTACCGTCCGATGTCGAGGTCGAGTGCTCAGAGCACCCCTGTGTAGGTGTTCGTGGTCTGGTGTTTATCCATGTTCGTTTTTTGGTTATGTATGATGTGGGTCTACCTGATGACCCTGTAGTCCAGGAGTTCCTATTCGTGCATGTTCGTCGCAACGGGATGATGATGGGAATGTTGCCATGTGGCATCCTAGAATTTCATGACGACCTCTAGATGCGCTATGAACCATGAATAGGTGATGGAAGCACCATCAAATTATATTGTAACCATTAGACCCATGATTTGCAATAGATTAAGGCCGAGCTTTTTAATGGACCATTATTTGATAGGAAAATTTTATTCTTGGCCGTGTGCTTTATAAGTTGGAATTTATTGAATTATGTGACATAGTATTATGGCCATATGAATTGGTAATTAGGTGCATACTTAGGTGATGATTAAATGGGAAAAATTAGAGAAGAATGGGTTGATTTTCTTAAGCCCAAGACCAGCCCCACCGTTCGGCCACTAAGGCTTGGCCCGCGAAGCTCAAAGGAGCTACCGTCGACCGAAGCAGGAGAGGGAGAGGCCCAGCTTAAAGGATGGCCCATCAACCTGCATGAAAATTAACAAGTGGCAAGAGGAGCTTGCCAAGTGACATTCCCTTAGAGCCAAGTAACATTTGCATGCAATCAAATGATTGCTAATCACTGCTGAAGGGAAGAAAAGAGAGGGAGATTAGGAGGAGTGAGCGAGGAGTACCGAGAGAGAGAGAGAGAGAGAGAGAGAGAGAGAGAGAGTTGTCGTGTGAGAGAAGGAGAGAAAGAGAGGAAGAGAGAAAGCGGGCGTGTGAGAGAGAAAGAGGAGGAAGAAGAAAACAGTTGCTGCCGAGCGTCCGTCTAGTCCCGCTGTCGAGCTCGCCTTGCCCTGCTGTGTGCTTGCTATGATTCTCTTTGGATTAGAGGCAAGTGGAGTCCTTTGATCTACACTTTGCTTGATGTGTTTATGTTTGATGAATGGTGAATTTCGGATGTGGTAGAGGTGAGAATTTTCGGAGTTATAGGAGTTGTGTCTTAGCCTAGTATTCTGTTTTCTGGAAAAACAGTCCGGCCTTTGGTGATTTCGTGAGCTGCATGAAAATTTCTAGTTGGAATCTCACTCCGACTTCTTGATTAAAGTTGTAGAGGACTTCTTGGAGAGTAACATATCAAAATTTTAGAGGAAATGAACAAGTATAGGTTGGTGAAACCATTTTTCTTTGAAGAAAGTAGATCTGGAAACAGTTATGCTGACCTAGTGCAATTCTGTGAATTTTATAAATTTATCCGGTTGAAATTTGATCTTATGTCCTTGATAAAATTTGTATGTGACATCTTGAGGAGTAACATAATAAAATTTGAGAATAAAAGGACAAGTTTTTCTCGGGGAAAATGACTTTCTTTGAAAAGAATGAATATGGACAGTGAACCGAGAGTTAGCGAGAGTTATAAAAATAGTATAGCTTTTAATACAGAAGGAATTAGACTTTGATTTCTTCATGAGACTTTTATCTCTAGATCTTATCTATAACATAATAAAATCTCAGTATTTTTGGAGTTCATTTAAAGACTTAATCGAAATTATTTCCGAAACTGTGCAAAAGTGGCGCTGGAATTTCTTTTGCTGTGATGTATGGATCTATAGGATTAATGTGAAACTTTCTTGACATGGTGTTCTTAATGAAATATCTTTCTCTAGGTCTTGTTTACATTGTGTTAAAATTTAAGAATTTATTGAGATTTTTTACTAATTTTCCAAGAATTTTTACTAAAGAGGTGCATTCTATTTTACCCGAAAATTTGGTTCAATTTTCAAAAACCAATGAATTGCTTTATGAAATGTGATATAGTGGGTGTTATGTGTACTGCATATATGGTGACATTTGTCATATCATATGACATCAAAAAGCTGGTTTAGATCCTTGATATTGTTGCTTCAAATACCATGATGAAAATGAGACATATATGTGATTATATATTGTGATGATAATGATACCGTTGGAGGTGTGAGCCAACGATGCCCCGAGAGTGTTGGGATGCCCGAAGTGTGTGTGCCGGATGCCCGGAGTGTGTGTGCCGGAGGGTCCTCGGGAGTTTCGAGATGCCCGGCGGTATACCATACGTAATTCCAGGGGGAATGCCTGGTGGTATGTCGGTACGTAATTTTGGAAGCCCTGAAGGTGTGTGCTTGGGGGATTCCTCGTAATGCCAGGTGGGATGCAAGATGCCCGGAGGTTTGTGCCGGATGTCTGGAGGTGTGTGCCAGAGGTTCCTCGCGATGCTAGGTCGGGTGCAAGCGATAAATGAGGGATGCAAACATTGGTCCCTGGATGAAAAATGATGAGATCCTTTTGAAAGATAAAACGGGAAATTGAATAATGCGCATGGGTGTGTGCATATGGCATGATGCATGATCTGTTTATGAAAGTAAATTGATGCTATTTGACATTGAGAATGTGATCATGAATGCTTGAATGGATCTCATGGGATGTATACATGGTTGTATAGATGATATGAATCATGCGTATGTATGTGCATATGGCATGGGCTGAACCTCATGGAAATACAAGCATGACTGCATGGTGGTATATGCACGATGGCATGGCGATATATGCACGACCGCATGGTGATATATGCATGACCGCATGGTGATGTATGCTCGACAGTATGGATGATATGTGTTTTACTTGTGATATCTTGATTGTCTTGCTTGTTGCATTGTGTAGTTTGATGGATATTTACTGCTAAGTGGTTGTACTCACCCCTTTAGGGGCTAACATTTCAAATTGAGAGATGCCTCTATCACTTGTCATGTGTGGTACATTTTATGGATTACCGTCTGATGTTGAGGTTGAGAGCTCGGAGCACCCCTGCGTTGGTGTTCATGGTCTGGTGTTTATCCGTGTCCGTGTTTTGGTTATGTATGATGTGGGCCTACCTGATGGCCCCATAGTACAGGAGTTTCTATTCGTCCATGTTCATCGAAATGGGAGGATGATGGGGATGCTACCGCTGCCATCGGCCGATTCACGGGGATGGGTGTGATAGGAGCGTGAGACTGGTGGAGGTTAACACTTTTTGGGATGGTTGACACTAGCTGATGGAGTGATGTATATGTTTGATGTATAGTCAAGTTCTTTTGAAAGGTTGTAGTTGGTGTATTGCATTGTATTATTTAGTTTGTGTTTGGGTTAGGGAGATGACAAGTATACTTCTGTTATACGAACTGCGCTGGGACCGATTGAGATGATACGAACCCCTAGGATTTATGGACCCGCTACAATTGAAATGATATCAGAGTGGCATGTTATTAGGACAAGTGAAATGTAAGCGAACTATGGCGACCCTAGCGGATCAGGGGTCGTGTTGAGGGGTGCCACAGCACCCTTTTATGGTATCAGATCAATGGTTATAGGTGGAGTGATAAGGAGCCTCATTTGGAAATTGAGGAATATGATGACAAGGCAGCAACCGAGAGAGAGGGAGAGAGTGTTTGCGCAAGGGAAAGAGAGGGAGAGTTCGGGCGAGCGAGCGAGAGAGAAAGGAGGGGAGTGCGGGCCATGAAGGGGAAGGAGAAGGCTGTCTTCCGCCAAGCGCTAGCTGCCGCCATCGACACCACCTAGCACCGCTGCCGATCGAGCCCGCTGAAGCCCCAAGTCGCCGTTTGCTTACTCGTTTTCGTGAACTTGAGGCAAGTAAAGTCTGTTAGCCTAAATTTTGCTTGCTGTGGTTGTGTGTGAAGTGCAATGGGCGTTGGAGATGCTTGAGTTGTGATGTTGGATGCTGAAATTCGAGTGAATGGTGGTAGTATTCCTAGAACAATCAAGCTGTTGCATGTAAGAACAGTCCGACCCCTTGCGATTCCGTGAATTTTATAAAATTATCCATTCAAAATTTGATGTTGTGTTCTTGATAAAAGTTGTAGATGACGTCTTGAGGAGTAACATACTAAAATTTTAGGAGAAGCAAACAAGTATTGGTTGGTGAAATGAGTTTTCTTTGAAAGTGTTAAATCTGGAAATCGTTACCGAGGGTTAGAGCGAATTTTGGTGTATGTAGCTCATGATCTATAACGAATATGACTTTTATTTCTTCACAAAAATTTTTCCTCTAGGTCTTGACTATAACATATCAAAATTTCAGAATTTTCTAAGTTGATTTAGGGTTTATACCGAATTTGTGAATAAAACTGTGCAATGGTGATGTTTGAAATTTTAAAGCTGTGATGCATGAACCGTAGTGAGTCGTACGAAGCTGTTTTGACATGGTGTTCTTCATGAAAATTTTTTCTCTAGATCTCATTTATAACATTTTAAATTTTCAGAATTTATTGAGATCGTTAGTGCATTCTGTTTTATCCGAAAATTTGTTCTATTTTCAAAAACAAATGAATTGCTCTATGAGATATGATATATTGGGTGGTTAATTATGCAGCATATGTTGTGACATTTAGCATATTATATGACATCAAAAAGCTGATTTAAACCTCTAACATAATCGCATCAAATGCTAATTTGGAAATGAGATATATATATATATATATATATATATATATATATATATATATATATATATATATAAGTGAATATACATTGTGATATTGATGATACCGTCGGACCCTTGAGTCGACGATGCCCCGGGAGTGTTGGGATGCCCGGAGTGTGTGTGCCGGATGCCTGCAGGTGTGTGCTAGATGTCCTAAGGAGTTTCAAGATACCCGGAGGTGTGTGCCGGATAGCCTCGTGATGCCAGTTGGGGTGCGAGATGCCCCGAGGTGTGTGTCGGATGCCCGGAGGTGTGTGCCGGAGGTTCCTTACGATGCTAGATTGGGTTCAAGCAAAATGAGGGATGCAAACACTAGTCCCTGGAAGAAAAATGTGATCCCTTTGAAAATTAAAATGGGAATTGAATCATGCGCATGTGTGTGTGCATGTGGCATGAGGCATGGATTGCCTATGAAATTGAGTTGGTGCTATTTGGCATTGAGAATGCGATCATGAAGGTATTGAATGGATCTCATGGGGATATATACATGATTGTATGGATGATATGAATCATGCGCATGTATGTGCATATGGCATGGAACATAAATTGCCTTAATGAATGAATCTCATGGATATACAAGCATAATCATATGGATGATATGTGCATTTCACACGAAATTGTGGTTGTCTTGCCTATTGCATTATGTAGTTCGATGGATCTTTACTGCTGATTGGTGGTACTCACCCTTGTTGGGGACTAACATTTCAGATTGAGAGATGCCTCTGTCACCTCTCACGCGTGGTACTTTCTATGGCTTACCGTCCGATGTCGAGGTCGAGTGCTCGGAGCACCCCTGTGTAGGTGTTCATGGTCTGGTGTTTATCCGTGTTCATGTTTTGGTTATGTATGATGTGGGTCTACCTGATGGCCCTGTAGTCCAGGAGTTCCTGTCCATACATGTTCGTCACTACGAGATGATAATGGGGATGTCTCCGCCGCCACCGACCGATGCACCGGGTTGGATGTGATTAGAGCGTGTGACTGGTAGAGAATGACACTTTTTGGATGGCCGACACTGGATGATGGATTGATGTACATGTCTAATGTAGAGTCGGGTTCTTTTGGGTTATAGTCGAGCTTAGTTAAAGCATTGGCCTTTTGTTGTACCAACTCGTGATGTCCATCAAAGTATGTAAATAAAAGTGGTTCGGCATTAGCTTCTATATATATGAAAAGTGTAGTTGGTGTGCATTGCATTGTATTATTTAGTTTGAGTACAGGTTAGGGAGATGTCGAGTATGCTTCTGTTATATGAACTGCGCTAGGACCGATTGAGATGATACAGACCCCCAGGATTTATGGACTCGCTATAAATCAATAGTATCAGAGTGACATGTTATTAGGGCAAATGAAAGGCAAGTGAACTGTGGCGACCCGAATGGATCGGGGGCCATGTCGAGGGTGCCACAAAAATAGTAATCCCCAAAGGGGTGAGTACAACCACTCAACTAGTAAAAGCCTATTAGACTATACTACATGGGTCTACCACTACTCCTCCGACAGAATCCTAAACCTGCGATATATGAGATTGAAAGAGCTCAATATGCAATGACGCCAAAGGAATTTCACCGAATGTTACACCAGGGAGTAAGTAGACATTTGGGAATTTCAATAATTGTATCTATTTTGGATCTAGCTGCCACCATCTTCTGAAGGGACCCGTGTTGCACCCCTCCAAGCATCTCTCATCCCACCTAGCATCACGAGGACCTCTACGTTCTTATTTCATTCCCCGGGCATCCAAAGAGCGTCATGTTGCGCCCCTCCAGGCATCTTGACACCCAGGGCATCGCGAGGACCTCCAAGTCTTTATTTCCCAAGCATTCGGAGAGCATTATGTTATGTCCCTCTAGGCATCTCACATCCCACCTGACATCACAAGGACGTTTGGGGCTCAATCACATTCCCCAGGCATCTAGAGGGCACCATTGTCATGCCCCTTCAGGCATCCTGACACCCAGGGCATTGTCGCCACGGTAGACCGACGGTATTCAATCAATTCAAACCATATCACAACAACTTAAGGATTCTATTTGATGTCATCCAAACATAACTAAATCAACAATCCACTGATGCATAAGTCTATATGGCAATCAACCTAACCAAACTCGCACTATTTCGAAATCGACTTAGTATTACCGAGTCATCTAAGGAATTCTAACACTCGAAATGCTAGATGAAACATGAGGAGTTGTCCTAGCGCAATGGTACACGCCTAGTATGACTTGAAACTTTGCGGGCCCACATGCGCACAAACTCGAGCATAGCCTTGACTAATTAGTATCACCTAAACGTTACTCTCCTCAAGTCCAAACAAGTTCCGTACCAGGACTGGATCGACCCTCAATGACTCAACCTATGGAAGATCGGTGCTAACTTTTCCGACGATTGATCCATTCCACATCCTTACAACTTGAAACCAGTGTTGACCGTGACGACTGTCGTCGCAGTACACAACTATATGAGTCAATACCAAATCCAGCTCTAAGCAATAGAAAACTGATGCGAATATAACAGCAGCTCGACGCATTCGAGCCCAAATCTGTCGATTCCTAGAATAGAAACTCGAGTCGTGCCAGCACCACATAACATAGAGAAATAGGACTTCTATTTTCCTTGAATCTGCGGCGGTGCGAGCTGTGGTGCGAGTTGGTGGCAGAGTAGCGAGACAACGTGAGCTGAACAGGGGCGAGGCTATGAGGTTCCTGGTGGGTGGTGAGAATAATGCCAAGATGGAGATGCGGTGAGTGGAGCAAATGGCTGGCGTCAAGGAGCAATACAAGGATGAAGCTGTGAAAGTTTTTGGCTGAAGATTTGCTGAGAATTTTGATGGACGAAGGAAGCTATGGTGAGGGAAAAAGAGAAGAGACGGCCTCTTCTCTACTGTTTTGGCTTCTCCGCCGGTTGACTATATTAG
Source organism: Eucalyptus dawsonii (assembly GCA_016097615.1). Taxonomy (NCBI): domain Eukaryota; kingdom Viridiplantae; phylum Streptophyta; class Magnoliopsida; order Myrtales; family Myrtaceae; genus Eucalyptus; species Eucalyptus dawsonii. The sequence continues at coordinate 33,021,118 of CM027873.1, forward strand.
TCAACAATCTTCAATTTTTGTGGTAGCTCATAAGGGGGACGTGTGGAGTGGACATGGCTCCTTAGCTAAAGTCCCCTCCGCTACTTTGATGAAATCACAGCAGCGTGGCTGCATGTGAAGTCAAAGTCTTCATCCGCTGGCCAGCCGAGAAGGAGAAAACGTGGTTGCAAATTTTGAGTCAACGTCTTCCTTTGTTGGCAGCTGAGGAGAAGCGGTGGAGTCGACGTGGTGAGGGTGGAAATTCTTGGCTTTTCCCTCCATCACGTGCACGTATGCATAGGGATGGAGGCGACTTGCATGAGGAGGCAGCTTGGTAACGTATTGAGGAGAGTGAACATTGGTCTCGTTTATGGCGTTTCGTGAAGAAGAAAAGTTGAGGAGATAATGGACTAGGTAATGGTCGAGCTGTCATAGAACGGTGGAGACGTGACGATGTGGTGGTGCCGTAGGGACGTAATGAGACGTGATGGTTCAGTATGGTGATGGTGGTGGCAAAACGGTGGTCATGAGTGGTGCCAGCATCATAGTCCAATGACAAGCTTGTTGACGCGGCATGGACCGTTAAGTATTTCGAGGCTTGAGTGAAGTCCAGATATCACAAGCGATTCACATGAAATCAGTGGCATTAGAAACGTCTAAGTGTGCCTTATGACTTTCTAGAAAGGGTCAAGTCCAAACTAGGTCAATTAAGTGCTCTAAGATCAAGATTTCTAAAGGTGCACATGTTGGTAACTAAAAAATAGAACAAAAACATGCATCAATAATTCTGAAAACCATTCAAGTAATGCACAAATGGCACAAAAAGATCACATGTGACTTAGAATTAAATGTAAAAAACAATTTGTGTAATCATCTAATCCTAAGTCGACATGAGAAGATGTCATACAATTCGATGACAATACAAGATGACTCAAGATTCATGATGAAATGCTTAACAGTTTCTTGGTGAACATACGCTCTTGTGGCACAAATTTAACATGCAAAATGACACTCAAATGCAATGATGCGAACATGTACTCAAACCTTGTAACATGTAGTTTAAGTGCCAAGAAGATATTATCTCAAAATTTAGTCTCTAAATATCTCAAATAAGTGTGGAAAGATGCATATATGGTGAGATTTCATTTCAGCATTGATTTCACAGAACATGCACAATTTCAGCCATCTCAAGACGTGCAAAACTCTTACGAAGAATCCCACATACAAAACATGCAATGATGAATATTTCTCATTAAGGATTTGAAAACGAAATGTGGTTGCATGAATCACAACAAAAAATGACAAAACATAGATGTATATCTAAGCTACGTAATGCTGCAACATACTTTCACATAAACTCATGCAATTGACTCACTTGCCAACATCAAGACTTTACAAAGCATGCATCAATTGAACATATGTATCATGTATTTCAATTCTCATGATGATTTGAGACCAAATAGGTGCATTTGTAGAGTTAATTTCATCAAAATAGAATTCGGACAAATTGTCCTATGTTCAGATCTAAGCGATTTTGATATAGTTAAACATGTCTAAAAATTTAGAAAAAAAATATAAGACATGAAAAACACTAATAGGACCAACTTTCATCAAGGAAAGTTATTCTAGAACTCAACACAAAAATCAGTACAAAAATGGCAAAATCAAAGATCAACATAGAACATACTAACCTAGGCTTGGATCTAACTAAATCTGACCTAGTTAAACATATCCAAAAATCATGAAAGAAACTATAGGATGTGCACAAAATGATTTGGAGCAAAACTTATGAAGGCAAGATTGCCCAGAAATCATCATAAAAGGCTACACAAAAAATAGTAAAGTCGCATTTTGAAGCAAAAATAGAACGAAAAATCCAATTGAACTACAGTAGAATCGCTCATCTTCGAAGATGTTTTTCAAGGGTCAATGACGCTTGATTGGGGCATGCAACCTATTATTTGAAGCTTGGGATGTCTTTATCTAATCTTTAGAGGACTTGAGTTGAAATGAAGTCAATTTAGACCTTGTTTTGGTCAAAATAGTAAATCAGTCCTAAGACTACAAAATTGCAGATTTAAGCAAAATCAAGCCCAATCATTCAAGTTCAAACTTCAAGCCCAATCTTTAATAGTGAACCCTAGCCACGACTGGCTAATCTGGCCTCACTTCACAAGGTTCGTGATCGAGAAATTACCTTTGGATGTGTTCTTTTCTTTGATTTCGGTTGCGATCGAGTAGAATTTTCACCCGGGCTTTGATTGAATCTTCACAAACCGCCTAGGACCACATCTTGTTCAAGAGGAAGATTGGTGATCAATATCGATTTGATTGAACCAGCCAATTGAGGAATAAACCAGCTTGATTGTTGATCTTTGGTGCCACAACCGAGAAGCCGCCGGACAAAGCTGTGGCTGCATCTTCAGTAACATATGCTGGCTATTGAGGACAAGAGGAGCTGGGAGACCTCTCAATTGGTGGCTTTGATCAAGTGGCCGTCGGTGAAGAGCGAAACCGGCAGCAATTTTGAAGAGAGAAAGAGAGAGAGAGAGACTAGGAAATGGAGGCAAATAACATATAAGAGAGAGAGAGAGAGAGAGAGAGAGAGAGAGAGAGAGAGACTGATGAGAGAGTGATTTTCATGCATTATGAAGCCCCTTGAAATGGAGGGAAAATTTCACTTATATACTCTCCAAATTAAGCAATTTCGGCCGTCGGTTCAATCCGACGGTTGAAATTTCGATCCAATGGTCAAAAATCAATTTCGAAGGCTCTGTCATGATCTCGAGATGTCGAGTAATTGATGTGGTGGGCAAAAAACCAGGCCAAAATCGGGAATTGCGACAAAATGTCTAATTATGGATTAATTTATAATTTGAAGAAATTCAAGATTCAATCTATAAATTTTTTGGGAAATTGAAAGTGTGGAAGAGAAATTGACATTGAGAGGATCCCGAAACTGGTCAACGGAGGTCAGGAATGGACCAACAAAGGGCTGAACTAGACAGCCTCGCCGACAGTTGATTAGAGCATTCGGACAGATTTGGTCTGGTTAAACCAAATTTTGACCATTTCTTGACCTGTTTGGTCCATTTCTTGCCGTTTCGTCCACTTGGGACCCCTGTGGGTCTAAAATTTATGCAATTCGGTCCCTAAATGATGAAAGTGAAAATGAATTTTACCCTATTTAAGAAGAAATTGGGCAATTAAGGTACAATTAACCTAATCAAACCTTATGAACGTCATATAGGAGTCTCCTATTGATCTAATTGAATGATTATCGTGAAAAACAAGTCAAAATCATGGGTAATTTGAATTGGGCCTAAAGGCCTAAAATGGTAAAATTTGCTATTCAATGGGTAAAATTGCAAATTACCCAAATTTTAACTCAATGAGTTCACAATTGCCCTATCTAATGAACTACACATGTGCAAGATCACTTATCGCATTCAAATTGACCTTGAATTGAAGCGCTCTAGCTTAGGTAAAAAATGGATCTAAGCTTAATATTAAAATTGGACCTAGATCCATCAAATTAAACCATAGCCATGAATGGGTCAATTCGTATTTTGCCAATTGAAGCTTAATAGCTTGATTTTCTTAGACTTGGTTGGATAAAATTCTTTAAATTGATAATTTTTTATGTGAATATTCTAAAATCGATTTTGGATTTGGACTTATCTTAAGAAAATAAGCAAAAAACAATCGTCCGTTCACAAGTCATGAATGTTGATTTTGGTCCCCTAATTAGGGCTCAAAACAACAATTCGCATTTGGACTCTATAAATTGCGAAATTGAATGTGCAATCAGATTTTAGATAGACCCTAAACCAAATATCAAAGAAGGAACTACACATAACTATGACTAGAATAAAAGTAATTTTATTTTTAGCCTATATAAAACCTAAAACTGAAAAACTAAAAAATTGGGGTTCTTAATCGAATTTTGTGAAATTTTCATCACAAAAGTCAAATTGACATTAAAATAAATTTATTTGTGCATTTTTTTTATTAATTTTATTTTTTTAGTAAAATATTTGACCAAAAATCAACCATTTAGTTAACATTTCCTAACAGGCTAAATTTTTTGGTTAATCCTTTGAAGTTTTGAGAATTGATTGGAAAAAAAAAAGATATTAAGGCTAAATGGCATTTTTTGGGCAAAAAGTCAATTTTGACCGGGCGTTGACTTTTCGTCAAAGGGTTAATTGAAAAATCAACCGCTTGACTTTTAAAGTTTTTATCGTAAATGAACTAGAAATTATTTAACCTTACCAAAAAAAAACTATAAATTATTTAAAAAACTACAATGCAAAAGAAAGAAATGAATAACGACACTTTTTGACCGAGAGATGAGGTTACTGTCGTGATTAGAACCCAAACCTTGATTTTTACTTTTAATAATGCGTCAACTAAAAATCAAGTGTCAACAAGGATTCACCGCTAATTGACAATCAAATGAGGAGGACCATTTGCCTGCTTGATCGATGATTGAACCATCGAGAAATGAGGCAGTTTAACGATCTGGTTTGGCCACCACTAGAACTAACTCTGATTTTGATCACTAGAACAAAGGCGAGGAGGATCGGAGGAGGTGGTGCAGTCAAAGGGATTGCCGGCAAGGGGCTATGCCTGCGATGATGGATGGCCGCACAATGAGGAAGAGAGAGGTCAATTTGTGTAGGGAAATTGAGAGAGAGGAGAGAGAGATTTGTGTAGAAAAAATGAACCCCCCCCCCCAAAAAAAATTGATGGAAAATGGTATATATACTCCCCTCAAATTGAATGATATTGGTCATTAGTTCGATCTGACGATTGAAATCATAATCCGATGGTGAAAATTTGATTTTGAAGGTTCTATTATGATCTTGAAGTGTTGGGTATTTGATTTAGTGGGTTTGATTTGCGAAAACCAATCTATAAGATTATGGGAAATTGAGAGTGCATAAGTGAAATTGATAGAATGAGGATCTTGGAACCAGTCACCAAAGGTCTAGAACTGACTAGCAAGAGGCCGAATTAGCCAGCATCACCAGTGGCTAATCAAACAAGTTAGACTAGTTTGTGCCGATTTGACCAATTCTTTATCGGTTTGGTCCAATTTTGGCTAATTCACTCGCTTACCCGATTCAAAGAGAAATTGCCCAATTATGATTCAATTAAGACAATTAAACTTCATAAATGTGATATAGGGGTCTTTTATTGACTTAATTGAATGATTGTTATAAATGACAATGAGCCAAAACCATGTCTAACTAGGATTGAGATTAAAGGACTAAAAAGAACAACTTTACAATTCAATGGCTAAAATTGCAAATTGATTAAAATTGAGTCCAATTATTGTCGCAATTGTCCTATCTAATCAACCACCCATGTGTAAGATGACTCGATGAATTCAAATTGGTCTTGAATTTAAGTGCTCGAGCTTAGGTCGTAAATGAATTTAAGCCTAATATTAAAATTGGACCTAGATTTATGAAATTAAACCATAGCCTTGAATAAGTCAACTTGAATTTTGTCAATTGGAGCACAATTATTTGACTTCCTTATGCTTGAAAAAATGGAATTCCTCAAATTTGGAGGTTCTCATGTGAATTTCTCGAAATTGGTTTTCGATTTGGACTTATCTTAAGAAAATGAGTGAAGAACAATCGTCCATTCATAAGTCATCAGGAATCGATTTTGGTCCCCTAATCAAGGTTTAAAACGGTAATTTGTGTTTTGACTTGGCAATTTGTGAAATTGAATGCATGAATAGATTTAAAATAGTCCCTAAACCGAAGAGGGAACTATGTGTGGCATCCCAAAAATTCAAGACAAGCTCTAAGGTGCGTTAAAGTCCATAATTAGGTAATGAAATTACCTATGGTTTATGCTTTAGCCATTAGTCTCCTTTTAAGACTAAGTGATATGTGCTTGTGTTCATAATTTTTTAAATTAGTAATATGGGATAAATTAATGAGAATGATTTATTCTTGGCCATGTGAAATTTAAAATTTAAAACCTATAAAAAAAATAAATAATTGAAGATGAATAATTGAAAATGAAATTGTGAATTTAATTAGGTTGGGCCTTAGGCCCAATGGCCTAAGCTTTTGGTGGGCCGAATGGCCGGCCCAACTAGGGCCCAAGGAGGTGTGGCCATCTACCATGAGGGGGAAGGAGTGGCCAGCCCACTCCTTCCAATTCAAGCCCAAGCCCATCATGCATGTGTCAAGACAAGTGGCAAGAGGAGGTCTTCATGCATTGGCCATTGGAAGTGGCAAGTGATCATTGCTAATGATGAGGATTTGGGGAAATAAAAGGGAGAGGAGAGAGAGAGGGTGGCCGGTTGGCGGTATTCGGCCAAGTGAGAAAGAGAGAGAGAGTGAGTTGCAAGAGAGAGAGGGAATCGCCGAGAGAGAGAGGGAGGAACCGAGAGGGAGAAGGAGCTCGCCCATCGCCGCCCGCACGCCGTCCGTCCGTCGCCGGCGTGCCGTCCCTTTTGCTGCTGTTTGTTCGGTCTTTAAGGCAAGTTGGGACCAATTTCCACTCTTGCATGTGTGCCTTGCATGTGTGATTTGTTGGTGGTAGGTTTCGGATCATAGGGAAGGCAAAACCGAAGCTAGAATGTGACTTGTTCTTGAGTTTGCATGCTGTTTTCGTATGAACCGCCTGAACCATAATCTTGTGAGAGCTTGCATGCATGTTTGGAGTTTGATTTTGACCTTGATTCCTTCATGAAAGTTGTAGCCAACATCATAAAATACAGCATACTAAAATTTGGGACAAAATGATGGAGATTTAAGGGGTCAAACCCTCATCCTACGAAGACACTAGATCTGGAACGATTTTGCTGACCTTTCAGTGGATTTGTGGTTGCATGTTGATTTTTACTAAGAATCTCACTTCAACTTCTTCATGAAACTTGTATAGAGAATCCTAAGGATTAACATACTCAAATGTGAAGTAAAATGAGCAAGTGTAGCCTAGTGAATCGACTTACTCTTGAAGACGGTAAATCTGGAGATGCGGTACAGGATGCCCGAGATTCATGGACCCATATGATGACTATACTCTAGAAATTTGACTTAGATCCCTTAATGAAAGTTGTAGGGGACCTCCTGAAGTAAAACATATCCAAATTTCAGAGTAAACGAAGAATAATAATGGGGTGAAAACTCGATATTTCAGAGATACATACACTGGACGTTTCGGTGCTAGAACCTGAAGCTTCGGATGACTATAGAAAAATATCCAGAACGAATATGGCCTAGATGTCTTCATGAAAAATTTACTTTAGTGTCTTAAATATAACCTGGTAAAATTTCATAATTTTTGGAGGTCGTTCGGATATTTTAATTGAATTATTTCGAAAACTGCACATTCTGTTTTATCCGAATTTGCATGCTGGAATCGTGTGGATTATATCTTCTTGTGTGGAACTCTATTGGGTATGTGTTTCGCATGAAATTACTATCTTATTGTCTTGTCTATCACGTGCCTTGATTTCATGATTTTTGAGAAGCATATGGATATTTAATTTGAATATTTTCTAAAAATGGTACATGCTGGAATTTTGTAAAAGGCATGAAATATGGACCATTCTAAATTGCATGGATTCCATGAATTGTATTGCCATGGATGATGGTGTCTTGCTGCATGTATGATGATGATTTGAGGTGCATGTATGAATCCAATGGTGAATATGATCTTGATTGCCATTACATCACATGCCATGTTAAATTGAATTATAAAGATGTGAATTGAGATAAATGAGGAAGCCATCGGAGGTGAGCCGACGATGCCACGGGAGTGTCAGGATGCCTGGCTAGAAGGGTATGGCCGGTTGCCCGGTGGTCATGAATGGCCGGATACCGGAGGGTCCTCGGGAGTACCGAGTGGTATCGAGATGCCTGGAGAGTGGGGGAGCCGGAAGCTCGGCGGGTTTTGTGCCAAGGGATACTTCGCAATGCCAGTTGGGTGCAAGATGACTGGCTTGAAGGGTGCGGCCGGTTGCCCAATGGCCTTAAATGGCTGAATGCTGGAGGGTCCTCGTGATACCAGTTGGGGTACGAGATGCCTGGAGAGTGGGGGAGCTGGATGGTTTGATTATATCTTGGATACATGTGGGATGCAAACATTGATCCCGGGAAAGAGAAATATGGCGGTCCAAAGTGATATTGAAATCAAACTATGCATGATGATATATGCATGACATGATGATAATGATGTATGCATGATATGATGATGATGCTATATGCATGGATGCATGACATGATGATGGTACATGTGATATGATGATGATGTTACATGCATGGATGCATGGTAATGATGATGATACATGTGATATGATGATGATGTTACATGCATGGATGCATGGTAATGACGATGGCACATGTGATATGATGATGATGTTACATGCATGGATGCATGGTAAAGGTGATGGTACATGTGATACGATGATGATGTTATGTGCATGGATGCATGGTAATGATGATGGCACATGTGATATGATGATGATGTTATATGCATAGATGCATGGTAAGGATGATGCCATATGTGACATGATGATGGTAAGTGTATGATATGATGGTGATGTCTATATGATGATGATGGTATATGAGGTATGATGACATGTGCGTGATGCCATGGTATGTTGTGCATGGATGCCTGTATGACATGTGATGCTATGATTGTGATGATTGCGTGGCATGATGCATGGTGTGGTTTATTGGTCCTTTACCTGCTGAGTGGTTGTACTCACCCATTTAGGGACCAACATTTCAGATTAGCAGCATGCCGCTCCCTGCTATCACGCGGGGCGTATTTTACGGCCTACCTTCGGATGTAGAAGTCGAGTGCGAGGAGTTTGACTGTCCCTCCGTTCCTAGTCTTACGTATATTCGAGTTCGCGCCTTAGTGATGTACGGCGTGGGTCTGGCTGGGGGCCCCGTCATTCAAGAGTTCATATTCGTTCATGTTCGTCGGAACAGAGTGATGCGTGGGACGTTGCCGCCGCCACCGCCTGATGCACCGGGATGGGTGTGAGGGCCCGTGCGTGACAAGTAGGAGCTGAAATTTTTTGCGATGAGTAGCCGACGCTAGTGATGGGGGATCTTGCACGTTAGTCGTAGTGGGTCAAGTGTTTCTTTTTGAGGCTATGGCCGAGTGTGGCTATAAGTCCTTGTATTACCTTTTGATGTACCGACCCAAGGAAACCCATCTTGAAAAATATGTCAATAAAGTGTCATGGCTTTATCTTTTTCATGAAGATTAGTGGTGTGCAATTGTATCAAGGTTGATGGAGGGGGAGATGGTGATGTTATATTTTGCTTTCGCTAAATGAGTCGCACTGGGACCGATTTTCAAAAAAAAAAATGTCTATGATTTATGACGCTACTTCTAAGAGATGTAGTGAGGTGTAGCACTAGGTGCTGTGGCGACCTAAGGGGGTTCGGGGTGCCACACTATGCCTAATTATGCCAACAATGAAAGTAATTTGATTTTTGGCTGATTTAGAACATAAAACCAAAAAATTCAAAAAACAAGGTTCTTAATCGAATTTTTTGAAATTTTTTATACACAAATCAAATTGACATTAAAAGAGGACGTTTGGAGATTTTTTATTTTTTTCAATTTTTTTGGTCAAAGATTTGACCGAAAGTCAACTGTTTAGTTGACTTTTTTTTTTTAAAAGGTTGATTTCTTCATCAAATTCTTAAATTTAAAAAAAAAATTGATTTGATAAAAGTGAAATTAAGGATAGATCACATCTTTTAGATAAAAAGTCAATTTTTGACCCATTATTGAATTTTGGTCAAAAAGTTGACCAAAAAGTCGACCGTTTGATTTTTCAGATTTTTATCGAAAATGAATTAGAAATTATTTAAAAACAACAATACAAATGAAAAAAAGAACAACACTTTGTTTGCCGAGAAACGAGCTCTATCGCAATGAAAATCTTAAATCTCGATTTTTTTTTTTTTTACCTTTTTGGACATGTTTACTAAATATCATGTGTCAACAGTTGGTGTGACGACCCGATCTCACTGCTCGATCCTTCTCACGAGGAGAAGAAAGGGGGAAATGTTGGATTTTGGGATACTTGACCATGACAGTTCTTTCACGGTTCTCAACCAAAGGAATGTCATCACTTTACCCTCAGATGAACTTTTTGTGAGTTCCCTCTACAAGGTAGCAAGTTCTGTCAAACTCGTATCTCATGTGATAGCAAAGTGTCACGACTCGTACCACACAGGTGACACGCCTCGAGAGAGGATGTCGGGTGTGGATAACAAATTTAAGGGTATCTTTACCATGATAGCCTCCCTCTGGTACTCCTTCCTAAGGATGACATCACTTCATCCATTAGGAATTTTGCACATGCAGGTATGTTGAACCAGGTTGAGTCTTATTAAGACTCGAACCCCGGCACGATGGGTTCATTTATGCGGTCTAGTTGTTTAGGACAACCAAAGATAAGGCAGGAGTCACCACTAGCCTCATTTTTTGGGGTCGGCTAGAAACCCAATCAAGGGTTGGGAGTGTTACCTCGATTTCTACATAATTAGATATTTAGGTTCGGGGGACTTGGGTTACGCCAATATTTCTATTAGCGGCCTTTCGGTACCTAAATTGTATGTGTGTTTACCTAACGTGTCCATGCCTTTCTTCTTACATTTTCAAGATCGTTAGTCCTAAACTAAGCGATCATGCGTGATTGGTCATTTTCATGCTAATTTATTTCTAAAGAAAATGAAAATGAAACACTCAATTGAATTGAAAATTATGAAGCAGTGACTAAATAGTCAAGGAAAGCTGTAAATCTATCATGCAATCCTAGAAAATATAAAAGAGAAACACAATTGAAAAGAATAAGAGGAAAGAGAACCCGCAACTCATCGGGTTTTTATATAAACGATGAGAACCCGAGACATATGTCGTGGATGAATGATACAGAATAATGGTCGGAATGGACATCGACCTCCATCGTCTTCATGTCGTCTCCATCTTCAAGGTCCTAAAATAGATTTAGTCTAGGAAATCTATAACTACGTACATACAATAGAAAGAAACTGGCATACACGTTAAAACAAACAAAAGCACAACATCATACTAAAATCAATCTCTTAAAGGAAGTTCAATTCAAAAAGAATATTTGGGCCTTAGGGTCGGCTTTTATAGTTCATGTGCAGGTCCTTCGGCCCAATCGATTTTTGTGACTTACAGCTATTATTGACCAATTGTATTCTCGCATGGCCAATAACACTTGTAAGTCCCCACTAAGATGCTTTATGTGATCCCAAGATTTCCTTCGATATCATGCATCGACCCTGCCATTCATCTAGAGATCACATGCATTTGTGGGAGTTAAACATGCATGTAAGCCTTTTAGACCTTATTTCTCAAACAATCAAACAAATGAGTGAGCCGTCGGTAGATCACTTATTACCAAAGGCATGCACCAATCACAAACATAGGCACTTCTAGAAGAATGACATGTGTCACGCCGTGAATCTCTAGCACGCGTGCATCCCTCGATGGTCGATAAAATTGCGACGTTTCCAGCACATGTCGCTGACTGAATCAATTATACACATGCGGAAGCGCATAATAAACAATCCCCATGGGATAGGAAAGTAGGACAGCCAAATTTCACAAAGCACGCTTTATAAACAAATTGAGTTTATATACAAGGCTAGTCTATCAATAGGGCCTACTCAAAAAGAAGAGTTGCTAAGCCATCTAGGCACTAGACTCCTTAGCCATAAGCTCCGGGGGCTCCGGGTCCACCACGACACCATCAGGGGTGTCGAGATCCATCATGTGCGCTGCTTTCCATACCTTGGTTCCGACAAGAGGTCCGTCAAAACCCAAAAGGGGACCTTCCTAAACCCTTTAAGGGAAGCTGATGTACCACGCTATGAATCTATGAGATACTAACTTAGGTAGGCCCTCATTGACCCAAACCGTGGTCTCAACCATCTCCCGACTCAGAGTAGTCCTAGGAATAGGGAAGTAGGTAAACTCGAACTCCATACAAGACTCACCTCGCCTCCATTCCTTCCTATACGTCGGTACAGTTCATAATACAGATGCATATTACAAATGCAAACATCATTTGGAACGCCTAAATCACATTTCAATCAGTCACAGGGGTCTCAATTATAAGGCCAAGTCGTTATGATACATTTCATTCCGTGCTACACAATTTTGTCCCATAATCAGTTGCGTCAATTTCAATCAATCATGCATCCCAATTGATTACGATCCAACGGCCATGGCCGACTCAATAGTCAATGGTCTTCCGGTGTAGCTAGGCATCGTCTCGCACCACCGAGCATAGCAACGTCTACATCTAGACAACATTCTAAAAGGGAGCGTTGGTTTAGCCTCCACTACGACCGGCATCCGTTCACTTCGGGCATTCCTAAAGAAGCATCATCCGGCTCAAAAGCTTGTGATAGATTCTCATAGCCATCACACGATCATTCAATCCCAGCCAAGGACACCCTACATTGCACTCAAATGTCTCAATTAAAATAGTGTACATGGCCTATTTTCTTCATATTAGAAACACCCGGTAAAATAATCATGTGTTGTTACACGATCGGTTTGAGTCATAAAAATTGATATCCTTCATTTTAAAAATCCCGCTATTTAATATAGTATATAAAACCATTTTTGGTGTCAAAACCCGACACCTAGTATTTTCAAATTAAATACCAAAATTTCACAATTTTGAAATAATTAATTAAAAATCACAATCACCACCCAATTGCACAAATTATCATTCAATTGCATAAACTAATCATACCACGACAATCAGCACGAAATTCTGGCTACCGGCTATCCCAGTATAATTTTCGAAAATTATTAAATAAGCTTTAAACCCTAATTTAGCCACCTAAACGGGCCTAGAAAAATAATGCACCATACTCAATAAATAATACAATTTAATTAACCCTTAATTAATCTAATCTACCTAATCGGCCTAATTAACTAAGTAAATTGCTAATTAATCTAAGCTAACCACCTAAACCATACTTGAGCTAATCTAATTACCCACTAAGCATCATTAACCTCATAAGCAAGGTTTAGTAAGTAAACTCATTGAATTAGCGAGCCTGTGAGTTCACGGCGACGGTGGCACGACGTCGAGCGACACTTGGGCTTACAGCGGTGCCAAAAGAGGGCTGGACAGGGCTGAAAAAGCCCATGAGGTCTGCAGTTGGGTTGCTTAATTCTAAATTTGGGGGCTGGTTACACGGTGAAATTGCTGGGGCGGTGGAGGCGCTGGAGTTGGGGTTGACAGGTGGCGTCATTGCTAGTGGTAGGTTAAAGATGGGTTGGTTGGCGAGTAGGTTGGGCTGTGAGCGTCGATGGTATTGAGAGATAGGGAAAAGGACTGATGATGATGAGCTGAAGTAGGCGGATGATGGAGCGGATGGGTTCAAACGTGTAGTAGCAGTATGAAAGAATTGGTGGAGATGGAGCGATGGTCTTCATGACAGCTACAGGGGTTGTATCAGTGGAGGGATAGGCAATAGAGGAGCTAGATTCTTCAAAGGAAATGAAAGAAAGGCAGGAACAGAAGGGGTTGGGGGAATGATGGAGTAAGAGGGAAAAAATAAATAAAGGTAGAGATGCAAAGGAGGGGATCAGTGGATGGCGTGCGAGAGAAGCTTAAGACGGGGGGGGGTCAAAGTCAAAGAAAAATATCTACTCAATCAATGCTTGGTCCCCTTAATTCTTTCATCCATGCTAATCCCACAAATAGACAGTTTTGGACAACAAAAATGGCCATTCTCTCTCCCATCCGAATTTCTTTCCTTTTTTCCGAAATGTTCGTAATTCAATTTTTCCGAAAAATCCTGGGCTCACTGAAAATTTCTCGAATGATGAGACAACGTTCCTAGAATAAATCGTGACATGACAGAACTTTCAATTTTTGAAATTGGGTTCAATTTTGTGGTTAATATCAACCGGGCGTGATTTTACCGTGACCTAACCTATTAGGTAGCTTTTTGAAATTTTTAGCGCATTTGACCCGTGGTTGATTATTTTCGAGCCACATTGTGCATCTTTGACCCATTGGCAGCTCTCAATTGTTGTGAAAATCTCAAGATTTTAAATATGAGCACAGGACACAGAAACGATAGAAAAATTAGTTTAGTGCCGTTCGATAAAAATTTTGCAATTAGATAGAATCACCCACACTTTAATCACATGCCTCTTTCGAATCGGCCTATCTCCGACCTCTGACAATTTTGACGGTGGCGTATTGACTCTTGCAGATTAGCACAGTCGAGCAGTCAATTTCTAGTCGAATTCTCAAGTTTATTGCATTAAAATCCCTTAATGGCTTCACTAGATAAATTAGTTATCTCGTGAGTGATCAGCTCAAATAAAAAGACTATAGGCGCGTCGATGAAAAGCCCAACTCATTCAATTGAAAACAAAATTAGAATTTCAGGCTGTCACAACTCTTCCCCTCTTATAAAAATTTCATCCTCAAAATTTGAACCATTACAATGCTTAAACAAAAAGGTGGGGGTATTGTCGTCTCATCGAATTTTCACTTTCCCAGGTTGCTCCTTCTGTCCCATGGTATTGGCATATCACTTTGACTAATGAGATTGTCTTGGTGCGTAGAACCTGTTCCTTCCGATCTACAATCTGAACTGGTCTCTCCACGTATGACACTCTGTCGTTCACGTCTAATTCTTCAAAATTCAACACGTGGGTCGGGTCAGGCTAAAGTCTCGGCGACAACACAAGACGATACGCTAAAGTCCCTATTCTTTCCAGAATCTCGAAGGGACCAATGTACCTCGGACTCAACTTCCCTTTCTTGCCAAAGCGCGAAGTACCCCTCATTGGTAACATCTTCAGAAAGACATGCTCACCAACTTGGAATTCCAAAGGTCTTCGACACTTATTTGCATAGCTTTTCTAATAACTCTGTGTGGTCTTTAATCTGTCCCTAATAACTACAACTGCATCCACTGACTACTTAACCAACTCTAGGCTTGTGATCTTCCGTTCTTCGACTTTATCCCAATGCATCATCGTTTTGCATGTCCTATCGGTAGCTGTTGTTGTAGGCAAACTCGACGAGATAAAGTTGTTTCTTCCAGCTTCCTTTGAAGTCTAGCACATGCGCCCTTAGCATATCCTCGAGAGTCTGAATCGTCCTTTCAGACTGGCCATCTGTCTGTGGATGATATGCCGTACTGAACTGCAGCTTTGTTCCTAAGGCAATTTGTAAACTTTTCCAGAAGGCTGCCGTGAACTTCAGGTCTCGATCAAAAGTAATTGTCAATGGTACTCCATGCAGACGGACTATTTGACGCATGTACAACTTTGCATACCTATCCAAAGCAGTCATTTTGTACGGTAATGAAGTGAGCCAACTTCGTCAGTCTGTCAACCACGACCCATATGGAATCATTACCCCTCAGACTCCTCGGTAAGCCCATCATAAAGTCCATTGTGATGTGTTCCCACTTCCACTTCCTTCTTCATCCTCTACTTAACCCTTCCATGAACTGTCTATAATAGCCTACCAATCCCAAAAAGCTTCTGATCTCTACCACGATCATTGGTCTTGGCCAGTTGATCACTGCTTCAATCTTGGTTGGGCCCACGGAGATTCCTTCACCTGAAATCACGTGACCTAGGAAAGCCACATGAGTCGACAAAAACTTGCACTTGCTGTTACACTTAGAACATCTAAGAGCACTTCAGCCAATAGGTTTTGCAAGGACTTTCTTAAAATGATTTTTGTAAAATGTTTTTGCAGGTTTTTGTTTAAGTCTCTCTTTTACGGAAATAGTCGCATTACTCATATCAGTCCAGACTTGTTAAAATAGGGTATTTGAGTTGTAAGATTTTTCTCTAATTTTTCCGATCCATTTGAAAAACTTTTAGAAATATCTGATATCTCCCTTTTTAAAACAACATTTTCTTTTGAGAGACAATCGGAATTTTGTTTCAAATCATCAATTTTTTTTTCAAATTTTCAAACTTTTATTTCCAAGAAACTTCCTGTTGCCTGAGCTTAGAATTCTCCTTCTTCAGTTCAGAGATCCTTTTAAGAGATCATTTAAGATTAACGCAAAGTCCATCTATATACATAGAGACTTTAATAGGAATTTCAGTGTTACTATCCTCAATTTCTTTGTTAGAGTCTGAATCAGTGTACGTTTCTAATTCTGAGTCTGTCTCTAAGTGAGCCGTTAGAAATATGTTTGCAAATTCTTCTTCGCTATCTTCACATTTGGTGTCACTCTAAGTTTCTTCTTTGAGAGCCTTTTTATATTTCTGAGTCTTCCTTTTCTTCTTTTTCAACAAGGGACAATTTAGTCTGATCTGCCCCTTTTTTCTTACATTCGAAGCATATTACTTCCCTATTATTTTCGACTTCTTCTGTAGGTTTCTTCTGGAAATTTTGCGAGCCTTGCATTTTCCAATTAAACCTTCTACCTTTTCTGTTCAGTCTTCTGAATTTCTTGATTATAAGGGCCAATTCTTCATCATCCATATCCTCTTCCGAATCTGTATCATCATAACCAATATTAGATTTTAAAGTAATTGATTTCTTACCATATGGATCTTCCTCATCATTGATCTGCTCCACTTCGTACAACTGAAGTGTGCCTATTAGTTCATCTACTGATAGAGGCATAATCCTTTGAGTTTCTTTAATTGAGGTCTTCACATGATTACAGTTCTTTGAAAGTCCATTGAGTAGTTTGTTGACTTTCATTGGTCCAGAAATTAGTTGGCCTTGATAAGTCAAACCATTCACAATCACTGTAAAGTGACTAAACATATCAGAGATAGATTCTCTAGGCTTCATTCTGAATGCTTCATAGTGTCCAAGGAAAATGTTTATTTTTGTTTCCTTCACACGGTTAGTTCCCTCATAGGTAACATGGAGTCTGTCCCAAACTTCTTTTGTTGTTTCACAAGAAGAAATTCGGTTATATTCAGTAGGAGACAAAGCATAGTATAGAGAATAGATTGCTTTTGCATTAAGAGTCTGTCCCTTGGTAATTTTAGCTTGAGTTGATTCATCAGCATTGATCACTTCTTTCCCTCTGTCTGAAGCTGATGTTGCTTTAGGATTAATTCCTTTTTAACAACATCCCACTGCAACGGATCTCTAGATTTGAGAAATGTCTTCATCTTGTTTTTCCATATGTTGTACTCCTTTCCATCGAAATAAGGAGGTCTGTTCTTGCTTTGTCCCTCAACCAATCTTGGAGCCAAAATACTAGCCATAGAAGATCTTTAGCTTTAGAAGTAAAAACAATTCAAAAAAGTAAGCACACAAGCTCTGATACCAATTGAAAGGGCTAGTAGAACACCTAAAGGGGAGAGAATAGGTGTGAAACAGATTTTTGCGAAATGCAGTAAAAATACTCTACTTTTAAACTGAGTCTGATTGACTACAAACTTTGCAGAAGGATTCAGACTTTAATAACTATCTCAAAGCACAAAAGTAAATCACAGCAAATAAAGTAAAGGAGTTTAGGGAAGAGAAAAAAAACACAAGGTTTATAGTGGTTCGGCTTAGATCAAGCCTACATCCACTCTCCACGCTGACAGTCTTCTGGCTGTATTCCACTATGAATCGAAAGAGAATGTTACAGCACTCTGATCCCGACTTTTCAGTGAGGTGTCTCTACTACTCTCATAGGATCACTCTCTAGAATTTCTCACTTTTGAATACAAGTTTAAGCACTAAAAGTTGAAGGACAAGAGAATTCGAAGCTTCAAACTTTGGAATTCTTCTTTCCTATTGTCTTTGAATGACTTGAAAAATCCCTTTAAATACTCCTCCATGTCTTGTTGACCGTTGGCACTTTCCAGAGAAATTCTTCCAATCAACCCGTTGGACAAAATCAATCAAGGAGATCTCAAGCCGTTTGAAGATCAAGATGAAAGCCCATCAATCCTTTCGCCCACACAATCAAGATCTTGGTTTCCATAAGTAGATTCTTTCCAAATAAGACTACCTTCCAAAAATGATTCGCTTCTTCGAAATTGATTCCAATTAGGATAACCAATATGGTAAGTGATATTTCCAACCAGAAAGCTTGATATATCTTGTACGTACTAAAACCTTGAAGAAAATAATCCCGAGTTTCATTAAATCTTCATTCTTGTGTTCAGTCTGGAATTTGTCAGAGTGGGCAAACTTTTGATGTAAGATAGTCTTTGACACAGAAGTCTGGCAATCTTCAAAATAGAACATAGATAAGTTTTGTTAGTTTCAAAACATCAAGGAATTTTCTCCAACAATCTCTCCCTTTTTTATAGTGACAAAACTTTCCTGCAGATTTAAAACTTATATCCTGCAAAACAATACCTTAGCAGTACTTGATAACTTATAAAAATAGATTGTTATAGATCTGGATAACATCGATTCTGCAACCATAGAAAACACATTAATCTCGTTAATTTTGACAAAGATTCAACCCAAATCCATAATCAATCCACAACCACAAAGGTTACTGCAGAATATAAAAGTTTCAACACAAATAGTTCAATCAAATCGAACAAGTTCAAACAAATCAAATCTGCAAAAAGTTCAAAATAGTTCAAATCTGCACTCATTCTCTCCCTTTTTGTCAACGGCAAAAAGAAAGAGAAATTCAAAAGAGAATTAAAAAGATAAATATAATCAGGGTTGTCTAGGTACTCGAACAAGTCGGAAATCCCCCATCGACTGCGCTGCTTCCTCAAGTTTCTGCTTCCTCAAGTTTCTGGTACTGATGATAAACATTCTCGACTTTGGCTACAGTCTGTGAAACTTGTTGATTCAGGGTTTGAACTTGAGTGTCTAGAGACTGTACCTTGCCCAGTGGGAAAATCTGAAGTAGATCTCAAGGAAGTATGAAGCTTATGCATCTCAACCTTCATGGCATATTGCTGAGCTTTAACCTCCAAAAGGAGCTCTACTATGCTTTGATAGTCTACATTAGGTTCAATCTGAGCACTAGCTTCAACGAAATGAATTCTTGGAGAATTGAGAAATGAGGGAACATCAACTTGATCGAGGGCAGTTTGTCTTGCACCCTGACTTGGAGTAGACTCTTCAACCTCAACTTCAGGAAACTGAGAAGCAAAAACATCTTCGAGATCTGCAAGAGATCTACTGATGCCATCACTCGCAATGTCTTGTACATGAAAAAATGGGGTAGTATGAGAAAGAGAGAAACGCATCCCATTGCATATTGCCCACATGATTCTTGCCTCAAATCTTGAAACATCAGTTTTGGAGGCTGCCTTGGGTCTAATGCAGTTGATGACAATTTTGTGCAATAGAATGTTAGATGCTGGCAATTGAGAGTAAGTGATACCTCCACTTGGCAATCTGTCCTTTACCAGGAATCTAGTGGCTTGAAAACCACATCTTTCCACTCCTAGAATATCGGCTAGAATGTCAACATCCATAACAAAAGCTTTATCACAAAAAGTAAACTGAATGTGATTCTGGTCAAGGAAAGACAGATTTGAGTAGAAGTATCTGTCAAATATGGATAAGCTACAGCCGTCTCAGCACAGAACTTTTCTAATTGAAGGATGGCCAACTTTTCCCTTAAGTTTAATTGAGTCCAGGAAGTCAACATCTATTGTTTAAGGGTTTATCACCCCTCTATTCAACATATGAGCATAAACCCTTTTATGCTCCTTAGAACGAAACAGTTTCGTTCTTTCACCAGGCACATCAGCAGCCACATCCATCTTCGGTTGAAAATTTGAAAACATCCACTCATCATCATCCTTATTTTCAAGCTAATTCTCATAACTATATCTAGGATCAGAAGGAAAATGCAGAAAAGCTTTTTCTGCCCAACCCTTTGGTGCCACTCCTATTCTTTCCATGGCTCTTAAGAAAATAGTTTCATTCCCATGTCCATGACTTTTCAGAAAATCAGTGATAAACGACATTGGAGTACCACCCTATTTCAAATAACCATAATGCTTGTAAAGAACTTGGGGTGTCAAAACTCGGAGAGGAACCGCGTCTTGTTCAACTTCTTCGTCCAAAGGTTGACAAGGAGAGTTATGAGGAGAGTCTTCTCCAATAAGATCAAAATGGGTCGGCCCTTCTCCCACATTTCGAGGCCCTTAACTTGTGATCCGAGAAGATTTCCTTTGGTGTGACATGGATGCAAACTTTGAAGATTCCGAAGACATGTTCGAGTGAAGAAAAGATTGAAACTTGCAGAGGAGTTTGAGAGTAAAAATAGAGAGAGAGAGAGAGAGAGAGAGAGAGAGAGAGAGAGAGAGAGAGAGAGAGAGAATCGATATTCTAGGGTTTTGAAAAGATGTGCTTGAGAGAAATACTAGAAAGTATTCAAAGAAAATGAAATGTCACAACGAAAGGGGGTATATTAAGCGTCATAAGGAAAAATGCATTTTCAAAGTGATGGTTTTAATTATTAATGTGATGGGTCTAAGTTGGCCCGTTCGCCCATGTTGGGCCTCAAAGCTCAGCCCACAATATTAGGGCCCATGGATGGAGGGATATGATGAAGGGACACGTTTCCTTTTGGAGGGAACATATTTAAGGGAGAAAAGAGAGGGAGGAACGTACCTTTTGGCATAACGTATGTCCCTCCTCCCTCTCTCCCTCAAAAACGCTTCAAAAGAAAAACAGTAAGCAAAAAAGGCGACGCCATCTTCCCTTCAAAGCCAATTGACGTCATCAGATCGAAAGGGATCGGTTTCTCTTCCTCATATCGGCGTTGGTGTTTAATCTGTGGCTAACAAGGTACGCTTGATTCCGTGGTGTGCTTTAGGATCGGTGATGCATGTGTTTTTCCCGTGCTCGTCTTTCGCACAAGTTTAGGGGTTCGATTTAGTGTCAAATCCGATTTTCGGGAATCCGACGTTCCCAACATTGGTATCAGAGCCATAGTTCTTGTTTCCCGATCCTTTTTCCATATTTTCCCGACCCTTTTCATGTTTATGGATGATTTCTTATTAATTTTCGTGAAATTAATCGGCCGACACTGATTAAGGCAGAAAAATCCCGACACCCGAGCACTGTTCATCCATTTTTTTAAGTTCTGTAACTCAAAATCGATTTCTGATGGCGTTGGATGGAAGGTCTCATCGAGACGAGCGCGATGAGTGGCGGAACGCCGCCAAAGGCCGTTGGACGTGCCCCCACGTGCAGCCGGAACGAATCGATGCATGTGCGCCTGCGTGGTCGCTGGCGCGTGCGAGGCACGCGTCAGCTGACGTCATCATGACGCCAGCTGCACGCGTGCTGCACGTGCCGGTCAGTCCGTTCGACCCAGCCCAACCGGCCCAACCGGCCCGACCGACCCGACCAGTCCGTCCGATCCGACCGGCCCATCCGACCGGTCCAACGACCCGACCCAGCTGACCGTTGACCATTGACCGTAGACTTTAATCGTTAACTTTGACCGTTGACCAAAAAAAAAAAGGAGGAAAAGAATGTGTTTCTTTTTCAATTAAGTCTATGTGTATTATATGTGATCCCTTATTTGTTCTGCATTTGTTGTAGGAATAATGCCTCCCCTTAGGTTGCACACACCTATTCGCGCAATTAACGATGAACAAAAGGAAATGCTTTCTAAGTTGATAGCTGAGCTGACTGATCATCGATGGGAGAGTGGTGACCTAATTGATCACGTCCTTGAAGTCAACAGGAAAATTCAAAAGGTCATATGGAATGGTCGTCCATTGCCACAGTTTGAGATGGTGCGATTTTTCATGAACACATTTCCACTAGAATGGCAAGGAGTGTTGAATCGTATATGGGATGTCAACAAAGCCGCTTCATATAGGAAAATTGTGATGGATTTTATAGATGATTATTACTGGATTGTTACAAGGGAAAAGATCAAGAAATTGAACAAAATAGGATATTTCCCAATTCGTGTATTGACTTGGTGTTAGATGTATTGGCTGGCCTTTGTTAAGTGTACTTTGTGAACACCTTATGTAATGTTTACTACCTGATTGTTGTTGATGTAGCAACTAATATGTTAGTTGTATTATGTGAAAGCATTATTATTCGTTTGGATGTCAAATATTATTTGCTTTCTGTTATTGTTGATTGTTGTGGGTAGTTCATAGAAGTTTTTATAGCTTCATAGAATTTATTTTGCATAAGACAATTATATTAATGATAATTTCAAGTTAGGATTTTTGGAGGATGATTGGAAACAAAGTGACCTTTTGATTCTGAAACCTTACTTGAAATTGTTCATTAATATGATGGGTCTGTGCAAAATTGATGCATAAATGATAGGCATTAATTATTCGTGCATATATGTCTGATGTGTTCAGATCAATGGTTTCAGCCACAAAGAGCATAGTTGCCGATCTGAACAAAGGTGAAAAGCTCAATGGCGATAACTATGAAATCTGGCACATGAAAATCCGATATGTGCTTGAAGAGCAAGAGGCACTAGAAGCTCTTAACCTGACTATGGTAGAACATAAAGAAGGAAACACTGCGCAGCACAAGAGAGATAAGGAAGCATTTGCTGCATGGAAAAGAAAGAACTCTCTTGCTCGCATTAC
This sequence comes from Eucalyptus dawsonii, assembly GCA_016097615.1. Classification (NCBI taxonomy): domain Eukaryota; kingdom Viridiplantae; phylum Streptophyta; class Magnoliopsida; order Myrtales; family Myrtaceae; genus Eucalyptus; species Eucalyptus dawsonii. The sequence goes on from CM027873.1 coordinate 33,043,657, forward strand.
GTTGCTGAGTAGCATGGACAATGACGTCATACGAGAGTTCAGGCGTTTTGAGAATGCCAAGGAAATGTGGGAAGCATTGGTAGCAAGATTTGGTCATACTTCAGTAACCAGACTAAGGTAGCTCACTATTAGGTTTGACTTTTATAAGAAGCCTCATGGTCAGACCATGAAGCAACATCTTAGAAAGATGTCAAACATGATTAATGAGCTGAAAGATGATGGCCATGTCCTGACTGATAAGCAGCAAGTGCAAGTAGTGATTCGTTCATTGCCTCAGAGTTGGGAGCATATGAAGGTGCACCTGATCCATAATGAAAATATCAAAACCTTTGAGGATGCAATGCGTCATCTTGAGCTGGAAGAGGACCCCCTCTTGGCGGTTAAGCCGGAAGCTGAAATCTATCATGCTAGTTCTAGCTCACATGGAGCTTCAAGCTCTAAGCGCAAACGTCCTAACTGGTTTGATAAAGGGAAAGGCAAGGAAGCAGGTCCTTCAGGGAAGAAACCTAAGCTTAACCAACATGAAAGAAGAAAGCGTCCTCGAATGAAGAAGCTTACAAGGTAAAGTGTTACAATTGTGATAAGAAGGGTCACTATGCTCGCGACTATCGTGAGCCAAATAAGGTATACACCCCTTGTACTTTTCAGAACTTTGCTTTTGTGTCGAGTTCTGTATTCTTGCCTGAGTCTAATCCTTTGTGGATTGTAGATTTAGGAGCGACAGACCATGTAGCAAAGGATAGAGGATCCTTCGTGGAATTCCGACGAGTACCAACTAGAACTAAGTGGGTCTATGTGGGAAACAACTCCAGAGCTGAAGTAAAAGGAATTGGCACCTACCAACTGAACATGCATGGTGGACACACTTTAGTGTTGGTTAAGTTAGGTTTTAATATGAACTTTCATAATAGATGTGTGGATTTGTTTTTAGATACAAATTTCTATGGTTGTGGTTATTTTCTAGATGGTTTCATTGTATTAGATATTGACTATGTTAATGCAAATGTTTGTCATTTCCTTCTCACGTCACCTAATTCATATGATAATGATGTGAATGTATGGCATGCTAGACTTGGTCATATTGGCCAACAACGCATGATAAACTAGCCAAAGAGGGCTTGTTGGGCAGCATTGAAAAAGTCGATTTGCCCATATGTAAGCATTACCTAGAAGGGAAAATAACAAGGAAACCATTCGGAAAAGGTAAAAGAGCTGAATTTCCTCTGCATTTAATCCATTCTGATGTATGTGGTCCAATGAATGTGAGAGGAAGGCATGGGGCTATTTATTTCATCACTTTTATAGATGATTATACTCGATTCGGATATGTCTATTTGATTTCTCATAAATCTGAAGCATTAAGTTGTTTCAAAAGGTTTATGAACTTGGTAGAAAATCAATTAGACAAGAAAATAAAAGTATTAAGATCCGATCGAGGTCGAAAATATTTATCTGATGAGTTCAGAAAATTATGTGATGAAAAAGGAATAGAAAGACAGTTGTCTATTCCATATACTCCTTAACAAAATGGTGTTGCGGAAAGAAGAAATAGAATGCTACTGGAAATGGTTAGGTCCATGATGGTGCATGCTAACTACCTATCACCTTTTGGAGTGATGCGTTGTTAATTGCTGCCTATATACTTAACCAGGTGCCTTTCAAATCAGTTACTTCCACTCCATATGAGTTAAGGACAGGTAGAAAACCGGACTTAAGTTTTCTTGAGCCATGGGGTTGTGCTGCCTTTACTCATGAATCCTCTCACAAGTTTGGAAAATTGGGTCTTAGAGGAAAGAAAAGTATTTTCATAAGATACTCTAAACACTCGAAAGGATATGTGTTCATAGGTGAGCAGGAAAGTGGGAGTATAACTGAATTTGAATCATGGGATGTCACATTCTTAGAGGATGAATTTCCTAAGAAGGGCGAAATAGGGGAAGATTACTCTCTATTTGAAACCTTGGATCAAGATAATGATACTAGTGGAGTTCGTCCAAGTGGGAGTAATATGAGAAATGATGAATTGAATTAAACTCATTTTCAATTACAACCACATGATGAGACGACATCATCATTATCTAATCCTAGTGGAAGCATAATGGGGAATGATATGCAAAATGTACAATCTCCTATATGGCGAACAAGTCGCCAAAGTATTCCCCGTCGACATTTTGACATTGAAGGGGAAACTTTTATGATTGCTCCGTAAGACGAAGATGAGTCAAGAAATATTAATGAGGCTTTGAATTGCCCTAGTAAGGAAAAATGGATTCATGCAATGGAAGAGGAGATTGAGTCAATGAAGTCAAACCAAGTTTGGGAACTCGTTGATCTTCCAAAGGGACGCAAAACTATTGGGAACAAGTGGGTTCTCAAAATAAAGCAAAAAGCTAATGGCTCAATAGAAAGGCATAAGGCTCGCCTTGTGGCGAAGGGGTATAATCAACAAGAAAGAATTGATTATGGAGAAACATTTTCTCCTGTAGTAAGATTTACCTCGATTCACATTATTCTAGTAATAATGGCTAGTATGGATCTTGAGTTATATCAAATGAATGTAAAGATTACTTTCCTCAATAGAGAATTAGAGAAAGAAATATATATGGAACAACCTGTTGGTTTCATTAAAGAAGGCAAAGAAGAAAAGGTATGTCGACTTTTGAGATCGATATACGGCCTTAAGCAGTTATCGAGATAATGGTATATACGTTTTCATAATGCCATAATCGCATAAGATTTTACAATGATAGATGAGGATCATCGTGTATATATCAAAAGATCCAATGATCAATTTGTGATCATATCATTATGTATTGATGATTTATTAATTGCCGGAAGCAATAGGGAGTTTGTAAATACTGTGAAGAGTTGGTTATCTTCTAACTTTGAGATGAAAGATATGGGTGAGGCTGCATACATTCTTGGAGTTAAGATTTCAAGAGATCGCTTGAAGAGATCGTTATCTCATTCGCAAGAAACATATATAAATAAGGTTCTTGAACGATTTCATATGCAAGATTGTAAACCCATAGACACTCCTACTGCAAAAGGTGAAGGATTGAGCCATAGACTGTGTCCAAGGACTCCACAAGAAAAGGAACAAATGAAACATGTTCCTTATGCTAGTGCTGTTGGGAGCTTGATGTACGCTATGATGTGTACAAGACCTGACATATGTTTTGCAGTTGGAATGCTGAGTAAATACCAATCCAACCCAGGTCAAGCGCATTGGAAGGCCGTTAAGAGAATATTAAGGTATCTAAATGGAACTGCTGATTATAAGTTGAATTACCAAGGAAATGATCTGCGACTCAAAGGCTATTCAGATGCTGATTGGGGAGGAGATTTAGATGAAAGAAAATCTACCTTTGGATTTGCTTTTCTTACTGAACAATGGCGCCATATCATGGAGTAGTAAGAAGCAAACGTGTATAGCCTTGTCCATGATGGAAGCTGAGTTCGTGGCATTATCAGCAGCGGTACAAGAGGGAGTTTGGCTTCAGAGATTTTTCGATCATTTAGGTGTTATTGAGAAAGCTGCAAATCCATTATTGGTTAACTATGATAGTCAAGCAACTATAGCATACACCAAAGATCCAAAATATCATGGTAAGACCAAACATATAGATACAAAGTATAACTTTGTCAAAGATATGGTTGCACGAAAGGATGTGAACTTACAGTACATATCTACGCATAGAATGGTAGCTGATCTTATGACAAAGCCAATACCTAGAGATGTGTTTTGTAGTCATGTAAAATCTCTAGGATTGCGTAGAGTCTAATGTACTGGATATTGTGATTTCCTTGTGTTGTTCACATCAATGAACTTGTGTTTTTTCTTTGTTAATGCCTATGAATCTTTGTTTGATCTTTATGCATCTTAATGCTCAGTGCATTACTTTAAGTTGAGAAAGTATGTTAGACAGATATAAGATTGGCCCACTCACATGGGTAATCGCTTCTATTTACTATGTGATAAATAGATATGAGATGGTTTTTAAGCTTATTATCTAGGTGATAATCGAGAGCTCAAGCTTAAAATATATTTGTCGCCTTAACTTAGTGTTAAGATGAGGACATAATACTTACTATGTCCGAAAGTAAAATAACCCACATATTTTACTTTATCTGTCTATGATGCTAGATGTGAGTTCTGATGAATTTTGTGAATGAGTAGATATGTGAACTCAAGTTAGACATTGGGTATGTCTGAACTATCATATGTGCGGTATTGAAGGTGTAGACATATGCTCCATGGGAAAGGAGTTAATACCGTAATACGTATTTCATACTACGTATGCATGAGACGACCAATAAGAGTAGCAAAAGTTTGATCTCAACTTTTATGCCGTGTGAGATCTTGAGAAAAAGAGTTTCTTAATTTTAGTGCCCTTATAACTCTTACTTATTCTTAAGATTTCTATTTAGTGTTTACTATCTTAGGATGTTACCAATGGTCACGAGTTGATTCGATCTAATGGGACATTTCTAGAAAAGCAAGTTAAACTGAAATTGAGAGTTTGAAGGAAAGAGGAAGATCAAATTTGTATTCACTAGTCGATCAATTATGACTGTCTTTGGGATAATCATAATTGTGAATACAATATATATATATATATATATATATATATATATATATATCATTGTTTAAAAGAGATCAAGAGAGATATAAATGTGTTCGATCGATCTAGGGTACTCCATACTAAATCTACTCAAAGTGTGAGGCCCATTATGAGTTGCTATATATTCCTAACAGATGTATAGCAACGAGCTCTCAAAGTATGTTGGTCGCACGAATTATTCACCAGTATGAATGTTAAAGAGAGGTAAAGAGAATCCTGTTCGGCCCACCATGTGCGAGTGGGAGATGATGGTTTTAATTATTAATGTGATGGGCCTAAGTTGGCCCGTCCGCCCATGTTGGGCCTAAAAGCCCGGGCTATAATATTAGGGCCCATGGATGGAGGGATATGATGAAGGGACACGTTTCTTTTTGGAGGGAACGTATTTAAGGGAGAAAAGAGAGGGAGGAATGCACCTTTTGGCATAACGTACGTCCCTCCTCCCTCTCTCCCTCAAAAACGCTCCAAAAGAAAAACAGTAAGCAAAAAAGGCAATGCCATCTTCCCTTCAAGGCTAATTAACGTCATCGGATCGAACAGGATCGGTTTCTCTTCCTCATATCGACGTTGGTGTTTAATCTGTGGCTAACAAGGTACGCTCGATTCCGTGGTGTGCTTTAGGATCGGTGATGCATGTGTTTTTCCCGTGCTCGTCTTTCGCACAAGTTTAGGGGTTCGATTTAGTGTTAAATCCGGTTTTAAGGAATCCGACAAAGCAAATTTTAAAAAGGTAATTGCTAAAATTCAAAATCCGAAAATTACCAATAAAATAGTAATTTCTAAAAATAAAATAGGTAAGCGACGATTCATATAATCATACCTTTTCATTCCAAAAATTAAAATTCCTGGATTCAAGATTCTCAACTGAAGTAGTTTCTTGAAGTTCTGAGTCGACCAACTTTAGACTTTAATCGATAGGAGAGATAATATTTAACTTGTTGTGAATAGAATCAAATTAGTTTTTCTCCAACGATTTTGTGAAGATGTCTGCCAGCTGATTCTTTGAATCAATAAATTGAACCATAATCTCGCCATTCTGGAGATGATCTCTTATAAAATGGTATCGAATCTCTAAATGCTTCACCTTTGAATGAAGAATGGGGTTTTTGGTGAGATTGATAGCATTTGTGTTATCACATCTAATCTCTGTGCAGGATTCTTGTAGTTGAATCTCCAAAGTCTCTTAGTTGTTGTCTTATCTAAAGAATTTGAGAACAACAACTTCCAACAGGTTTTATAAATATTTTCTGAAAATGATTTTTGTAAAATGTTTTTGTAGGTTTTTGTTTAAGTCTCTCTTTTACTTTAGGAAAATCAATTAAGGAAACAGTCTCATTACTCATACCCAGTCTAGACTTGTTAAAATAGGGTATTTTAGCTGTAAGAATTTTCTCTAATTTTTTTGATACATTTGGAAACCTTTTTGAAATATATGATATCTCCCTTTTTAAAACAACATTTTCTTTTGAGAGACAATCAGAATTTTGCTTCAAATAATCAAAACTTCTTTTCAAATTTTCAAACTTTTCTTTCCAAGAAACTTCCTGTTGCTTGAGCTTAGAATTCTCCCGATTCAGTTCGGAGATCCTTTTAATAGATGATTTAAGATTAACACAAAGTTCATCTATATACATAGAGACTTTAATAGGAATTTCAGAGTTACTAACCTTACTTTCTTTGTCAGAGTTCGAATCAGTGCCCATCTATGATTCTGAGTCTGTCTCTAAGTGAGCCACTTGACATATGTTTGCAAATTCTTCTTTCCTTTCTTCACATTCAGTGTCACTCCAAGTTTCTGCTTTGATAGCCTTTTCGTATTTCTCAGTCTTCCCTTTCTTCTTTTTCAACAAGGGACAGTTTGGTCTGATATGCCCTTTTTTTTTTTTTTTTACATTCCAAGCATATTACTTCCCTATTATTTCCAGCTTCTTCTGTAGGTTCCTTCTAGAAATTCTGCGAGCCTTGCTTCTTCCAATTGAACCTTCTACCTTTTATGTTCAGTCTTCTGAATTTCTTGATCATAAAAGCCAGTTCTTCATTATCGATATCCTCTTTTGAATCTGTATCATTAGAATCAATATTAGATTTTAAAGCAATTGATTTCTTACCTTTTGGATCTTTCACATCATTGATCTGCTTCACTTCATATGACTGAAGTATGCCTATTAGTTCATCTACTAATAGAGGCATAATCCTTTTGTTGGGGAAAACTTTCTTATTTGTTTTGAAGCTGACAAAATGTTTCCATCAATCTAGTCTGAAGAGCAGACTCTATCGTCAAAGTCTGAAGATCTCCAGACTCAAGATTTAAAGTCTGCCCCCACTGATAGTTTCCAAACCGATGAAGAAAAGTATTATCCATTGAAGAAGACTTATCTAGATGCGAGTATATCTTTAAGGATTTGATTCGTACGGGTGAAGAAGATCTCACGGCTGGAGATGGCATCTCGAGATCAATTATTCGTATTGAAATTAATTCAAATAATTAGATTGATTAATTGGTGAAGTATACTCGGAAGGTTCTACTTATGGAAACCTAAATCCTGATTGTATAGGCAAGCAAGATTGGTGAGCTATCATCACACTTCTTAAATAACTCGAGATCTCCCTAATTGATTATATCCAACGGGTTGATTAGAAGAACTCTTTTGGAAGGTGTCAATGGTTATGAAGGCATGGAGGAGTATATAAGGAAGACGCTCAAGTTATTTGAGTGTGAGCGTGAAAGAAAAATTCCAAAGTCCGAAGCTCCTTGTTCTTTGTTGTTTCAATTGTTGAGCTCAAAATGTACTCAAAAGAGAGATTAAACACTTGTAAGACCTTGAGGAAGTGTAGCAAAGTCTATACACTGTGGAATCAAGGACGTGAGACCATAAAATCTCTTTTTGGTTCTTCGTGAAATCCAACCGGTGGGCTGTTAGTGCGGGAGAGTAGACGTAGGCTTGGTCTAAGCCGAACCACTATAAACCTTGTGTTTTGTTTCTCTATCCCTAATCTCTTTACTTTAATTCGTAGCTCTATATAATTGTTTATAGTCTTTTACATTTTCAGTCCTTCATTCTTAAAAGACGATTTAATTTGTTAAGTTTTGCAAAAACGTTTTTGATCACCTATTCAGCCCCCTCTAGGTGCTCTTACTATTCTTATCAATTGGTATCGGAGCTTGTGTGCTTATTTAATTGAAGTGTTTTTACTTCTGAGTTAAAGATCCATGACTAGTATGTTAGTTCCAGGTTTGGTTGAAAGCCAAAGCAACACTAGACTACCTTATTTCGATGGAAAGGAATACAGTATATGGAAAAACAAGATGAAGGCATTCTTAAGATCGAAAGATCCTCTGGAGTGAGATGTGATAGAAAAATGAATCATTCCTAAAGCTACATCCGTCTCAAAGAGGGGAAAAGAAGTTGTAGAGGCTAGCGAGATGACTCAAGAAGAGATAACCAAGAGACAAGCTCTTGATGCAAAAGCAATTTACTTCTTATATTGTGCGTTATCTCCTACTTTGTATAACAAAATATCTTCTTGTGAAACGGCTAAGGAAGTCTGGGATAGGCTACACATTACCTATGAAGAAACTAATTGAGTGAAAGAAACCAGGATCAATATTTTACTTGGACAATATGAAGCCTTTAAGATGAAACCAGAAGAATCTATCTCTGACATGTTTAGTCGTTTTACAAAAATCATAAATGGTCTAGAGTATCAGAGTCAACCAATCTCAAAACCTATGAAGGTTAACAAATTGCTGCGTGGACTTTCCAAAGATTGGAATCACGTAAAGACTTCAATAAGGGAAACACAAAGGATCATGCCGCTCTCCGTAGATGAATTGGTTGGCATACTTCAATCCTATGAAGTGGAGCAAATCAATGAAGAGAAAGATCCCAAAAGTAAGAAGTCGATTGTCTTAAAATCTAATGATCACTCTGATGTTACAGACTCTGAATAAGATATGAACGATGAAGAGCTAGCACTTATGATAAGAAGGTTTAGGAAACTGAACAAAAAGGGAAGAAGATTCAATTGGAAGAAACAAAGCACTCAAAAGTTTCACAACAAATCAACTGAGGATGATGAATCCAATAAAGCTGTGATTTGCTTTGAATGTAAGAAAAATGACACATTAGACCCAATTGTTATTTGTTGAAGAAAAAGAAAGGAAAAGCTGAGAAATATAGAAAGGCTCTCAAAGCAGAAACATGGAGTGATACTGAATGCGAAGAGAGTGATGATGATTATGTCAATATTTGTTTAATGGCAAAATCAGAATCATACTCAGACTCGAGACGTCTGAGTCAGACTCGGATATCGAAATCGAGGTAAGTAATTTAAAAATTCCTACTAACGTCTTAAAATATATTGATGAACTTTGTCTTAACCTCAAAACTTCTCTTAAGAGGATTTCCGAGCTAAAAAGAGAGAATTCTACACTAAAGCAACAGGAAAACTCTTAGAACGAAAAGTTTGAAAATTTAGACAAATTTTTTGCTGTTTTAAAAGAAAATGCATACTCTCTTTCAAAAGAAAATACATGTTTAAAAAATGACATTTCAAATATTTCAAAAAGGTTTTCAACAGGATCTGAGAAATTGGAAAAGATTCTTTCAGTACAAAGATCTTACTTTAACAAATCAGGCTTGGGAATGACTTATGAAACCATTCATCTAATTAATTTTCCAAAAGTAAAAGAAAAAAATCAAACAAAGACCTACAAAAGCCTTTTATAGAAATCATTTCAAAAAGTCTTTGTAAAACCTGTTGGCCGAAATGCTCTCAAATGTTTTAAGTGTAACAACTCAAAACACTTTGAGAAAGAATGTCCTATGGTTTGGAGACCTATTAATAAGGATTGGGCAAAGACTGTAAATTGCACTAACTTTATTGGACCCAAGAAAATGTGGATACCAAAGAAAGTTTGAGTTTCCTTTTTAATTGCAGGTCACTATCAAGAAAAATGTCAAATGGTACTTGGATAGTGGTTGTTCAAGACATATGACAGGAAATTCAAGTTGTTTTATAAAGTTTGTTCAAACAAATGGAGGAAAAGTCTCTTTTGGTGGAAATAGCAAAGGAAGAATTGTTGGATGCGGAACAATAAAGATTGGAAGTCTCACAATCAACAATGTCTCCTTGATGGAATGACTAAATTACAATCTACTTAGCATAAGCCAATTGTGCGACATTGGATTCAAAATCAATTTCCAGGAAGGAATATGTTCAGGAACTAGTAAAGATTTCTCTCAATCTTTTACTAGACTAAGACATGGGAATATTTATCTTCTAGATATAAAACTAGAAAGATCTCAATGCCTAATATTAATACAAGATGAAGCGAATCTCTGGCATCAAAAGCTTGGCCATATCAACATGAAGCAAATTGCCAAGATCTCTTCCCAAAAGCTTCTTTGTGGACTCCCCAATTTGAAATATCAAAACTCTGACCCATGCACACCATGTGTATTGGGAAAATAGGTTAGAAGTTCTTTTAAACTAATAAATCAAGTTTCTACTAATCGTGTGTTGCAGCTTCTACATATGGATCTCTTTGGACCAACCAGAACTCAAAGCATTGGTGGAAAGAGATATTACCTAGTAATAGTCGATGATTATTTACGATTTACTTGGGTTTACTTTCTAGCAAGTAAGTCTGAAACATTTTCTTACTTTTCAAAATTTTCCAAGAAAGTACAGAATGAGAAATGATATGTTATTTCAAGCATACGAACAGACCATGGAGGTGAGTTCGAAAATCAAGACTTTGCAAAATTTTGTGATGAATAAGGTTTACAGCATGTTTTTTCCTCTCCATACACTCTGGAACAAATGGAGTTGTGGAAAGGAAGAATAGATCTTTGCAAGAAATGGCAAGAACTCTTTTAATTGAAAGTAGTATTTATTCTCGTTTTTGGGCTGACGCGGTTTCTATAGCATGTTATATTATTAACAGAGTATTCTTAAGGCTTATTCTAAAGAAAACTCCCTATGAGTTAATCAAAGGAAAGAAGTCAATTGTTTCTTATTTTCATGTGTTTGGTTACAAATGTTTTGTTTTGAAAAATACAAATGATCGAACTAGTAAGTTTGAAGAAAAATCAAATGAAAGAATCTTCCTTGGATATTCAACCTCCAGACAAAGCATACATAGTATTCAACAAGAAGACTCAGTCTGTGGAAAAATCTATGAATTTCAAATTTCAAGACTGTTTGCAAAATCAATTGATTCAGACTCAACCGAAGAATCCGAACTTGCTCCAAACTCTACAAAGTTTACTTCCCCTGAAGCAACTCTGACTTTAGAAAAAAAACAACGAACGGATGTTGAAGATTCAATTGAAGTAGAAGATCAACAATCTGTCAGACCAACCAAAAACTGGAAGCACGAGTCAAGTCATCCCAAAGAACTCATCATCGGTGATATTGATGAAGGGATTCGTACTAGATCTAAAAAGAAAAGAAGAGTCTAGCGTCGTGGCACTTATTTCTAAAATAGAACTCAAAAGTATAGAAGAAGCTTTAACAAACGAAAGCTGGATTGAAGCTATGTAAGAAGAGCTCAAACAGTTCAGTATTAATGATGTTTGTGAATTAACTCCTAAACCAAAAGGTAAATCTATTATTGGAGCTAAATGGGCTTTTAGGAACAAGATAGACGAAAAAGGTAAAGTGGTCAGAAACAAAGCAAGACTCGTGGCCAAATGATATACGCAAGAAGAAGAGATTACCACTAGTAGTAAGGTTAGAAGCAATTAGATTACCACTTGCTTTTGCATGTTACAAAAATTTCAGGTTATTCCAAATGAACGTCAAGAGTGCATTCCTAAATAGATTCATCCAAGAAGAAGTCTATATGGAACAACCTCATGGATTTGAAGACCCAAGGAAACCAGACTCAATATTCAGACGGAAAAAGGCTTTATATTGATTAAAGCAAGCACCTCAAGCTTGGTACAACAAGTTAAGTAAGTTTCTAATTCAAAATGGTTTTGTCAAAGGAAAAGTGGACACTACTTTGTTTATTAAAAGAGAAGGTAAACACTTTATACTTGTTCAAATCCATGTTGATGATATTATATTTGGATCATCTAACGAAATCCTATGCAAGAAGTTTTCTAAGTCTATGCAGGATGAATTCGAGATGAGCATGATGGGTGAACTATCCTTATTTCTTGGACTACAAGAGAAACAATTGAAAGAAGGAAATTTCATTCACCAAGAAAAATATGCAAAAGAACTTGTTAAAAAGTTTGGATTGGAGAATTGCAAAAAGACTGAGATACCAATGTCTAGTTCTTCGAAGCTGGACAAAGATGAATGAGGAAAAAAAGTTGACCAGAAGCTCTATGAGAGTATTATTGGTTCACTTTTCTTATCTTACTACTTCTAGACGTGACATTTTTTTTAGTGTTTGCATTTGTGCCAGATTTCAATCAGATCCTAAAGAATCTCATCTATGTGTTGCAAAACGCATCATCAAATATGTTGCAACTACCTCAAAGTTAGGTCTGTGGTATCCCAAAGAAGGAGACTTTACTCTCTTCGGTTATTCAGACGCAGATCTAGCAGGTTGTAGAATTGATAGAAAGAGTACTTCTGGCACTTGTCAACTGCTTGGTAATAGGACAGTATTATGGTTCTCAAGGAAGCAAAGTACTATAGCTCTTTCAACAGCAGAAGTAGAGTATATGGCTCTTGGAAGTTGCTGTTCTCAAATCTTATGGATAAAACAACAACCGAGAGACTTTGGAATCGAAGACTCATGCATCGAGATCAAATGTGACAACACCAACGCAATTAATCTCACAAAGAATTCAATTCTTCATTCAAGAGCAAAGCACATAGAAATTTGACACCACTTTATTAGAGATTATGTTCAAAATGGAGAAGTGATGATTCAATTCATTGACTCAAAGAATCAACTAACATACATATTTACAAAGCCATTGGAGAAAAGCCTATTTGAGCGACCCCTCGACAAGCTCGGCGCTGGCGCCAGCCGATCCAGGCCCAAGCGACCCCTCAGCAAGCTCGGCCCTGGCGCCCGCCGATTCGGGCCAAGGGGGTCGCTCGGCGAGCAACTCCTCAGCCTTCTGGGTCCCCCTGTTTTGATGCGTTGATTTTTCAATGATGCCTTGACCCTGTTCATGGTGGTCGAGTGCTTTGGTGAAGGCATTGGTTGGGTTTCATTTGCTTTTTAGGGCGGGGTATTCGATTTGGTTCCGTGGGGAGTCTCTGGTCGGAATCGATTGGTGCGGTGTGAGGATTAGTTGGGTTCATGCGGTTTCGTTTGGGGTGAGGAGTGATTTTGAGTATGAAAGGCGTGGAGAGGGTGCTAATGTGGTCCAATATGTGAATGATATAGCTCCGAGCTCGCAAGTTCTGTTTGGTGTTCTGTTTGTCAATGCTGTGAATGGCATATAGGGTTGCTGAACTAGGAAAAAGAAACGGAGGAGAGAAAAAATGTACTACTTCTTCCTCTACCGATAATGAGACACCAAGTTCTTATTTTTTTGCTTTTTTTTTTCTGAAGTTAATATGGTTATCTGGATTATCTACCCCGCCTGAATTGGTCTGGTCAATGTTCACAGGCTAATATCGTATTCGGGCCCAGGGGGTCGCTCTCGGCCTTTTAGGTCACCTTGCTTTGACGCACTGATTTTTCAGTGATGCCCATGACCCTGTTCATGGTGGTCGAGTGCTTTGGTGAAGGCATTGGTTGGGTTTCATTTGCTTTTTAGGGTGGGGGATTTGATTTGGTTCCATGGGGAGTCTCTGCTTGGAATCGATTGGTGCGGTGCGGGGATTAGTTGGGTTCGTGCGGTTTCGTTTGGGGTGAGGAGTGATTTTAAGGATGAAAGGTGTGGAGAGGGTGCTGTTGTGGTCCAAAATATTAATGATATAGCTTCAAGCTCGCGAGTTCTGCTTGGTGTTCTGTTTGTCAATGCTGTGAATGGCATATAGGGTTGCTGAACTAGGAAAAAGAAACGGAGGAGGAAAGAAAAAATGTACTAGTTCATTCTCAGCAAGTTCTTAATTTTTTTGCATTTTTCTTCTGAAGTTAACATGGTTATTTGGATTATCCGCCCCGCCTGAATCGGTCTGGTCAATGTTCACAGGCTAATATCATATTCGAGCCCGAATCGGTCTAGTCAATTGTTTTTCTTCTCTTTTTGGCCAATGTCATATTCTAATTACTTGACTTGCATGCTACACTGGATGTCGAGATTCTTTGGTTTGTATTGGATCTCCTTTCCTTTGGTAACTTCTTTCTTGATTAGATGTGGTGTTCTCCTTTTTTGTGCCCATTGACCAGACTTCTTTCTTTGAAAAAGTTATTCTCATAGTTAATACTGAAATTCTTTTCTTCTATTGGGATCTATTACAGAAAAGGCTGCAAGAGTTTGAAGCCACTTACTACTTCTCCAAGAGATACCACAGTGCTTGAAGTAAGTAATGAGTCTAATATTAGCTCTCCATTTGCGTTTAGCTCTATATAATAGATATTGACTCATAAGTTTATATCTTCCATGATAGTTTTAAGTCTCATCTCAATTAACTTATATGATGCTCAATCAAAGTTAAATGACATTCTAGAAAGAGATGTTCAATGCAAAATGGACCGAGCATTTAACCAACTTGTTGGTAAGTTTGTTGGTAGAGGAGGTACAAAAGGGAAATCGCACAACTTCTACTTTCAACAAAGCAAGGTGGAACAACATAGCAGTAGAATTCACTAAACAGTCAGGATAACAATATAACCTATTGCAGTTGAAGAATAAGGTGAACAAACTGAGAAAACAATATGGTAGTTTTAAGAAGCTCATTTCACAATTTGGTTTTGGCTGGGATAATGTGAATAACAAAATTTTTGTCGACGATCCAAGTATTTGGGACTCGCACATCATGGTATGAATTTAAGTTTCGATCATTTTGATATTATTATAGATGTAAGTTTTATAAGATTTGATTATGTTATTGACATTTGTCATTATTGTGAAAATTACAGGCTAATAATGGGTGGGCAAAATTCAAGAATGATGGATTTCCTCAATATCCCCAACTGTGCATTGTATTTGATGATACATATGCTACTAGAGAGCATGCCATAGGAAATGTCCAAGATTTGACGGTGTCAAATGAAGGTGATGGTGGTGGCAATGCAATGAGTGATCTAGAAGACTTAAGTGAACACCCCATTGATGAGGACGTTTTTACATCCGACCATACTTCAACTCCCATTCATAACCGACACAGGTTGGATAGGACTCCAAATGTCAAGAGGAGAAGAAATAGTAGCTCATTTGGTATTGCAGACACGTGCAAAGCTATACAGGACAAGCTCAAAGCTAGGTCAAGTCAATTTGGGAGTGGATCTATTGGCTCACAAGTGACACCACCACCTATAGACCCCTTCTTTATAGTAGTTGTGATTGATATCCTTGTTAATATGAATGACTTGGACAAAGATCTTTACAATAAGGCAGGGGAACGAGCATGTAATAGTGCCATATGGAGAGAGGCATTCGTCAGAACACCAGCCGAAAGGAGACATGGGCTTCTTCAATTTCTTTAGTGGATGTTGAGATGTGTTTTGTGGATTGCATGTGGTTTCACTTGATTGTGTGTTTAATTGTGGAAACCCTGTGGTTGTATGGATAAGATGGATTATTTGAAATTTTTATATTTGATTTGCTTTTACTTTAGAAATTATATTGTTGATTGTTATTGGATTATTTTCAAATTTCTTTATTAATGTTATTGTATTTGTGTGATAATATGGAAGAAGGATCAAATAGTATGTTTAATGAGCAGGTAGAATCGGTTGACCAATTCTTGGATGACGAGGATCTTGACATATTGGTAGCATGGTCATGCATGGTTGCGATGTACATGTCCATGCATATGAGAGAACCTACTAGGGACAGCAGACTATCGGGACCGGAATGGATAAGAGAGATTATTTGTGGTCATTTAGATCGAATATATGAAGCCTTCAGGATGGAGAGACATGCTTTTTTGAACCTATGTGATTTGATGAGGATAAGAGGTTGGTTGAAAGATAGTCGGTATGTTAAGATAGATGAACAAGTTGGGATATTCTTATCTTTGGTTGGTCATAATAACTCAACTAGAGATTTATCTGAGAGATTTCAACGTTAAGGACAAACAATCAGCAGATAGTTTAATTTAGTTTTGAAAGCAGTTCAGAAACTTGCAAAAAAGATTATCAAACTAGCATCATTTGATATCGTTCCAATGGAAATTCTTATGAATCCTAAGCTTGAACCCTATTTCAAGGTATAGTTTTCATATCAATTTTGCATCATCAAATATATGTAGTTGATAATCTTTTAATCTTCATAAATTCACGTGATTTTTTTTTTTCGAAATAAATTCACAGGATTACGTAAGTACTATTGATGGCACCCATATAGATGCTACTGTCCCCACGTCTCAGCAAATCCCATTTAGAGGTAGAAAAGGAACTACCACTCAGAATGTGTTATGTATTTGTTCGTTTGACATGAAATTTACTTTCGTATATTTTGGGTGGGAAGGATCTGCCAATGATTGTCGAGTGCTTTCGGCAGCACTTGAGACTCTTGAATTGCAATTTCCTTGACCGCCACCAGGTATTTAATTTGTTTATAAGAAGAAATTCATTTTATGATTGTTTCATCGTTGCATATCATAACTAATTTATATATATATATATATATATGTATGTATGTATGTATGTATATATATATATATATGTATGTATGTATGTATGTATATATATATATATATATGTATGTATGTATATATATAAACATGATAGGCAAATACTACATGGTAGATTCTGGTTATGCAGCACTCCCGGGATTTTTAACTCTGTTTAAAAAAGAACGGTATTATTTGAACGATTATAGGGGGAATGGAAGACGGCCAAGGACAGCAAAATAATTATTTAACCATAGACATTTTCTTTAAGAAATGTCATTGAGAGGTCATCTGGGGCATTAAAGAATCACTTTACCATTTTGAGACGCATGCCTCCATTTACAATTAAAAAGCAAGCACTTATTGTAATTGAATGTTGTGCTCTTCATAATTATATTCGTGACCAAGACAGGATGGACAAAAACTTTTCATGATATGGAGATCTGGAGTACCCATTTGGAACTATAGAAGAGGAGGTTGTGGATGATAAATCAAATGAGCAAGCAATAGAGATAAACATGTTTCAGAGAAGTATCACAAATCAAATGGCAAGGGATTACAATATGCCAGAGATTCCATAACTTTATGTTTCCGACTTTTGTAATATTTTTTTTAATTATTGACTTATCAAAGCCAATATTTCAAAGTTGAACAATGTGATATTGCTAGTATGAGTACCTAGAGGGGGGTGAATAGGTATACAACGAATTTTCTTGAAGATTGCACAATACTTTAGACAGTTAAAGAATTTACAATAATTAAATATCAATCGTGAGACTGAGTAAGGGAAAGAGAGAATTGAGCACTCGGTTTATAGTGGTTCGGCTTGATTCAAGCCTACGTCCACTCTTCTGCACTGACAGCCGATTGGCTGGATTCCACTATAATCAAAGAGCTGTTACAGTGTTGATCTTCCTTGAATTCTAGGTGTAGACGATCTACCACACTCTCTCAAGGTGTCACCAAATATAAACACTCTCTGTGTATACAATTTCGCTCATACAGTCTCGACTAATAATCAAGGGTCTTCAGACTCTGGAATTTTTCTATCAATCACACACTTAAAACAACTAGAACGTCTTCCTTTTATACTCCTTCATGCCATCATAGCCGTTGGCACTTACCAAAGGAATTCCTCCAATCTACCCGTTGGACGGAATCAATCAAGAAGATCATCCGAGCTATTTAAGGAATCTGATGATAGCCCATCAATCCTGTTCGCCCATACAATCAGGATCTTGGTTTCCAACAATAGAACATTCCAAGAATACTTCGTCGACCATCGGATCTTCAATCGATCTTAGATAAGAATTAAAGAATCCGAAATGATTATCCAACCAAAGAATCTTTTCCAGAGGATAGGATCGAATCCTCAACCATAGACCTCGGCTTTGGATTTCCTTCGTCACTGGATTGGAAAGACTGTCAGTGAGAACAGACTTAAGTCTTGAGTCTTGAGTCTTAAGTCTTGAGTCTTGAGTCTTGGGTCTTGAGTCTTGGATCTTGAGTCTCGAGAATACAAAGTCTTCAGACTTTAAACTGTCGGTCTCCGAACATCCAGACTTAGACTGATAGAAACGTTTTGTCAGCTTCAAAATATTCTGGAAAGATTTCTCCAACACAATGGACTAAATTAATTTATTATTCATTTATGGATAAGTTGAAGTGATGAGTTTCTCGTTAAAGTCTTTTTTTGTCTCAAAGAGTCATGTTGGTTTGAAGACTTATTTTTTTAAACGTTGGGTGTTCGGTTTTGGGGAAGGAATATATATATATATATATATATATATATATATATATATATATATATATATATATAGAGAGAGAGAGAGAGAGAGAGAGAGAGAGAGAGAGAAGAATCTTGGCTAAATTAAAATTAACATCCATCCTTATTAAATTCAAAATGGATTAGATATTTAATCATAGAAAAGTAAATATTTATTGAAAATGAGAAATCACCATGATAAAAAAAAAACTCTTATTTGAATATAAATAATATTGAAATTCTAACAAGAAAAAAATTAAAATAACAACAATTTTCGTTTTTATTTTTATCTATTTTTTATTTCTATATTTTACTTTGATTTCTTCCTATTCTGAAATATATATTTGCTATATATATAGAATACATATTTAATTTTGCATGATAATGTAGTATTTATATTTATTACATATTTTAGGTATATTAGTATAATTTATACTATGGTTTATTATTAACTATTTAATAAAAATTGATTAGTTAATATTTTTATTACTTAGTATAAATATAATAAATTAATGAGGGGTTTATGAGAATTCAATATCAAATTTACATTCATCTAAAAAGGTAATTAAAAAATAATTGGAATAGAAATTTTATACAGTTGCCAAACACATTCCTGTTCTTTTTTTATTCTAGAATCAGAAATTTTGTACAGTTACCAAACGCGTTCTTTTGCTCAGAATCAGTTCTCGAGAACAGAATAAAAAAGAATCATTTCTGATCAGAATCTACTCCCGAGAACAAAATCATTACCAAACACGCCCTAAAAGGCTTGCATGCATGTTTAATTCCCATAAATGCATGTGATTTCTAGATGAATAGTAGGGTCGATGCATGATATTGAGGGAAATCTTAGGATCACATAGAGCACCACATTAGGGACTTACAAGTGTTATTGGCCTCATGGAAACATAATTGGTCAATAATAGCTATAAGTAAAAAAAAATCAATTGGGTAGGTATCTTGAAGGGACCTGCGCATGAACAACAAAGGCCAACCCAGAGGCCCAATTATTCTTTTTGAATTGACCTCCTTTTAAGAGATTGATTTTAGTATGATGTTGTGCTTTTGTTTGTTTTAACATGTACGCTTGTTTCTTTCCATTGTATGTACCTAGTTATAGATTTCCTTAAATAAATCTATATTAGGACCCTGAAGATGGAGAAGCCATGAAGACGGTGGAGGTCGATGTCCATTCCGACCATTATTTTGTACCATTCATCCCTAACATATGTCTTGGGTTCTCATCGTCTATATAAAAGCCCGACGAGTTGCGGGTTCTCTTTTCCTCTTATCCTTTTCAATTGTGTTTCTCTTTTATATTTTCTAGGATTGCATGATAGATTTACAGCTTGCCTTGACCGTTTACTTACTGCTTCGCAATTGTCAATTCAATTGGGTGTTTCCTTTTCATTTTCTTTAGAAATAGATTGGCATGAAAATGACCAACCATGCATGATTGTTTAGTTTATGACTAACGATCGCGAAAATGTGAGAAGAAATGCATGGACACGTTAGTTAAACATAACATATTGTTTAGGTACCAAAAGGGTGTTAATAGAAATATTAGCATAATCCAAGTCCCACAACTTAGATATCTAGTTACAAAGAAATCGAGGGAACACTCCTGACCCTCGATTGGGTTTCTAGCCAACCCCCAAAAACGAGGCTAGTGGCGACTCCGTCTTATTTTTAGGTTGTCCTAAACAACTAAACAGTATAAACAAACTCGTCGTGCAAGGATACAAGTCCTAATAAGACTCACCATGGATTAGCATACCCGCATGTGGAAAATTCCTAATGGAAAAAATGACTCCATCCTTAGGAAGGAGTACTGGAGGGAGGGCTACCATGGTAAAGGTACCCTTAAATCTGATATTCACATCAAACATCCTCTCTTGAGGCGTGTCACTCGTGTGGGTACAGGTCGCAACACTCCATTATCACGTGGGGTATGAGTTTGGAAGAACTCACAACTTTGTAGAAGGAACTCACAAAAGATTCATCCAGGGGTGAAATGATGACATTTCTATGGTTGAGAACCGTGAGGAAACTTTTATGGTCCAGTACCCTCAAATCTAACCTTTCCCCCTTTCCTCTCCTCACAAGAAGGATCGGGCGACGAGATCGGATTACGATAGACTTAATGACTCCACTGGGGACTAGTTAGTAGATTAAGAGGACTTGAAGCCATTTAAAAATGGTTGTTGTGTTAAACTAACGTGTCTTGTGAAGGATCGTCTACATGTCAAAGTCGCGCGGAAAATCAGGTTAGTTGCTAACCTCATGTTAAATGGTCTTATAGGTAGGAGTTATAAGGGGATGTGTGTTTGTAAGCCCTTTGTTTTGCAAGTAGAGTAAGGATGTATGTATATATGAGGGTTTATATTGAAGTGTTGGATGTTTAAATTTAAATGCATGTTTACGAGCTTTAGCATGACGTCGCATACATAGTTGTGGACTGAAACCCTGATCGCCTAATTTAAGACCTTAGGAACGTTTATGGGTGGAATCCGTGAGTGAATACTCATGGTAATCCATTAATCACATAAACTCGTTCGTCCCAACCGATAAAAATAGCACTAACCAATGATAGTAGTAGTGGGTAAACTATTTTTATCCTTTGGGATGGAGACTTTGAGCCTTTAGCACCCTCACCCTAGGCGTTGAAACCTCACAGTTTTATGCAACATGTAATTTGTGCTTGCCATGTGTTTGGTGGGAAAGATATCTTTCGTCTCTTGTCATTTTTATCTTCTTACTTTTCGTATTTCAATTATGCACTTTATATTTCAACGATTATACATTTTAACTACAAATGCCCTTTTATGTTTCGGCCTAGATGGGTAAACTTGAATTGGACGTCATCCCGGTGCTGAAGAATCTCAAAACTCTATAGGAGAAGCTCGACCTGAGACATCAAGATTATGTGGAAAAACGCATAGGCTTCCTCTTGAATTTATTAAAAATTCAACACACGTATCATAATAGTGAAGGCATTGGCTCATTTTTGGAATCCCATGACTTCCACCTTTGTGTTTGATCAATATGAATTGACCCCTACAACTGAGAAATTATGGGAAGTCATTAGGTTAGGCAAAGCCTCTTTAGGTTTTGTCACTCCTCCTATCAATCAAGATTCAATCTCCCTCCTAGGTCAATTCCGCAATATCTCTGCTGACAAAATTAGGGCTATTCTTAAGGGAAATTAAAATTCCATGCCTTATACCTTCCTTGAACAACATATCCTTAGCCTATAGCCTAAATCTAGGAATCAAATTCCTCATGTTTTCCTTCTTATATTCTTCAACTTTGTGGTGTTTCCGCATGCCCAAAAGACAATGAATCTCTTAATTGATTCAAGACAAATGGTCGAGGAACTCTTAGAGGCCCATTAGGACTTTTCCAAATTTGGCGCTTTTCGTATATCAAAGAATTCACCCCTCACATGAAGATTGTCGATGTCACGAATCTCATCATCCTATTCTTAGTTTTGCCAAAGAAATAAATTCTTTCCATCATGGTCTTTCTCTATATGGTTTAATTTCCTCTTAAACCTCACCCCTAGCTCAATCTAATGGCATGTTCGGTGGCTTAGGAATCCCAAGGTGCACCTTGTTAGTGGAGTTGATGACCCACTACCACTCATGGGATTGATGGGTTTAACATCATATTACCTTTTAAGGGTGCTCCACTAATATCGTGTGCTTCAAACGATCTCGCTAATCCTCAAGCTAGGGTCATACCGTATTGATTATCATGACGAGGTCATCGAGCAAAACTAAATTGGCCATGTGGTCGTTGTTATTGGATTTTGGTACTCCTATCCCTCACATTATGTGGTCGTTGTGGAGGAAGCCGACTTGGAAGGAGAGATGTGGACTCATCATGCTATTATCGATTACATCTACCGTCAAGTAGAACCTAAGCTTGAGATTCAACTGTCTGATTTTCCCAAGCCTCAAGGTTTTCTGTGAGCTCATATTGAGGAGCAAGAAGACAATGCCTTGATCGATGAGGAACGCTTGGCCCATGATAACAAGCGTCTTTGTACAATCTTGCCTAGTCCTTAGGCTTTAATCTTATATTTTTTTCTTGTAAAAGTATTTCCTTTGTGTTTCCTTCCTTTCCATCAAGATTTCCCTGTATTCATTTTCATATTACAAGTAAAATCAAATCGCTTTGTAAGCTTCAAGAATGTTAGGTCCTGTTTCCCATGTAATTGTTCAATGTAATCAATAAGAAATCAAGAAGATTTTCATGTAATTTTTAGAAAAGGGGCATTCTGGTTAAATATTTGTCGTCGTCCCTTTTCAATTGTATAATTTCTTTCGAAGAAATTTTGATGAGAGGACGCTATGTGATACCAAGATCATATATGCTTCTTATCACTATTTCATCTCAAGAAAATATAAATTGACTAGGTTTTGTATTTTCTTGATTTCTCTTAACTTGTACTGATTTGAACCATCTTCTGCAAAAGGTTTTGAAAGACGGCTAAGAAACAATTCATTATACGTACTCGCCACCAAGCAAGGATGGAGAATGAAGACACCTACACTCGCGTTGTTAACATGGAGAACCATATGGCGCAAATGATGATCTATTAGTTGATCTATCTAATCAAGTCAAGAATTTGACATCCGTAGCTTCTGTTGTTCCTATTACAAATCCTCCTACCACACTTGCTGATGTGCTAGTAACTGAACCCATGGGGAAAGGGCCTACCGAAAGGGTTCCTATTGCAACCCCGACAATTATTGATCTAGAGGCTCCATCTAAGGAGAACCTAACTACATACTTTGATGAAGAAAGTTCAAGACACCTTGCAAAGATTGACAAACGCCTTGGCATGTTGTAAGGCTACCAACTTCAAGGGTTTCGAAAATCGTCGCCTTTTGCTAAAGCGAAGGACTTTGAATTCTACAAGGAGCCAGAATTTACAAGGAGATATGACCGTATTGGATGCCTGAAGACCCATTTAAAGTACTATCTAGGTAAGATGGCCCGCTATTTTGACAATCCTCCGCTCCTGATTAATTCCTTTCAAGATAGTCTAGTTGATCCTGCATTGACAAGGTTTATCGAGTTGGACTTGGAAAAAATCCATAATTGGGAAGATCTTGCCGACGAATTCCTACAACAATACAAATGCAATACCAAAATCACCCCGATGCGAGAGGAGCTGGTTCGAGTTGAGAAGAGAAGGACTGAAATGTTCAAAGCCTATACTCAAAGGTGGAGAGCCACCGCATCTCAAGTGAAACCACCATTGTCTAAAAAAGAGGTTATGAAATTGTTACTTCAAGCCATGCCTCGTGACTTTTTCAAGAAGATCTATAATCACACCTGTATTAACTTTGCCACATTGGTGGAGTTGGGTGAACACATTGAACAGATCATGCGAGAAGGAAGGCTAGTAGAGACCACGAATCGTACATATGCTACAAAGAAAGATAATGTGACATCCTGAATTTTTCAGTCCTGCTTTCAATTAAATTAATCGGGCATTTCATCGAGGCGCCGATAGGGTTGCTCTTAGAGCTGATCACTCTTGAGATAACTAGACTATCTGGGAAAGCCATTAAGTAATTTTAATTAAATGGACTTGAGAATTCAACTAGGAATCGGCTACTCGACCATGCTCATCTTTACCGGCCATTACGGCATAGTTAAAAATCGATTAGAGATCAGAGATAGGTCGGTTCGACTGAGATGTGTGGCTAAACGTGGGTGACTCCACTAAATTGGAAAATTCTCATCGATCGGCACTAGACTGATTGTCCTGTCATTTTAGTACCTTGTGTCCATATTTGAATCTTCGCGATTTTCACGACAATCAAGAGTCACCAATGTGTCGAATAGGTTCATTGTGGCTCGAAGAAAATCGACCACGGGTCATTTGCACTAAAAATTTCTGAAAGCTACCCAGTAGCTTAGGTCACACTAAAAACGCGCCAAAGTGAAATTAATCGCAAATTTGAATCTGATTCAGAAATTGAAAGTTCTGTCATGTCACGAGTCATTTTAGGAACATTGACTCAATCTCAAAAGAATTTTCTACAAACCAAGACTTTTTGGGAAAAATCATTGTAGGGTTGTTTTTGTCCAGAAAATGTCGAGGATCGTTTTTGATCGCACATTTGGGATGCAAGTGGGATCAATGTGGCATCCTAAAATTTCATAGCAACTCCTGAATATGCCATGAATCATGAATAGGTGATGGAAGCGCCATCGGATTTTACTATAGCAATTAGACCAATGAATTACAATAGATTAAGGCCAAGCATTTGAATGGACAATGATTTGGATGGGAATATATTCTATGTCCAAGTGTGATTAAGGATGGTACTAAAGGATAATTTGATAAGGAAATTATGTTCTTGGCCATGTCCTTTATAAGTTGGATTTTATTGATTTATATTACAAAGTTTTATGGTCATATAAATTGTAATTAAGTATTTATATAAGTGGGGGTTAAATAGGAAAATTAGAGAAGGAATGGGCTGATTTTCTTAAAGCCCAAAACCAGCTCACAGCCCCACCGAAACCCCCACCATTCGGCCACTAAGGCCTGGCCCACGAATCCCAAAGGGGCTGCTGTCGACCGAAGGATGGGAGAGGCCCGGCCCATTGAGTCCATCATCTTGCATGAGAAAAGTGACAAGTGGCAAGAGGGAGCAACCAAGTGGCAATTGCATGCAATCTAATGATTGCTAATCATTGTTGAAGGGAAGAAAAGAGAGGGAAAGGGGGCGGAGTGAGCGAGGAGTACCGAGAGAGAGAGAGAGAGAGAGAGAGAGAGAGAGAGAGAGACGTCGCGCGAGAGAGAGGAAGACCGAGCGAGCGTGCGAGAGAGGAAGGGAAGAACAAGACTTGTTGCCGCCGTCGAGCCGCCTTGCCCCACCGTTGTGTTTGCTGTGATTTTCTTTGGATTTGAGGCAAGTAAAGTCCGTTGATTTACACTTTGCTTGCTGTGATTGTGTATGATGTATGGTGAATTTCGGAGGTGGTGGAGGTGAGAATTTTCGAAGTTATGGGAGTAGTGCCTTAGTCTAGTAATCTGTTTTCTGGAAAAACAGTCCGACCTTTGGTGATTTCGTGAGCTGCATGCAATTTTCTTGTTGGAATATCACTTCGACTTGATAAAATTTGTAGAGGACTTCTTAACGATTAACACGCTAAAATTTGAGATGAAACGGACAAGTTTTCGATGGTAAAACCATTTTTCTTCAAAGATCTGGAAAACTGATATGTTGATCCCTTGCGGTTCTGTGAATTTTGTGAAAATATCTAGTCCGAATTTGATCTTGTGTCCTTGATAAGATTTGTAGATCACATCTTGAGGAGTAACATTATAAAATTTTAGAAGGAAATAACAAGTATTTGTTGATGAAATGATTTTCCTTTGAAGTGTTAAATCTGGAAATCGTTACCAAGGGTTGGGGGGAGTTTTGGTGAATGTAACTCTTGATATATAACGAATCTGACTTTAAGTTCTTCACAAAAATTTTACCTCAAGGTCTTGGCTATGACATATCAAAATTTCAGAATTTTCTGAATTTATTTAGGGTTTATACAGAATTTATGATTAAAACCGTGCAACAGTGATGTTCCGAAACTTTAAGTTGTGATGCATGGACTGTAGTGACCCGCACGAAGCTCTTTTGACATGGTGTTCTTCATTAAAAATTTTCTCTGGATCTTGTTTATAACATGTTAAATTTTCAGAATTTATTGAGATCGTTTACTAATTTTTCTAGAATTTTTATTTAAGGAGTGCATTCTGCTTTGTCCGAAAACTTGCTCCATTTTCAAGAACAAATGAATTGTTTTAGGAAGTGTGATACCTTGCGTGTTATTTGTATTGCATATATGGTAACATTTGGCATATCACATGACAGCAAAAAGGCTGGTTTAAACCTCTGACATTGTTGCATCAAATGTTAAATTGAAAATGAGATATATATGGGAATATGCATTGTGATGATGATAATACCATCGGAGGTGTGAGCCGACGATGCCCTAGGAGTGTCGGGATGCTCGGAGTGTGTGTGCCAGATGCTCGGAGTGTGTGTGCTGGATGTCCTCGGGGGTTTCGAGATGCCCGGAGTGTGGGTGCCAGATGCCCGGAGGTGTGCGCCGGAGGTTCCTCGTGAGGCTAGTTGGGGTATGAGATGCCTGGAGTGTGTGTGCCGGGTGCCCGGAGGTGTGTGCCAGAGGTTCCTCGCGATGCCAGGTTGGGTGCAAGCGATGTATATGAGGGATGCAAACACTGATCCCTGGAAGAAAATGAGATCCTTTTGAGAATTAAAATTGGGAATTGAATCATGTGCATGTGTGTGCATATGGCATGGTGCACGAATTGCCTATGAAATTGAATTGGTACTATTTGGCATTGAGAATGCGATCATGAAGGCATTGAATGGATCTCATGAGGATATGTATACATGATTGTGTGATGACATGAATCATGCGTATGGGTGTGTGCATATGGCATGAGATATAATTGCCCACGAATCTTGAATTGGTATCATTTGGCATGGAAAATGTGATTATTAAGGTTATGAATGGATCTCATGGAGACATATGTATGATAGCATGGATGACATGTGCATTTCACACGAAATTGTGGTTGTCTTGCTTGTTGCATTATGTAGTTTGATGTATCTTTACTACTGAGTGGTTGTACTCACCCCTTTTGGGGACTAACATTTCAGATTTAGAGATGCCTCTATCACCTATCACGCATGGTACATTTTATGGCTTACCGTCTGATGTGGAGGTCGAGTGCTCGGAGCACCCCTGCGTTGGTGTTCATGGTCTGGTGTTTATCCGCGTCCGTGTTTTGGTTAAGTATGATGTAGGCCTACCTAATGGCCCCGTAGTCCAAGAGTTCTTCTCCATCCATGTTCGTTAAGATGGAAGGATGATGGGGATGCTACCGTTGCCACGGGCCGATGCATCGGGCTGGGTGTGATTAGAGCGTGTGACTAGTGGAGGTTGACACTTTTTGGATGGTCGACATTGGGATGATGGATTTATATACTTGTCTGATGTAGAGTTAGGTTCTTTTGGGTTTTAGCCTAGCTTAGTTAAAGGCTTAGCCTTTTGTTATACCGACTCGTGATGTCCATCAAAGTATGCAAATAAAAGTGGTTCGTAATTAGCTTATATATATATATATATATATGAAAAGTGTAGTTGGTGTGCATTGCATTGTATTATTTAGTTTAAGTACAGGTTAGTAAGATGTCAAGTATGCTTCCGTTATATGAACTGCACTGAGACTGATTAAGAAAATATAAATCCCCAGGATTTATGGACCCACTATAATTAAATGGCATCAGAGCGACATGTTATTAGGACAAGTGAAAGGTAAGCGAACTGTGGCGACCCTGGCGGATCGGGGGCCGTGTCAAGGGGTGCCACAATCAATTGGTGAGGAAAAATATCAATTCGATTTAGGACTCGACAACGGGATTTATGGGAGCCGAATTGAATTGATTTGAGAATCAATTAGTGTCTAATTAGAGGGAAAACCTTGCAAATTCGTAGCCCCCCACCACCTAGGGCTTTTGGACCATTTCGAGAGTGCAAATATGAGCCTTGGTGGCTGATTGTCAAGGTAGCTCGTGGAGGAGAATGGTCAAAGGGACCAAGGGATAGCCTAGAAGGCTTGGTGGACCCCTTTGCTCCCTCATCTCTCCCTCTCTCCCTCACCTGCTATCCACCGCCCCTCCTCTTCTTGTTTGTGTTGTTCGAGCACCAGCAGCCGACGAGGAAGCCAACTGAACAGCCATCCCCATCACATGCCACCACCAGTCGCCGTTCACCCCCTCCTCGCACGCACGCCATCATGCCTTGCCGCGCGTGCTATCCACCCTAGCCGCAACCCAACCCTGCCGTCTTGTCTTGCTCACCGTCTAAAAGGCTATCCAGCCACCGTGTATGGCCGTACAAGTCACTGGAGCTACTGTTCAGCCTCACCGAGTGCCCTTGCTACCTCCGCTGGTCTTGCCTCGCCAAACCAACCCTGTTTCCTCTTCTTCTAGCCACCAAATAGAAGCAAAATCAGTGAGTTTCCAGCAGTGGTTTAGGCCTATTTTGGCCCGCTTCTCAACCCCGAAAGCTAGGCTTGCTTTGGAGAGAGTTGATCTCCGTCGCATCGCCGTTGAATTGAATCGAGTGGTTCGATTAACAAGTGAGTTTAACTCATTAATCCTTACTTAGTAGGTTAATGACGCTTAAGGTTTGTTTAGTTTAGACTAAGCTTAGTTTAGTGGATAGTTAGAACAGTTCAGTGAATTAGTTAATTGTCGATGCATGTTTGGTGGTTAGTTTTATGTAACAAGCGAGTAGATAGACTCTAATATTTATTTAATGAGTCTCGGAACTTTTCCAGGCCCATTTCGGCATGTAATTAGGCTTTACGAGCCTAAGTATGCATTTTTGGTATTTATTGACATTTATTTGTTAATTTCCGTAATTAATTAATTATTTATTTATTTTTCGAAAATTAAACCGGGATGGCTGGTGATCGAAATTTTATGCTAATTCCAATGGTACCTTCTGTTTATTTAATTGAGTTCTAATTTGTGCGAATTGAGTGTGAATGCTGTTAGTGGGTATTTATTCTAAAAATAGACAATTTTGGTAATTAATTGGAAAATTACCAGGCTTCAATCTACTGTGCCAAAAAATCTATTTTGGGACTACTGAAAATAGTGGGAGGTTCAAAAGTGAAAACCTTGTATTTTGGCTAAGGCTGGCTGTGTACCCACATACGTGTATTTTTATCGAGTATGATAAAAATAGTGAATTGATTGTATGGTTAGGGTATACTATATTAGCCCGCGGGCGATATGTTAGTTTAGATTGCAAGCAGGATACTAGTATATTATATCAGCCTGCGGGCGATATGTCAATTTAGATTGTGAGTAGTATATCGGTATACTATATCAACCCACGAGCTCTGATAGGTCAGCTTAGTTTGCGAGCAGTATACCTTATCAGCTTAGCGAGAGCAATATGATCAACTTAGAGGGAGCATTATTAGTGTGCTATATCAACCCGATGGTTTGATATGTCAGCTTAAATTGAGAGCAGTACACTATTTATCAGCTTAGCGCGAGCTATACTATCTATTTATTAGCTTAGAGCGAGCAGTCCTAATATTGAATGGGTCAACCAAGAGGGTCGTGATGACATGCAATCGATTGGGTCGATTGATTAATGAT
Source organism: Eucalyptus dawsonii (assembly GCA_016097615.1). NCBI lineage: Eukaryota > Viridiplantae > Streptophyta > Magnoliopsida > Myrtales > Myrtaceae > Eucalyptus > Eucalyptus dawsonii. Next base: position 33,072,987 of record CM027873.1, read on the forward strand.
TTGATCTGAATGCTGAATTTGATGCGATTCAATGATTGGATGAATTGAACTAACTTTTAGGGATGAACTGAGGCCAAGGTAAGCCCTCTAACTCGTGATTGTGCTTAGGTAGCCCTTAAGGTGTATTTTCTTCCTAATAAGGTCTTAGGGGGTTGAATTTGTTGAGACATTGTCTCACTGGTTATTGTATAACCATTTTCAGGTCCTTAGATAGTGTTGGTGAAGGACCATAAGCCCTGGAGTTTAGGAGGTGAAGCTTGAAGAATCGGCAATCATGTTCGACTAGCTAGTCGTAGGATAATTCTCTTTTGTCGGAGCGGATCCCTTTTGTAAACCTTTGTGTATAGACTTGTGTATTTATAAAAAGGCATTGTATGAAAAATATGGCGCTACTTTCCTATCCCATTGTTTTATTGTCTAGGGATTATTTATATGCTTCCACATGTGCATTAGAATAAATGGGTCGACGATGCATCCTGGGACATTGCTATTTAATCGACTAGTGAGGCATGGGTGCGCGCTCAAAGATTGGGTGTGACATCCCCGTTTAGTGGTATCAGAGCGAAGTTTAGTGATTGGAGTGATAAGGTGTGATGGTATATGGGATAGTAGTAGGAATGACCTTTAATTTCATGCTGGTGCATGTCGTGATAGTTGATTAGTAGAATTATTGCTTGTGTGGATTGCTCAGCTTCTAATTCGGTGTGAAATTGGAAGCAGGTTTCTGTAAAGAACCATTGAGACAAGCGATCAGGAGCAGAGGACTCCTAGTAAAAGATTAGTTAAGCCTGCGACTCGAGGTAGGACGCCTACCAGGGTCGGTACCCGAGGAGGCAGAGGTAAGGCGCCAGCACAGGCTAACGCTAGTGGAGTAGCGCCACCTCTCGTTGGTGCTGGGGTAGTAGCCCCAGGTGATCAGGGAACTATTGGGATCACCCAAGCGTTGGATGCGATGAGAGAATTGATTGGGCAATAGGCTCGAGATCAAGCTGCCACCTTCACCGCCGCTGTTGCAGCAGCCACTGAAGCCACCACTACCGTTGCTGTTGCCACCACTACTGAGGCCGTAGTTGTTGACGCACCTGTCGCCACACCTATTGCTGCACCTGCCAAAGTTTAGCCTGAGAATGTGGCAGTGCAAAGAGAGAGGCCAATCCACAAGTTGGTGGAATAGTTCCTAGAACTAAACCTGCCAAGGTTCATTGGTGCTAGAGATCCGGAAACCATGTCGCTCTGGATCCAAGATCTCGAGAAAGCTATTGCATTTTTGATGTGCAGCGAAGAGGAGAAAGTAGTTCTAGCAGTGTATCAACTGCAAGGGAATGCCAACAACTGGTGGAGAGCTGGCAAAGAAATAGTATTTTCCGAAAGGTGTGGTCTTGGTGTGGGATGCCTTCCTAAAAGCCTTCAATGATTAGCATTTTTCAGGTACTGCCCGAGAACAAAAGATGGAGGAGTTTCAGCGTCTCTATCAAGGATCGATGTTTGTTGACTAGTATGGGGTCAAATTTGTGGAGCTTTCTCAGTATGCTTTGAGGTTGATTGAGGATCCGGAAGAAAAAGCCCGAAGATTCAAAAACGGTCTTCGCCCTGAACTAAAGCAACCTCTACTATCGTTGGACCTGACAGACTATTGAGAAGTCTATCGCCGAGCCTAGATGATAGACAGAGGTTTGAACAAGAAAGTTGCCTCGTCTGGATTGAGGTTTAGCTCTCATAGAGAAGGAATCCGTTAGGGAAAGAAGCCCATGACTAGAGGTAGATTCCAAATCCCGCTCAACAAGAAGGGTGGAGTTGGCAAGTCTGGACCAATCTGGATCGAGATGTGTCGCCATTATGGAAGACGACATGATGTGAATCAATGCCCCCGAAGGACGGGTGCCTGTTTTGAATGTGGCCAGTAGGGTCATAGCACAAGAGATTGTCCTAGCAGGCCAAGAGGACAACCGCAGCCACCATCGTTAGGACAAATTAGAGGTTTTGCACTGTAGAACGCATCATAGGGTGGGCCGATGAGAACCCCAGCTCAAGGCACAGTGTATGCCATTACTCAAGGTAAGGCAAAGGCTGTGCCTGACGTGATTATAGGTACAGTTTCACTAAACAACCATCCCGCTTATGCTTTGTTTGACCCAGGAGCAACTCATTCCTTTATTGCCAAGTAGTTTGTTAAGTTTATAGGATTAAGTCATGTATTATTGAATCTGTTGTTAACATATCTACACCGTTAAAGGATGTGTTATCTGCCTTAGGTTGTTCTGGTTGCAAGTTAGCGATTGATGAGCGAGAGGGGAAAATGGACTTGTTAGTCCTAGCCATGTATAACTTTGATTTGACAATTGGCATGGACTGGCTCACCAAGCAACGAGCTAAAATGGACTGCTATCACAAAGCGATTCAGTTTAACCCTGTAGAGGGCGAAAGTTTCGAGTTTGTTGGGAGTCGAGAAGGACCCTCGATTGCCTTGATTTCGTCGCTAAGGCTACTCATTTGTTAGGCGAGGATTGTCAGGGTTACTTGGCAACTGTTGTGGATACAACAGTTGAGGAGCTGAAAGTTGAAGATATTTCAATAGTGCAAGAATTTCTAGATGTTTTCCCGAAGGAATTGCTAGGATTGCCGCCAAAGTGAGAAATTGAGTTCGTGATTGAGTTAGCACTCAAGACAGAGCTAATCTTTAAGGCTCCTTATCGAATGGCACTATCAGAATTGACGGAACTGAAGGTGCAAATGTAAGAGTTGTTGGATAAGGGATTCATACGTCCCAATGCATCACCTTGAGGAGCACCAGTTCTTTTTGTAAAGAAGAAGGATGGTTCGTTGCCTTTGTGCATCGACTATCAAAAACTCAATCGGGTGACAATCAAGAACAAGTATCCATTACCGAGGATTGATGACTTGTTTGATTAGTTACAAGGAGCGTCAATATTTTCGAAGATCGACTTGAGGATAGAATATCATCAGCTGAGGATCAGGAAAGAAGACATTCCAAAGTCAGCATTTCGTACTTGGTATGGTCATTACGAGTTCACTGTGATGCCATTCGGGTTGACGAATGCTCTAGCTGCTTTCATGGATCTGATGAACCGTGTATTCAAGGAATATTTGGATCAGTTTGTGATTGTGTTGAATGATGATATTCCAGTGTATTCGAGGAGTGCTGAGGAGCATGAGGATCATCTAAGATTAATGCTCCAGACCTTAAGGATTCATCAGTTGTTACGTTCCTAGGTCACGTGATTTCAAGCGAAGGAATCTTCGTGGACCTGTCCAAGATTGAAGCAGATTAACTGGCCAAGACTGACTACTGTGACAAAGATAAGAAGTTTTCTTGGTTTGGCAGGATATTACAGAAGGTTTATGGAAGGGTTTTTAGCTTTAGCATCGCCATTGACAAGACTCCTGAAGTAAGGAGAGAAATTTGTTTAGATAGACAAATGCGAGCGTAGTTTTCAAGAACTTAAGCAGAAGCTAACTATTGCACCTGTGTTGACCATTCCATTTGGTCCTGGAGGATACGAGATCTACAGTGATGCATCGTTTAGGGGATTAGGTTGCGTGCTAATGCAACATGGCAGGGGTTTTGCATACACCTCCCGTCAGTTGAGGCCTCATGAACAGAATTACCCAACGCATGACCTAGAACTTGGCCATCATTTTCACTTTGAAGATTTGGAGACACTATTTGTGTAGAGAAAGGTTCAAGATCTTCATCAACCATCAAAGTCTCAAGTATTTATTCTCTCAGAAGGAGTTGAATATGAGACAACGTCGATGGATGGAGCTTATGAAGGATTATGACTGTGATATCCTATATCACCTCGAGAAAGTGGAAAAGGTCGTGAATGCACTGAGCCGAAAGTCTTCAATTGCTCACTTGTTGGTTAAGGAATTGAATCTACTCGAGAAAGCTCGAGATTCGGTGTTCAAATTTAAGGTAGGCCACCTTTCTCATCTTATGGCTACCCTCAAAATTAACCCTGATGTGCAGATTAGCATAAAACTACTTCAATTGACAGACCTAGATGTTCGGAAGATCTTGCAAGAAGATATTGATAAGAAGAAGGCCGACTTTCAAAATTCTGATGATGGAATACTGTGGTTCCAAGGAGGATTGGTTGTACTTGATGAATCGAAGCTTAGAGAGGATATTTTATCAAAAGCTCATCATAGCGGTTACAACATTCACCCTGGGAGTACCAAGATGTATCAGAATCTACGTTAACACTGTTGGTGGTCTGGTATGAAGGTGGACATCGCCAAGCATGTCGCCAAGTGTTTAATGTGTCAGTAAGTCAAAGCTCAGCATTACAAGCCAGGAGGACTTCTACAATCTTTTGAGATCCCTGAGTGAAAATGGGAGCATATCACGATGGACTTTGTGACCGGGTTACCAAGGAGTCAAAGAGGTAATGATTCAATTTGGGTAATAGTCAACAAGCTGACAAAGTCGGCTCACTTTATTACAGTACGAAAGTATCTTGACTTGGATAGTCACATCGAGTTGTATGTGCACCAGGTAGTTCGACTACATGGAGTGCCGGTTACGATAACCTCATATAGAGACCTGAGATTCATTGCCGCTTTTTCAAAAAGCTTGCAAAGTGCCTTAGGTACAAAGCTGCAATACAGTACAGCATATCATCCTCAGACAGATGGCCAATCTGAGAGGACGATTCAAACTCTTGAGGATATGCTATGAACTTGCGTACTAGATTTCAAGGGAAGTTGGGAACAACAGCTTCATCTGGTGGAATTTGCCTACAACAATAGTTATCAATAGAGCATTCAAATGGCTCCTTTTGAAGCGTTGTATGGTAGAGCGTGCAAGACACCGGTGTGTTGGGATGAAGTTGGGGAAAGAAAGATCACAAGCCTAGAATTGGTTCAGTAGTCAGTGGATGCCGTCGCAGTGATAAGAAGTAGACTAAAGACTGCTCAAAGCAGACATAAAAGTTACGCAAATGAGCGCCGGAGATCTTTGGAATTCCAAGTTGGTGATTACATTTTTCTAAAGGTGTCACCATTGAGGGGGACTTCGCACTTTGGTAAGAAGGGAAAATTGAGTCCAAGGTACGTAAGTCTGTTTGAAATTCAAGAGAGAATCGGGACCTTAGCGTATCATCTTGCGTTGCCGCCAAGATTGGCGCAACGACGTCTTTCACGTGTCGATGTTGAGGAAGTATGAGCCTAACCCAACCCACATGCTTAATTTTGATGAATTGGATGCGGATGACCGAGTGTCATACGTTGAAAGCTCGATTTAGATCGTGGACAGGAAAGAGCAAGTTTTGCGTACAAAGACCATTCCGTTAGTCAAAGTGGTCTGGTAACACCACGGCACTGAAGGAGCAACCTAGGATACTGAAGAGTCGATGAGATGTTTGTACCCCTACCTTTTTGCTTAAGTATTGTAATGGTTTAAATTTCGAAGACGAAATTTTTATAAGAGGGAAAGAGTTGTGAATTGATTGTATGGTTCGGGATGGTATACTATATCAGCCTGCATGCGATATGTCAACTTAGATTACGAACAGTAAACCAGTATACTATATCAACACACAGGCTCTGATATGTCAGCTTAGTTTGTGAGCAGTATACCTTATTAGCTTAGCGAGAACAATATTATCAACTTAGCGAGAGCAATATGATCAGCTTTGAGGGAGCATTATTAGTGTGCTATATCCACCCAATGGTTCAATATGTCAGCTTAGATTGAGAGCAGTACATTATTTATCAGCTTAGCATGAGCTATACAATCTATTTATTAGCTTAGAGCGAGCAGTCCTAATATGGTTGGACTTATAGATAGTATTGAATGGGCTGACCAAGAGGGTCATGATGACATGCAATCGATCGGGTCGATCGATCGATGATTCGATCTGAATGCTGAATTTGATGTGATTCAATGATTAGATGAATTGAACTAACTTGTAGGAATGAACTGAGGCCAAGATAAGCCCTCTTACTCGTGGTTGTGCTTAGCAGCCCTTAGGGCATATTTTCTTCCTAACCAGGCCTTAGGGGGTTGAACTTGCTAAGACATTGTCTCACTGGTTATTGTATAACCATTTTCAGGTCCTTAGATGGTGTTGGTGAAGGACCAGAAGCCCCGGAGTTTAAGAGGTGAAGCCCGAATAATCAACGATCATGTCCGACTAGCTAGTCGTAGGACAATTCTCTTTTGTTGGGAGCTGATCCTTTTTGTAAACCTTTGTGTATAGACATGTGTGTTTATAAAAAAGTATTTTGTGAAAAATAAGGTCCTACTTTCTTATCCCATTGTTTTATTGTATGGGGATTATTTATATGCTTCTACATGTGCATTAGAATGAATGGGTCGGCGATGCGTCCTGGGCGTCGCTATTTAATCGACTAGTGAGGGATGGGCACACGCTCGAGGATCGGGGCGTGACAAATAAGGAGTCAGTTGTGGAGATTACTTATATATAGAACTCCTCTTCCCAAAATGTGTACGATCCTTCTGCTTGTAAATCTGCTATGGAGGTCAAGAATTCTTCTTGTAATTTTGATCTTAAAGGAAAAGCCCTACAATGGCAATTTACTCCATTGCCTAGACCCATGTCTCAACTACCTCCGATGCTATTTGAAAGTCATCTTGTGGCGAAAGAAATCCCGCGAGATAATTTGCCAAAGTTCCCTTGGTTCAACCCTAATAAGACTTGTGAGTATCACATGGGACAGAAAGGTCACCCTGTGAATAACTGCTTTATACTCCATTCCAAAATCCATAACTTGCTGGATAAGAAACTGCTCATCATTAACGATTCGATGCCAAATGTCCAACAAAATCCTCTTCCAAAACACTCTGAAGATGTCAACATGATTTTTGGGGATGATGATAAGCGTAGACTCCTGATAGATATCCAAATGTTAGAACATATCACACCTTTTATTGATTGCCAGTTGAAAGGTGACACCATTCGTGATGACAAAATAGCTTGCTTGGTAAAGCTGGTCGAGTTGAGAATTCTTTAATATGAAGATGGTGAGCCTGCTTCGGGACGTATGCCTTTGGTTGAAGTTGATTTGTCTAGCGAAGACATAATCTCAAAAGTCATAAAGGAGGCTGGGGATCCAAGTTAGGAATGACACTTAAATGGAGGATTGTGGAACCTTGAAAGGCAAGGCCCCCATGTACCAAGACTCTGACACTGGAACCAAGTATGAATATAAAGCTTCCTGCATGGACCGCGAGTTGTTCAAAAAGCTCTTGAAAGTGGTGAAGTTGTTGATATCCTTAGCCAACTAAGTGGCAAGTATGACTTTAAAGTGAAGTTCATACCACACCGAGTTTCTTTGTTGATGTAAAAGATATTGTCACAAGCGGATGGGATGATGAAGAAGACCTTACTCTAACTTTATCAAAAGATAAAGAAGTCCATTTTGATCATGAGTATGAAGATGAATACAAAACTTCTCACTGGGATCGTGAGTTCATAAGGAAGGCCCATGAGAAAGGTAAAGTGGTGGATACCATGGGGCAACCAAGTGAGAAGCTTGACTTTATGGTCAAGCATACTCCTCCTCTAGGTTATTTCCAAAACCTTAAAAAGATCATCCCTAGTGGATGGAGAGATGAATTCAGGGATGATTTCGTAGTTATGATTGAGCTCGTTGTGATTGATCTAACTAAGGAGAAAATCCCTCGTGGGGCTAGTGCAACTGTCAAGGGTGTCATCAAAGTCGGCTAATTGATTGACAATTTTGAAGCCAATAAAGATCTCAAGCTCATGCTTTGGACCGGTCATCATTGAATTGCCACAAGAAGTTGGCGAATGCTTCAATACCAAGGTGTCTCCTACTTATGACATCAAGGCGGTCCCTTGGAACTATAACACAAATGAAATTGATGGCGTCACCTGATCTAGTCGAATCTACCTACCACGTGAAGGTGTGGAAAAGAACACTGTAATCGATGAGGAAGCGGAACAACTCCTCAAAACACTCAAGACAAGTGAGGCTGAAGTGATAGATTAATTGTGCAAGATGCTCAGATTTCCTTACTGGAGCTTTTCAAGACTTATGAAAAGCATAGAAATGCCCTCCTCAAAATCTTGAACGAAGTCCATGTGCTTGAAACTATCGAAGAGGAACAGTTGGAGGAGTTTGTGAGTGCCATACTCCTTAGGGATCAAATAACTTTCTTAGAGAAAGACTTCCGTCCTAAAGGCCAAGCACACACTAAGGCACTATATGTGACCGCTTAACATTTTAGAACTAGGATTTCAAGGGTATTGGTCAATAATTGTTCCGTATTGAATAATTGCCCTCTATCCACTCTCCATCAATTGGGGACAAGAATGGAAAATGTCCAATCTCTAAAGATTCCCATCCAAGCTTTTGATAGGATGAGAAAGGAATCAATAGGGAAAATCGACTTACAGCTAACAATTGGCCCTGATACCATTACTAAAAAATTCCAAGTGTTTGATATCCCAAGCAACTTTAACCTACTATTGGGATGGCCTTGGATCCACGGTGCGGGGATCATTCCTTCCAATCTTCATCAGATGATAAAACTTCCCATCGATGGAAAGATCATGACTATCTGATGTGAAAGAGATGTGGAGACTTTTCATAACACCTCCATACCCTTCATCGAGCCTAAAGCCAACGAAGAGTCGAACTGCCACTTGTTTGAGTGTATCTATCACTCACATGTCTGCTGGGTCAATCATCAGGAAGCCTTAATTCTCAAAGCCATGCTTAATGTCAAGTAAATAGCTACTCAATAAAGGTTTTGCTATTGGAAAAGGTTTGGATAAACTCATTAAAGGCATCCCAAATCCCGTTGAGGTGGTCAAAATGAACAAGTGCGGAGGCCTAGGTTATCAAGGGGATCATAAGGGTCAAGGTAATCATAAAGGTTCAAACATTAAAGGTAAGAGCTACCAATGCCTCCAGCCTCCACCATTGAAGGATTTCTTTCCTAGCCCACCAAAGTTTTTACAAGAAGAGGAAGCCAATGTCTACCACTTCGCTAACTTGTTCGAAGATGGTATGGTTGGTACCGTCAGTGAAGATGAAGAGCTGTATTCCATTTCTTGCGAGGGAATTTCATTCATTTCATTAGTTTACATTTGTAATAATTTGGATCACAAACTCTATGGATCCAAAGTGATATACGTTGTAATGCAGTTTTTGCATATCAATAAAATTCACATTTTGTTAATAGACGTGTGAAGTTTCCCAAACCAAACCTATGATGATGCTTTGAGGCCTGGGCCTCCACACAATCCATAGTTTCAAAGTGTTTGGTAGAATGAGGATGCTTGATGACATGAAGACGAGTTCCTACTAAATTTTTCAAAAACCTAAATTAGAAAACAAGTTTTCCATGACATTTGCATGCATTGTATTCATTTATACTTATATACTAACCATTTTTTATTGCATATCTGCCATGAAATTTCACATCATGACAGTCATTTGCATGGCTCGGATTCGCATTCAAGAGACTTTGGCGAACTCGATTATTCTAACTTAGAGAATGAGAATGATTCTCGAGTTATTGAAAGGGAATGGCTTAGACCTGAAGAGTCCAAACCTTCTACCACTGAGCAATCAATCACTGTGAGCTTAGGAGATTCAAAGAACTCCAAAGAAACCAAAATTGGGCAAGTCTCTCCCAAATGGATACCAATAAGTTTTTGCTTGGTTGTATGTTGATATGCTGGGTTTAAATCTCAAGATAGCAGAACAGGCGATACCACTTAATCCTAATTTTCCACCTAAGAAGCAAAAACTTGGAAGGACGAAGCTTGAGTTGTCTAAAAAGATTGAAGAAGAAGTCATGAAGCTCCTTAGGTTCATCTGTCATGATGCCATCGCTTGATATGGAGTTCCTAAAGCGATTATCACATACAATGGATCAAACTTGAATAATAAGACAGTGGATGAATTACTTTGAGAGTTTTACATTCACCACTTGAATTATTCTCCTTACCACCCACAAATGAATGGAGCTGTGAAAGCTGCCAATAAGAACATCAAGAAGATTTTAGCCAAAACAGCAAAAAATTATCATGATTGCATGATCGGTTGCCATATGCTTTGCTTGCTTCTCGAACTTTAATTCGCACTTCAACTAAGGCAACATCATTCTTATTGGTCTATGGGATGGAGGCTGTGCTACACGTGGAAGTGGCAATCCCTTCATTGATGGTACTTTCTCAAGTCAAGCTCTTTAAAGCTGAATGGGTTCAACAAAGGTTTGAACAACTCAACATGATTGATGAAAAAAGAGTAAAAGCCCTATGCCATGGACAAAACTATCAAAAGAGAGTAGCCAAGTTGTTCAATTGTAAGGTCAGACCGAGATATTTTGAGATCAACAATCTCGTCTTGAGAAAGGTCTTACCTATCATTCCAAAATCTTGTGGGAAGTTTACTCCGAACTATAAAGGTCCATATATTGTAAGGAAAGTGCTACCTGGTGGAGCATTGATCCTTGTAGAAATGAATGGCTAAGAATTACCAAAGTCTATAAATGATAATGCTATTAAGAAGTGCATTATCAATGAATAAAGTCAAGGGCCTTTGAGCCACTTTAGATTGAATTCAAGCCACTTTAGGATATTTGCATCATGCATCTCATGCATACATATTGTTCCGCATGATTGTTCATTTTGTAGGATCTCTAAAAAATTATACCTATCCATAGGAGATTGATATTAAGAGTCCAAAACCTCAAAAAAGTGACCATCTTCTTTAAAGCTTAGAAGTGACATGTTCCCTAGAAGTGAACCCATGTGCTTAGCAAAGCCTGTTCTATCCACAATTTTTATTCAACCTTATTTCCAAAAAGTCTCCTGAGTAGGGTCAAAGGAGCATTTTCTTTCAAAAATTTTTGATATAATTTTCATTCCCTAGGGAGTGGAATTTAACCAAAGTATGTTTTGGAAAAACCAAAAAGGATTGTTAAATATGCCAAGTGGTAGTGCCTAAAATGATGAGAAGCAACCCCTTTGCTAAACACGTCCTTATACAGTCTCTGAGAAAATTGAGTGAAAAGAACCATGTCCTAGGGCATAGGGTTCATTCACAGTGAATACACGTCTTGAGATGATAAAGACATTTTCTTCTTGATCCTAAACACTATTGATATCCCTTGCAAGCCACTTTGAGCCAAATAGGGAGCATTTCCAAAATAACTCTGTCAAGAACAACCCCACATTGAAAATTATGGAGCAAACAATGAAATAGGGTTGTATTACTTTCACTAGCATCAATCTTCTTGTGCTAGCTTCAAGTCCTTTATTACCAAAGCTTGAAGCATGCCGAAGTGATGAAGAGCATTCCGTTCACTACCTTAAACACAATTACCCTTTGCTTAGACAATTTAAGCCTTATGCAATTCTTTCGTAACCTTGGGTGATGATTATCTCCCCACATTAGGGCAAGGCATGTGATTTATCAACAAAATTGAGAATGTTGGTGATGTTTGTAAATACCACTTGAGAGTCCTAAATGCTTAAAAGAGAGTGAAAACTAGGGAGCTTGAAAAAGCAGTGTGCCTGATAAAAGTAAGGTCAACGCCTATAAAAAATGCAAAGAAAAGAAAAAAATAAAAAACAAAAGAAATGCTTTGCAAAGCATATCTATTGCAAGCAATATCATTAGAAGAGAGAGCAAAACTCTCATGTCTTAAGACAACTAGTCAAAAGGACTCTTGAGATAGGTTAAATTTTAAGAGTCAAATTTCTGAAAAGTTGTGTGATGGTAATGATGCCAAGATAATCACTCACTTTTAACCCCTTGTAATGAACCAACATTACAACCCATATCTCAAGTTTCTTCAATTGGGATGGTTTGAGTTGAAATAAGAATATCACACAGGAGCTATTGTTAGAAAAAGTGGAGGCAACCCTATCATATCTTATCTTTGAGGTTCTTGACTTGTAAACCTGATGAGGATATTGTTTGAATATTTGTTTCTTCGCCTCAAAGTGCATGCCTTTTGTGTAAGCCCATGACTAAGCTATCATTACGGTTATTTCAAAAGACCTTTTGATTAATGAATTGTATTCACTATGAATGCTTCTGAAAACCTTAGACGTAGGTTAAGTGAGACCTCTTTAGTGAGATTTACGCAGTTTTCTCGCATTAATGGTTGGGAATAAAAACCATTTTTGAGAGCCAGTGTAAAAGACCTCTTTTGATCAGGCTATTCCACTTGACCTATTTGATTTAACCCGTAAGTGGTTGATAAAATTTCATTTTGTTAAAATCCTCTCCAAAAGGATTTGACAATCAATATTGTTTCGCAAGATTAGCTTTCGAGCAAATTTGAAACCCATTTTCAAAATATGTGTTCCCTAGTGAATCGGTTTTTGATAATCCTAAACCATACCCCTTGTTTTAGGTTCCTAGTCAACCTTAAACCTCATCCTTTAGGTTCCTGGTCAACCTTAATCCTTGTCCCTAGGTATCTAGTCAACCTTAAACCTCGTCTTTTAGGTTCCTGTTAAACCTTAAACCTTTTCTTTTAGTGTCTATGTTATCTATAAACCTCGTCTTTAGGTTTTAGGTTATCCTTAAACCTTGTCTCTTAGGTTATAGGTTATCCTTATAAACCTTGTCTTTAGGTTCTAGGTTATCCTCATAAACCCTACTCTTAGGTTATAGGTTATCCTCATAAACCTTGTCTTTAGGTTCTAAGTTATCTTCCTTGTTTTTAGGTTCTAAGTTATCCTCATAAACCTTAACTTAGGGTTCTAGGTGATGTTGACACCCGATTTTTTGTTGACATTTTAAACATTCATTTTGCAAGAAAATATAAAAAAATAAAGAGCCAAAAAAATAAGTAAAAAAGAAAACAAGAAAAAAAGAATAAAAATGAAATGAAATGAAAAGAGAAAAAAATAGAAATAAGGAAAACGAAAAGGAAAAAGGAGAGAAAAGGAAAAAATAAAAGAAAGAAAAAATGATAAAAATGGGAATGGGGGATTTGACGAAGGGGTTTTCTCTCTCTTGACATTTTTTCTTTCTCTTCCTGGGTTCCCGCTCTCTCGGGAAAATGGTGGATTCTCTCTCACGGACTCTCTTGGGGAGCTCTCTCCACTCACATACTCTCTCGCGGGATTCTCTCTCTCTCTAAAATTTTTTGTGCGGGGATTCTCTCTCTCTATAATGGTTTTCTCCCGCTCTCTCATGCCCTCTCTCTCTAGGTGGGGGAAACGGACGGCTCTTCATCCCTTTCTCGACTGAGAGCTCACAAAGAACCGAAAAAAATACCCAAAAGGATCCATCGATCGACTCCACCATCTTCGGTGAGAGAAGCCTGAGGAAGGAGCTGGCCATTGCCGCCTCTTCGCAGCAATCGCCGTCCTCGCAATCGCCTCTCTCGCAATCGGCATCAGATCCGAGGCCTCTAACCCCCGTTTCTTTGATCTGCCGTTTTGCCCTCCAGCTCTCATCAGGAATCTCTACCTCTTCCTCAGCATTTCTTCGAGCCCTCAAAGACAGTGCAGCAACCGGTGGAGGAGCTTAAATCGCGAAGCTCAGCCTCGAGGATAGAAATCTAAAGCTCAATCGATGGCGGTGGCGACAGCGGTTTCCGATGACCTTCTTGTTCATCAACTACCGCCGGGGATTTTCTCTCGACTCTGTCTCTGAGGATCGGAATCTCTCGATCTAGCTGGCTTGAGCAACTGCCGATTGAGGAGTTGGAGGTACGAGGTTCGGATCCACACTGAGTTCGGAGAAGGTTCAACAACAATTTCCCTCTAGATCGAGTCACTTCCGAGGATTTTCCCCCCAGATCTTAGCAAGTCTCGTTCAGATTACTGATTCGTTTTCTCTAGTAAATTTTTTTTTCTAGATTCATCTCAATCCTCCATCCCCTACCGTTTTCTTTTGCTGGTGCCGAGCATGTATTTCCTTTTGTTGATTCAACCATTGAAATCGCCGGCTATCCATTGAAGTCGCCGATTCAATCAAAATCTCACAAGGTGTTTGGATCGGTCATTACTCAAAGAACAGCTTTAACAATCGGAAGACAGACGCAGCAAAGTAGAGCCAATCTTTTTAGAATTCTTGAAGAGAATAACTGATAAAGCTGTTGAGGAGGTTTTGAAAGCCGCTGAAGAAAGATTTGTTATACGAACCCGCCGCCAAACAAAGATGGAAAACAAAGATACCCGAGCCCGTGTCATTAATATGGAGAATCAAATGGCACAGATAATGACATTACTGGCCGATCTCTCCAGCCAAGTCAAAAGCTTGACGTCTGTGGTTTCTGCTTCTCTAACCATGAATCTTCCTTCCGCTCATAAACCTGCCATGGAGATGGGGGGTACTTCTCGAAACTTTGAGCGCAAAGGAAAAGCCCCTCAAAGACAATTCACTCTATTGCCTAGGCCCATGTCCCAACTACTTCCAATGTTGATTGAAAATCATCTTGTGGCGAAAGAGATTCCGAAGGATAATCCACCAAAGTATGCTAGGTACGACCCGAATAAGACGTGTGAATATCATATGGGAGAGAAAGGTCACCATGTGGACAATTGTCTGGTGCTACATTACAAGATCCAGAATTTGCTGAATAAAAAGCTACTCACCTTTAAGGATTTAGCACTGAATATCCAACAAAACCCCTTTCCAAAACATTCTAAAGATGTCAGCATGATTTATGGGGATACCAACAAGCATATACTCTGGATGGATATCCAAAAGTTGGAACAGATCATGCCATTTGCTGATCGCCAGCTGAAAGGTGACATCATTTGTGATGAGAAGGTAGAATGCTTAGTAAAGCTAGCTAAACTGGGAATTATTAAAGATGATCAGCCCGCTTTGAGACGGATGTCTCTGGTTGAAGTCGATTTGTCTAGCAATGATATAATCTCAAGAGTCATAAGGAAGATTGGGAATCCAAGTCAGAATGACACACGAAAGGAGGATCGTCAAGCCTCGAAAAGTAAAACCCCTATGTACCAAGATTTTGACACTAAAAGCAAAGATGAATATAAAGCTTCTCGCATGGATCGTGAGTTTGTTCAAAAAGCTCTTGAAAATGGTGAAGTTGTTGATATCCTTGGCCTACCAAGTGGTAAATATGACTTTAAGGTGAAGTTCACACTACCACCAAGTTTCTTTGTTGACGAAAAGGATATTGTCCCGAGTGGATGGGATGATGAAGAAAACCTTACTTCAACTCTGCCAAAAGATAAAGAGGTTCACTCCTATGATGGGGATGAAGATGAATACAAAACCTCTCGTTCGGATCGTGAGTTCATAAGGAAAACCCATGAGAGAGGTGAACTGGTGGACACCTTGGGACAACCAAGTGGGAAGTATGACTTTATGGTCAAGTATACCCCTCCTCCAGGTTATTTTCAAAACCCCAAAGACATCATTCCTAATGGATGGGGAGATGAATTCGAGGACGACTTTGTGGCTATGATTGAGCCCGTTGTGATTAATTTGACCAAAGAGAAAATTCCCTGTCGGGCTGATTCAATTGACAAGGGCACCATCAAAGTCTCTTGCCCCCACCTTTGAAGGATTTCTTTCCTGGTCCACCTAAGCTCTTGCAAGAAGAAGAGGCCAATGTATATCACTTTGCTGATTTGTTTGAAGATGGTTTGATTGGCAGGTGAAGAGCCTACAGTTCCCACTATATAAGGGATGATTCTAGTTCTTGCATTCAATTTTTAGTTGTATTCCATTTAGTTCTCCCCTGTGAGGGAATTCCATTCATTCCTTCCCAGCGAGGGAATTTTATTCATTCTTCCCCTGCGAGGGTATTCCATTCATTTCTCCCTTGCGAGAGAATTTTATTCATTCCTCCCCTGCGAGGGAACTTCATTCATTTCTTCCCTACGAGGGAATTCCATTCATTTCATTCGTTTGTGCTTGTAATAATCTGGATCATAAACTTTCTAGATCCAAGATAATATACATTGTAATGCAATTTTCACATATCAATAAAATTCATTTTTTGTTAGTAGACGTGTGAGGCCCGAATCAGTCCCATGATGATGCTTTGAGGCTTGAGCCTCCACACGATCTATAGTTTGAAAATGTTTCAGTGGAACAAAGACGTCCAATGACATGAGGATTAGTTCCCAATAAATTTTTCAAAAAAAAAAAAAAACTTAAATTTGAAAACAAAATTTTCATGACATTTACATTCATTGCATTCATTTATATTTATATATACTAACCATTTTTTGATTGCATCTGAAGCATGGCATTTCACATCATGATAGTCATTTGCATGGCTCAGATTCGCATTCAAAAGACTTTGACGAACCCGATTATTCCGACTTAGAGAATGAAGAGGATCCTCGAGGTATTGAAAAAGAATGGCTCAAACATGAAGAGTCCAAACCTCCTATCACCAAACAGCCAGTCACTCCAAATTCAGGAGATTCAGATAACCCTAAAGAAACCAATATTGGGGTAGGTCTCTTTTAACCGGATGCCAATGGATTAATTGGGCTCTTGAAAGAAATATATGAAGGAGAGTGTGGTCCTCATATGAACGGTCATCTTTTGGCCAGAAAAATCATGAGGCTCAGTTACTATTAGTTGACCATGGAAGCCGATTGTATTCAGCATGTGAGGTGCTGTCATCAATGCCAAGTCTATGGGGATAAGATCAATGCTCCTCCTAATGAGTTACATCAAATGTCTGAGTCTTGGCCTTTTTCAATAAGGGGCATCGACATCATCGGACCGATTAATCCTAAAGCATCGAATGGACATCGTTTTATCTTAGTAGCAATTGATTACTTCACCAAATGGATTGAAACCAATTCTTATGCCCATGTTACTACAAAGAGTGTGGCAAAATTCATCCGTCGTGATATCATCGCTCGATATGGAGTTCCTGAAGTGATCTTCACAGATAATGGATCAAACTTGAACAATAAAGTGGTGGATGATTTACTTGGAGAATTCCACATTCACCATTTGAATTCTTCTCCTTACCGCCCACAAATGAATGGAGCTGTGAAAGCGGCAAATAAGAACATCAAGAAGATTTTAACCAAAACGACGGAAAATTATTGGTATTGGCATGATCGATTGCCGTATGCTTTGTTTGCTTATCGAACTTCGATTCGTCCTTCAACTGGGGCAACACCGTTCTCATTGGTTTATGGGATGGAAGCTGTATTACCCGTGGAAGTGGAAATTCCTTCACTGAGGGTACTTTCTCAAATCAAGCTCTCTGAAACTGAATGGATTCAACAAAGATTTGAACAACTTAATATGATAGATGAAAAGAGGGTGAAAGCCTTATGCCATGGACAAAGCTATTAGAAGAGAGTAGCTAGGTCATTTAACTGCAAGGTTAGACCAAGGCATTTCAAGATTAACAATCTTGTCTTGAGAAAGGTTTTACCAATCATTCCAGATCCTTGTGGGAAGTTTACTCCAAACTATGAAGATCCATATATTGTAAAGAAAGTGCTACCTAGTTTAGCATTAATCCTTGTAGAAATGGATGGTCAAGAATTGCCAAGACCTATAAATGCTGATGTTGTCAAGAAGTATTATCCATGAATAAAGTGAAAAGCCTTTGAGCCATTTGTTGATTGAATCTGAGCCACTTTAGGATGTTTGCATCATGCATTTCATGCATACATATTGCATCTACATGTTTGTTCATTTTGCAGGATCTCTGATGAAGATTTTACTAGTCCGCAAGAGGTTCATCTCAAGAGTGCAAAACTTTCAAAAGTGTCCATTCTTCTTTAGAACTTAGAAGTGACCTTATCCTTTAGAATGCCAAAAGAGTTGGTTAGAGCTCTAGAAGTACAGTTAGAACTCTAGAAATGAACTCATGTGCTAAGCAAAGCCTGTTTTGTCTACAAATTTTGTCCAATCTTACTTCCAAAAATCTCCTTGGTAGGGTCAAGGAAACATGTCCTCTCAGACAAAATTTCCTTAGATTTTCATTTCCCTAGGGAGTTGAATTTAACCAAAGTGTACTTTGGAAAACTTGAAAATGATTGTTAATTATGCCAGGTGGTAGTGCCTAAAATGATGAGAGGCAACCCCTTTACCAAACACGTCCTCATACACTCTTTGAGAGAATTGAGTGGAAAGAACCATGTCTTAGGGCATAGGATTGATTCACGGTGAATACATGATTCGATATGATAAAGGCATTTCATTTCTCAATCCCAAACACTATTGATATCCCTTGCAAGCCACTTTGAGCCAAATAGGGAGTATTTCCAAAATAACCCTGTCAAGAATGACCCCACATTGGGGCAAAATAGGAGGTCTTGGTTGAAAATCATGGAGCAAAAGATTACGAGAGATTTTATTGCTTTCACTTGCATCAATCTTCTTGTGCTAGCTTCAGGTGATTTTTTATCGAAACTCGAAGCATCCCAAAGTGACGAAGAGCATTCCGTTCACTACCACAAACACAATTATCCCTTGCTTAGCCAATTTGAGCCTTATGCACTTCTTTCATAACCCCGGGTGATGATTATCTCCCCACATTGGGGCAAGGCACATGATTTACCAATAATACTGAGAATATTGGTAATGTTTGTAAATGCCACTCGAGAGACCTAGATACTCAAAAGAGAATGAAAACTAGGGGGCATGAAAAAACAGTGTGCTTGGTAAAAGCACGGCCAATGCCCATGAAAAAAAAATGCAAAGAAAAATAAGAATGCAAAGAAAAGCAAAATCAATGGTCATGCAAAAGACCATCTATTGAAAAACAAAAGAAATGCATTGCAAAAAAAAACCTGTATTGCAAGCAATATCATTAGAACAAATAGCGAAGCTCTCATGTCTCAAGACAAATTACCAAAAGGACTATCGAGATAGGTTAAATTTCAAGAGTCAAATTTTTGAAAAGTCATGTGATGGTAATGATGCCAAGATAATCACTCACTTTTAACCCTTTGATATTTGAAAATTTTTCAAGCATTTTTAAGCCTCGCCTGAACCAACATTACAACCCTTATCCGAAGTCTCTTCCGATTGGGATGGTTTGAGTTGAAATGAGAGTATCACATAGGAGCTACCGCTAGAAGGAGTGGAAGCAATCCTATCTTATCTTATCTTCAAGGTTCTTGACTTGTAAACCCGATGGAGATATTGAATGAATTTTCATTTCTTGGCTTCAAAGTACATGCTCTTTGTGTAAGCCCATGACCAAGCCATCATTACGGTCCCTTCAAAAGACCATTTGATCAATGGATTGTATTCACTGTGAACGTTTCTAAAAACCTTAGACATAGGTTGAGTGAGATTTCTCCGGTGAGATTTAAACAGTCTTCCCATATCAATGGTTGGGTACAAAAGCCCTTTTTGAGAGTCAAAGTGAAAGACCCCTTTTGATTAGGATATTTCCACTTGGCATATTTGACTTAACCCTTAGATGGTTAATCAAATCTCATTTTGTTAAAATCCTCTCTGAAAGGATTTGACAATTGGCATTATTTCGCAAGATTGGCTCTCAAGTAATCTTGAAACTCTTTTTCAAAATATTTGTTCCTTAGTGAATCGGTTTTTGGTCATTCTAAACCATATCATTGTCTCTTAAGTTCTAGGTTATCTTAAAACCTTGTCTCCAAGTTCTAGATTATCTTAAAACCTTGTCCCCAAATTCTAGGTTCTCTTAAAACCTTGTCTCTTAAGTTCTAGGTTCTCTTAAAACCTTGTCTCTTAAGTTCTAGGTTCTCTTAAAACCTTGTCTTTTAGGTTCGTGGGCCTATCCTTAAACCACTAGGTTCGTGGGTCGATCCTTAAACCACTAGGTTCGTGGGTCCATCCTTAAACCACATTAGGTTCGTGAGTCCATCCTTAAACCACTAGGTTCGTGGGTCCATCCTTAAACCACACTAGGTTCGTGGGTCTATCCTTAAACCACTAGGTTCGTGGGTCCATCCTTAAACCACACTAGGTTTGTGAGTCTATCCTTAAACCACTAGGTTAGTGGGTCCATCCTTAAACCACTAGATTCATGGGTCCATCCTTAAACCACTAGGTTCGTGGGTCCATCCTTAAACCACATAGTAAGACTATCATACTCGGTCAAAGCCCGTTTTTACACGGTAAGACCTTTCTCCCAGTCGAAGCCCGTTCTTACACAGTAAGACTTTTCTCCCAGTCTAAACCATATGGTTAGTGATTATCCTTAAACCATTCATTTTTCAATTAGTGATTTCATTGCTTTCATTCCATTCCATGCGAAAGAGAAATAGAGACAGAGTGAATAAACCCCAACAAGAGTTCAGATACCATGATGGGCAAAGGTAAGTATCAGGTATGTCCCTAACCAACTATCTTTGCTTTTATCTTTTTCTATCTTCAAAGTTGAGTCGACTAAAGATTTCGGGTATCAATTTTATCTTTGAGCGGAACATCTTCGAACTCCCACTGAAAGAGGGGCAGCTGTTGACACCCGATTTTTTGTCGACATTTTAAACATTCATTTTGAAAGAAAATATAAAAAAATAAAGAGCCAAAAAAAATGAATGAAAAAGAATGAAAAAATTAAAAAAAAATGTAAAGGAAACAAAAAGAAAAAAAAAAAAAGAAAAATGGGAAAAACGCTGAAAAAATATATAAAGAGAGGCTCATTTTTTTCGCGAGGGGGGGCCAGGGGACAAGATTTTTTTTTTTCTCTCTCTCTCTCTCTCTGAAATTTTCACGCGCGGATTCTCTCTCTCAGGGGCTCTCTGCTCCCACTCGCTCTCTCTCTCCTCTCAGACGCTCTCTCTCAATCTGGCGACGCTCACACTCTCTCTTGAAAAGGGATTCTCTTTGGCGAATCAGTTTCTCCTTCTTGATCGCCTTTGGTTTGAGGGATTTCGATCGATCTGAGCTCGATCAGTTAGGATTATCATCGGAGGTTTGATCGTTCTCTTGATCAGAGGTGACGACAGTCACCGCGATAACGACGACAGCGAATCTGGTTCGGCGGATCACCCTCAGAAATTGAAAACCAATGATCAAGTATCGCGAAGGGGTTCTCAATCGGTCTCGATTCTGGTGGTTCTGAAGGTTTCTCATCAGATCTCTCTCAGTTTGGGGCGAAGATCGGCGACATCGGTGACTTCAGCCACGGTGACGGCTTCTGATCATTTTCTTGTTCTGCTTTTCTGATCTCTCTATTTTGGTTCAAGCTATCGCTCGATCGAAGACCAGCGGTCGGGGATCGCACGTGAGTTCTCTTTCTCTCTCGATCGGTTAAGTTGTTAGCCTTTGGTTTCTCTCTCCCATTCGCTCCCTCTGACTCGAACATTTTCTCTCGGCTCTGTCTTGCTCGCCGAATTTGACTAGCTGGAATGGCCGGTCGAGGAGCTTGGAGTTTAGAGTTCAGACCGCATCATTGACAGCCACAGCTTCGATCCCTTGCCGTCCTTTCAAGGTTATCTATCTCTCTCTCTCAATTGCTCTATCTCTGGTTCAATCAGGTGAGGAAGAACAAGTTTGTCGAGTTTCTCCCAGTAAATGTCGTTTGTTTAAGTGCTACTGTTGTCGTCGTTGTTATTGATTGATGGATTTAGAGGATCTATTTACTCTCTGGTTCGCATTTGATCTTGAGCTGAGTAGATATCTGATTAAGCCGTGTTCCATGCTGTGTAATCAAGACAAACGATTGCTATATCGTATAGGGATGGAAATTGGTGTTGGAATCATTGCTTGTATGCTTAGATTTCTCTATTATATCTCATTTTCCCCTGTTCGTATCACTCTGATGTGCTATCGCTGTGTATGTGGTGTGGCCAACGATCGAGTGAGAGCTTGCCTCTTCAAATAGAAGTTTACTGACGGTGGTTGACAAGGCTACAATCATTGACTATGGACTCTCTGCATTTAGTTGTTTTCATTACTCGTGTTTCTTCTTTTCTGTCCGCCATTCACATCTTTGTTATTGAGCTGTTTCAAGGTCCTGTGTACATAAAGGTGAGACTGTACAGCATCCGAGGTTTAGAATTCTTATAAACAATCTTTTCATGTTGAGTTGGGGAAGTAAGAAAATGAGTTTTACTCTTAGTTTGTCTATGAGTAGTATTAAAGAGGACATTAGTCATCAGTGAAGTTGTTTACTACTTAAGAGTGATGGTAATATTCTTGACTGTTATGCTGCTGTGATTTGTTGTTATCATGTGCGCTTTTAGTGGGTCAAATGCGGGTCACGTGTATTTGATGTTTGCTGTTCATTGCAAATGCAAATTTGACTTTCCGTGACACACGCCATATATGAATATCAGTATGCTATAATTGCTGCTTATGATTGAAGCATGTGGAAAAGATATTATGTCAAGGATAAGTCAAATATTACTGAAAAATCGATCCATATATGCTGACCATGTTTTGACATCCCATGATTGGGTGTGCATTTGATTCCAACTTGAGGCTAGTTTGGTTATGGATTGATGCCATTTTGATCAAGTAGACTCATACATGCTTGTTAGAAAATATGGCTTCAATTTCATGGCAATTTGTCATCAAACAATCCCAATTTGCAGTCTCGTATGCTTTGTTACCATTCCGATTGCATGCTGGAAGTTGTGGATTAAGTATAGATTAGATGAATTCTGTCTTAGCTTGGTTCTATTTTGCTGTTTTACTGCTCTGTTCTATATGGGTTATGTTGTTGTGAGTCCTTTTGTCTACCTCCTCATGTGGTACAAGAATGTGCATTTTGTAATGTGTTCTTTTGATGAAGTTCTGCTAATTTCAATCTGAAGACATTGTGATTGTGTCAACATGCGGGCATGTCTGGATAGATTTTGCTTCTTTCTTGATATTTCATAATAGATGCCGAGAATTTTTGGATTTGGTCAGCATTTACTAGATTCAACAATTGTTAAAAACAGAGCTACAGTTTGTAAATGATTTAAGTGTTCTCTTTTCATGCCTTTAATGACCTGTGCTGTTTGCCATTTTCACATGATTTTTTGTGATTAGATTCTAAAGTTGATGTCAAAATGAAAGTTTTTCATTAGGTTCCAATCTATATCAAATAAAAATTTCATGATAATTGAAGATTATTTACCCAGGTCGAGTATGTCTAGAATATCCCTGACCTTGTTTGAAATTTTGCTGTTCTGATTGGTTCTCTGTTTCGGATGACCGTTTGTGTAAATGACCTGATACGAGCTGGTTGCTGTGGTTTTCTGTGTTTGATGCCTTCATGAGAGCTGAAGATGGTTCGTCTAGCTTTCCAGCGAGCTATAATACACCCTGATCCGATATCATTAGCCACATGAAATCTTCTTTAAAAGTCTACTTCAGAATCTGGAAAATTGTTCTGGTCTGTGCTGTTGTTTCTGTTACTGATTTGACCTCTTTACTAAATGTCTTCGTTTGAGCTAAAAAATGATTTCAATTGTGTTCATGACCTTCTAAGGATTCATAGGAGACTTCTCAAGCTTTCTAATGACATATTATGTGCATGATTTGGTAGTCATCTACCTAGTCAAATGAATGTTATCGCATCAATGTTTGATTCTGGAAATTTGTAGATCCTCAGTACTTAGTTTTTGCTATGGTAAATTTGAGATCATAAACTTCGAAATCTTGAGTTGACGTGTTCTAGACAATTGATCTGCATTTAAATTTGTGCATTGTGCTGGAAATTTGATTTTAAATCTACTAGCTGCTGTGATTGTTGAGCATGTTTCTATTAGGCTTATTCTGAGCTCTTAAATGTCGTTGTCTCGTGAAGTGATGAGCTAGAAGTTCGACGTGCACATATTAAGCTTTCATCTGAGATTCACGTATTAGAAATCTGGAGATGATTCTTTCATGAAATTGTTCCTCATATACTGATTACCCATCCTAGAAATTCTAGGATAAGATAGCTATTGATTGTGCTTTTATCAAGCCTGCATCGAATACCCAGTTTCTGTGATGGATGATTTGGTTGATGGATGCACATGCATTCTTAAAACTTTCTTTTAGAAGATCATACATACTAACTTTGATGATGTATAACATGCTATCTTCTTGGCTATGAATGTTGTGTATATTCATAATATGCTGTCACCATGTTATAATTGATGTTTGTGACTTGAATTTGCTGGATTCATGTTCATGTCTGATGCCTATGTTCACTCATTATAATAACAATTTCTATGCGTTATCTTAGTCATATAAGATGAGGCCAGGAATCCATGTGTCTTAGATTAGGTTTAGATTAGGATCCTGAACATGAATAAAGCGTGAAGATGGTGGAGGTCGATGTCCATTCCGACCATTGTCATGTACTATTTGTTTTCCCGACATATGTCTCGGGTTCCATACATTGTATAAAACCCGACGAGTTGCGGGTTTCCTTTCTTTCCCGATTGTTTTCTCTTTTATTTTCTTTAGGATTGCATGATTAGGTTTACCACTTTTCTTGATTGTTTACTTCATGTCTCACCAATTTAATTTTCATTGATTGTTTTCCTTTTTTTTTTTTTTTTAGGAATAGAATAGAATGAAAGTAATCCACCACGCATGGTCACTTAGTCTAGAAATAACGATCCTGAAAATATAAAAAGAAACGCATGGACATGTTAGGAAAAGCACAACATACTCTTTAGGTACCGAAAGGGCGTTAATAGAAATATTAACGTAACCCAAGTCCCCGAACCTAGATATCTGGTTACGTAGGAATCGAGCGAACACTCCCGACCCTCGATTGGGTTTCTAGCCGACCCCCAAAATGAGGCTAGTGGCGACTCCTGTATATTTTTTAGGTTGTTAAATACCTAGATCATATAAATAAATCCATTGTTGTGTGGGGTATGAGCTTGGGAGAGCTCGCGATCTCGTGAGGAAACTCTCGTGATCAAAGTACCCCTAAACCTGACCTTTCCCCTCCTTGGACATCTCGACGGCGGCGAGATCGGGTCACGACAGGTGATCCTTAAACCTTGTCATTATGTTAGTGGTCATCCCTAAACCATTCCTTTTTCCTTAGTGATTTCATTTCCTTCATTCTATTCCATGAGAGAGAGAGAGAGACAGAGAAAAGAAGTCCCAACAAGAGTTCAGATACTCCAATGAGCGAGGTTAAGTGTCAAGTACGTTCCCTAACCAAATTTAATTTCCTTTGATATTTTCCCATTTCCACAGTAGAGTCGATTAAAAATTGCAGGTATCAATTTTTTCATTGAGTGAAACTTTTTCGAACTCTCACTCAAAGAGAGGCAGCTGTTGAAACCTGATTATCAATCAATGCATAATTATAAGGTACAAATCGAGATTTGGATCTCTGATTGCAACTGAGCCTGTTTCTCGACCAAAAAAAAGTATTGTTTTTCATTTCTTTCTTTTACATTGTCATTTAAGCAATTTCAAAGCCATTTTCAAGAAAAACCCAAAAAGTTAAATGGTTGACTTTTTGCTCAACTCATTTAATCAAGAGTCAACCCCAAGTCAAAATTTGTCTTTTTACCCAAAAAGATGTCATTTAGCCTTAATTTCACTTTTGTCAAATTAATTTTTAAAAATTAAAAGATTTGACCAAGAAATCAACATTTTAGGAAAAATCAACTAAATGGTTGATTTTTGGTCAAATCTTTTACCCAAAAATTGGAAAAAATAAAAAATGCACAAAAAATTTCTTTTAATGTCAATTTGATTCTTATGTCAAAAATTTCACAAAATTTGATTGAGAAAATTGTTTTTCGAATTTTTCGGTTTTAGATTCTAATTCGATCTAAAATAAAATTGCTTTTTATTTTAGTCACAATTAAGCATACTTCCTTCTTTAACATTCAGTTTAGGGACTATTTTAAATTTGCCCGTGCATTTAATTTTGCAAATTGTTGGGTCAAAATACGAATTACCATTTTGAGCCCTAATTAGATGACCAAAATTGATTTCACATGATTTGCAAATGAATGGTTGTTTTTTTTTTGGGTAAATGTAAGAATATATTGTACTTTAACCAACTATACAAAAGGAGGGGGGTCCTGGAACCAAAAGTTACACTCAAAAGACCAACTAGTCAGTATGACCGGAAGGGTGCCTAGACAAAAGACACAGCTAAACAGAGGCAGCAAGAAAGAGCAAGGTAAAAGCAGACCCAATTGAGCCAAAGCCCACCCAAACAGTAGCACACAACGGCCAAAATAGCGGCAAGAAGCAGCACGGAACAGCAAGACCAGAGGAAGAGCAAACTGGAGAAGCCCGCCCTCAATCAGCAACAACCACGCCAGTGACCACGAACAAGATGCTAAGGCAGGCCCACTACCCAAACAGAATGGAAAACAATAGCAAAT
Source organism: Eucalyptus dawsonii (assembly GCA_016097615.1). Classification (NCBI taxonomy): domain Eukaryota; kingdom Viridiplantae; phylum Streptophyta; class Magnoliopsida; order Myrtales; family Myrtaceae; genus Eucalyptus; species Eucalyptus dawsonii. The sequence continues at coordinate 33,099,218 of CM027873.1, forward strand.
AGAGACGCAAGATGGTCTAGCGGAAGGATTCGTCGACCTAAGAGCAAACATAGAAGGGTCAATGCCCCAATTACGATGAAATCTCCTATTCCTAGTAGTGTCATCAACATTGGCGAATGTCAAGGACTTGTCCTTGATAACTTTGATGAGGTGGTTCTTCAGAGCCGGGACCGCTAAAGTTTCTTCCCTAAAGAGAATGTTGTTCCTCTCTTTCCAAATCAAATGGCAAAGGGCTCCAAAGGAGAACCGGCTAATGCACTGATGGAAGTCCTTGCACGAGAGATACTTTAACACCCAATGAAGGTTTTCCGACAAGAACCTGTTCCACCAAGGGAGGTTGCACCTCGCGGCCCTAAAGTACGCAATCCTAGCAATGATGCGACAACCAAAAAATAAGTGATTAATAGAGTCAGGCCCATAATTGCAAGAGGCACAAGCTACAATCTCGATTCTCCCATAGGAAAGTAAAAGAACCTGAGCGGGAAGCTGGTTTTTAGTGATAGGCCAAAGAATAAATTGATATTGCGAAATAATGGTGCTGCTCCAAACGAACGCACTCCAAGGCACCAAGGCCTTCTTTAATCTGATGGTTTCCCACGCAGAAGCAACTGAGAACAAGCTTGAAGGGTTCTTCACCCAGCACATTCGGTCCGAGTTCTGAGATAAAATGCGGAGGGGAGTTCTCCAAGACTCCAAAATAGTCCTGAGTGACTGTCTAGGAATAGAGTAGAGGTCCGCCACCTTTGCAAGCCTGGATAAACCTTAGCTATAAATCAAAGAGTCTGAGAAAAACAAGTTAAGGGGGCCTCTAGGGTGCCAATGTCAAACCAAAGAGACACAAAAAGGCCATCCCCAACCCTCCAGTGAAAGGACTGGCAAAACGCCCTCCTAAGTTGAAGAATCTTCTTCCAAGCCCAAGAGCATACAGTGGGTTTCTTGGCTATCCATAAATTCTTCCTTTTTAAAAATGTCGAATGTATCCATTTACACCACAGGGACTCCTTTTCAAAGAAAAGGATCCATATGTGTTTGAGCATGGCTGTAGTGTTATAGTCCCGCAGCCTACGAATACCCAGGCCTCCTTCCTCTTCTGGTAGGCAAACTTCCTCCCAAGAAAATTTAGCACCTCTAATACCCAAGCCCTGGCCCTTCTAAAGGAACAATCTCAGAATTTGCTCGATCCGATCTAGCATGGCTTTGGGTAAGATAAAAACACTAGCCCAATAAGCTTGGATTGAGTGAAGGACTAACCTAATTAGTTGGAGCAACCCAGCAAAAGAAAGAAAATGCTAGGCCCAGGATTGAACCCTTGCTGTGATACGACTAACGAGGGAACTACAATCTGTCTTACCCAGCTACGAGGTAATTATGGGGACTCCTAAATAATGAACCAGGAGACACCCTTCTTGAAAACCTAGGGCAAGAGTAAACTGGTTATGCAAAAATGCCGACCCCCTAGCATGGAAAATCTCATTTTTATTAATGTTTGGTCTCAGCCTTCTCCAGGAGGAAAATGTATTAAGGCCTTCCTTCAAGATAGAAACCGAAGCCATATCTACTTCACAGAAGAGGAAGACGTCATCTGCAAAGAATAAGTGCAAAATACTCGTTGCCTTGCATCTCCAGAAGAATTTGAACTCTAGTTACCTTGAATAACGGTCTAGAATCCATGAGAAAATCTCCATGACCAAGGTGAATAAATACGGGGACATAGGGTCCCCCTGATGGAGCCCGCAGCCACTCGAGAAAAAACCACGCCGTTCCCCATTTAAAGAAATGGAGAATTTCGGCATATGAACACAAACCATGATAAGATGAATCAGCTGATCAGGAAAACCAAAAGCCTATAGCACAAGCCCGAGAAAATCACAATCCACTGTATCGTAGGCTTTTTGGAAATCCACCTTAACTGCACATTTAGGTGAATAAGGGTGCGGATTGAAGCCACTAAAAAGCTCCTAGGCCAGGAGAATATTGTCCCTAATCTGCCGTCTCTTAAGAAACGCACTCTAAGAAGGGCTTATAACATCTTGAAGAACGGTGGCCACTCGGTTGGCCAGGATCTTGGTAAGACATTTATAAATTGTATTATAGCAAGCTATTAGCCTATAGTTTGAGACTACAAAGGCATTGGGCACTTTTGGCACCAGAGCTAAGATAGAGTTGTTTATTTCACGAAGAAACCTGCCTAAAATAAAGTCTCTAACCGCTTCCAGGATCAAAGGCCTTACCCTCTCCCAATTTTGTTTGAAGAATACAGTAGTAGATCCATCAGGCCCAGGCACCTTACCTCGAGGTAAGGAGAAGAGGGTATCTCGGATCTCCTGGTCGAAAACTGGGTGAGAAAGAGAGGTAACCTGCTCCTCATTAAGGGGGCACCGAATGACCTCTTGGATCTCTTGCACAGCCAGCCTCAACGACACCTCCTACGACACAAGCAAGTCCTGAAAGTAGTTGACAAACAGTTGTTGCACCGCACCTTGGTTAGATACAAGGACGTTAGAAGAATCCAAGACCGAGAGAATCCTGTTTCTCAACTGTCTTTTACTGAAGGAGTGATGAAAGAACTTAATGTTCCTATCACCGTCTTTTAGCCACTTAGCTCTAAACTTTTGCCTATAGGAAGACTCTTCCTGACTCCGCAGGTCCACAAAGGTACGCCGATGAGTCCTCTCCAACTTTGTGAGGGAAATGTTGGACAGGTCTAGCTGGAGGCCAACCTGGGTGGTACATAAAGCATTCCTAGCTTCTGCTATTCTAGCTGAGATATTTGAGAAGGACTCCCTGTTGAGAAGCTTGAGCTAACTTTTGAGGGTCTTCAACTTGTTTACTAGCCTGTACATTGGAACCCCCTCCCCCGGGGTCTCTTAAACTTGAGTGAGAATAGAGTGGAAAGACAGGTGCTTAGTCCAAAAGTCAGAGAACTTGAATGGCTTTCCCTGAAAAATAGGGTTCAAGACTTTAATGATCATGGGGGAATGGTAAGATATACCAGGGGCAAGGAAAGAGCTTCCGAGAAGAAGCAAACTTGGCTCCACTTTGTATACATGAGGACCCTGTCGATCTTCCTTACCTTGCGATTAGGCCGAGAGGAAGTAGCCCAGGTGAAACGAAGGCCAATCGAATTCCGATTGAGCTAAGCATTGTCTAAATTCATCAAAGGAGGGGATCCAATTGTCAGTGCCCTTAATTCGGTGGATTCCTGGAGAGAGAAACCCCTAAGAATTAGGTCTTCCCAAAGCAGCCTCCTGTATATGAAGGTATGCTCGGCATAAATGACCAATAAATAGCAATCCATACTCGAGCTAAGAAACTTCAATCTCCTATGAATCGCCTGGGAGTTGGTCAAATCAACATCAAAGCTTACGAGCAATGGGTTCTAGCCTACCCATATTATCCCTCTTGGTGGGCACTCATAATTAGCCACACAACACCAACCTATTAAGAGTCTCATAGAAATCGAAAGGAATAGAGACTCTAGGACTTTAGTCTCCAACAAACCAACAGCATAAAGGCTATTAGAGGAAGTAAGGTTCCGAACCTCAGCTTGTCGAGTGGGATTAAGAAGACCCCTGATGTTCCAAACTCCTATGTACATAAGTAAAATAGAAAATATATACAACTGGAACATGAGGTTACCTCCGCTTAGTAGACCGATGCCGACTAGCCACCAGACCAGGGGAATCAGTCGGGGGCGGAGCAAGGCAAAGGGGCGGCACCTTATTCTGCCTAAAGTCAGTCTTCCTGGTAGCAGGGACAGCTTCTGCAGATGGAGGGCACTACACAGCCTGATTATCTTCAGTGGAGTCGCTGAGGAGACTAGCCTAGTCATCCAAGTCCTCGGCAGCACTGGACGATGGGGCCATAGAGGTAGCCTCCACAAGTATGTCTATCAACCCAACAGAAGAGAGAGCGAAGGAAACCTCAGCCTTTGACTACCTTCTTTGAACCCTTTGGGCCTTATGGGTAGAAGTAGAGGCCAAAAAAATTCTAGGAATCCTTCAATTGCAGAATCAGTCTCGCTACACTAGGATCAACCAGTAAGTGTAGTGATCCTCTCTTTGGATCCAAGGGTTGCTTCTTTTTCCTCATCACCTACTTCCATCCTGGTTTAGGAATTCCTTGATCTACCACAACCTCAGGAACAGGGGCAAAAACTTGGTCGCAAGTAGCAGGAGCCTCATTGATTGGAATTTACTGAAGGTCCACCTCAGCGTTAAGTGAAGAATCAATGGTCGCACACTTGTGGCCATACGTGCTACATTTAGGACAAGCCACTAGTCTCCACTCATATTCGACCTCCACAGCTCGGGTTACTCCATTGAGGACAACATCGACCGAGATATATCGAGGTTGCCTCGCATTGATCTCGACACACACTTTAGTGTAAGAAATCATCCTCATTTGTTCAGTGCATTGGTCGACATAAAGGGGTTTCCTAACAGCACTAGCAATCCCACTTATTGCTGGTGCGGACCAAAGGTCAAGGGGTGGGTTCTTTAAGTGTATCCAAACCATAATGGAGGAGTGGTTGTCCTTTTTAATTCCTGCAAAGGCTTCCATTGTTGTGGGATAAGGGGCATCGTAACAACTGTTAGAGGACTATCCTCTCCAGGATCTTCATGCGAAACTCTAGGTCCGGGATGTGGAAGAAATAGAACCCTTGGTCATTTTTCATCACTTTTGAGTGCTTCGGTCCCCAGGTGTATTTTAGAGCTGTCTCCGTAAGCTTGAATAGCTTCTTCCTCCCAATGTAGTACCCGATTAGGCATTGGTGCCATTTCAAGTTTGAGGCATCCAGCACATCCTCAGATAGAGTAACGACAAGTTTGTTGTCAACATAAGAGCGGGGAACGAATGACAAGTCGTATCCCTTCGCTACTGCATGCACGACGTTGGCCCAGGATTGGGTGGGCGAAGGTTTAGACCTCCGAGCTTGTTGGGTCTTGGATTGGGGTCGAATGGAAGTGGACCTAGCTTGGCTACGTCCTTGAGGACCATCCGAACCATGAAGGGCATACGGGCTCCTTGCTTGCCCTACAACGAAGCCATTGTTTCTGCTTTGGATGAGCTCACTTGTCCCATGACCTTAGAGGACTAGGGGTTTTGGGCACGAGGGATAGGACTTCGCCTACTAACACCATCCACACCAATATGGGCCTTTCCCAACTGGTCACACACCTCAACAGACGAAGAGGCCATAGCAACAGCCGAAACCCACAAATAATCCCACAAACCCTAACACAAAATGTACATGGAAGGACTTCCAAATGCTTCGGTGAAGTTGTAGGGGGAGGTCAGGCAAGCCAATCCTCTGAATTTCAACCCTAATGAAAGGCTGGAACTTCAGTAGTAGCAAAAACCAGAATAAGGTGAATAGTAGATCAGGCGCCCCTTGGAGAGAGCACGATGAACAGTATAGCAAGATTTGGTCGAAGTTTTCGCAAATGAATGGTTGTTTCTCACTCATTTCTTTAAGATGAGTCCAAATTCGAAATTGATTTTGAGAAATCCACACTAGAACTTTCCAATTTGAAGGATTTTATCCTCTTGAGCATAAGAAAGCCAGGCAATTATGTTTCGATCAACAAAATTCAAATTGATCCATTCATGGTTATGATTTAATTTCGTAAATCCAAGTTCAATTTTGATATCGGGCCTAGATTCATTTTTGACATAAGCTCGAGACTTTCAATTTAAGGCTAATTTGAATGGGATAAGTGATCTTCCACATGGTTAGTTCATTAAATAAGGCAATTGTGACATTAATTGAACTCAATTTTAGTTCATTTGTAATCTTGCTTATTGAATTGTAAATTTGATCATTTTAGCCCATTAGGCTCAATTCCAAAACACCCATTGTTTTGATTCATTGCCTTTCATGATAATCATTCAATGAGGTCAATAAAAGATCCTTTTACATTCATCAGGTTTGATTAGCTTAATTGTATTTTAATTGACCAATTTCTTCTTAAATATGATAAATTTCCTTTTTAATTTGGTCCCTTAGGGACTAAATTGAATAAATTTTGAACCCACAAGGGTCTTAAATGTGTGAAAGGGCTAAAACTGTACCAAACCAATCAAGAACAGGTCAAAAACTGGCCAAATCAAGTTAAACCAGTCTCACCGGCTACCAACGGGGATGGCTGGTTCAGCCCTTTGCCGGCCAGTTCCTAACCTTTAGCAACTGGTTCTAGGATCTTTTTTATGCTAATTTTACTTTTGCAGCTTCAATTTCTCAAAATTTTGTAGATTGATCCTCGAATTTCATCAAATTGCAATTTGATGACTAATCGGACATTTTAACGTAATTCTCGATTTTAGCTCGAGTTTTCGCAAAGCAAACCCATTATACGATTTTAGCTCTAGTTTTTGCAAATCAAACCCACTATATGATGTTAGCTCGGATTTTGCAAATCAAACCCACTATACAAATTACCTGACACCTCAAAATCATGATGCAGTTGTAAAAATCGAATTTTAATTGCTGGATCAAAATTTTGACTGATGGATCAAATGGACGACCGAAATTGCTCGATTTAGAGGGATATATATACCCATTTTCCCTCCATTTTTTTGGGGGCTTCATTTTTGGCACGAAATTCTCTCTCTCTCTAGTTCTTTCTCTCTCACTTCTCTCTCAAATTTCCCACTCATACCCTCTCTCTCTCTAACCGATCGGATCTTTCTTTGGTGAGACCAAATCACGATCGATTCAAGTCCCCATCGGTGGTCCAAATCACCGCACCACCATTTTTGACTTTCTTCTCCTTTCACCTAGGCTGATTGGAGCATCAACTAGTTCCGGCGGCCTTTGCATTTATCTGCTCGAGCCCGATCTCCACCACTGGTGGTCAAGCTGGTGATCTAAGCTGATTCATTCCATAGTTAAACAGAACGGTCTAACAGCTTGTCAATGCGCCAAAGCCTGTCGATCAGACTCACCAGCTCATCCCTAAAGTTCTAGTGGCTGGAATCCATTTGGATGGATATTGGAAGGCCTCCGATCGAAGCAATCTTCATAATAGCCTCAAATCAGTCCAAATCGAACCAGTCTCTTTGATCGCCTAAACTGGCAACTAACCGCTATTCGACGATAAAGCCACAATTCTGGATCTATTCCTAGGCTTGTTGGCCATTGAATTGTGGTCAAGTCCTCATTGATCTATCACTAGTAGAGCATCGGTGATCCGATCTTCACTAGCGTCACTAGTAGAGCATCGGTTCTGGTTTTTGTTGCTGCGGGTGTTTCAGTCAACTTTGTGGTGATTTGTAGTGGACTGATCATGATTCTAAGGATTAAGGATCAATCCAAAGGATTTGATTCAATCGATTGTAATCAAAATCGACATAAATGTGTAAAAAGTAACGATCTCGATCTTAAAACCCATGAAGTGAGACCGAATTAACCGGTTGAGACTAGGGTTCAACATTAGATTAATATGCTATGTTAGTTCTTGGATTAATGGATTTGGATGATAATTTGTTGCAATTGGTTGTTCTTGTATGATGAACTCGAATGATTGACTTGATTTAGCTTTAAACCTTCATTTTCGTATCCTTGAACTGACCTAGTGTTTTGGCCAAAATGAGGTCTAAAATGACCTTATTTGAGTTCGAGTCCTTCTAGACTTTTAAAATACACATCACTAGTTTTGAATTGATAGACCACACACCCCGATCGAGAATCTTTTGGTCTTCGAAAAACACCTCCAAAGATGCGCGATTCCATAGTAGTTTAGGTTAGTTTTCAATTCCATTCTGTTCCGCCTTTGGTATTTTCTATTTTTGCGCAATTTTCTGGGTTGATTTCTAGAGACTTCCTGCATAAAAGTTATTTTTTATTGTCTTGAGAATGTTCTTCATTTTTTTTAGAACTTGTGGACCTGATTAGCTTGGTCAAAACCATCCAAATCTAAGCCTAAGTCAATTTGCTCTAGGTTGATTCTTGATTATGTCTTTTTATACTAATCTCTGTATTGATTTTTTTTGGAGAAAGTTTCCTTCAAAAAAGTTGCTTCTAATTATGTGGAGAATGTCTTATAATTTTTTCAGAATTTTTAAACATGTTTAACTAGGTCAAAATTGCATAATTCCGAACATAGGACAGTTTGCCCTACACTATTCTAAATTATGTTTTGGTGAAATTGAGTCCATAAATGAGTTTGTTTGCTCTCAAATCCTTCATGAAATATGAAATACACACTGTATGTGTTCAATTGATACATGATTTGCAAAGTGTTGATGTTGTCCAGTGTGTCAATTGCATGAGTTAATTTGAAAAGATGCTGCAACAATATATAGCTTAGATATGCACCTCTGTTTTATCATTTTTGCTATGACTCATGTGATTGCATTTAGTTTTGAACTCTCAATATAAAATGTTCATCATTGCATGTTCTGTATATGGGATTTTTTCTAGGATTTTTACATGTTTTAAGATGTTGAAATTATGCTCGTTCTGTAGAGTTAATGCTAAAAGGAAATCTTATCGTATATGCACCTTGCCATGCTTATTTGAATCATCTAAAGAGCAAATCTTGTTATTATGCCTTCTTGATAATTGAACCACATGTTGTAAAGTTTGTCTACATGTTTAGGTTATATCATTTGAGCATCATCTTGCATATTAAATTTGTGTCAAAAAATTGTTCATCGCGCTTAGGATTCCCAAGTATATCCTTATAAATCTTGAATCATTTCGTAATGTCATTTAAATTGTATGACAGTTTTGCATGCCGACTTAGAGTTAAATGATTATCTAAATTTTCTATTGCATCCAATCCTAAGTCTCATGTGATTTTTTCACGCCGTTTGTGCATTATTGGAATGATTTTGAGGCTTTCTAATGCATGCCCATGTTCATTTTTTTTCTTAGTTGCTAACACACCTACCTTTAGAGATCTCAATCTTAGGGTACCAAATTGACCTAGTTTGGACTCCAGCCCTTCTAGGAAGTCGTAAGGCACACTTAGAGGTTTCCAATGTCACTTATTTCATATAAATCGCTCATCATTTGGACCACTTTCTATATTTTTCAAAACTAGATCAAAATTTGGACACGGGATCAAATTCGGACCCTCGTTCTAACCCATGTTTGGATAGACCTTTGACATTTTTGTTTTATTTTTTCCATAAGGAATCTGCACTTGATCTCTAATGAAACCTGTTTGTCATTATGTCAGCTATGTTGTGTGAAAATATAGTGAATTTTATACCTGTTTTGATAGGACAAATCCTCGCGATATTGACTGAATGTCCTGTTGTTTTGACAATTTTCTGACTTGCTGTTGCTTGTTGTCCAATTTTTGTAAAATGATATGTAGCTCATTTAGGAAAAATTTCATTGCAAAAGTTGTTCGTTATCATGTCATGCATGATAGGAAAAGTTGTCACTGCCAAGTTGTCATTAGGGATTGCTCAATTGTACTGTCTTTACATGTTTGTTTTGAAATTTCCTAACATGAGCTTGGTTGTGATTGCTTAGATAAACTTGTTAAGTTAGTTTGTACATGAACTTAGGTCATTCCATCTTCATGAAAGTTGCTTTAAACACCTCGATATTCATTGTTAAATGATTTTCAACAAGTTTTATTTTCAAATCAAATTTAAAAATGCTTTGGTACATGTAATGTTTTTGAAAACCATTTACTAAGGAATTCTTCTCCAAAGCTCGAGTTGGCTTAAGGAAAAGTCATGATTTGGACCATATTTAAAATGCCTGCGACACTTGTAAATGCATTTATGCAAGACCCGAGCTAACCTCGGCAATTGAAAGCATTCCTTAGTCTAGATATTTCTTACTCCGAAATATTTTGAAACCTTTTTAAATCTTGATTTGACACTGGGGAAAGTCATGGTTTGAGTTGTATTCAAAATGCCTGCAACGCTTGTGAGTGGATTTATACGATCCTCGGGTCAGCCTTGGTAATTGAATGCCTTTCATGGCTGAGATATTCATTTTGTCTCAAAACTTTATGCAGATGATTTTTTAAAGATGTCTTTGAAATATCACATGTACTCCCGATGCATACAATCATGTTGAGATAACCTGAATTTCTAATTCTGTTTTCGATTAAATAAGTTGGGCTTTTCATCGACGCGCCTTTAGTCTTTTTCTCTGAGCTAATCACTCACGAGATAACTAATTTCTCTAGTGAAGCCGTTAAGGGATTTTTAACGCAATAGACTTGAGAATTCGACCAAAAATCGATTGCTTGACCGTGCTAATCTGCAAGGGTTAATACGACACCGTCAAAATCAATTAGAGACCGGAGATAGGTCAATTCGAAAGAGGGATGTGATTAAAGTGTGGGTGATTCCATTTAATTGCAAAATTTCTGTCGAACGACACTAAACTGATTTTTTTATAGTTTCTATACCCTATGCCCGTATTTAAAATCTTGAGATTTTCATAACAATCGAGAGCCGACAATGAGTCGAAGATGCACAATGTGGCTCGAAAATAATCGACCATGGGTCAAATGCGCTAAAAATTCTTAAAAGCTATTGGTAGGTTAGGTCACGCTAAAATCGCGCTCGATTAAAATTAATCGCAAAATTGAACCCGATTTCAGAAATTGAAAGTTCTGCCATGTCACAATTTATTCTAGGAACGTCGTCTCATCCTTCAAGAAATTTTCAGCGGGCCCGGGATTTTTCGAAAAAATTGAATTTTGGACATTTCGGAAGAAGGAAAGAAATTCGGATGGGAGAGAGAATGGCCATTTTTGTTGTCCGAAATTGGCTGTTTGTGGGATTAGCATGCAGGAAAGAATTAGGGGGACCAAGCATTGATTGAGTAGATATTTTCCTTTGACTTTCACCCCCTTCTTGAGCTTCTCTCGCATGCCATCTGCCGATCCCTTCCTTCGCAGCTTTACCTTTATTTCTCTTTTTTTTTCCTCCTATTCAATCACTCCCCGGACCCCTTATGTTCCTGCCTTTCTTTCATTTTCTTCGAAGAATCCAGCTCCTCCATTTGAATTCTGCAAGCTCCACTATCATCTGTCCCTCCACCGAAACAACCCCTGCAGCTGCGATGAAGACCACCGCTCCATCTCCATCGATTCTTTCATCCTGATCCCGCACATCCGAACCCATCCGCTCCATCATCTGCCTACTTCAACTCATCATCATCAGTCCATTACCCTATCTCTCGCTACCACCAACGCTCACAGCCCAACCCACTCGCCAACCAGCCCATCTTTAACCCATCACCAGCAACGAGGCCACCTGCCAACCCCAACTCCAATGCCTCCACCGCCCCAACAATTTTACCGCATGACCAACCCCCAAATCAAGAATCAAGAAGCGCAACTGCAGACCTCGTGGGCCTTTTCAGCCTAATCCGGCCCTCTTTTGGCGTCGCCATCAGCCCAAGTGTTGCTCGCCGTCACGCCGCCATCACCTTTAACTCAATGGCTCGCTAATCCAGTGAGTTTACTCACTAAACCTTGCCGCTTAGGAGGTTAATGATGCTTAGTGGGTAATTAGATTAACTTAAGTATGGTTTAGGAGGTTAGTTTAGATTAATTTAGCAATTTACTTAGTTAATTAGGCCGATTATGTGGTTAGATTAGATTAGTTAAGGGTTAATTAAATTGTATTATTTATTGAGTATGGTGCATCTTTTTCTAGGCCCGTTTAGGTGGCTGAAGTAGGGTTTAAAGCTTAATTAGACATTTATTGGATTAAATTACATTTATTTAATTATTTAATATTTTTCGAAAATTATACTGGGTAGCTGGTACCTGGAATTTCGTGTCGTTTGTCGTGGTATGATTAGTTTATGCAATTGAATCATAATTTGTGCAATTAAGTGGTGATTGTGATTTTTGATTAATTATTTCAAAATTGTGAAATTTTGGTATTTAATTAGAAAATACCGGCTATCGGGTTTTGACACGAAAATGTTTTTATATACTATATTAAATAGTGGGATTTTAAAAAGGAAGGATATCAATTTTTATGACTCAAACTGACCATGTACCCACACATGATTATTTTACCGGGTGTTTTTAATACGAAGAAAATAGGCCAAGTAGACTATTTTAATTGAGGCATTTGAGTGCAATGTACGGTATCCTTGGCGAGGATTGAATGATCGTGAGCTTTTGAGTCGAACGATGTTCCTTCGGGAATGCCCCAAGTCAAGGATGTCGGTTGCAGTGGAGGCTGGACCGATGCTCCCTTGTGGAATGCCATCTAGATGTAGACGTTGTCGTGCTCAATGGTGCAAGACGATGCCCGACTACACTGGAAGACCGTTGACTGCTTAGTCAGCCGTGGCCGTTGGGTCGTAATCAATTGGGACGCATGATTGATTGAAATTGTTGTGCATGGTTATGGGACAAAATTGTATAGTACGGAATGGGATAAGTTATAATGATTTGGTCTTATAATCGGAACCCCTGTGACTAATTGAGATGTGATTGAGGCGTTCCGAATGATGCGTGCATTTGTTATATGCATATGTATTATGAACTGTACTAACGTGCTTGAAGGAACGGAGGCGAGGTGATTCTTATATGATGTGTGATTAGACTACCTCTAGGTGTATTTCCTTCCTAATCAGGGTTTAGGGCATGAACTCACCGAGACATTGTCTCACCCCGTCATGGGTTTAACTTTTCAGGTCCTTAGATGGAGGCATGTCACGTGCAATACGGGGTCCCGCAAACGATGGAGTTCGAGTTTACTTACTTTCCCATTCCTGGGACTTCCTTGAGTCGGGAGTTGGTTGAGACCACAATTTGGGTCAATGAGGGCCTACCTTAGTTAGAACTCATAGATTCATAGTGTGGTACATAAACTTCCCTTAAGGGGGTCAGAAGGGTCCCCTTTTGGGATTTAACAGACCTCCTGTCGAAACCGGGGTATGGGAGGCAAAACACCCGATGGATCTCGACACCCCTGATGGTGTCTTTGTGGACCCGAAGCCCCCAGAGCTTATGGATGAGGAGTCTAGTGCCTAGATGGCTTAGTAGCTCTTTTTGAGTAGGCCCCGTTGATAGACTAGCCTTGTATATAAACTCAGTTTGTTTATAAAGTGTGCTTTAGGGAATCTGGCTGTCTTGCTTTCCTATCCCATGTTGATTGTTGTATGGGGATTGTTTATTATACACTTCCGCATGTGCATAATCGATTGGGTCGATGACGTGTCTTGGGAGCGTCACAATTTTATCAACCACCGAGGGATGCGTGCGCACTTGAGATTTAGGGCGTGACATCCCCACCCAGAGTGGTATCAGAGCTGGTCAATGTGTGGAAAGATAAGGTGCGATGGGTTATGGGATAGTTAGTAAGAAATACCTTTTTATTACGCTGATGCATGTGATTGATAGCTGATTGGTAGCTTGTTTTGTGGTGATCACTCAATTTCTAATTCTGTATGGAATTGGAAAGCAAGTTTTGTAGAGATTGTGCATCATGAGTGATCAAGAGTAGAGAATGCCTAGAAAGAGGTCGATATGACCTGTTTCTCGGGGTAGGACACCGGCAAGGATCAATACCCGAGGTGGCCGAGGTAGAGTGCAGGCTCAAGCCAGCACAAGTGGGATAGTGCTACCACCAGTCGGTGCTAGTGTAGCAGCACCTGGCAATCCGAGAATTGATGGGATCATTCAGGCGCTTGAGACTCTTGGGAATCTGATGGGGCAGCAGGCCCTGAAATGAAGCCGTTGCCACTATTGCCATCGAGACAACCGCTGATAGTGCTGCCGCCAATGCTGCCGTACCTATTGAAGTTCCACTCGGGAGCATGATTGTTAATAAGCCATTGCACAAGTTTGTGGAGCAGTTCCTGAAGTTGAACCCGCTGAGGTTCACAGGCACAGGAGACCCTGAGGCTGCAACACTTTGGGTCAAAAACTTCGAGAAGGTCTTTGCACTACTGATGTGCACTGAGGAAGAGAAAATTGTGCTTTCAGTATATCAGCTGCAAGGAAATGTGAGTACTTGGTGGAGGGCCACCAGAGGCCGGGTATTCCCAGAAGGCATGGTTCCGGCGTGGAACACCTATCTTGGAGCTTTCAATAGCAAATACTTTTTTGATAGTGCCAGAGAGCAGAAGATGAAGGAATTCTAGCACCTCCGTCAAGGGATGATGACAGTAGATCAGTATGAGGCCAAATTTGTAGAGTTATTGCAGTATGCTCTCAGCCTGGTAGAAGACCTAGAGGATAGAGTCAGGAGGCTTAGGAATGGCCTTTGACCAAAGTTGAAGAATCCTCTTGTGCCATTCAACCTGCGGGACTACAACGACTTGTATAAGCAAGCCCAGTTGATAGAAATGAATCTAAGTGAGCAAGCTGCTGCATCTTGGTCGAGGTTCAATTGGAAGAGGGATGGTAATAGCTTTGGGAAGAAACCTATGACGAAAGAAGGTACCCTATTCCGCCCAATAGGAATGGTGGGGTAGGAAAGTCAGCGTCGAGCCAGATTGGCATGCGTCTCTTCTACGGAAGGCGACATGGATTAGCCTCATGCCATTCTAGGACGAGTGCTTTGTCGCACCCCTCGATGGCCCCCGAACCGTTCGGGTAGCTACAGTCCGCTTACCTTTCTTCTTTCCTTAATCACATATCACTCTAATACCATTTCAATTGCAGCGGTTCCATACAACCATGGGGGTTTACATTTTTTTTTTTTTAGATCCCTTGCGCAATTCATATACGGAAGCACATCCAACAACTCCCTTCCCTATATTCAGAAAACGATACACACCAACTAAACTTTTATAGGTAAAAGCCGAATACTTTTATTTACTTAAACCATATAGACATCATTCATCGGTACATCAAAATACCATAGTCTTCTATACACGGCTACACTTCAAAAGATGACCGACATCTCCTTCGATAGTCATATACTTAAACTTCATCGATCAATGTTGGCGTCCAAATGTTCCTTCCTTTGCTATCCTCCTCCTCTCGGTCATATCCAATCACTCGATCCATCTACCGGTGGCAGTGGCAGTAGAGGTATCTTATCTAATCTGAAATGTTGGTCCCCGAAGGGGTGAGTACAACCACTCAGCAGGTAAATGACCCAATAAACCACTAAATGCATCACACAATACAATCATAACAATCATAGCATAACACATGTCATTCATTCATCCATACATAACTTACCTTGAAGCCATGCATATGTCATCACACCACATGTACATACATCCTCATATAACCTTCACCATCATGTCATACATTTACCATCTTGCCTTTGGTGCATATACATCCATGCACTCACCATCATCATGTCATACATGAACCATCATGCCATAGGTGCACATACATCCACGCACTCATCATCATCATGTCACACATGTACCATCTTGCCATGGGTGCACATACATCCATGCACTCACCGTCATCATGTCACATATACCATCATGCCATATGTGCATATACCACCATGCTATATGTACACATTCATGCGCATGATTCATATCATCCATGCTATCGTGTATACATCCCCATGAGATCCATTTAAGCCTTCATGATCACATTCTAAATGTCAAATAACATCAAGTTACTTTCAAAAGCAGATCATGCATCATGCCATATGCATACACCCATGCACATAATTCAATTTCAATATTTATCTTTCATAAGGATCTAATAATTTGTCTTCTCAGGGACCAATGTTTGCATCCCTCATTTATCGTTTGCACCCAACCTGGCATCGCGAGGAACCTCCAGGCATGTATTCAAAATACAACCGGGCATCCGGCGCACACCTCCGAGCATCTCACATCCCAACTAGAATCACGAGGAATCCCCTCGGCACAAACCTTTGAGGGTTCCGGAATTACGTACCGACATACCACCAGGACCCCCCTCTGGAATTACGCACCGTATACCACCGAGTATCTCGAAACTCTCGAGGACCCTCCGAAATTATGCCACTAGGCCACCGGGCATCCGACACTCCCTAGCCAGGCATCCCGACACTCTCGGGGCATCGTCGGCTCACACCTCCGACGGCCTTCTCATTTATCATAGTTCACATTCCCAATTGTAGTTCAATTTCAACATGGCATATAATATGATGGCAAACAAGATCATTTTCAGCATTTGATTCTTATGTGTAGTTCCAATCATCATCATATATGCAGCAAGATCCAATCACTTATGTCAATACAATCCATGGGGTCCACACAACTTAGAATAATCCATACATCATGATTTTTTTTTTTTGAAATTTACCAAATTCCAGCTTGCACGATTTTGGAAAACATATAAGTTAAATATCCATATGATCTTCAAAAATTATAAAATCAGAACATGTAATAGGGAAGACGTAAAAGTAGCAACTCCATGAAGAACACATGCCCAAAAGAACTTCACACAAAAAGATATAGCTCACACATTCCAGCTTGCAAAATTTGGATAAAGTCAGATTGCGTAGTTCTTGAAACATTTCAATTTAAATACCCGAATGACCTCCAAAAATTATGAAATTTTACCAGGCGATAGTCAAGACCCTAAGGTATATTTTTCGGGCAGACGTCAAGGCCAGATTCATCATAGATAATTTACTATGGACGGTCGAAGCCACTGTTCCTAATACCGAACAGTCCAGTTTAGCTGTCTCCGAACAATCAAGGTTTCACCTACTCATCTTCCTTCATTTCCTATGAATTTTTGATATGTTTTGTCTCAAGAGGTCCACTACAACTTTCATTAAGGGATCTAGGTGATATTCTCAACGGATAGTCACTTTATAGTTCACGAAGTTGCTGGAGTCCAGTACGATACTTCCAGATCTGTCGTCTTCAAAGAAAAATCGTTTTACTAGGCTACACTTGTTCATTTCCTCAAATTTGAGTATGTTAGTCTACAGGATGTTCTCTACAACTTTTGTGAAGAAGTAGAAGTGAAATTCTCAATAAAAAGTGACATGCAACACACAAAACCACAAAAAGGTCTACAAAACAGTTTCAGATCTAGCGTTTTCATAGAGGAAGGGTTTTACCCCTTAAAACTCAGCCATTTTTTCTCAAATTTTAGTATGTTATACTTTGAGATGTTTTCTACAACTTTTGTGAAGAATTTAAAGCCAAAAACCGACTCAATTTCCACATGCAAGCCTCTACAACATTCTGGGTCAGGCGGTATAGTCGAAAACAGAATGTTGTTTCAAAAACAACACACTCAAAGCTTCGGTTTCTCACTCTCTAAACGTCCAAGATTCATCACACTCAAACACATATGCAAAACACGACATGCAAGAGCATAACATGGATCCCAACTTGCCTTTGTACTGAGCTAAAGTGAGTACTACGGACGATGGATGCACGGCGACGAGCGACGGACGAACGGACGGACGGACGGACACACCTCTTCTTCCTCCTCTCTCTCAGTTCCTCACTCTCTCGGCAACGCTCTCCCTCTCTCTCACTCTCTCAAAACCAGCCACTCCCTCTCTCTCTTTCTTTTTAGTTGTTTAAATACTTGCATGCTTCCCTTTTTGCATGGAGGGACACTTGTCCCCAAGAAGGAGACAAGTGTCTCCCTTGTTGAAGACACTTGGAGGAGGCCATGTGGCTCCTCCTTCACCCTCCATGCGTCGACAGCCCAATGGGTTTCATGGGCCTGGTTTTGGGCCGAAGTAGTGGGGGTCTTGGGCTGGGTTTTTGGGCTAGCTTGGCCTAAGAATTTCGGCCCACTAACCTTTTAATAATCTATTAACATTTTCCACTTAAATAAATACCTAACTTGCAAAAATAATAAGACCATAAAACTTGTAGTCACAAATCCATAAATTCCAATTTATAATACACATGGCCAATGATAGAATTTTCTTTCCTATCACATAATTATCCATTAAAAGCTTGGCCATAAATCTTATTACAAATTATGGATTAAATGGCTATAAAATAACTTAATGGTACTTCCATCACCTATTCATAGACTTTAAGGTAACTGGAGGTCGTCATGAATTTTGGGATGCCACAATTCTCCCATCCTTAGAGAATTTCGTCCTCGAAATTAGACTTTACTGATGTCTCTTCAAACAAGTGAGGGTACCTTTCCCTCATTTCATTTTCACTCTCCCATGTGGCTTCCTCCACATCATGATATCGCCATAATATCTTAACCAATGGAATTCTCTTCGTCCGTAGGACTTGTTCCTTTCGATCCAATACTTGCACGGGCTCCTCAATGTACCTTACTTCCTCATCCACTTTGATGGCTTCATGATCGAGTATGTAACCAGGGTCTGGCTGATAGCCATTGTTATACATAAATTCTACCAGGTATAACTTTCATCCCAACTTCCTTTAAAGTCAAGGATGCAAACTCTTAACATGTCCTCTAATGCTTGGATCACTCTTTTCGCTTGTCCATCCATCTGTAGATGAAAAGCAGTACTAAATGGGAGCTTCGTCCCTAAGGCGGTTTGAAGACTTTGCCAAAGGTTTTGAAGTAAATCTTGAATCTCGATTCGATGTGACAATTACAGGAACACCATGTAAGCGTACCACTTGGCTTACACATAAATCAGCAAATTTATCCATCGGATAATCTACGCGAACTACTAGGAAATGGGTAGACTTAGTCAAGTGATCTACTATCATCTAGATAGAGTCGTGATCACTTAATGTCCTTGGTAATCCTCGCACTAAATCCATCATCACATGATCCCTTTTCCTTTCTGGTATATCTAACGGTCTCAATTCAACACACCATTTAGCCAAATCATTCCTATACCTTTGTCACCATCAATTCAAGCCTAGAACCATCAAAATCGACACCACCAATAACTCATTTGGTTCAGTCCATCAAAGACATTCACTACGCTTTCACTGCAACATAGATTCAAGCCTAAAATATAGCATCATTCCTTCGATTCAAATATCGATAGTCCACCAAGACTTATTCAATTTCAAAGATCGACAATCCATCAAAATAAAACTTGTCTTGTTTCCATCGAGTATATCTCATGTCTCATCCTAAAAGATCATCACTTGGACTAATCACTCATCAAATCCACAACTTGAATTTTCACCTTGGAAAGACTATAACCACAATTGATCATATCCACTAATTCCACAAAACCTTTTCAAATTGAGATCATCACCTAAAATTAAAAGTTGACCACCATCAATTAAACCTATTATTCTGACATATAAACCACAAATAATTTCATGTCTCATATGACAACTCAAACTCATGACCTCCAAGATCAATCTATACATACTAAATGCCTCCATGTAATGCATCAAGACTTCCAATGAGATCCTCTAATAGGAAATCACTACTTAGCTCAAATGATCATAACTTAATCCTCAAATTCCTAACTCACTCTCCATAATTCACTTCTTAAGCATTGTTTGCAGCACTACGCTTAGATGCTGCGCATGATCTTCAGATCCTTTAGAATATATCAGGATATCACCAAATGAAGACAATCACAATTTGATCCAAATAAGGCTTAAATATCCTATTCATTAAATCCATGAATGTAGCTAAGACATTCGTCAATCCAAATAGCATAACTAGGAACTCATAATATCCATAGCGAGTCCTAAATACAGTCTTAGGAATGTCTTCTTTCTTAATCCTTAACTGATGGTATCCTGACCTTAAGTCAATCTTAGAGAAGACCGAACTTCCTTGCAGTTGGTCAAATAGGTCATCAATTCTAGGTAATGAGTACTTACTCTTAACAATTACATGATTCAATTGCCTATTATCAATGCACAAACGCATCGACCCGTCCTTCTCTTTCACAACAAGAGTTCTACAAGCTTAACCATGCTTCCGCTACGCCATTCTGATAAAATTATCCCAGAAACACTGCCTTCCCCGTTCAGTTCATAGTTTGGTTCATTCATGTCCCCTTTTGCCATCCTAGAAGCCTGCCAGGAGCCGCTCCTTGTTAAGGTCCTCTGACCTCGGCGTCCACTCCCCGCCCTCATCAGATAGGGTCGTTACAAGTACACCAGCTTTCGCCTGGTTCGAACCCAAACTACACATTCACCGGAGGGTCTCGTTTCGATAGGAACTAACTTACAGAGATATTATCCACTAAGCCTATCCCATACTAAGTCTCATAGTTTTATCCTTGGCGCATAGGCAAGCATTATCTCAGAAGGTCATTCATCCTAGTCCATTGCTTATGGAGCTAGTTCATTCTTACAATGACATCAAAGTTATACATAACTATCACTGTCAAGTCCATTTCCAGGTCTCATTCCCCTAGGGTTATCTCACTCATCTCACAAGCTAACGTAGATAACAACATGTCTTTAAGTAATGTAGAAATACGAAGAGGCATATCTGAAGATTTTGTTCCTATTTCTCACAATCATCTATATTTCTCGAACACAAATGAATGCGTGCCACTCATATCAAATAACGCATATGCGTTCTTATCCATCTATCAAAATTGTACCTGAGATAACACTTTTGAAAGCTTTCGCTTCCTCTTGGGTGACCGCATACACCCTTCCTTGTGCTTGTGGCCTCAGTGGATTCCTTGGTAGGTTTGGTCCACCAGTACTTTGTTGTACCTGTCGCACCGAGCTGACATTTAGCTACGACCCATCACGTGGACAATTTCTCTTAAAGTGTCCTATTTGCTCACATCCATTACACCTCAGTTGGCTATTACAAGGTCCTGGCCCATGTTGTCTACCACATCTTTGGCAAAAATTACCCTGGTAGGGTACTCTCCCAAAAGTCGAGCCATTCTAAGTTCTTCTAAAATTTCCAAAGTTATTCTTTTTCTTAGATTCCTAGGGCTGGCCTTGTCCAAGATAAGGTCTCTTACCCCTTTGAACATCATTAAAGGTCATCTGCCTCTTAGGTTCTGATTGCTCTCTCACTAACTCTTGCTCCACCAACTGTGTCCTCTCATAAATCTCATGGTAATCCCTTATATTCAAAGCCACCAGTTGTTTCCTAATATCAGTCCTTAGCTCTTTTAGGAATCTCTTAGCCTTTTCCTCTCGATCCTCAACCAACCTAGGAGCATACCTAAACAATTCAGGAAATTTTGCCTCATACTGGTCTACTGTCAGCTCCCTTTGTTCTAACTAAACAAATTCAGTGATCTTCCTATCCTTGGCACAATCAGAGAAATGCTTCCTATTAAAAGCTCTAACAAACTCATCCCAGTTTATCTCGGTATCCGGTGGAGAGATTGTATCATTCGAATCTCTCCACCAAAACTTTGCATTTCCCTCCAGCTGGTACTCTGCTAAAACTATTTTCTCAGTCTCACTGTAGTCCAACAACTGGAAAATTCATTCCATTCCATAAATCCAATGTTCCACCTCCTCAAGACTTCCCATTCCACTGAACTTAGGTGGCTTCAGCTTCGAAAATTGTTCCACTGGTCCTTGAGGGTGACGTTCCACTCCGGGTTGTTGCTGCCCTTGCCTTTCCATCAGATTTCCAATATTAGTCAATGCTTGCAGGATATCTTCCATTCGGGGTTCAGCCCTTGCAGCAGATGTGGCATCCCAAAAAATTCAAGACAAGCTCAAAGGTGTATTAAAACCCCTAATTAGGTAATGAAATTTCCTAAGGTTTAGCCATTAGTTTTTCTCTTAAGGCTAAGTGATATATGCTTGTGTTCATGAATTCTTAAATTAGTAATATGGGATAAATTAATAAGAATGATTTATTCTTGGCCATGTGAAATTTAAAATTTGAAATCTATAAAAGAAATAATTAAAGATGAATAATTGAAAATAAAATTGATTTGAATTAGGTTGGGCCTTAGGCCCAAGAGTGGACCTTTAATGGGCCAAGTTGGCCGGCCCATTGGAGCCCACGAATGGGTTGTCGTCGGCCACAAGGGAGGCCAGCCCAAATGCCTCCAAGCCCAAGCCCAAAAGCCCATTATGCATGAGCCTTGCCAAGTGGCAAAAAGAGGCTTGCATGCATTGGCCATTGGAGAGGCAAGCTCATCATTGCAAATGATGAGGATTTGGGGAAATAAAAGGGAAGAGGAAGAGAGAGAGTGGCCGGTTGAGAGCCACCGTCCAAGTGAGAAAGAGAGAGAGAGTGAGTTGCGAGAGAGAGTGAGGCCGAGAGGGAGGAGGAGCTCGCCCATCGCCGCCCGCACGCCGTCTGTCCGTCGCCGGTGTGCCGTTCGTGTGCCGCTATCCGCTTGGTCTTTAAGGCAAGTTGGGATTGATTTCCACTCTTGCATGTGTGTCTTGCATGTGTGGTTGAGTTCTTGTGACACCCCGAACCCTTCGCAGGTTGTCACCAGCGTCGGTGTTACATCTTTTACCGTCTCTATCTCTTGGCTCAATTAAGCCTTGCCAGATTTCAGGCATTATAATTTTTTTTTAAAGCGGTCCCATGCGCGACTCATAGCGGAAGCAAAATTCACATCGTCATCTATCTCCCTTCTAACCCATGATACAAATACACACCCACTAACAGCACGATTTTATAAATAACGTTGACGCTTTGCTTACATACATACATATAGCGAGATGGGGTTTCCTTCGGGTCGGTACAAAAAACCAGAAAGGTTAAGACTCTACCATGTCCCACCTAAAATCTCAAAAAGGAACTCCGACCCCTAACATCACATGAACACAAAACCCTCCCATCACCAGCATCAACTATCTACATCAAAAAGTGATCTAGCTCCTACTCCTCGCGCGCAGGTCTCACACCCAACCTGGTGTGTCAGGTGGTGGCGGCGGCAGCATCCCTCGCATTGCTCCATCCCGTCGAACGTGCACAGACAGGAACTCTTGTATGACAGGGCCCCCAGCCAGGCCGATATCATACATAACTAAGCATCACACTCGAATAAACGTCAATCCGGGCACAGAGGGACAATCTATCTCCGTACACTCCACCTCAACATCAGACGGTAGACCGTAAAATACCCCACGCGAAACAGCAGGTAGCGGCATAATGCTAATCTGAAATGTTATCCCCAAAGGGGGTGAGTACAACCACTCAGCAGATAGGGAAATCCAATAAGAACTCAGTGCACCATGCATACCATCATACAATGCAGGCATTGCTTACCTTTTTGATGTCAAGCGTATTCATGCATCATCATAGCATATATATCATCATCACGGCATCTCATATATCATTATCATCACATCATCATTAACCATGCATCACCATGCATATCACATCATCATTAGCCATGCATCACCATGCCTATCACATCATCATATCATCATCAGCCATGCATCACCATGCATATCACATCATCATTAGCCATGCATCACCATGCATATCACATGATCATTAGCCATGCATCACCTTGCATATCACATCATCATTAGCCATGCATCACCATGCATATCACATCATCATTAGCCATGCATCACCATGCATATCACATCATCATTAGCCATGCATCACCTTGCATATCACATCATCATTAGCCATGCATCACCATGCATATCACATCATCATTAGCCATGCATCACCATGCATATCACATCATAGATCAATTTCTACTTTTAGTTATTAATTGATCCCCACATTATCTTTTCTCAAATCATCAAATTCACCATCATCACCATCCCTTCGAGCGAGAAACCTCCGACGGGGATCCCGGCATTCCAGCCATCTCATGGCCACTAGGCTTCCGGCCCCCACATTCCGGCATCTCGCATCTCAACTAGCATCACTAGGCATTCCCTTTGGGCGAAAACCTCCGACGGGGCTTCCGGCCTTTACCCTTCTAGCCGGGGATCTCGCACCCCAATCCCGGCATCGCGAGTCACTCCTTCGGGCGAAAACCTCCGACGGGCTTCCGGCCCCCACATTCCGGGCTTCTGAAACTCCCGGGGAATCTGCGGAATTACGCCACGAGCCACCGGACAACATCCTCCACCACAACCTCATTCTCATCCACATTTATCTTTTATCTCAATTTAACATGGCAATTTGGCATGGCATCAAACATATCACACTTGCATCTCAATTTAGATGTCATGCACATGTCATAGCTTAATCACATAAGTATTTCAATTCACATGTCATGCACATGTCATAGTTTAATCATATAAGCATTTCAACTTAATGCATATACAAAGACTTCATCACACAAGTGCCACACAAATGGAATTGAATTCATGGCCAAATAAAATCTATTTTATTTTATTATTTTATTATTTTATTATTATTTTATTATTTTATTATATTTATTTATTTTCATAAATAAATATTTAATATTATGATTTTCCCAAAATCATAATATTCAATAATCATTTATAGGATCACAATTTTATATAAAATTCGTGGCCAAATTGAATTTCTTATAATTTCACAATTTCCTCCAAAAACATCCTAAAATTCTCGGATTTAAACCCACCGCACAGTTTCCAAATAAATTTAATTAAAATATCTATTCGGTCTCCAAAAATTACAAAAATTTACAGGGTGATAGCCAACACATTTTCGTACCTTTTTCATTCAGAACTTTAAGCCAAATTCATTTTAGATTAATTTACATAGCCCTACGAAGCTTCTGGAATCACTACCGTGTCCAGAACACACTTCTCCGTATTTCTTAGATTTCACCCATCACATCTCTTTCGTTCCTTCTGAAATTTAAGTATGTTATGTAAAAATGTGTCCTTTACAAGTTTCATGAAGGGATCTAGGTCAAATAACCAGATTATGGTCACCATTTTAACCCATGAAGTCTCGGGTGTCTCGGTACACCTCACCAGAATCAACCATCTCCAAGATCTAACCGATTCACCAAGTTATACTTGTTCTTTTTGCCTCATATTCGAGTATGTTGTAGCTTAAGGTGTTTCCTACAACTTTCAAGAAGACAAAAAAGTGAGATCTCCAACAGAAATCAACATGCAACCAAGAAATCAACAAAAGGTCAGTGAAGATTTCGCAGATCTGAGGTCTCCGTATAACAGAGCTTTTGACCCCACATATCACCATCGTTTTCCATGAAATTCGAGTATGTCATACTACAAGACGTTAGCTTCAACTTTCATGAAGAAACCGAAGCCAAAATCGCGCTCCAAGTACACATGCAAGCTCGACTAAGATACTGACTACCACAAACCAAACGAAAACAGTCACATAGCTTGAACACATCCAACCCTTACCTCGGTTTTTCGCCCAAATCACACCTAAAACCGAACATGCAACCAACAAAACAGACATGCAAGAGAAGTTAAGGACCCCACTTGCCTCCAAGATGAACAAACAGCGATGAACGGCGGCGTACGGCGGACGGACTAGGCGGACGTACGGCGGACGGGCGGCGGCAACTCTCGGCTCCACCTCCTCTCTCTCGGTTCCTCTCTTCCGTTCAACCTCTCTCTCTCGCACACCTCTCTCTTTGGACAGAAATGAAGCAAGCAACCGGCCATTTCTCTCTCCTAACCCCTTTTATATCCCATCATTTGCAATGATTGATCCACCTAATGACCAACCAATGCATGCTCTTCCTTTGGCCACTTGTAATTTTTGTTTTTGAATTATGAATGGGCTTGGGCTTAGGCCCATCCGGCCATTCCCCCTTGGGCTGGTCGAGCTCCCCTTCTTGGGCCCTAATGGCCGACTAGCTTGGCCCACCAAGCTTTAGGCTAATGGGTCCAAGGCCCATTTCGAAAATAACCCTATTTTCTTTTTTCTTTTTTTGAAATTCTTTTATAAATTTTTCTAAATTCAAATTTTATCTTGGCCAAAGTCTTGGGATATTTCAATTATTGGAATTTAAATCATATGGCCAAGCATTAATCTATTAAATTTGAATTTCCACAATCACAAGCATAATTCATTTAAATTAAAAGACAAATTGGCTAAAGCATAAGCCATAAAATTCTATCACCTAATTAAAGACATTTAACACACCTTAAGGCTTGGCTTTGAATTTCCGGGATGCCACAGTTCTTGGATGTTTAGAGGCTAGAAATCGAAGTGAATGAGGTTTGTTCTTGGAGATGCTTGCTGTTTTCGTATGAACCGCCTGAACCAGAATCTTGTGAGAGCTTGCATGCATGTTTCAAGTTTTATTTTGACCTTGATTCCTTCATGAAAGTTGTAGCTAACATCTTAAAATACAACATACTAAAATATGGTATAGAATGATGGAGATTTAAGGGGTCAAACCCTCATCCTACGAAGACACTAGATCTGGAACGATTTCGCTGACCTTTCGATGGATTTGTGGTTGCATGTTGATTTTTATCAAGAATCTCTCTTCAAATTCTTCATGAAACTTGTATAGAACATCCTAAATACTAACATACTCAAATTTGAAGTAAAATGAGCAATTTTAGCCTAGTGAATCGACTTACTCTTGAAGACGGTAAATCTGGACACGCGGTACAGGACACCCGAGACTTCATGGACCCATATGATGACTATACTCTGGAAATTTGACTTAGATCCCTGAATGAAAGTTGTAGGGGACCTCTTGAGGTAACACATATCCAAATTTCATAGGAAACAAAGAGGAATAAGTGAGTGAAAACTCGTTATTTCGGAGATGACTACACTGGACGTTTCGGTACGAGAACTAGAAGCTTCGTATGACTATAGAAAATTATCTAGAACGAATCTGACCTATAAGTCTTCATGAAAAATCTACGTTAGTGTCTTAACTATAACCTGGTGAAATTTCATAATTTTCGGAGGTCGTTCGAGTATTTTAATCGAATTATTTCGAAAACTGCATATTCTGTTTCTATCCGAAATTGCATGCTGTATTTGTGTGAATTGTATCTTCTTGTGTGGAACTCTATTGGGCATGTGTTTTCATGAAATTACTATCTTATTGTCTTATCTATCACATGCCTTGATTTCATGATTTTTTAGAAGCATATGGATATTTAATTTAAATATTTTCTAAAAATGGTACATGCTGGAATTTTGTAAACTTTGAAAAGGCATGAAATATGGACCATTTTATATTGCATGGACTCCATGAATTGTATTGTTATGGAAGATGGTGTCTTGCTGCATGCATGATAATGATTTGAGATGCATGTATGAATTCAATGATGAATATGATCTTGATTGCCATCACATCACATGCCATGTTTTAATTGAACTATAATTGAAGATGAGAAATGAGATGTATGAGTCGATGCCCTTTGGATGCCTGGTTGTATTATGAATACATGCCCAGAGGTTTTCCTCGGGAGTGTCGGGATGCCCGGTTGTATTATGATACATGCCCGGAGGGTGAGGGGTTGTATCATGATGCATGCCCGAAGGGTAGGGGTAACCATTTTCATGGCGAGCCCCAGAGATTCCTCGTGATGCCAGGTGGGATGCGAGATACCCAGAGGTTCGAATGAGTCGATGCCCTTTGGATGCCCGGTTGTATTTTGAATACATGCCCGGAGGTTCCTCGTGATGCCAGTTGGGATATGAGATGCCTGGAACGTGGGGGTGCCGGATGCCCGGTTGTATCTTGGATACATGCCCAGAGGTTCCTCGCAATGCCAGAATTGGGCGTGAGTGATGAATGTGGGATGCAAACAATGGTCCCCGGAAAGAGAAATGTGGCGGTCCAAAATGAAATTGAAATTGAATTATGCATGATAATATATGCATGATGATGAGATGTGCATGGATGCATGGTAATGATGATGGTACATGTGATATGATGATGAGATGTGCATGGATGCATGGTAATGATGATGGTACATGTGATGTGGATGATATGATGATGATGTTACATGCATGAATGCATGGTAATGATGATGGTACATGTGATATGGTGATATGATGATGATGATATACGCATGGATGCATGGTAAGGATGATGCCATATGTGACATGATGATGGTAAGTGTATGATATGATGGTGATGTCTATATGATGATGATGGTACATGAGGTATGATGACATGTGCATGATGCCATGGTATGTTATGCATGGATGCTTGTATGACATGTGATATTATGATTGTGATGATTGCATGGCATGATGTATTGAGTGGTTTATTGGTTATTTACCTGCTGAGTAGCTGTACTCACCCCTTTTGGGGAATAACATTTCAGACTAGATAAGATACCTCTGCTGCCACTGCTACCAGTAGATGAATAAAGTGGTTGGATATGATTGCGAGTAGGAGGATAGCAAAGGGAGGAACTCTTGGACGCCGACACTAATCGATGGACTTTAAGCATTCGACTGTTGGAGAAGATGTTGGTCATCTTTTGAAGTATGGCCGAGTGTAGAAACATTGGCATTTCGATGTACCGACTAAAGATGTCCATTTGCTTTATGTAAATAAACGCGTTCGGCTTTAACTTATATAAGATGTTTAGTAGGTGTGGGAGTTTATTGGATGTGCTTCCGTATATGAATTACGCAAGGGACCTATTAAAAAAAAATGTAAACCCCCTATGTTGTATGGACTCGCTGCAATTGAAATGGTATCAGAGTGACATGTTAATAGGGAAAGTGAAAGGTAAGCGAACTGTGGCGACCCTAACGGATTTGGGGCCGTCGAGGGGTGCCACAGCAGAGGCTTCAGCCCTCGATGGAAGAGCACTTCCAACTCGTACAATGATTTTCCTGCAATTTTCCAAGCATTTGCCTCAAGAATAATTTGCAACTCGGTGTCACTAGTCAGATCATTAATTAAGGTTATTACTAAAGTCACATAAGTAAGATAGAATGTTACTGACACATAAAAAACAACATCACACTAGTTACTAGGGATCTACGAGTGAATATCCATCACCCATTGTTCATAGTTAGTCAACTACTCTTGGTTAGTACTTTATGGTGTGCATCATTCTATCCTCATTCCATTTGAGGCACCTTATCACTCCAAATAGACCATAACTCTGATACCAAAACAGGGGATGTGGCATCCCTCGATGACCCCCGAACCGTTTGGGTCGCCACAGTCTGCTTACCTTTCTTCTTTCCCTAATCACATATCACTCTGATACCATTTCAATTGCAGCGGGTCCATACAACCATGGGGTTTACATTTTTTTTTAATAGGTCCTTTGCGCTATTCATATACGGAAGCCCATTTAATAACTCCCTTCTCTATATTCATAAAATGATACACACCAACTAAATGTTTATAGGTAAAGGCCGAACACTTTTATTTACTTAAACCATATAGACATCATTCATCGGTACATCAAAATGCCGTAGTCTTCTATACTCGGCTACACTTCAAAAGATGACCGACATCTCCTCTAACAGTCATATACTTAAAGTCTATCGATCAGTGTTGGCATCCAAACATTCCTTCCTTTGCTATCCTCCTCCTCATGGTCATATCCAACCACTCGATCCATCTGCCGGTGGCAGTGACAGTAGAGGTATCTTATCTAGTCTGAAATGTTGGTCCTCGAAGGGGTGAGTACAGCCACTCAGCCGGTAAATGACCCAATAAATCACTAAATGCATCACACAATACAATCATAATAATCATAGCATAACACATGTCATTCATGCATCCATACATAACTTACCTTGAAGCCATGCATATGTCATCACACCACATGTACATACATCTTTATATAACCTTCACCATCATGCCATAGGTGCACATACATCCATGCACTCACCATCATCATGTCATACATGTACCATCATGCCATAGGTGCACATACATCCATGCACTCACCATCATCATGTCACGCTTATACCATCATGCCATAGGTGCACATACATCCATGCACTCATCATCATCATGTTACATATACCATCATGCCATATGTGAATATACCACCATGCTATATGTACACATCCATGTGCATAATTCATATCATCCATGTTATCGTGTATACATCCCCATGAGATCCATTTAAGCCTTCATGATCACATTCTAAATGTCAAATAACATCAAGTTACTTTCATAAGCAGATCATGCATCATGCCATATGCATACACCCATGCACATGATTTAATTTCAATATTTATCTTTCATAAGGATCTCATCATTTTTCTTCCCAGGGACCAATGTTTGCATCCCTCATTTATCGCTCGCACCCAACCTGGCAGCGTGAGGAACCTCCGGGCATGTATTCAAAATACAACCAGGCATCCAACACACACCTCCGGGCATCTTGCATTACAACTAGCATCACAAGGAATCCCCTCGGCACAAACCTCCGGGGCTTCCGGAATTACTTACCGACATACCACCAAGATTCCCTTCCTCTGGAATTACGCACTGTATACCACTGGGCATCTCGAAACTCCCGAGGACCCTTCGGAGTTACGTCACTAGGCCACCGGACATCCGGCACTCCCTAGCCAGGCATCCCGACACTCCCGGGGCATCGTCGGCTCACACCTTCGACGGCCTTCTCGTTTATCATAGTTCACATTCCCAATTATAGTTCAATTTCAACATGGCATATAATATGATGGCAAACAAGATCATTTTCGGCATTTGATTCTTATGTGTAGTTCCAACCATCATCATATATGTAGCAAGATCCAATCATTTATGTCAATATAATCCATGGGGTCCACACAACTTAGAATAATCCATACATCATGACTTTTTTTGAAATTTACCAAATTCCAACTTGCACGATTTTACCAGGTGCTAGTCAAGACCCTAAGGTATATTTTTCATGAAGACATCAAGGCCAGATTCGTCCTAGATAATTTACTATGGACGGTCGAAGCCACTATTCCCAATACCAAACAGTCCAGTTTAGCTGTCTCCAAACAATCAAGGTTTCACCTACTCATCTTCCTTCATTTCCTCCGAATTTTTGATATGTTTTATCTCAAGAGGTCCAATACAACTTTCATTGAGGGATCTAGGTGAGATTCTCAACGGATAGTCACTTTATAGTTCACGAAGTTGCTGCAGTCCAGTACGATACTTCCAGATCTGTCGTCTTCAAAGAAAAATCGTTTCACTAGGCTACACTTGTTCTTTTTACCTCAAATTTGAGTATGTTAGTCTACAGGATGCTCTCTACATCTTTTATGAAGAAGTCGAAGTGAAATTCTCAATAACAAGTGACATGCAATACACAAAACCACCAAGAAGTCAACAAAACAGTTTCAGATCTAGCATTTTCGTAGAGGAAGGGTTTCACCCCTTAAAACTCATCCATTTTGTCTCAAATTTTATTATGTTATTCTTTGAGATGTTTTCTACAACTTTGAGGAAGAAGTCGAAGCCAAAATCCGACTCAAAATCCACATGCAAGCCTCTACAACATTCTGGGTCTGGCGGTATAGTCGAAAACAGAATGCTGTTTCAAAAACAACACACTCAAAGCTTCAGTTAAACGTCTGAGATTCATCACACTCAAACACATATGCAAAACATGACATGCAAGAGCAGAATATGGATCCCAACTTGCCTTTGTACTGAGCTACAGCGAGTACTACGGACGATGGACCCACGGTGATGAGCGATGGACGAGCGGACGGATGGACGGACACACCGCTTCTTCCTCCTCTCTCTCGGTTCCTCACTCTCTCGGCGACCCTCTCCCTCTCTCTCACTCTCTCAAAACCAACCACTCCTTCTCTCTCTTTCTTTTTTGTTGTTTAAATACTTGCATGCTTCCCTTTTTGCATGGAGGGACACTTGTCCCCAATAAGGAGACAAGTGTCTCCCTTGTCGAAGACACTTGGAGGAAGCCATGCGGCTCCTCCTCCCCCTCTATGCGTCAACAGCCCAATGGGCTTCTTGGGCCTGGTTTTGGGCCGAAGTGGTGGGGGTCTTGGGCTGGGTTTTTGGGCTAGCTTGGCCTAAGAATTTCGGCCCACTAACCTTTTAATAATCTATTAACATTTTCCACTTAAATAAATACCTAACTTGCAAAAATAATAAGGCCATAAAACTGGTAGTCACAAATCCATAAATTCCAATTTATAATACACATGGCCAATGATAGAATTTTCTTTCCTACCACATAATTATCCATTAAAAGCTTGGCCATAAATCTTATTACAAATTATGGATTAAATTGCTATAAAATAACTTGATGGTACTTTCATCACCTATTCATAGACTTTAAGGAAACTGGAGGTCGTCATGAATTTTGGGATGCCACATGCTTGTTTTGGGTGTGGCCAATAAGACCACCAGGTTAGAGATTGTCCCCACATACCAATGGGATCGCAACAGTTGCCGCCACCGCAACCACTGGGCCAGAAAAAGGGATACACACCACCAAATGCACTACAGGGGGGACTGAACAGACCGTGAGCTCAGGGAAGGGTGTATGCTATCACGAAACGTCAGGCAAAGGAGTCGCCTAATGTGGTCACAGGTAGAGTTTCGCTGAACGACCATGCTGCTTATGTTTTATTTGACCCTGGCGCTACTCATTTCTTTATATCTGAGCAATTTGTTAAGCTAGTACAGTTGAGTCCTGAATTGTTGGAGTTAGTGGTTAGCATATCTACACCGTTAAAGGATAAGGTGTTAGTTCTAGTAGGCTATCCTAGTTGCAAATTGGTTATTGGTGAGGGAGAGGGAAAGATAGACTTGATAGTCCTAGCCATATATGATTTTAATGTAATAATTGGCACGGACTGGGTCACAAAGCAACAAGCTAAGATGGACTGTGATTGTAAAGCGATTTAGTTTAACCCGTTAGTGAGTGAAAGTTTCGAGTTTATTGAAAGTCGAGGAGGACCCTCGTTTACCTTAATCTTGTCGCTTGAGGCACTCGTTTGTTAGACAGGGGTTGTCAAGGTTACTTGGTGACTGTAGTTGATATAATAGTTGAAGAGCTGAAGATCGAGGATATTGCAGTGGTTTAAGAGTTTTTAGATGTGTTTTCGATGGAGTTGTCAAGTTTGCCCCTAGAAAGGGGGATAGAGTTCGTGATTGAGTTAGCCCCCGGGACGGAGCCAATCTTTAAGGCTCCCTACCGTATGACGTTGTTAGAGTTGAAGTGTTGGAGAAAACTCCTTGATCTTTTGAAGCTAACAAAACTTATTTATGTTCTATTCTGAAGATTGCAAGACTTCTATGTCAAAGTGTATCTTACATCAGAAGTCTGCCCACTCTAACAAATTCCAGACTGAACGCAAGAATAAAGACTTAATCAAACTCATGATTATTTTCTTCAAGGTTTCAGTACATATAAGATATATCAAGCTTTCTGGTTGGAAATATCACTTACCATATTGGTTATCCTAATTGGAATCAATTTCGAAGAAGCAAATCATTTTGGAAGGCAAGCTTATTTGGAAAGAATCTATTTATGAAAACCAAGATCCTGATTGTGTGGGCGCATAGGATTGACGAGCTTTTATCTCAAATCTTCCAATGGCTCGAGGTCTCCTTGATTGATTCTGTCTAACGAGTAGATTGGAATAATTCATTTGGAAAGTACCAACGATCTATAAGGCATTAACGAGTATTTAAGGAGGTTTTCCAAGTCATTCGAAGAAGAGCGAGAAAGAAGAATTCCAAAGTCTGAAGCTACCGAATTACTTGTCATTCATCATTTAATGCTTAAACTTGTTACTTGAAAGAGATAAACGCTATAAAGTGATTGTGTGAGAAGCAGTAGAATCACCTCTCTGAGAAGTTGAGATCACAGGGCTGTAACAATCCCTTTTGATTCATAGTGGAATCCATACAGAAGGCTGTCAGCGTGGAGAGTGGACGTAGGCTTAATCTAAGCCGAACCACTATAAGCCTTGTATTTATTTTTCTCTTCTCTAAACTCCTTTACTTTATTTGCTGTGATTTACTTTTGTGCTTTGAGATAGTTGTTAAAGTCTAAATACTTCTACAAAGTCTGTAGTCAATCAGACTCAATTTAAAAGTACAGTATTTTTACGGCATTTCACAAAAATCTGTTTTTACACCTATTCACCCCCCTTTAGGTGTTCTACTAGCCCTTTGAATTAGTATCAGAGCTTGTGTGCTTACTTTGTTGATGTGTTTTTACTTCTAAAGCTAAAGATCTTCTATGGCTAGTATTCTGGCTC
Source organism: Eucalyptus dawsonii (assembly GCA_016097615.1). Lineage (NCBI taxonomy): Eukaryota > Viridiplantae > Streptophyta > Magnoliopsida > Myrtales > Myrtaceae > Eucalyptus > Eucalyptus dawsonii. Next base: position 33,133,108 of record CM027873.1, read on the forward strand.
CAGGATTGGTTGAGGGACAAAGCAACACCAGACCTCCTTTTTTCGATGGAAATTAGTACAACATATGGAAAAACAAGATGAAGGCATTTCTCATATCCAGAGATTCCCTAGAGTGGGATGTTGTTGAAAAAGGAATTAGTCCTAAAGCAACATTAGCTTCGGACAAACGGAAAGAAGTGATTGATGCTGATGAATCAACTCATGCTGAAATTACCAAGAGACAGGCCCTTGATGCAAAAGCAATCTATTCTCTATACCGTGCTTTATCTCCTACTGAATATAACCGAATTTCTTCTTGTGGAACGACAAAAGAAGTTTGGGACAGACTCCATGTTACCTATGAGGGGACTGATAATGTGAAGGAAACAAAAATAAACATTATACTTGGATAGTATGAAGCATTCATAATGAAACCTGGATAATCTATCTCTGATATGTTTAGTCGCTTTACAAAGATTGTGAATGGTCTAACTTATCAAAGCCAACCAATTCCTGGACCAATGAAAGTCAACAAACTATTGCGTGGACTTTCAAAGGATTGGAATCATGTGAAAACCTCAATCAGAGAAACTCAAAGGTGATAATGCCAGTAAGAGCACCTAAAGGGGGTGAATGGGTGATAAAAAAATGTTTTTTCAAAACTTAACAAATTAAATCGTTTGTTAAGAATGATGGACTGAAAATGTAAAAGACTATAAGCAGTTATATAAAACTGCGAATTAAAGTAAAAAGATTTATAGTGGTTTGGCTTAGACCAAGCCTATGTCCACTCTCCCACACTGACAGTCCACCGGCTAGATTTCACTAAGAACCAAAAAGAGATTTTACAATCTCACGTCCTTGATTCCATGGTGTAGAGACTTTGCTACATTTCCTCAAGGTCTTACAAGTGTTTAATCTCTCTTTTGAGTACAATTTGAGCTCAACAATTGAAATAGCAAAGAATAAGGAGCTTCGGACTTTGGAATTTTTCTTTCACACATACACTCAAATAACTTGAGCATCTTCCTTATATAGTCCTCCATGCCTTCATAACCGTTGACACCTTCCAAATGAGTTCTTCCAATCAACCCATTGGACAGAATGAATTAGGGAGATCTCGAGTTATTTAAGGAATGTGATGATAGCCCACCAATTCTGCTCGCCCATACAATCAGGATCTAGGTTTCCATAAGTAGAACATTCCAAGTATATTTCGCCAATTAATCAATCTAATTATTCGAATTCATTTCAATACGAATAATTGATCTCGAGATGCCATCTCCAGCCGTGAGATCTTCTTCACTTGCACGAATCAAATCCTTAAATATATACTCCCGTTTGGATAAGTCTTCTTCAATGGATAATACTTTTTTTCGTCAATCTGGAAACTATCAGTGAGGGCAAACTTTAAATCTTGAGTTTGGAGGTCTTCAAACTTTGACGATAGAGTCTAAAAGTCTTCAAACTAGACTGATAGAAACGTTTTGTCAGTTTCAAAACAAATAAATAAGTTTTCTCAAACAATCTCCCCCTTTTTGATGGTGACAAAACTTTCCCATAGATTTGGATACTTTTGACCTGCAAGACAACACTTAAGCAAACCAATATATCTCATAAAAGATAAGAAGATTAGGATAAGGATAGTAGCGATTCTGCATCCACAAAAAATGAGTTAGTCCTGTAAAAACAACTATCTTTGCCATAATCATTAACATAGCTTAAGATACTACAAGCATTAAAAGATCAAAACCAAACAGTCCAAACCAGTCCAAGTCACAACCAAACAAAATATAAGTCCAAAAGGTCAAAACCAATCAAAATCAAAGTCAAATATGCACCAACTCCTCCCCCTTTTTGTCAATAGCAAAAAGTGGAGAATATAAAGAGAAATGGATTAAATTAAGATTGCTTGGGGATGCAAATGAGTTGGAAATCCTCCATAGACTTGACAGTCTCCTCCAGCTTCCGCAGATCCTCCTTCAGTAGCTCTATATCCTCTCCCTTTGCGTTTGCTTGAACTTGAAGATTAAGGGTTTGAACTTGGTCGTGCAAAGAAATTGAAGTGACTTGTTGAACATTTTGCAAGGTCTGAAATTCACATCCCAAGGCATAAACCTAATCTTCGATCTCCAAAAGAAGTTCAAGCAGTCCTTTAAAGTCTGCTAAATTATCAGTTTGAGTGCTAGCTTCAGCATGATCAGTTTAAAAAGTGTTGGCAGATGATGGAATTTCAGCACGAACATCCAGACTTGGAGATGAAGCCTCATTACCATCTTTAGGAAATTGAGAGGCATACACATCCTCTGGATCGGCAGGAGAATGACTAACATCATCACTGGTAAAAGCAAGAGAAGAAGTACTTCTTTTATCAAGAGCTCCCCCTGTCGCATTGCCTTCAGGTGAAGAAAAATACTCTTCTTGCTCTTCCTCTTCAATAGCATGATGATCTTGTCTTTCTTCCTCTGCAAGAGAATCATCATGACCCTCTCCTTCTGCTTGTTCTCTTTTTCCCTCTTCGTGTTGTTTTCCTCCTCCTTCTTCTTCTCTCTCTTCATTTTTCTGCTCTATTTCCTCTCTGTCTCGATTCTCTCGATCCTCTATCTCTAGAACAAAACTCTATAAATTCTTTAAGGAAAAAGCGAAGATTGGAATGTCATCTTCATTTTCTTCTTCCTGCAAGTGAGTGCTCTTCTCATCTTAGATGGTGTTGTCATGGGTTCTTTGCCTTTTCTATTTGCAGCCGCAGAGTCTTGTCATGCCTTGACAGGGGTCTTCACCTTGAATCTCTCTAAAGCCTTGTTCAGCTCCTTCAGGCGCATCTTTGAGACCATCTTTAGTCCCACCACCATTGGATCAATGGTTCTAACACACAGAATTTTGGGATGCTGAATGTTAAGATGTCTGAACAAGCGAGTAATAAGAGTAGAGTAAGGGAGTTGTCCCTCGTCCTTTACTACTGTTCTATACATGTGAAACATGATTGTGTGAGGCAAGGAGAACTTGAAACCAATGTTGATGGCGTGCATCAGATTCGCTTCAGAATTTGAGACATCAGTCTTTGATGTGGATTTGGGTTGAGACAGTTAATCACAATCTTATGGAGCAAGATATTAGAGGCACTCATTCTCGAGTACGAAATCCGTCCTTCTACAATCCTATCTCGAACAAGTTCCATGGTGGCATAAGCAACAGACATGCTAATGGAATGGAAATGCCCTCTCTCCACTCTAATTACGTCAGCCACAGTGTCCATATCTACCACATAATCCTGGTCTCTAACACTAAAGCAAAATCTATTCGCATCTAAAAAGGATAGATTGGAATAGAAATAAGCTGTAAGTTCTGGATGAGCAATAGTTGTTTCAGAGCAAAAGCGTTCGAGTTGAAGCAACGTAAACTTCTCCTGCAACTTTACGTTCAATGAGTCGATAAAATCAAAATCCACACTCCTTGGGTTCATCACCCCTCGCTTCAGTAGTTTAGAATAAACTCGCTTGTGTTCTTTAGAACGAAATAGATCCGCTCTTCCTCCTCGAATATTCGCAGCAACACTCATCCTAGACTTAAAATGAGTGAACATCCTTTCATAGTCATCTTTTCCCTCAAGTTGATTAATCATCCAAAACATGGATCACTTGGGAAATTCGTAAAAGCCCTTTCTGCCAACCAACAGGAGCAATACCCAAACGTTCCATCGTTCTTAAAAAATAAGTTTCATTTCAGTACCCCTTTTCTCTAAAAAATTCATCAATAAGTCATTGCAAAACCACCTTCCTTCAAAGCGGTGTAGAGTTTGAAAGTAAATGTGGGCTTAAGATTCCTTAAAGGTTATACATCCTCAATAATTTCTTCCTCTGTTTGTTGTTAATGAGGTGCTTGAGATCTAGCTTGAGAAAAATGGCACAATTGAGAATGTTGTTGTTGTTGACTTTGCTGCTACCTTGGAGAGTCTTCTTCCTCGGTCAGATAAAAGTGCGGAGGACCCTCATGCATATGCTGTGGTCCCCTGCTCACAATCCTAGAGGACTTTCTTTGGGAAGACATTGTCAAAGTCTTTGAAAGATTTCTCGAACCCGATTCGCAAGAAAGATGAAAACTTTATGGATTAAACTAGAGAGTAAAAAGAGAGGTTCTATGCTCTAGGGTTTGTGAGTGAAAACGAAGAAGAAAAAAAGAGTATATAAAGTAGTTGAAACAAGGTCATAAAAGGAAAAAATAAAAAAAGCATTTTCAAAAATGAATAACTGCCTTTTTGAAAATAGATAACTGTCTTTTCAAGAATGATAACTTCCTTTTTGAAAAAAGAATAAATGCCACAACTTCAAAAACTTGAAAGATAACATCAATCAATTAGCGATTAATAAGTAATCGTACCTTTTCAAGTTTTTATCTGAAAGTTAAATTACTAGAACCGAAATTTCTTACAGACGTAACTCTTGGTCTTCTGAGTTTGAACACCTTTAGACTTTTATCTCTAAGTCTGAGCTCCTTTAGACTTTATTAAATAAAAGGTATGATGTTCAGTCTGGTCCGAATAGACGCTCGCTGCTCGACGGCCAGATCGGCGCTAGCGCCCGCTGATTAGGGCCTAGGGGTTCGCTCGGCAAGCAACTCCTCGGCCAGATCGGCGTGGGCACTCGCCGACTCGAGCCTGGTGGCACTCTTACCAACCATTGCAAACGACGAATGGCGGTGATGGTGAGCAAGCCGTCACCCAGATCAGCCGACAACCACGCTAGCTGTGAGTGAAGGGAACTCACCTTGAATGAGCAGCTTCAACGATGAAGAAGCAGCAATCACCGTTGCCGTTGTTATGGAGAGAATGAACTAGAGAGAATGACGAGCAAAAGAGAGAAGAAAAAGAAAGGGTTCGAACAGGGGGAGAACGTGGAGCAGGAGGGTACGTTGAGCAGAGGAGAGAGAGCCACTTTTTTGATTCCTTTTTCTGATTCAGAATCAAGAATCCTTTTTTTTTATTCTAAATTCTATTCTAAATTTGTTCCCAGAAATAAAAATTTTACCAAACGTGATTTTGAGCACAAACTGATTATGGGAACAAAGAATCAGAATTTGGCCATGTTTGGATGGTTACCAAATAGGGCCTTAGACCTTAATGAAATCAATCAAACAAATAAGTGAGCCATCGGTGGATCACTTATTACCAAAGGCATGCACAAATTGCAAACACATGCACTTCTAAATGAATGACGCGATTGTATGCATGGGGAGTACATGTGATATTTCAAAGACATCTTTTGAAATCATCCACAAAAAGTCTTGAGACAAAGTGAATGTCTCGGCTATGAAAGGCATTCAATTGCCAAGGCTAACTCAGGGCTCGCATAAATGACTCACAAGCGTCACAAGCATTTTGAATACAACTCAAACTGTGACTTTCCATAATGTCAAATTAGGATTTAAAAAGGTTTCAAAATACTTTGAATTAAGAAATATCTAGACTATGGAGCACATTCAATTACCAAGGCTAGCTTAGGGCTCGCATAAGTGTACTCACAAACGTTGCAGGCATTTTGAATACAACCCAAATCGTGACTTTCCACAATGTCAAATCAAGATTTAAAAAGGTTTGAAAATATTTCGGATTAAGAAATATCAAGGCTATGGAGCACATTTAATTACCGAGGCTAGCTCGAGGTTTGTATAAATGCACTTACAAGCGTTGCAAGCATTTTGAATATGGTCTAAACCTCAACTCTTCCTTAAGCCAAATTGAGCTTTGAAGAAGAATTTCTTAGTAAATTTTTTTCAAAAACATTACATGTAGCAAAGCATTTTAAAATTTGATTTGAAAGAAAACTTGTTGAAAATCATTTAACAGTGAATATCGAGGTATTTAAAGCAACTTTCATGAAGATGGAATGACCTAGGTTCATGCACAAACTAACCTAAGAAGTTTACCTAAACAATCATAACCAAGCTCATGCCAAGAAATTTCAAAACAAGCATTTAAAGACAACAAAATTGGGCAATGGCTAACGACAATTTGGCAATGAAAAAATTCCTTATCATGCATGACATGATAATGATTAACTTTTGTGAAGAAAGTTTTCCTGAACGAGCTACACATGATTCTACAAAAATCAGACAACAAGTAACGGCATGTTAGCAAATTGTCAAAACAGAAAGACATTAGTCAATATCATGAGGATTTGTCCTATCAAAATAGGTCTAAAAATCATCATATTTTCACACAACATAGCCAACATAATGTAAAACAAGTTTCATTAGGGATCAAGTGCAGAATCTTTATGCCAAAAATAAAACAAAAATGTCAAAGGTTTGTCTAAATTCTGATCTAGTTTTGAAAAAAAAAAAGTTGTCCAAAAAATGAGCAATCTACATGAAACCAGTGGTATTGGAATCCTCTAAGTATGCCTTACAACTTCCTAGAAGGGTTCGAGTCCAAACTCGGTCAATTTAATGCCCTAAGATTGAGATTTCTAAAAGTGTGCGTGTGAGTAACTAAGAAAAAAAAAAGAGCACAAGCATGCATTCGAAAACCTCAAAATTATTCAAATAATGCACAAACAGCATGAAGAAATCGCATGGATGCGACGGAAAATTTGGATAATCATCTAACCCTAAGTCGGCATGCAAAAATAGCATACAATCTAAATGACATTATGAAATGATTTAAGATTTCTAATGATATGCTTGGGAATACTAAGCGTGATGAATACTTTTGTGACACGAATTTAATGTGCAAGATGATGCTCAAATGATATGACCTAAACATGTAGGCAAACCTTGCAACATGCGGTTCAATTGTCAAGAAGGCATAATAGCAAGATTTGGTCTCTAGAAGATTCAAACAAGCATGGCAAAGTGCATATGCAACAAGGTTTCATTTCAACATTAACTCCACTAAACGGGCGTAATTTCAGCCATCTTAAGATATGCAAGAATCCTACAAAAAAAATCCAACATATAGAACAAGCAATGAGGAACATTTCTCTTTAAGAGTTCGGAACCAAAATGTAACCACATGAGACATAGTAAAAATGACAAAACAAAGGTGCATATCAAAGCTGTATATTGCTGCAGCATCTTTTCACATTAACTCATGCAATTGACACAATAGACAACATCAAGAATTTGCAAATTATGCATGAATTGAACACATATAGCATGTATTTGATCTTTCATGAAGGATTTGAAACCAAATAAACTCATTTATGAACTTAATTTCACCAAAACACAATTTAGAATAGTGCAAGGCAGACTGTCCTATGTTCGGATCTAGGCCATTTTGGCCCAGTTAAGAATGCCCAAAAATTCTCAAAAATGAGAAACTTTCATGAAGAAAATTTTATGTAGAAATCAACACTGAGATCAGTACAAAAATGACAAAATCAAGAATCAACCTAGAGTAGATTGACCTAAGTTGTTTTGACCTAGCTAATCATGTCCAAAAATTATAAGAAAAAATATAAAACATCCTCAAGACAATAACAAACAACTTTCATGAAGGAAACTTCCTCCAAAAATCAACACAAAAATTGTACAAAAATAGAAATGATAGAAGGCAAAAAGAAACAAAATTGAAAACTAACCTAAGCTACTGTACAATTGCTCATCTTTGAAGGTGATTTTCAAAGGACAAACGATGCTTGATCGAGGCATGCGATCTATCAATTTGAAGATAGTGATGTATATTTTAAAAGTCTAGAAGGACTCAAACACAAATAAGGTCATTTCGGATCTTATTTTGGCCAAAACAGTAGGTCAATTCAAGGATACAAAAATGCATATTTAAGGCTAAATCAAGTCAATCATTCAAGTTCATCATTCAAGAACAATCAATTGCAGCAAATCGTCATCCAAATCTATTAATCCAACATATAACATAGCATATTAACCTAATATTGAACCTGAACCCCAATCGGTTAATCCGATCTCGCTTCACGAGGTTCGAGATCGAGATCGTTAACTTTTACGCGTTTATGCCGATTTTGAATGTGATCAATCGAATCAAATCCTCTGAAATGATCCTTGATCCTTAGAATCATTATCAGGCTGCTACAAATCACCACAAAGCTGGCGAAGATCGGGTCGCTAGTGCTCTTCCAATGACCGATCAGTGAGGACTAATGTGACATCCTAAATTTTCCAACCCTATAAGCCTGATAGGCCATGAGGAAAGTATGGGCTTAAGTAGTTAACATGTTGCACGAAGATATCAAGCACAAGCTAGACTAGTCAAAGGATAGGATATGGATTTGGGCTTTGCTTGGAGTGGGCCAAGAGTCGAGTTCATTAAAATTGTGAATTAAGTCTAGTAGGCTGTGAAATATTGTGGGATGAGCCGAATGGGCTAGAGGTGGGCATTTAGGCCTCAACGCTTTAATTTTCGAATAAGATTATAAGTTACCATTATGAGAGATTTAATTAGAATTTTATTAAAATTTATAAGCCTTTATAATTTTATTATCGAACACTAACTTTATAATTTCTCGAGATTAATTCTTATTTGTATCATAGATTAGCGTTGAGACGTTAGCATGTCAGTTTGATTTGTGGGAACTCATGGACTCATGTAGTTATGAAAATATCAAAAATTTTATGGATTTGAAACGAAACTAAGTAGAAGATGTTAGAAACTAATAGACTAACTAATGACACGGGTTAAAAGTTAACCATTTTTCGAGCACCAGGTGTCGATCATGAAGAAGAATGCATGCATGGGAGCCACAACATGCATGGGAGCCACGACTTTCATCTCTTCACAAAAAATGTTAATCTATATCTCTTCTATAACATACTAAAATTTCATAGCATTTTAATGATATTGAATGCACTTGTTGCCTCTGTGATTAAAATTGTTCGTGTTAGTCTTTATTTTGCCTTCATCGATGACTGTGCAATGGATGTTGTGCCTCTTGTACCTGATTTTCATGACATATAGGGAGTCTAATGGTCTTGTAATAATGGTTAGTTTGTGCTCATGCATGTCTCTTCCATAAACCAAAGTGTGGTCATTGTATGGTTACTAATTGTGGCATGTGTGTGTAATGAGTGCAACATGAATGAAATGCTGTGTGAGCACTGACTGCTGCTTGAAGTGATTGTGTGCTCTTGAAGTCGTATGCATGCTGTGATGTGATATAATTCCGAGGTGTGATGTGTGGAATGTGTGAATTAAACAAGTAAGAGATTTCCATCGATATTGAGATGACGATGATGCCTCGGGGAGTGGGATGCCCATGCTGTGTGATCTTGGATGCCTCGGTTGAGTGAGACATCAGGATGCCTCGAAGTTGAGATGCCCCTGTGTGTGATTAGGGAAGGCTCTGTTATAGGATACCGGGATGCCTCTAAATGAGATGGCCCATACTGTGTGATCGTGGGATGCCTCAATGGTGTGATACTGGGATGCCTTGGAGTGAAATGCCCATTATAGCAATATCATGGAAGTCCGAATGTGGGATTTCGAAAGTGAGTCGATTAGGTTGGCTTGAGTTTTGAGGGTGGACTTAACATACACACTATAATATAATTCCACTTGGTGTGTGAGTTCACCTGTTGTTGTTGCATTGCCTCTAGGTTCTGGTTAGAAATGGGAGGCATACATGCATAATCCGTGTGCTTGATATGAAGTTATCATTCATGTGACATCTTAGCATTCATTTAGCTATACCTGGATGATTCAGTCTTAGTAAGTATATGCTATTTGGTTATGTTCTCTTGTTTTCTTTGTCGACCGTGGATTGTCTAACTTAGGGTCTTATTATTTCTTTACCAAGCATTGCTCATTCCTTTCTATTTTTCGGATTGTTGGTATGGATGTACCATCGATCTCTCATTATAGGGTGATAGCATACATTGATGTTTCTTTTCACGACGTATATGGCCCTGATATTGATCTGACCTATACACGGTACGAGGCTATGCTTTGGATGGACATCGCAAGGTAAACTGGATCCCTATGAGATTAGTTGCTTGGTTCATAAACCATGAAGCGGAGTTGTTTGGCCCTCTTCAGTTCGATGTAGGAGGACCTAGAGCCGAGGTAAGAGGTGCTTAGGCGCGTAGTACATGATGAAGCCGGAGAAGATGTATTTTGTTTGTTGATGGACATGGGCTTGTGTAGGGGGTAGTGAAGTTAGGAACACCTCTCACCCTTTCCCTGGCTGATTACTTACACTTTTGTTCATACACATCTAAATATCTATTTTACATAGGTGAAGGACTTGTAAGTAATCTAGGTCGACATATGTAAGCCAGCATGGTTTTCAATAAGAAAGTTAACGAGACTTCTCATGATCCTTATATATGTTCGTAGTTGGATTGTCTACATGTAGGTGACAAATTTGTTACAGGGTGATCGTGTGTTACAAAAGCTTCAGATCATAGCTAACCAATTAGGTTGAGATCCTATAGTGCGATAATTGAAACCAATAAGTCATGTCATGATGATAATTAGTATAATTTCTGTTTGCGCTTAGTATGTGGTACTGCCGGGACGTCACAGCTCTCTCCGAAGTGGTATTAGAGCATAGGTTTACCTGGAGTGATAAGGTTCAGTAGTGATAGGGACGGATAGGATGAATGCACGCATTAGAATATCGATATTTTCTTTGTTATTGTTATTTTATAGGAACTAGTAACTTTTGTTACTTATAGGGTATTAGTAACAATTGTCACAATTGTTACTTATTAACTCTGTGAGGTGGCTCTGTTGACTAATGGATAGTAAGCTGTTAGGATGAGGGGAAATGGGAGAGGAATGACAGCAAGTGGGTCTTCCTCAAGGGTGGATCCTTGTATGGAAGGAATTTTGGAAGCACTTGCTAATGTGGAAGCCCTGTTGGAAAGGCAAGCCCAACAGCAAGCAGGAGGTGAGTGTAGAATGCAAGGTTTGGGAGAACAGTTTCTGAAATTGAAGCAATCTAAATTTGCTAGATTAGGAGATCCCATAGAGGCGGAGTTGTGGTTAGATGAAATGAAAAAGATATTTGTGCTGTTGAATTGTAGTGATGCAGAGAAGGTATCCTTAGCAAAGTACCAGCTTCAGAGAAATGTTGATCATTGGTGGAGAGCAACGAAAAGGACGATATTCCCTGAAGGTGTAGAGGTGACTTGGGTTGGATTTGTTGGGGCCTTCTATGGTAAGCATTTTTTAGGCTGCGCAAGGGATAAAAATGTGATGGAGTTTATGCAGTTGAGTCAGAATAACTTGATACTAGATCAATATGAGGCAAAATTTGCTTCACTTTCTAAGTTTGCCCCTAGATTGGTAAAGTATCTAGAAGATAGGGCTAAGAGATTCTTGAATGGGCTAAGGCCTGATATGATTGGTGCCTCTAAACCTGGAGGATTACGATGAGCTTTATGAATAGGCATAACTAGTGGAAAGGGATTTGATGTCAAGGGAACAAATATAGGTATATCATGTAAGGCCACAACCTCGAGTGGTCCCATCAAATTTTCACAATGATAAAAGGCCTCACCAAACTGTAAAGCGACCATTTTTGCAAAACAAGAGAAATAAGGCTGGAGATTCTAGAAAGGTATGGAATAATCAACCAATAGGATGGCCACAGAACGGAAACAATGAGTGTCACTAGTGCGGTAGGTCAAATGGATTTAGACCATGCCGAAGGGCAAAGACCTACTTTGGTTGCGGGCAACCAGGACATTACATTAGAGAATGTCCTCAGAAAAGTACGCAATAGCAACAGCCACAACCACAATAGGCATTGGGTAGGCCGGCACCACCAGGAAATAACTAACGACCACCAGCTCAAGGAAGGATTTATGCAGTTACTCAGGACAACACTAAAGGGTCTCAAATAGTCATTATAGGTTTCATTTCCTTATCCAATCAAAATGCTTTTGCTTTATTCGATACAGGAGCGACCCATTCCTTTGTATCTACTCAGTTTGTACGATTGAGTAAGATGGAACCTAAATCGTTAGAGGTACCCCTTAGCGTTTCCACTCTATTAAAGGACGTAGTTTTATCTACCTCGGTGTGTAAGGATAGTAGAATTCTTATAGGTGGACAAAATTTGTTGGTTGATTTGATGGTATTGGTTATGTATAATTTTGATGTAATTCTAGGAATGGATTGGCTACATAGACAACGAAACATTGTAGATTGTTATAGAAAAATGATTCGATTCGATCCCCCAGATAGGTCAAGTTTTGAATTTTACAGGGGAAGGACAACCCATTTTGTGCCTCGTATTTCTGTGCTATAAGCCCATCGACTTCTTAGGAATGGTTGTCAAGGATATTTAGCATGTGCAAGTAAGCAAGCTAGGAAAGAGGTACGGCTTGAAGATATTCCTATAGTTTAGGAATTTTCTGATGTATTATCCGAGGAATTGCTAGGATTGCCCCCGGAGCAAGAAGTTGAGCATACCATTGAATTGGCACCTGGTACGGAACCCATATCGAAAGTCCTACATAGGATGGAATTGACAGAGTTGAAGGGACTGAAGGTGCAATTACAAGAATTGCTCGACAAAGGATTCATTAGACCAATTGCGTTACCATGGGGTGCATCGATGCTATTTGTTAGAAAGAAAGATCGATCCTTTTGGCTACGCATGACAAATTTTTTGAAACAAAAATTGATTTCTAGCCATAAATCAATTTCTCAATTTCTATTCCCCAGACAAATTTCTAAGCAAAAAAACCCGTTTGGTAATGACTCAAAATTTCTATTTCTGAAATAGAAATCCGTTTGATAACAAAATAAAATTTCTATTTCTAGGAATAGAAATTGATTAGATAACAACATAAGAAATCCTCAAATACAAAATTATAGTCGAAATAATACTAAAACAACATAGGAAATCCTTACATACAAAATAATAATCGAAATAATACTAATACATTACAAAAGTTGAAAATACAATTTCATGGAATTTCCGGCATATTACTATCCATTGCCATTTTATTGGCAATGGTTTTCCTAAGCGTGTTTATTTGGTTTCCCTTCCCGGTCAATGTATCGTTTGCAAGCTCATCCTGCGTAGGTTCAGACAAGTACTGCAAAAGCATGAATATGGGTGCCATCAATGGCACTTATACAGCCCTATCATTTTATCAAAGACTAGTATTATACAATATTATCAACAAAATAAAATTGATGGTGTAAAGGAATATGAGAATTCTACCTTGAAGTAATGTTTATGGTTAGGAACCAATCAGGGGAAGGTCGGTTTATTTTGATTCTCGAATTGAATTAGCTCAGTTGCTCATCCCTAATTTCTTTATTGTTGCTCAATGAACCTTTAATGGCCCTTGCATAGCAAAGAGAGAGATTCTCTTGAATTTCTTACCTTCGAATTAAAATTCAAGATTGTGTAACAATCTCTTTATTTTGATTTTGCAAGAATTTTGAATCTGTAAAGAAACAAGGTTAAATTTATAGGCACGTTTTTTATTCATATATTATGTAAGAACTTTTTCTTCAACTGGCCATGCGCGTGTCCTTTCTAGGAGGAAAGAGCCCCATTGTTTTTAAGTAAGCATTTAAGAACTTTGGTTGTTTTTGAAAATTGGGGACCCATTCGATTGCCTTTCATCATAAAGAAGAAGTTATCAAAAAAATTTAAAAAAAAATTGAAAAAAAAAATTGAAAAATAAGAAAATGAAAATTAGCAATAATTTGTGAAGTTGTGGTTATGAGTGAATTAAGTTAGCAAGAAAGCGCACGGTTCTTTGATGTGGTTTGATTTCGAACGATTTCTATTTGGAGAAGTTAGAAATTTCAGCTTCGATTTCTTCAATTTCTCTATTTCTAGAATAGAAATCTATTCGAAAATAGAGAAATCAAATTACGTTACCAAATGAATTTCTGTTCCAAGCTGTTCCAGGGAATAGAGAAACAGAGAAATCGAGAAATAGAAATTTTGTCATGCACGCCCTATGCCTCTGTATTGATTATAGGCAACTGAATCAAGTGATGGTTAAAAATAAGTATCTATTACAAAGGATTGATGATCTATTTGATCAGTTGCAGGGAGCGCCAGTTTTCTCGAAAATTGACCTAAGGTCAAGATATCATCAATTACGGGCAAGGAGGAAGGATATCCCTAAAACAGCTTTTCAAAGTCAATATGGACACTATGAATTCTTGGTCATGTCGTTTGGACTAACAAATGCCCTAGTAGCTTTTATGGACCTAATGAACATAGTGTTTAAGCCTTTTTTAGACCAGTTTGTGATAGTCTTTATAGATGATATTCAGGTGTATTTGAAAGGATGAAGCGTTCAAGAAGAGCTCTTAAGGATTGTGTTGTAGACCCTTATAGAACCCTAGCTTTATGCCAAATTTAGTCAATGTGAATTTTCGTTAGATCAAGTGACTTTTCTAGGTCATGTGGTGACCAGTAAAAGGGATATCAGTGGACCCAGTTAAAGTTGAGGCTGTGATAAACTGGCCTAGACCTTTGACGGTGACGGAAGTATGGAGTTTTCTAGGTTTGGCTAGATATTATCGAAGATTTCTAGAAGGATTTTCTCGAATTGTAGGGCCATTAACGTAGTTGATTCGGAAGAATTCAAGTTTCGAATGGTCAGAGGAATGTGAGCAGAGTTTCCAGGAACTCAAAAGGAGGTTGACAATGGCACCAGTGTTGACAATACCCTCAGGATCTGGAGGATTTGTAGCATATAGCGATGCATCCCATAAAGGATTGGGTTGTGTCCTAATGCAGCACAGGAAGGTTATTGCATATGCATCAAGACAACTGAAACCATATGGTTGAATTACCCTACCCATGACATGGAACTGGCTACCATTATTTTTGCTTTAAGGATTTGGAGACATTATTGATATGGAGAAAGGTTAGAAATTTATACAGACCACAAGAGTTTAAAATACCTATCTCCCTAAAGAAATTGAATATGAGGCAAAGGTGATGGATGAAATCGCTTAAGGACTATGACTATGAGATTTGTATCACCTAGGAAAGGTCGACAAGATGGCGGATACACTTAGTCAAAAATCTACAATGAAAATAGCTAATATGATGGTCAAGGAATGGAACTTGCTGGAAGTAGTTTCCAATTCTAAGTTTAGAATGGAGGTGAGTGAGTCTGCTAGTATAATAGGTAGGCTAAAAATTGAACCTGAAGTTATACAACAAATTAAGACCATACAACAGTAGGACCCTGAAGTATTGAAAATTCGATATGAAGCCTTAAAAGGAAAGAGGCCGAACTTTCAACTTTCAAATGATGGAACTGTGACATCATGATTTTTAGGTTCTGTTTTCGATTGGATAAATTGGGCTTTTCATTGATGTGCTAATAGTTTTCTTCTATGAGTTGGCCGCTCACGAGATAACTAGTCTATTAGGTGAAGCCGTTAGGGGAGTTTAACGCCATAGACTTGAGAATTCAATTAGGTATCGACTGCTCGACCGTGCTAGTCTGCAAGGGTCATTACGGCACTGTGAAAATTGATCAGAGATCAGAGATAGGTTGATTCGACTTAAATATGTGATCAAAGTGTTGGTGATTCCACCTGATTGCAAAATTCTCTTCATTCAGTACTAGACTGATTTTTTTGTCGTTTTGGGTACCCCGTGCCTGTATTTGAAACCTCGAGATTTTCACAACAACCGAGAGTCACCAATGTTTCGAAAATGTATAATGTGATTTGAAAATAATCGACCACGGGTCAATTGCATTAAAAATTCCTAAAAGCTACTCGATAAGCTAGGTCACGCTAAAATCGCACCAGATTGAAATTAACTGTGAATTTGAATCCGATTTTAGAAATTGAAAGTTATGTCATGTCATGATTCATTTTAGGAACGTTGACTCATCCTTCCCAGATTTTTCTGCAAACTAAGATTTTTGGCAAAAATTCAAAATAGGGCCATTTTTGTCTAGAAAATTCAGGAGACCGTTTTCGATTGCATTTTTGGGATGCAAGTTGGTTCTATTGGCAAAGAAAATGTCAATTTGGTCGAGGGAACCTTGGTGGAATTTATGGGGATCGGTTTAGGTCCAATTGGAGAGAAATAGGTTCAATTTGGGAGAATTTGTCCCAAATTCGTAGGCCATGGCCCCCCTCACCTTTTGGACCATTTGAGACTTGTTCTAGGGGAATTTGTGTGCATAAAATTTGCTGTGGAAGCCACCCTTTGCACGTCAGCTTGTGTGAGCTAAGATCGTTTTATCAGCTTGTGTGAGCACGATCTATATATTTATCAGCTTGAGCGAGCTATCTATCTATTTATATCATCTTGTGCAAGCTAAGATTGTTTTATCAGCTTATGTAAGCACGATCTATATATTTATTAGCTTGAGCGAGCTATCTATCTATCTATATTAGCTTGAGCGAGTTGTGACCATATATTGCAACTTGTGTGTGAGTAGTGGTGGTATCAGAGGATTAATATATGGTATTGAATTGATAGATAGTACTGTTAGTATTGAATTGATAGATAGTACTGTTGGTATTGAATTGAGTTGATTGACTGATTGATTGATGGTTTGATTTGAATTGAGTGGATTGGCTGAGATCATGAACTGTACTGACTTGCAGGAAGGAACTAAGGCGAGGTAAGTCATCTACCTTGTTTGTGTATAGGCAGCCTTTAGGCGTATTTCCTTCCTAGTTAGAGTTTAGGGAGTTGACTTGCTAAGACATTGTCTCACCCTATCGTGGGCTCAACTTTTTCAGGTCCTTAGATGACAAATCCTCCTGAGCGTTTTGGCCATCCCATGAGGGTTACCGAGCAGGTTTCTAGCTATCCCGATCCTAGAAGTCACTAGGTCAATGAACTTGTAGTGACCATTATCTGGGTTGAAGAGAATCCACCTCATAGGATACCTCATCAATTCATAGCGTGGTTCCTGTGACATCCAGAAATTTTAGTCATGTTTTCAATTAAATAAATCAGGCCATTCATCAACGCACCTATAATGCTATTCTTTAAGCTGATTACTCATGAGATAACTAGACTATCTAGAAAAGCCATTAAGGGATTTTAACATAATAAACTTGAGAATTCATCTAGGAATCGACTACTCGATTGTACTCATCTGCAGAAATCATTACGGCACAGTTAAGAATCGATCGGAGATTAGAGAAAGGTCGATTCGACTGAGATAGGTGATCAAAGTGTGGGTGATTCCACCAGATTGCAAAATTCTCTTCGATCGGCACTACACCAATTTTTCTGTCGTTTTGGTTCCTTGTGTTTGTATTTGAAACCTCGAGATTTTTATAACAACCGAGCATCACCAATGTGTCGAGATGTACATTATGACTCGAAATAAATCGATCACAGGTCAATTGCACCAAAAATTTCTAAAAGCTACTCGGTAGGCTAGGTCACGCGAAAATCACGCCAAATGGAAATTAACTGCGAATCTGAACCTGATTTAGAAATTGAAAGTTCTATCATGCCACGATGTATTATAGGATCATTGACTCATCTTCGAAGATTTTTTACGTAAACCGAGATTTTTGGCAGAAATTCAAAATAGGGTCTCGTTTTTGACAAGAAAATTAAAGGGACTATTTTTTATCGCATTTTTTTTTATACAAGTTGGTTCTATGGGCGAGGAAAAGTGTCAATTAAGTCGAGGACATCCTGGTAGAATTTATAGGGACCGATTTAAGTCTAATTGGAGAAGAATTGATCCAATTTGGCAGAATTGGTGCCCAAATTCGTAGGCCCCTTGGTCTCTCAACTTTTGGACCACTTGGAGACTTGTTCTAGGGGAGTTTTGATGCACGAAAATTCTTGAGGAAGCCAGCCCATCTGGTGGGACCTTGCCAAGGGGATGAAGAAGATAGAGAGGAGGACTTTAGGGCCAAGTTGGGTCCCTCCAAGAGCAGTTCCCCCCATTGTTCTTCAGCAAGCATTGCTTTCTCCATTGCTGTGTAAGTTGAAGCTCCAAATGCAAAGAGGACCTCCCCTAGCTGTCAACTAGCTGCCTGGAGCTGCCCGAAGCTGTCTGCTGCGGTCGCACGCTTGCTGCTCGCCGTCTTGCCGCACGCCAGTCCCCTCGACCGTCCCGCCGTCCCGTGCCCTTGTCGCGCCCTGGGCATCAAGCTCTGTCTGGCTTCGCTAGCCACCGTGAGTTACCGTTGGAGTCGCCGGAACCATTGCTTGCCTCCACCTAGGTCGCTGCAGCCTTCGCCGGTCCTATCTTGCCGAACCAGCCGCTGGTTTAAGCTTGTTCGGCCAAGTGCAGAAGCCTAAAGCCAGCAAGGGCTTTGAAGCTTTGAGGCTTGTTTCCAAGCCTTTCCCGGCCTCGCTTGGTGTCACCGCTTCGAAGTTTGTCGCTCGTCTCCGCCTTGCTGTCGTCATGGACTCATCGAATTTCAAAACTGGTGAGTTTACTTACTAAATTCTACTTAAGGAGTTAATTATGCTTAAGAGTTGATTATTTTAGACGAAGTATGATTTAGGTGGTTAGTTAGAAGGGATTAGTGATTTAATTACTCATTTATGCATGTTAGGTGGTTAGATCAGCTTAATTAGCAACTAGATAGGTTGTCTAATTTATCAAGATAGGTTTGGAATTTTTCTTGGCCTATTTCTGTATTTGATTAGGCTTTTCTAGCCTAAGTTTACATTTATGGTATTTAAATGTTTTTATTTAATTAATTTTGGTACTTATTAATTATTTATTTTTTTCGAAAATTATATCAGGATAGCCGATGATCGGAATTTTGTGCTGATCGTAATGGTATGGTTGGTTTAATTAGTTGAGTGCTTATTTGTGCAAATTGATTGAGAATTGTAATTTTGGGTATTTATCCCAAAATTGAGCAATTTCGGTAATTAATTAGAAAATACTAAGCGTCGGTTTACAATGCCAAAAATGTGTTTATGGACTATATTAAACAGTGGGATTTTCTAAAAGAAAAATATTGTATCTTGGTTAAGGCCGACCGTGTACCCACACACAATTATTTTATTGGGCGTGATAAAAATGGTGAATTGTTAGTCTGTGAGAACAGTATACTTGATTAGCCCGCGGGCCTTGATATGTCGGCTTTGGTGAGCAGTATACTCTAGCAGCTTCGGTAAGCAATTATAGATATGTATCAGCTTCAACGAGCATCAATTATATTAGCTTCGGTGAGCAATATAGATATATAGAGGCTTCGATGAGCATTATTAATAATCTATCCACTTTGGTGAGCTATAACGTCTATTCTCAACTTGGGTGAGCAGTGCTTGTATTGATCGAATAATATGAATGGTATTGATGGTATGATAAAAATGGTGAATTATTAGTTGGTGAGAACAGTATACTATATTAGCCTACGGGCCATGATATGTCAGCTTCAATGAGTAGTATACTCTAGCAACTTCGGTGAGCAATTATAGATATCTATCAGCTTCGGTGAGGATCTATTATATTATCTTCCATGAGCAATGTAGATATATAGCAGCTTTAGTGAGCATTATTATATATCTATCAACTTTGGTGAGTTATACCATCTATTCTCAGCTTGCGTGAGCAGTGCTTGTATTGATCGAATTTTATGAATGGTATTGATAGTATGGAATCGATTGGATCGATGGGTCGATGATTTGATTTCATTTGATTTCAATTGAAGTGATTGATTGAATATATGAATCGGACTGACTTGCATGAACGATCTGAGTCCAAGGTAAGTCCTCTGTCTTGTGTGTGCATAGACGGCCTTTAGGTGTATTTCATTCCTAGTCAGAGTTTAGGGGGTGGACTTGCTAAGACGTTTTCTCACCCCATCGTGGGCTAACATTTTAGGTCCTTAGATGGAAGTTCCTCCCGAACATTTTGGCCCACTGAAGAAGGTCACCGAACTGGTCTCTTATATTCCATTTCATGGGGACCAAAGCGGATGGGTCTAAGAACTCATGAGGTCCATTGTCTGGGTTGATGCGGGTTTATTGCGGATGGTACCCCATCAATACAGATCATGGTATTGTTGCGAGCGAAATGGACACATAGAAGGTCCCCTTCTGCAATTTGAGGTCCCTATGTCGGTGCTGGAGGTTCCTTTTGGCAAGGGTATGACTGACCTTCTTAGTGGTGCAGTGGTAGACTCGAGTCTTCTAGAGCCAGAGACCTCGGAGTCCTCTGTTAAGGGTTCGAATGCTTAGAGGATCTGCAGCCCTTCTACCTTTTGTAGACTTGTATATATATAGACTAGTTTTGTATATGACTTAATCTATTATGTATAAAGTTGTGTGGTACTACTCAAATATTGTGGCCTTGCTTTTCTATCCCATCTTTAAGTTGTCTAGGGATTTAATTATACACTTCCACATGCGCATTAATATGGATGGGTCGGTTACGCGTCATAAATTAATCGACCATCGAGGGATGGGCACACACTTGGAGGAACGGGGCGTGACAATTCTGCTACATACCCAATGGTTTCAAGGTGGGTCCCCTTAGGACTTTTGATGTCCTCGCTGTGGTAGTTGACGCTACTCAGGACGAGAATCCAACTGACCCTCCCGATGGCGTGGTGGAGGACTTGCCATCTCATCCGGAGCCAGTGGAGACCGAAGGATCGGCAAATGAGTCTGGTTAGCTGGACATAGGACAGCTTGGTTTTATGGACCAATCTTTTGTAGACCTTGGTGAATAGACTAGTATTATAAATAAACTAGTCAGCTTTGTATAAAGGTGTATTGTGTGGTTTCAAATTTTTGGCCCTATGTTTCTATCTCGTATTTGTGTTGTCTGGGGATTTATATATATATGCTTCCGCATGTGCTTTTAAAATGAAATGGTCAGCCACGCGTCCTATGACGTCACAAATTAATCGACCAACGAGGGATGGGCACACGCTTGAGGCAACCCGCTTGTTAGAGGGGGGTTGTCAAGGTTACCAGGCAACTCTCATGGATACGACAATTGAGGAGCTGATGATCGAGGACATTGCTATAGTGCAAGAGTTTCTAGACGTGTTTCCGAAAAAATTGTCAGGTCTATCGCCAGAGGGGGAGATAGAATTTGTTATTGAGTTAGCACCTGGGATAGAGCCAATATTTAAGGCTCCTTACCAGATGGTGTTGTCTGAGTTGAAAGAACTGAAGGTGCAGATGCAGGAATTGTTGGATAAAGGATTCCTACGTCCTAGTGTATCACCTTGGGAAGCACCAGTTCTGTTCATAAAGAAGAAAGATGGTTCGTTGCACCTATGCATTGACTATTGTCAACTCAATCAGGTGACGATCAAGAACAAGTATCCACTACCGAAGATCGATGATTTGTTTGACAAGTTGCCAAGAGCGTCGATATTTTCAAAGATCGACTTGAGGACAGAGTATGATCAGTTGAGGATCAGAAAGGAGGATATGCCAAGGTCAGCGTTTTGTACTCGGTATGGCCATTATGAGTTCACTGTAATGCCATTTGGTTTGACGAACGCCCAGTTGCTTTTATGGATCTGATGAACCGAGTGTTTAAAGAATATCTGGATCAGTTGGTGATTGTGATCATCGACAATATTCTGGTGTATTTGAGAAGCTCAGAGGAGCATGGAAGGCATTTGAGGATGGTACTTCAGACCCTGCGGATTCATAAACTGCATGCTAAGTTCAGTAAGTGCGACTTGTGGTTGACTCGTGTAGCGTTTCTAGATCATGTGATTTCAAGTGAAGGAATCTTCGTGGACTTGAACAAGATCGAATCAATTATCAACTGGCCAAGACTGACTACCATGACAGAGATCATAAGCATTTTGGGTTTAGCATGGTACTACAGAAGGTTCATGGAGGATTTTCAGCATTAGTGTCGTCATGGAATTGATTATTGAAGAAGGAAGACAAGTTTTTGTGGACAGACAAGTGCGAGGGTAGTTTCCAAGAGCTTAAGTAGAAGCTGACTACCGCACCTATGCTGACCACACCATCTAATCCGAGAGGATATGAGATCTATAGTGATGCGTCACTTTGAGGACTGGGTTGCGTGCTAACGAAACATGATAGGGTTGTTGCATATGCATCCCATCAATTGAGATCTCATGAGCTAAATTACCTGACGCATGGCTTAGAACTTGCAGCAATCATTTTCACTTTGAAAATTTGGAGACATAATTCGTGTGAAGAAAGATTCCAGATCTTCACTAACTATCAAAGTCTCAAGTATCTATTCTCTCAGAAGGAGTTAAATATGAGACATTGTCGATGGACAGAACTTCTAAAGGACTATGATTGTGATATCTTGTATCACCCTGGAAAGGTGAATAGGGTCGCTGACGCTTTGAGCCATTATCAAAGATAGATTAAAGACCGCTCCGAGTCGTCATAAAAGTTTTGCAGATAAGCATCGAAGACGATTGGAATTCCAAGTTGGTGGTCACAACTTTCTGAAGGTGTCACCAATGATGGGCACTTTGCACTTCGGCAAAATAAAGGGGAAAAGTTCAGTCCGAGGTACATAGATCCCTTTGAGATTTTGGAAAGAATCAGGATCCTAGCTTATCGTCTTGCATTGTCGTCAAGGTTGGCGTAAGTGCATGACGTCTTTCACGTGTCGATGTTGAGGACATATGAGCCAGACTCGACCCACATGCTAAATCTTGAAGAATTAGACATGGACGATAGAGTGTCATACGTGGAAAGCCTGGTTCAGATTGTGGATCGGAAAGAGCAGATTTTGCATAACACGATGGTCCCCTTGGTTAAAGTGATTTGGCAACACCATTGCACATAAGGAGCAACTTGGGAAAGTGAAGTTGCGATGAGATGATTGTACACCTACCTTTTTGGTTTAAGACTTATAAATGTTAAAATTTCTAGGACGAAATTTTTATAAGAGGGGGAGAGTTATGACATCTTGATTTTCGGGTTCTGTTTTTGATTGGATAAGTTGGACTTTTCATCGACGTGCATATAGTGTTTTTTTTGAGTTGGCCACTCACAAGATAACTAGTCTATCAGGTAAAGTCATTGAGGGATTTTAAAGCGATAGACGTGAGAATTCGATCAGGTAATGACTGCTTGACCGTGCTAGTTTGTTAGGGTCATTACTACACTATCAAATTCCATAAGAGATCAGAGATAGGTCGATTCGACTGAGATATGTGACCAAAGTGTGGGTGATTCTACTTGATTGCAAAATTCTCGTCGATCGGCACTAGAACGATTTTTTCTATTATTTTGGGTACCGTGTGATCGTATTTGAAACATCGGCACTTTCACGACAACCAAGAGTCACCAATGTGTCAAAGATGTACAATGTGATTCGAAAATAATCGACCATAGGTCAATAAAATTCTTAAAAGCTACCCAATAGACTAGGTCACACTGAAATCGCGCCAAATTGAAATTAATTGCGAATTTGAATGCGTTTTCAGAAATTGAAAGTTTGTCATGTCACGATTCATTTTAGGAACGTCAACTCATCCTCTGAAGATTTTTCTGCAAACTGAGATTTTTGGCAAAAATTCAAAATAGGGCCGATTTTGTCCAAAAAATTTAGGGGACCATTTTTTATCGCGTTTTTTATGCAAGTTGGTTCTATTGGCAATGAAAAATGTCAATTTGATCAGGGGCACCTTGGTGGAATTTATGGGGACCAATTTAGGTCCAATTATAGAGAAATAGGTTTAATTTGGGAGAATTTGTCCCAAAATTCGTAGGCCATGGGTCTCCTCACCTTTTGGATGATTTGGGACTTGTTCTAGGGGAATTTGTGTGCAAAAGATTTGTTGAGGAATCAAGCCCATCCGGTGGGGCCTTGCCAAGGGGACTAAGGGGATGAAATAAAAGACTTTGAGGTAAGGTGGCCCCCTCCAAGCCTTCAGCTGTCCCCCATCTTCCTCCTCAACTTGCTTCCTCCATTTTCAGTGTGTTTAAAGCTCCAAAGAACCAAAAAACCGAGCCAACCACCGCCCCTATTGCCGTCGCACTTTACCGCGCCACCCGCAAGCCTAGCTCGGCGTCCCACCCTCCTTGCACCCCAGCCGTACGTTCCTAGCCATCCCTTACCCTTATCTGACAAAGCCTGGCCTCCATCCATTTGTGCCAGCCGCCTTGTGCTGCCATCCAGCCGCCGTGAAGCCTCGCTATTGGCCGCCTAGTCCTGTAGCATCCTCGCCGTTCAGCCATGTCCCTTCCCTCGCCATTTCAGCCATTGGTTCCATCTCCTTTGGATGAAAGCAGGAATCGAACTAGTAAGGGCCCTAAGTCTTCGTGGCCCGTTTCCAAGCTCTTCCAAACCTCGTAGGGTGTCGCCGCTTTAGAGTTTGTCACCTGTCTCCATATTGCCGTCATTGTGGACTCACCGATTTGCTAAACCAATGAATTTACTCACTAAACTTTGCTTAGGAAGTTAATGATGCTTAACGGTTGATTAATATAGGCTAAATATGGTTTAGGTGGTTAGTTAGGACAAATTAGCGATTTAATTATTCGTTATTGTATGTTAGGTGGTTAGATTGGATTATTTAGAAACTAGATAGGTTTCATTATTTATCTAAATTGGTTCGGAAATTTTCTGGGCCCATTTCGGTATTTAATTAGGCTTTTCCGGCCTAAGTCTCTATTTATGGCATTTAATTGTATTTTTTTAATTAATTTTTTTCTTTATTTCATTATTTATTATTTTTCGAAAATTATACTGGGATAGTCGGTGACCGGAATTTCATGCTGATTGCAATGATATGCATAGTTTATTTAATCGAGTGTTGATTTGGGCAAATTGATTGGGATTTGTAATTTTGAGTATTTACTTCAAAATTGAGTAATTTCGATATTTAATTGGAAAATACTAGGTGTTGGTTTTTAATGCCGAAAATATCTTTGTGGACTATATAATTTGTGGGATTTTTGAAAAGAAAGATATTGCAATTTTGGCTCGGGACCGACCGTGTATCCACACATGATTATTTTTATCAGATATTTTTAACTTGGTGATTTATCAACTTGTGAGATCTTATATTATCAGCTTGTGCGAGCATATTTATCATAAGCTTTTGGGACCCTTTGCACGTCAGCTTGTGTGAGCTAAGATCGTTTTACAGCTTGTGTGAGCTAAGATCGTTTTATCAGCTTGTGCGAGCACGATCTATATATTTATCAGATTGAGCGAGCTATCTATCTACTGATATCAATTGGTGCGAGCTAAGATCGTTTTATCAACTTGTGCAAGTACGATCTATATATTTACTAACTTGAGCGAACTATCTATCTATCTATATCAGCTTGAGCGAGCTCTGACCATATATTGCAGCTTGTGTGTGATCAGTGGTGCTATTAGAGGATTAATATATGGCATTGAATTGATAGATAGTACTGTTGGTATTGAATTGAGCTAATTGACTGATTGATTGATGGTTTGATTTGAATTGAGTGAATTGGCTGAGATCATGAACTGTACTGACTTGCAAGAAAGAAATGAGGTGAGGTAAGTGTCACGCCCCAAACCTTGAGCACGTGCCCATCCCTCGGCGGTCGATAAAATTTGCGACGGCCCTGGACGCATCGCCTACTCATTCATTTTATTGCACATGTGGAAACAAATAAACCAATCCCCTAACAGCAACATCATGGGATAGAAAAACAGGAAAACAGATTCACAAACAAAACACCCCTTTATATACACTCTGAGTCAACTACAACAGTCTATAACCAAAAGACTTCAAAAGACCAACCCTCAAAAGAAACTGTCCTATCTGACTTACACCTCAGATCCCCTTAGCTCGACTTTAAGTCCTCCATCCTACGGTCCTGAAAAGTTAAAGCCCATGATGGGGTGAGATATAAATCTCAACGAGTTCACGCTCTAAACCCTGATTAGGAGGGTAATACACCTAGAGGCGTCTCAACCACACAATCATACAACCACAAAGACTTACCTCATCTCAGATCCTCCCTACACGTCAATACAATTCATATAACACATAAGTGCACTAATAACACTCAATCCGATGGAGCGTCCCAAATCACATCTCTGTTAATCACCATATCTTAGTCAATCTATCCATCAATCTACCACAGAGGTCCCAATTATTAGATCAAATCGTTAAGACACGTTCCATACCGTGTCACACCATTTCGTCCCATAATTCAGCGTGTATAACTTATTCAATCATGCATTCCAATTGATTACAGTCACACAAGCACGACCTATCATGCGTTTCAACTGATTATAGCCACACAACGGATTTATCCGTCACACAGCGGATCTATCCGTCACAAAGCAAATCTAATCGTCACACAGTGGATCTATTCATCATGCAGCAGATCTAACCGTCACATAGCTGATCTATATATATATATATATATGGTGTTCACTCAAGCTGATAAATCACCACTTTGAAAATACCCGATAAAATAATCGTGTGTGGGTATACAGTCAGCTTGAGCGAAAAAAAAAATATCTTTCATTTCAAAAATCCAACTAATTATATAGTCCACAAGGACATTTTCGACGTTAAAATTGACGCTCAGTATTTTCCAATTAAATACCAAAATTCCGTGATTTTGGGATAAATATCCAAAATTACATTCCACTCAATTTGCACAAATCAACACTCAATTAAATAAACCAAGCATACCATTGCAATCAACATGAAATTCCGGTCACTAGCTATCCTGGTCTAATTTTCGAAAAATAATAAATAATTAAATAAATACCAAATTTAATAAAATAAATACATTTAAATGCTATAAATGCAAACTTAGGTCGGAAAAGACTAATTTAATACCGACACAGGCCTCGAAAAATTTTGAACTTATCTAGATAAAAACTAAATCCTATCTAGTTGCTAATTAAGCCAATCTAACCACCAAACATGCATAAACGAATAATTAAATCGCTAATCCGTTCTAACTAATCACCTAAACCATACTTAGTCTAAACTAATCAACTCTTAAGCATCATTAACTCCCTAAGCAAAGTTTAGTGAGTAAACTCACTAGTTTAGCGCGAAAACTAGTTCACGGTGACGGCGACGCGATGGCGGACGAAATTTGGGCTTATAGTGGCACCAACGAGAGCTTGGATCGGGCCGAAAAACGGCTCACAATGCTCATGGTTGCTACCGGTCTTGAAGAGGCTGCTGGTCGCATCGTGTGGGCTGACCTCGGCTTGGTTCAGGGTTGAGATGCAGGCTGAATTAAAGGTGGGGCTGCTCGATGAGTCGACGTTCTTAAAATAAATCATGACATGACAAAGCTTTCAATCTAACGTGATTTTAGCATGACCTAACCTACTGGGTAGGTTTTAGGAATTTTTAGCGCATTTGACCCGTAGTCGATTATTTTCAAACCACATTGTACATCTTTGACACATTGGTGACTCTCGGTTGTCGTAAAAATTTCAAGGTTTTAAATACGGGCACAGGATATCCAAAACAACAGAAAAATCGATCTAGTGCCGATCGACGAGAATTTTGTAATTAGGTGGAATCACCCACACTTTGATCACATATTCGAATTGACCTATTTGATCACATAACTTAGTCGAATCGACCTATCTCTGATCTCTAATCGATTTTGACAATGCTGTAATGACCCTTGCAGACTAGCACGGTCAAGCAATCAATTCCTAGTCGAATTCTTAAGTCTATTGCGTTAAAATCCCTTAAAAGCTTCACCTTGTGGACTAGTTATCTCATGAGTGATTAGCTTAAAGAATAGAACTATAGGCACGTCGATGAAAAGCCCAACTTATCCAATCGAAGATAGAACCTGAAAATCAGGATGTCACGACTCTTCCACTCTTATAAAAATTTCGTCCTCAAAATTTAAACCTTTACAAATCCTTAAACAAAAAGGTGGGGCTATCGTCATCTCATCAAGTCTTCACTTTCCCAAGTTGCTCCTTTTGTCCCGTGGTGTTGCTAGACTACTTTGACCAAGGGGTTTGTCTTGGTGTGTAGAATATGTTCTTTCTGATCCATAATATGAACCGGGCTTTCCACGTACGACACTTTATTGTCCACGTCTAATTCTTCAAGATTTAGCACATGAGTCAGGTTAGGCTCATACGTCCTCAACATTGACACATGAAAGACATCATGCATTTGCGCCAACCTCAACGACAATGCAAGACGATACACTAGGATCCTGATTCTTTCTAGAATCTCAAAGGGACCTACGTATCTCGGACTCAGTTTCGCTTTCTTGCCGAAGCGCAAAGTACCCTTCATCGATGACACCTTTAGAAAGACGTGTCCACCAACTTGGAATACCAATGGCCTTTGACACTTATTTGTGTAGCCTTTCTAGTGGCTTTGAGCGGTCTTTAATTTGTTTTTGATAATGGCAACTGCATACACGAACTGCTGGACTAACGCATACACAAACTGCTGGACTAACTCTGGGCTTATGATCTTTCGTTCTCCGATCTCATCCCAACACACTGGCATTTTGCATGTTTTACCGTATAATCCTTCAAAAGGAGCCATCTAAATGCTCTGCTAGTAGTTGTTCTTGTAGGCAAACTCGACAAGGTGAAGCTATTCCTCCCAGATTCCCTTGAAACCTAGCACACACACTCTTAACACGTCTTCGAGAGTTTGAATTGTCCTCTCAAATTGGTCATCTATCTGTGAATGGTAAGTCATACTTTATTGTATTTTCGTTCCCAACGCAATAATTCTGCATATATGTCCAATACATTCCTTCCGTACGGTGATGAAGTGAGCCAACTTTGTCAGTTTATCGACCACTGCCCAAATGGGATCATTGCCCCTCTAACTCTTTAGTAAGCTTGTCACAAAATCCATTGTGATGTGTTCCCATTTCCACTTAAAAATCTCGAGAGGTTGCAGAAGTCCTCCTGACTTACAATGTAGTGCCTTCACTTGCTGACACGTTAGAAACTTGGCAACATGCTTGGCAATGTCCGCCTTCATACCAGACCACCAATAGTGTTGATATAGATTATGGTACATCTTCGTACTACTAGGATAAATGCTGTAATTGCTATGATGAGCTTCTGACAAAAACTCCTCCTTAAGCTCTGCATTGTCAGGTACACACAATTGTCCTCGGAACCTTAGTGTTCCGATATCATAAATCTGAAAGTTGGCCTTTCTCTTATTGGTATCCTCTTGTAGGATTTTTTGAACATCTAAGTTTGTCGGTCGAAGCATCTTAATTCTGATTTGCACTTCTAGCTCAATTTTGAGGGTGGCCATAAGATTCGGAAGGTGGCCTACCTCAAATTTGAAAATCGAATCTCGTGCTCTTTTGAGTAAAATCAGTTCCTTAACCATCATCTGTGCAACTGAAGACTTCCGACTTAAAGCGTCTACGGCCCTATTTGCCTTTCCAGGGTGATACAGAATATCACAATCATAGTCCTTTAGAAGTTTCATCCAGTAACGCTGTCTGATATTCAACTCCTCCTAAAAGAATAGATACTTGAGACTTTGATGGTCAATGAAGATCTGGAATCTTTCTCCGCACAAATAATGTCTGAAAATCCTCAAAGCGAAAATAATCGCGATGAATTCTAAGTCATACATCGGATAATTCAACTCATGAGGTCTCAAATGACGTGATGCGTATGCAACAGCTTTACATGTTGTCTTAACACACAACCCAATCCTCTAAACAACGCATCACTATAGATATTGTGTCCTCTAGGACTAGATGGAATTGTCAATACCGGTACGGTAGCCAGCTTTTGCTTAAGCTCTTGGAGACTACGCTCGCACTTATCTATCCATACAAACTTTTCTTCCTTCTTCAGCAGTCGAGTCTACGGGAAGCCAACGCTGAAAATCATTCCACGAACCTTTTGCAATACCATACTAAACCCAAGAAGCTTCTAATCTCTGTCACTGTCATTGATCATGGCTAGTTGATAACTGCTTGGATTTTGGTCGGGTCCACAGAGATTCCTTCACCTGAAATCACGTCACCTAGGAAAGCAACACGAGTTAACCAAAACTCGCATTTGCTGAACTTAGCGCACAGTCCAAGATCTCATGGAGTTTGAAAAACTATTCTCAACTATCTTTCGTGCTCCTCTAGACTTCTCGAGTACACTAGAATATCGTCGATGAAAACGATTACAATTGATCTAGATACTCCTTGAACACGTCATTCATTACAACAAGATGCTCCTTGAGCCAAACCCGTTTATATAGGACATCAAAGTTTTACATAAGCAAAATATTCAAATACCACTCTAGCCAGGGATTCTCCTTTCTACAACTTCATTACAACAAACTAAAATTCTATCAGCTTAACCAAAATTCCGCTGTGCTACTCTGAGAAAATTATTCCAGAACCATTCTTCTCCTGATCGATGCATGGCTTGGTTCCTTCCTATCTCCTTCACCATTCTAGTCGCGCCCTCTCAATGGTGTATTATACGGCACGGTCCCACTATTATGTCCCATCGGTGGCGGCGGCAGCAGCTGAGATCCCATCGACTTATGCGAACAATCCTTGACCAAGTGGCCATGCTGGCGACACCTGTAACAAATTCTTGTCTTAGAAAAACATGAGGTCGGTCCATGTCATTTCCCATAGAAACAACATATTCCATTCTAATTTGGTGCTGACTTACCTACCCCACCCTTCCTGTCAAGCGGAATAGAATACCTTCCTCTAGTCATAGGGTTCTGCCCAAACCGGTTCCCATCTCTATTCGAACTGAACCTCGACCCAGGCGAGGCGGCTTGCTCACTTAAACTTCTCTCTATCAGCTGGGCCCTACCATACACCTCATTATAATCCTTAAGATCAAGCGGCACTAGTGGACTTCTCAGCTCTGGTTGGAGGCCGTTCCTCAACCTCCAAGCTTTATCTTCAGGGTCTTTTATCAATCTTGGAGCGTACTGCGATAACTTGGCGAACTTGGCTTCGTACTAGTCTACACTTAGCATTCCTTGGTGGAGGCACTATAATTCCTCCATCTTCTGCTCTCGGGCGCTACCCGAAAAGTACTTGCCATAAAAGGCCTTGAGGAAGGCGTTTCACACTGAAACCTCATCTTCTAGGGATATTGTGCCTCTAATGGGCCTCCATCAAGTATTTGCTTTACCCTGCAGCTGATATGCTACCAGGACAACCTTTTCCTCCTTATTGCACATCAGAAGTGAAAAGGCCTTCTCCAGGTCTTGGATCTAGAGTGATGCGGTCTTGGGATCTCCTGCTCCAGTGAACCTCGACGAGTTCAACTTCAAGAACTGCTCCACGAGCTTATGAATTGGTCTCTCTCTCTCCACAACTACATTTCCAAGTGGAACTTTGGCAGGTGCGGCAACAACTGCGGCCTAAGTAGTGGTGGCAACGACAGCAGTGGCGGCAGCTGTAGCGGCGGCGATAGTGGTGGCAGCTTGATTCTTGGCCTGCTGCCTCATCGAAGCACCCATCGTCCCAAGCACCTGCATGATCCCTTCGATCTTGGGATCACTAGGTGCTGCTACCCCCAACATCGACTAGAGGCAATGCTACTCCACTAGCACTAGCCTGAGCTGGCACTCTACCATGACCCCCTCGGGTACCGACCCTCATCGGCGTCCTACCCCAACTAACAGGTCCAATGGTTCCTTTTCTAGGAGTTCTCTGCTCCTGATCACTCATTCTATGGGATCTCTACATAACTTACTTCCTAATTTCATACAGAATTAGAAAACTGAGTGACCCACACCAAACAATCTACCAATCAGCTATCAATCACGTGCATCTGCATAAAATAGAGGCTATTCGTATTAACTATCCCATAAACCATTGCAACTTATCACTCCAATCATCGATCAGCTCTAATACCACTCTAGGTGGGGAAGTCATGCCCCTAACCTCGAGCGCGTGCCTATCCCTTAATGGTCGATAAAAGTTGCAATGGCCCAGGATGCATCGCCGACCCATTCATTTTATTGCACATGCGATAGCAAATAAACCAATTCCTTGACAACAACATCATGGGATAGAAAAGCAGGAAAACAGATTCACAAACAAAACACGCCTTTATATACACTCTGAGTCAAGTACAACAGTCTATAACCAAAAGACTTTAAAAGACCAACTCTCAAAGGAAATTGTCCTATCTAACCTACACCTCAGATCCCTTCAGCTTGACTTCAGGTCCTCCATCCTACAGTCTTGAAAAGTTAAAGTCCACGATGGGGTGAGATATGAATCTCAGTGCCTTCATGCTTTCAACCTCGATTAGGAGTGTAATATGCCTAGAGGCATCTCAACCACACAATCATACAAGCACAGAGACTTACCTCGTCTCATATTCTCCCTACACGTCAATACAATTCATATTGACATCTCTGTCAGTCACCACATCTCAGTCAATCTATCCATCAATTATGGCATCCCAAAATTCAAGGCAACCTCTAGATGTATTAAAGCCTATGATTAGGTAATGAAATTACCTTTGGTTTATGCTTTAGCCATTGGTTTTCTTTTAAGACCAAGTGTTATGTATCTTGTGTTCATGAGTTATTAAAATTAATATTATAGGATGAGTTGATAAGAAAAATTGTTCTTGGCTATGCACCTCATAGATTTGATCCCTATAGTTTAAAATGTTACAAGATTTATGGCCATATGAAATTGAGAATTTGAAATCTATAAAAGAGAGAATAAAAAAAAGGATTATTAAAAGTGAAATTGGGATTTATTAGCATTGAACTTTAGGCCCAAGGGTATTGGACCTAAAGTGGGCAAAATTGGCTTGGCCCATGAAGCCCATGAAGAAGGCTGTCGTTGACCATAAGGGGGAGGAGCTGGTCCAACCTCCAAGCCCATCATGCATGGGATTTGTCAAGTGGCAAAAAGGAGACTTCACCTATTGGCCATTTTGGGTGGCTTTTAATGATGGCTAATGATTGTATTGAGGGGGGAATAAAAGGAAGGAGTGACCGGTTTAGAGGGGGCTGTCAACCATAAGGGAGAGAGAGAGAGAGGGTTGCCGAGAGAGTGAGGAACCGAGAGAGAGGAGGAAGAAGCCGTGTGTCCGTCCGTCCGCCTGTCCGTCCCTCGCCGCCGTGCGTCAGTCGTCCACCGTGTTGCTTGTGCTTGCTCGGTTTGGAGGCAAGTTGGGATCCATATTCTGCTCTTGCATGTTGTATCTTGCATGTGTGTTTGAATGGTGATGAATCTCGGACGTTTAGGGTGTGAGAAACCAAAGCTTTGAGTGTGTTGTTTTTGAAATAGCATTCTGTTTTCGAGTATACCGCCTGACCCAGAATGTTGTAGAGGCTTGCATGTGGGGTTTGAGTCGGACTTTGGTTTCGACTACTTCACAAAAGTTGTGGACAACGTCTCAAAGTACAACATACTAAAATTTGAGATGAAGTGGTTGAGTTTTGGGGGGCTAAAACCCTTCCTCTACGAAAACGCTAGATCTGAAACTGTTTTGTTGACCTCTTGGTGGTTTTGTGTGTTGCATGTCACTTTTTACTGAGAATTTCACTTCGACTTCTTCACAAAAGTTATATAGAACATCTTGAAGACTAACATACTCAAATTTGAGGTAAAACGAACGAGTGTAGCTTAGTGAAACGATTTTTCTTTCAAGACGGCAGATCTGGAAGTATTGTACTGGACTCCAGAAACTTGGTGAACTATAGTGACTATCCTTTGAAAATCTCACTTAGATCCCTTAATGAAAGTTTTAGTGGACCTCTTGAGGCAAAAAATATCAAAAATTCATAGGAAATGAAGGAAGATAAGTAGGTGAAACCTTGATTTTTCGGAGACAGCTAAACCTGGACTGTTTGGTACTAGGAACTGGGAATTCGACCGTCCATATTTAATTATCTAGGACGAATCTGGCCTTGATATCTTCATGAAAAACTACCTTAGGGTCTCGACTATCACCTAGAAAAATTTCATAATTTTTTAAGGTCATTCGGGTATTTAAATTGAAATATTTCAAGAACCGCGCAATCTGATGTGTCCGAATTTTGCAAGCTGTAATGTGTGAGCTATTTCTTTTTGTGTGAAGTTCTTTTGGGCATGTGTTCTTCATGGAGTTGCTACCTTTGTGTCTTGACTATCACATGTTCAGATTTTATAATTTTTGAAGACCATATGGATCTTTAATTTATATGTTTTCCTGAATTGTCCAAGCTGGAATTTGGTAAATTTCAAAAAGTCATGATGTATGGATCATTCTAAGTTGTACAGACCCCATGGATTGTGTTGTCAAAAGTGATTGGATCTTACTGCATATATGATGATGATTGGAAATGCATATAAGAATCAAATGTTGAAATGATCTTGTTGCCATCATATTATATGCCATGTTGAAATTGAGCTATAATTGTAAATATGAACTATGATAAATGAGAAGCTCATCGAAGGTTTGAGCCGACGATGCCCCGGGAGTGTCGAGATGCCCGGCTAGGGAGTGTAAATGCTGGATGCCCGGTGGCCAAGTGGTTTAATTCCGGAGGGTCCTCGGGAGTTTCGAGATGCTCGGGAAGTGGGGGTGCCGGAAGCCCGGAGGTGTGAGCCGAGGGATACCTCGTGATGCTAGTTGGGATATGAGATGCCCGGAGGTGTGTGCCGGAGGTTTCTCGCGATGCCAGGTGGGGTGCGAGCAATAAATGTGGGATGCAAATACTGGTCCTGGGAAAAAGGAATGTGGCGGCCCAACATGAAAGAATAAAATTGGGAAATTGAAATTGAATTATGCATAGTATGGTAACATGTATACATGAATGCATGAATGTATGTGCACCTATGGCATGATGGTACGTGTATGATATGATGATGGTGAGTGCATGGATGTTTGTGCACCTATGGCATGATGGTACATGTATGACATGATGATGGTGAGTGCATGGATGTATGTACACCTATGGCAAGATGGTAAATGTATGACATGATGGTAATGATTACATGAGGATGTTTGTAGATGGGGCATGATGACATGTGCATGGCTTCAAGGTAAGTTATGCATGGATGCATGAATGACATGTGTTATGCTATGATTGTTATGATTGTATTGTGTGATATATTGGATGGTTTATTAGATCTTTTACCTACTGAGTGGCTGTACTCACCCTTTTAGGGACCAACATTTCACATTAGAAAGATGCCGCTCCCTGCTGTCACGCGGGGCGTCCTTTACGGCCTTCCTTCGAATGTGGAGGTCGAGTGTGTGGAGATCGACTATCCCACCATCCCTGGTCTAACATTCATTCGGGTTCGTGCATTAATGATGTATGACGTGGGCTAGCTAAGGGCCCGGTCATTCAGAAGTTCATATATGTTCACGTTCGTCGAGACGGAGTGATGCGGGGGATGTTGCCACCGCCACCGCCTGACGCATCGAGATGGGTGTGACGGCCGTGCGTGAGGAGTAGGAGCTGCAACTTTTTGGACAATAGTCGACACTAGTGGATGGAGGATTTTGCATGATCAACATAGTGGGTCGAGTTGTCTCTTTTTGGGGTTATGGCCAAGTGTAGTCGAAAGTCTTGGCCTTTCTTTTGTTGTACCGACCCGAGAAAATCCATCATGAAAATGTGTAAATAAAAGTGTCTTGGCTTTATCTTTTCTTATGGCATTTAGTGGTGTGCATTGTATCATGATTGTTGAAGGGAGAATTGGTAGGAATTGATTATGCTTCCGCAAATAAGATGCGCTGGGCCCGTTATAAAGAAAAAAAATGCCTAGGATCTAAGGTTCTTCTTTGGTAATCTGTGGTGACCTTAGGCGCGTCGGGGTGCCACAGCCCCTTTTTGGTATCAGAGCAATGGTTATAGGTGGAGTGATAAGGAGCCTGATTTAGAAATTGAGGAACATGATGACAATGCACACCATAGAATATAAAAAGGACTAATTGATTAACTTTGAAAAACGAGTGATGAGTATTCACTCGCAGATCCCTAGTAGTTTATTTTGAGTTGTCTTTAGGTACCAGTAAATTGTATATGTTACTTATGTAATAGTAGTATTTGCTTTGAATAGAGACAGTGAGTCTCAGATTATTCCTAAGGCAATGCTTGGAAATTGCAGAAGAGTCATGGTGCAAGCTGGAAGTGCTCATCCATCGAGGGCTGAAGCCTCGCTGTAAGGGCTGAACCCCGAATGGAAGACATCCTGCAGGCATTGGCCAATATTGGAAATCTGATGGAAAGACAGGCACATCAACAACTTGGAGTAGAACGCCGTACTCAAGGACTGGTGGAGCAGTTTTTGAAGCTGAAGCCACCTAAGTTCAGTGGAATGGGAAATCCTGAGAAGGCGGAACATTGGATTGATGGAATGGAACAAATTTTCAAGTTGTTGGATTGCAATGATGCTGAGAAAATAATAGAGTACCGGCTGGAGGGAAATGCAAAGTTTTGGTGGAGAGCTTCGAGGGACACAGTCTTCCCACCGGGTATTAAGGTTAACTGGGAAGAGTTTGTGAGAGCTTTCAACAGAAATCATTTTTCTAACTATGCTAAGGATAAGAAAATTACAGAATTTGTTCAACTAGAACAAAAAGAGCTGACAATAGACTAGTATGAGGCAAGATTTTCTGAACTGTCTAGATATGCTCCTAGGCTAATTGAGGATTAAGAAGAGAAAGCTAAGAGGTTTTTGAAAGGGTTGAGGACTAATATCAAGAAACAACTGGTTCCTTTGAACATAAGGGATTATAATGAGATTTATGAAAGGGCACAATTGGTGGAGCAAGAGTTGGTAAGGGAACATTCGGAGAATAAGAGACCATTGTCTTTTGGTTATGTGAGATGGGGTAAGAGACCCTATACAGGTCAAGGTCAGACCTGGGAGTCTAAGAAGAAGGGAAATTTCGGGAACTTTGGAAAGGGTAGGGGCGGCCTGAATTTAGAAAGGGCACCTTATTGAGATGAAGAGTGTCGAAGGTGTGATGGGCGACATGGCCCAGGACCTTGCAATGGGCAACCAAAATGTTATGGTTGTGGACAAATATGCCATCTTAAGAGAAACTACCCACAGGAAAGGTCGCAAGTGAGTATTGGCTCGGTGTGACAACCACAGCGGAATGATGTTAGACCAAACTTACCAAGGAATCCTTAGAGGCCACCAGCACAAGGAAGGGTGTATGCGATCACCCAAGAGGAAGCGGAAGCTTCCAAAAATGTTATCTCAAGTACGATCCTTATAAATGATAAAAAGGCATATGCATTGTTTGATACGGGTGCTACGCATTCATTTGTGTTTGAAAGATATAAACAGTTGAATGAGATAGAAGCTACGCCTCTTGAGACGCCTCTTTGTGTTTCTACACCTTTAAATGATATGTTATTGTCTAGGCTAGTGTGTGGAAATTGTAAGATAACAATGGGAGGAAAGGATATGGAAATAGATTTAGTTGTAATGGCCATGTATGATTTTGATGTTATCATAGGAATGGATTGGCTTCATAAATATCGGGCCAGGGTGGATTGTTATAGGAAAGTGATCCAATTTACCTTACCCGATCGGTCTAGCTTTGAATTTTTGGGAGGTCAAACCCACCTATCTGTAGCACTTATTTCGGCAATAGAAGCCCGTGCGTTATTTGACAAAGGATGTCAAGGGTACCTGGCCATGGTTAGAGATTATACTAAGGAAGAGCCTAAGCTTGATGAAATTCAGGTAGTGAATGAATTTAAAGATGTATTCCCTGAGGAATTGCCTGGATTACCGCCGGAATGAGAAATTGAGTTTGAAATTGAATTAATGCCTGGAATAGGACCTATATCAAAAGCCCCATATAGGATGTCTTTAGTCGAATTGAAGGAATTATAGGTGCAACTACAAGAGTTGCTTGACAAATGATTCATTAGGCCAAGTGCTTCAACTTGGGATGCATCGGTTTTGTTTGTTAAAAAGAAAGATGGGTTGATGATCTTTTTGACCAACTCCAGGGAAGTTCGGTCTTCTCTAAGATTGACTTAAGGTCGGGATACCATCAGCTAAGAATTAAGAAAGAAGACATCCCTAAGATTGCGTTTAGGACTCGTTATGGACATTACGAGTTCCTTGTTATGCCATTTGGATTGACAAATGCACCGGCCGCATTTATGGATCTAATGAATAGGGTATTTAAGCCTTATTTAGACCAGTTTGTGATTTTTTTATTGATGACATCCTGATATACTCGAGAGGACCTAAAGAGCATGAACAACACTTAAGGATAGTTTTGCAAACTCTGAGAGAGCATAAGCTGTATGCTAAATTTAGTAAGTGTGAATTCTGATTGGACCAGATAATATTTTTAGGGCATGTAGTATCAGGAGGAGGAATTGCAGTAGACCCGGCGAAAGTTGAGATGGCAATAAATTGGCCCAAACCAACAACACCTACTAAAATACGGAGTTTCTTAGGACTGGCTAGTTATTATAGGAGGTTTATTGAAGGATTTTCACGACCGGCAGGTCCTTTAACTAGACTGACTCGAAAGAACGTGAAATTGGAATGGAATGGGGAATGCGAGAGGAGTTTCCAGGAGCTTGAAAGGAAATTGACCTCGGCTCCAATCCTGACTATACCAACTGGACCTGATGGTTTTACAGTGTATATGCATCTCACAAAGGACTGGGATGTGTTTTGATGCAGCATGGCAAGGTCATAGCCTATGCATCTAGACAATTGAAACCTCATGAAATGAACTACCCAACGCATGATTTAGAATTAGCAGCTATAGTGTTCGCCTTGAAGATATGGAGGCACTATTTGTATGGGGAAAAGTTTGAGATTTATACGGACTATAAGAGTTTGAAATATCTGCTCTCACAAAAGGTCTTGAACATGAGACAAATGAGGTGGATGAAATTGTTAAAGGATTATTATTGTGAGATAAAATACCATCCAGGGAAGGCGAATAAGGTAGCAGATGCTCTTAATCATAAGTCGGCTATGGAGATGGCCAGTTTAAGAATGGCAGAATGGAGCTTGTTAAAGTCCGTCAGGGACTCAGAGTTTGAATTAAAAGTAGATTGTCTTATCGGTATGCTTAATGCATTAAGGATTGAACCTGAAATTATTCAGAAAATTAAAATCTTACAAGAATCTGATCTAGAGATTTTGAAAGTAAAAGATGCAGTGTCTTTAGGAAAAAGACCAGAATTTCAAGTCTCTGAAAATGGAGTAGTAAGATGCCAGGGACGACTTTGTGTTCTCGACAACGAAGAATTAAAGAAGGAAATCTTGTCGAAGGCACATAAGAGTAATTATAGTATTCATCGGGGTAGTACAAAGATGTACAGGAACTTACGTCGGCAGTTTTGGTGGAATGGTATGAAAACAGATATGGCTAAGCACGCTTCTCAATGTTTGACGTGCCAACAGGTAAAAGCAGAACATCATAAACTTGCAAGACTCTTGAGACCATTAGACATACCAGAATGGAAATGGGAGCATATAACAATGGACTTTATACAAGGATTACCAAGGACGTCAAGTGGTCATGACTCTATCTGGGTTATAGTGGACCGTTTGACTAAATCTGCTCATTTCCTAGCGGTTCGTATGGACTACCTAATGGACAAATATGCGGACATATATGTGAGTCAAGTGGTACGCCTACATGGTGTTCCAGTAACTATTACTTCATATCGGGATTCGAGATTTACTTCAAACTTTTGGCGAAGTCTTCAAATTGCATTAGGAACTAAACTCTAGTTTGGTACTGTTTTTCACCCTCAGACAGATGGACAAACAGAAAGAGTAATCCAGACATTAGAGGATATGTTGAGGGCTTGTGTAATTGATTTCAAAGGAAATTGGGATGAAAGATTGCATTTGGTGGAGTTCGTTTATAATAATAGTTTTCAGAAAAGTATAGGCATAGCTCCCTATGAAGCATTATATGGAAGGAGATGTAGACTCCTATCTGTTGGAATGAAGTGGGTGAAAGGAAATTGACAAGACCTGAATTGGTACAAGTTACCACTGAAGCTGTTGAAATATCAGGAAAAGGCTTAAAATAGCTTAGAGTAGGCAGAAAGACTGCGCAGATAGGCGTAGAAGGCCTTTGGAGTTTAGTGTATGAGACCATGTATTCCTCAAGGTATCTCCAATGAAAGGAATATCTCGATTTTGAATGAAGGGTAAGTTAAACCCTAGATTTGTCGGACCCATTGAGATACTTGAAAAGATAGGGGATGTAGCTTATCGTTTAGCGCTGCCTCCTATGTTGGGAAATTTGCATGATGTGTTTCATGTATTGATGTTGAGAAAGTACCAGCCGGATCCTAGTCACATACTCGATCATGAAGCTATTGAAGTGGATGAGAAAGTGAGGTACGTTGAAGAGCCTGTGCAAGTACTGGACCAAAAGGAACAAATTCTTAGAACCAAGACAATTCCACTGGTTCAGGTATTATAGCGACATCATGATATGGAGGAAGCCACATGGGAAAGTGAAGATCAGATGAAGGAAAAGTACCCCAACTTATTTCAAAAGGGCACGAGTGGTGTCTAATTTCGAGGACGAAATTCTCTAAGGAGGGGAGAATTGCGGCATCCCAAAATTTAAGGCAACTTCTAGATGTATTAAAGCCTATGATTAGGTAACGAAATTACCTTTCATTTATGCTTTAGCCATTGGTTTTCTTTTAAGACCAAGTGTTATGTATCTTGTGTTCATGAGTTATTAAAATTAATATTATAGGATGAGTTGATAAGAAAAATTGTTCTTGGCTATGCACCTCACAGATTTGATCCCTATAGTTTAAAATGTTACAAGATTTATGGCCATATGAAATTGAGAATTTGAAATCTATAAAAGAGAGAATAAAAAAATGGATTATTAAAAGTGAAATTGGGATTTATTAGGATTGAACTTTAGGCCCAAGGGTATTGGACTTAAAGTGGGCCAAATTGGCTTGGCCCATGAAGCCCATGAAGAAGGCTGCCGTCGACCACAAGGGGGAGGAGCCGGCCCAACCTTCAAGCCCATCATGCATGGGATTTGCCAAGTGGCAAAAAGGAGGCTTCACCTATTGGCCATTTTGGGTGGCTCCTAATGATGGCTAATGATTGTATCGAGGGGGAATAAAAGGAAGGAGTGACCGGTTTAGAGGGGGCTGTCGACCATAAGGGAGAGAGAGAGAGAGAGAGAGAGGGTTGCCGAGAGAGTGAGGAACCGAGAGAGAGGAGGAAGAAGCCGTGTGTCCATCCGTCCGCTCGTCTGTCGCTCGTCGGCGTGCGTCCGTCGTCCGCCGTGTTGCTTGTGCTTGCTCGGTTTGGAGGCAAGTTGGGATCCATATTCTGCTCTTTCATGTTGTATCTTGCATGTGTGTTTTAATGGTGATGATTCTCGGATGTTTAGGGTGTGAGAAACCGAAGCTTTGAGTGTGTTGTTTTTGAAATAGCATTCTGTTTTCGAGTATACCGCCTGACCCAGAATGTTGTAGAGGCTTGCATGTGGGGTTTGAGTTGGATTTGGTTTCGACTTCTTCAAGAAACTTCTAGACAACATCTCAAAGTACAACATACTAAAATTTTAGATAAAATGGTTGAGTTTTGAGGGGTAAAACCCTTCCTCTACGAAAATGCTAGATCTGAAACTGTTTTGTTGACCTCTTGGTGGTCTTGTGTGTTGGATGTCACTTTTTACTGAGAATTTCACTTCAACTTCTGTACAAAAGTTATAGAAAACATCTTAAAGACTAACATACTCAATTTTGAGGTAAAACGAACAAGTGTAGCTTAGTGAAACGATTTTTCTTTTGAAGACTGTAGATCTGGAAGTATTGTACTGGACTCCAGCGACTTCATGAACTATAGTGACTATCCTTTGAGAATCTCACCTAGATCCCTTAATGAAAGTTGTAGTGGATCTCTTGAGGCAAAACATATCAAAAATTCAGAGGAAATGAATGAATTTAAGTAGGTGAAACCTTGATTTTTCGGAGACAGCTAAACCTGGACTGTTCGGTACTAGGAAAAGGGGTTTCGACCGTCCATAGTTTATTATCTAGGATGAATCTAGCCTTTGTGAGTTCATGAAAAACCTATCTTAGGATATAATTGTAAATGTGAACTATGATAAATGAGAAGGCCGTCGGAGGTGTCTGCCGCAGGTTCCTCGCGATGCTAGGTGGGTTGCAAGCGATAAATGTGGGATGCAAATACTAATCCTGGGAAAGAGGAATGTGGCGGCCCAAAATGAAAGAATAAAATTGGGAAATTGAAATTAAATTATGCATGGTATGGTAACATATATGCATGAATGCATGAATGTATATGCATCTATGGCATGATGGTACATGTATGACATGATGATGGTGAGTGCATGGATGTATGTGCACCTATGGCATGATGGTACATGTATGACATTATGATGGTGAGTGCATGGATGTATGTGCACCTATGACATGATGGTAATGATTACATGAGGATGTATGTACATGGGGCATGATGACATGTGCATGGCA
The DNA here is from genome assembly GCA_016097615.1 of Eucalyptus dawsonii. NCBI lineage: Eukaryota > Viridiplantae > Streptophyta > Magnoliopsida > Myrtales > Myrtaceae > Eucalyptus > Eucalyptus dawsonii. The sequence goes on from CM027873.1 coordinate 33,175,373, forward strand.
TCAAGGTAAGTTATGCATGGATACGTGAATGACATGTGTTATGCTATGATTGTTATGATTGTATTGTGTGATGCATTGAGTCGTTTATTGGATCTTTTACCTACTGAGTGGCTGTACTCATCCCTTCGGGGGCCAACATTTCAGATTAGAAAGATGCCGCTCCCTGCTGTCACGCGCGGCGTCTTTTACGGCCTTCCTTCGGACGTAGAGGTTGAGTGTGTAGAGATCGACTATCCCACCGTCCCTGGTCTGACATTCATCCATGTTCGTGCATTAATGATGTATGATGTTGGCCTGGCTGAGGGCCCGGTCATTCAAGACTTCATATCTGTTCCCGTTCATCGAGACGGAGTGATGCGAGGGATGTTGCCGCCGCCACCTCTTGACGCACCAAGATGGGTGTGATGGCCCATGCGTGAGGAGTAGAAGCTGCAACTTTTTGGACAATAGCCGACACTAGTGGATGGAGGATTTTGCATGATCGACATAGTGGGTCGAGTTGTCTCTTTTTGGGGTTATGGCCAAGTGTAGTCGAAAGTCTTGGCCTTTCTTTTGTTGTACCAACCCAAGAAAATCCATCATGAAAATATTTAAATAAAAGTGTCTTGGCTTTATCTTTTCTTTTGGTGTTTAGTGGTGTGCATTATATCATGATTGTTGGGGGGAGAATTGGTAGGACTTGATTATGCTTCCGCAAATAAGATGCGCTAGGACCGTTATAAAGAGAAAAAAAAATTCCTAGGATCTAAGGTTCTTCTTTGGTAATCTGTGGTGACCTTAGGCGCTTCGGGGTGCCACATCAATCTACCACAGAGGTCTTGATTATGAGACCAAATCGTTAAGACACGTTCCATACCGTGTCACACCATTTCATCCCAAAATCCGCCGCGTATAACTCATTCAATCATGCATTCCAATTGATCATGATCACATAGGCACGACCTATAATGCGTTTCGACTGATTATAGCCACACAGCGGATCCATCTGTCACAACAACGAATCTAACCGTAACACAGTGGATCTATCTGTCAGACAGCAGATCTATTCATCACACAACAAATCTAACTATCAAATAGCTGGTCTATATATATAGATCGTGCTCACTCAAGCTGATAAATCACCACATTGAAAATACTCGATAAAATAATCGTGTGTGGGTATGCTGTCGGCCTAAGTAAAAAACACAATATCTTTCTTTTAAAAAATCCCACTAATTATATAGTTCACAAGGACATTTTCGGCGTTAAAACTGACACCTGGTATTTTCCAATTAAATACCGAAATTCCACGATTTTGGGATAAATACCCAAAATTATAATTTCCACTCAATTTGCACAAATAAACACTCAATTAAATAAACCAAGTACACCATTATAATCAGCACAAAATTTTGGTCACTTTGCAACCTCGGTCTAATTTTCAAAAAATAATAAATAATTAAATAAATACCAAAATTAATTAAATAAATACATTTAAATGCCATAAATGCAAACTTAGGCCAAAAAAGCCTAATTAAATACCGAAATGAGCCCCAAAAAATTCCAAAACTATCTAGATAAATACTACAACATATCTAGTTGCTAATTAAGCTGATCTAACCACCTAACATGCATAAACAAATAATTAAATTGCTAATCCGTTCTAACTAACCACATAAACCATACTTAGTCTAAACTAATCAACCCTTAAGCATTATTATTTCCCTAAGCAAAGTTTAGTGAATAAACTCACTAGTTTAGCGCGAAAACCAGTTCACGATGACGGCGGTCGAAACTCGGGCTTACGGCAGCACTAATGGGAGCTTGGACCGGGCCAAAAAATAGCCCGCAAGGCTCACGGTTGCTACCAGTCTTGAAGGGGCTGCTGGTCATGCCAGGTGGGCTGACCTTGGCTTGGTTTGGGGCTGAGATGCGGGCTGACCTAGAGGCGGGGAGGCTGCTCGATTCTAAACTTGGGCTAGGCTGTCCGTGTGTGGAGATATGGACTGGCGTGAGTGGACGGTGTGTGGGCGTTGCTACTGGAGAGGAAACGGCATGAGATGGGCTCGACGGTTCTCTTGAAGAAGCTCGATGGAGGCTAAAATGAGAGGACGTGTGGCAACAAGCTGGAGAAGATGGTAGAGATGGACCATGATGGAGCAGCAGATTCGGTGGAGTGGGGGCGAGTGGTTTTTGCCGTTAGGCTGGGTTGACTCCCATGCAAGGAATGACTGGCAGTGAAGGAAGGACTGAAAGGGAACGCTGGCGTGAGGGAGCTAGGCAGAAGGAAGAAAACGTGAGGAATGAGAGAATGAGCATATATGAGATGGTCGGTTGCAATTGTGAGTGAAGCATGCGCACAAAGATGAAGAGGATAAATAAAAGGAAGAAGAAAATGCCAACAAGTTAAATTAAAATATCTTAATTCATCATTACTTGGTCCCCTAAAATCCACATATTTATCCCCTTTGGTCCGCCTTATCTTCAGCCCACAACATCAATTGGTCACCCTAGGGCCAATTTATTCACAAAACTTTATCAACTAGAGCTCAATTGAGGACCAAAATGTAGCTACCCCTCAAGCCTACCAATTTCACCAATAGAGCTTCAATTTCTTCAATTTGATGTCCAATTTTGTTGGGGAAGAAGCCCACACAATTTCCACAATTTCCCTTCGCCCACTAGTCCTTTTTGGAAGGCCAAAAATCCACTTGAAAATGGACAATCGAATTTCCTTTCTTTTCTGAATTGTCCAAAACTGAAAATTCTTTGAAGGATGAGTCAACGTTCCTAAAATAAATCATAACATGACAGGGCTTTCAATTTCTGAAAAAGGGTTTAAATTTGCAGTTAATTTCAATCTGACGCGATTTTAGCATGACCTAAACTACCGAGTAGCTTTTAGGAACTTTTAGCGCATTTGATCCGTGGTCGATTTTTTTTGAACCACATTGTACATCTTTGACACATTGGTGACTCTCGGTTGTTGTGAAAATCTCAAGGTTTCAAATACGAGCACAAGCTACCAAAAACAATAGAAAAGTCGGTTTAGTGCCGATCGATGAGGATTTTGCAATCAGGTGGAATCACCCGCACTTTGATCACATATCTCAGTCACATCAACCTATCTCTGATCTCTAATCGATTTTGATAATGCCTTAATAACCCTTGCAGACTAGCAGGGTCGAGCAGTCAATTCATCGTTGAATTCTCTAGTCTATTACGTTAAAATCCCTTAACGACTTCACTTGATGGACTAGTTATCTCGTGAGTGATCAGCTTAGAGAATTGAACTATAGGCATGTCAATGAAAAGCCCAACTTATCCAATCGAAGACAGAACCTAAAAATTAGAATGTGACGGTAAGTTCTCTACCTTGTGTGTGCATAGACAGCCTTTAGCCATATTTCCTTCCTAGTTGGAGTTTAGGGGGTGGACTTGCTAAAACATTGTCTCATCCCATCATGGGCTCGACTTTTTCAGGTCCTTAGATGGTGAATTCTCCTGAGCGTTTTGGCCATCCCATGAGGGTTATCGATCGGGTTTCTAGCTATCCGGATCCCTGAAGTCACCGGGTCTATGAACTTGTAGTGACCACTGTCTGGGTCAAAGAGAATCCACCTCATAGGATACCTCGTCAATTCAGAGCGTGGTTCCGCTATGGACCTAATGGTTTCATGGTGGGTCCTCTTAGGACTTTTGATGTTCCCGCTGCGGTAGTTGATGCTACACGGGGGGAGGATCTAGCTGACCCTCTTGATGGCGTGGTGGAGGCCCACCATCTAGTTTGGAGCCGATGGAGACCGTAAGATCAGCGAATGAGTCTGGCTAGCTGGTCATAGGACAACTTGGTTTTAAGGACCAATATTTTGTAGACCTTTGTGAATAGACTAGTATTGTAAATAAACTAGTCAGTTTTGTATAAAGGCGTATTGTGTGGTTTCAAAATTTTGTCCTTGCTTTGCTATCCCATCATTGTGTTGTATGGGGATTTATTTATACGCTTATGCATGCACTTTAAAATGAAAGGGTCGGTGAGGCATCCTGGGACGTCACAATTTAATCGACCACCGAGGGATGGGCATGCGCTCAAGGATCAGGGCGTGACAGGAACAGTTAAGTTTCATGGGCATCTTTGTGTGCCTAATAATGATAAGATAAAAAGGGAAATTCTCTTTGAAGCTCCATTGGAGTAGTTGTATTATCCACTCAAGAAGTACAAAGATGTATAGGAATCTTCGTCAATATTTTTGGTGGAATGGGATGAAGACTGATATTGCGAAGTACATCACGATATGCTTGATGTGTCAGCAAGTGAAAGCTAAACATTGAAAACCCGCAAGAATGTTTAAGCCATTGGAGATCCTAGAATGGAAAGGGAGCATGTGACCATGGATTTTGTACAAGGGTTACCAAGGACTTCTAGTGGGCACGACTCGATCTAGGTGATAGTAGACCGATTGGCAAAATCAACTCACTTTTTGTCTATGAGGATAGACTATTCGCTGGAGAGGTAAGCCACATTGTATGTTAAGCAAATAGTACGGTTACACGGTGTTCCCATACCCATAACATCAGATCGAGACCCATGATTCATGTCAAATTTTTGGATGAGCATTCAAGTTGCTTTAGGGACCAAGCTCCAATATAGTACTACCTTTCATCCATAGATGAACTGACAATCGAAAAGGACTATACATACATTGGAAGGCAAGCTACGGGCTTGCGTCATTGATTTCAACGGAAACTGGGATGAGAAATTGCATCTAGTGGAATTTGCTTACAACAATAGTTTCCAACAAAGCATTGGTATGGCTTCAATTGAAGCTTTATACGGTAGGAATTGCATAACTCCTATTTGTTGGAATGAAGTCGGAGAACGAAAGTTGACGGGGCTAGAATTAGTTCAAATGACTTCAGAAGTTGTAAAGATGGTACAATAATGATTCAGGAAGCTCAAAGTCGGTAAAGGAGCTATGAAGATAGATGCCGTACACCTCTAGAATTCAATGTAGGTGATCATGTGTTTCTAAAGATGTCACCTATTAAGAATGTGTTAAGGTTTGGAAAGAAAGGAAAATTGAGTCGAAGGTTTATAAGACATTTTGAAGTACTAGAAAGGATTGGGGAATTGGCATATCAAATAGCCTTACCCCAAAGCTATCCAACATACACGATGCCTTTCATGTGTCAATGTTAAGGAAATATGAGCCGGATCCAATGCATGTGCTAGACTTTGAGGTGCTTGAAATAGACAAAAGGATAAAGTACGTGGAAGAGCCTATACGAATTCTGGATCGAAGAGAACAGGTGCTAAGGAACAAAACTATACCTTGGGTTAAAATTTAATGGCGATACCACGACTTAGAGGAAGCAAGTTAGGAAAGTGAAGAAGAAATTAGACATAAATATCCTCAACTCTTCCAATGAGACTGGTAAGATTCCAAATTTCGAGGATAAAATTTTCTAAGTAGGGGAGAGTTGTGACATCCTAAATTTTCCAACCCTATAAGTGTAAACGGACTGCTATGGGCTCGGATTATTTTAAAGCAGGCTAAATGACAAGCCCGATGGGTCATCAGGAAAGTATGGGTTCAAGTAGTTAACAGGCTACGCGAAGATATTGAGCACGAGCTCAACAGGTCAAAGGATAGGATATGGACTTGGGCTTAGCTTGGAGCGGGTTCATTAAAATTGTGAATTAAGTCTAGTGGGCCGTGAAATATCGTGGGATGAGCCCAATGGGCTAGAGACGGGTATATATGCCCCAGTGCTTTAATTTTCAATTAAGATTATAGGTTACCGTTATGAGAGATTTAATTAGAATTTTATTAAAACTTATAAGTGATTTTAATTTTATTATCGAACACTAACTTTAGTAATTTATCGCCATTAATTCTTATTTGTATCGTAGATTAGTATTGAGACGTTAACACGTCAATTCGATTCATGCGAACTCATGGACTTCTATAGTTAGGAAAATATCAAAAATTTTGTGGATTCGAAACGAAACTAAGTAGAAGACGTTAGAAACTAATAGACTAAATAACAACATTCATTAAAAGTTAACCATTCTCGAGTACCAAGTGTCAATCATGAACAAGAATGCGTGCATGGGAGCCACGACTTTCATCTCTTCCCCCTCAGTTTCTTCCCAACCCGAAGCCGTCGGAGGAGACATCATCATTTCTTCCTAATAATATCTATTCTTGGGATTTAAAATACACTCGCGTATGATTTTCCTCATAACTCACACCACTTCTTCCCAAAAACATACCCAAATTCTCTCTCTACTTCTCTCTTTTCTCTCTCGCACGGCTTGCACAGAAGAAAAACCCAATAACCCTAACTTCTTCTTCTTCTTCTTCTTCTTCTTCTTCTTCTTCTTCTTCTTCTTCTTCTTCTTGCGTGTGTTTGAGGGTAGAATTATGAAGAGTAGTGAGCCACCAGTAAAGCTAAGCCACAGGTAAGGAAATGATGAGGTCCTAAACTAGAATTTATCTACCGCTTGTCGAGGGAACTTGCAGAGCATGCTTGATGGTGGGAGATTAAGTCTTAATGCTTACGTTTTATTTTGGGATAGGTCAGATGGACACTCAAATGGAACCGTTGGTCCTTGCATGTGTTGATCAAGGTTCAGATGATCAAGGAACCAAGCGTGAAGGAGTTGTGTTGGTCGAGATGGTGGGTAGATGACTGCTAAGTGATATACGGGTGTTGCATGTTCGCTTATAGGGGTCAAGAGGTGAATTTTAGCCTTGGGTTGAACTGTAAGTTGCTATGTGAAGTCTATGAGCTATTGAGATCACTTTTGGGTTCTGTTGGAGCAGTGTCGAGGTACTAAAAGAGGTTGTAGATGAACTAAACAATCTGTTGTAGCTGTAGATGGAGATAGTGACTTGTAATGCTCTATTAAGGAGAGATAGGGATAGAAAATTACTAGTTTATGTGTCACTTTACGGTTTTAAATGTGTAGTTAATGGAAAGAACTAATTTTCTTTAGAGCACACCAACTAAATATGGTTGTGACTATTGGTTGTAGAGATTTTCTTGCGAAAATTAGCTGGCGAGAACATTCCTCCCTTAAAACAGCAAACTGACTTGTAGAAAACAACAAAACCTTAGGTAGTTCTATGAATTTTCTGTGATTTTATATTCATAATTGGACCTTAAATCCTTCATGAGAGTTGTAGGACACATTTTTAGGAACAACATATCAAAATTTGATAATAAACGGTCAAGATTTTCGTAGTGAAATGATCCTTCTCAAGTAGGCAGTTAATCTGTAAGTTGCCGTAGAATTTAAGGGTAAAGATAGCAAATTACTGCTCTTTATACAATGGGATATAGGCTTAGGTTTCTTCATGAAAAATGTTATTCTATGTCTCTTCTATAACATACTAAAATAATTTCGTAGCATGTCAATGAGATTCGATGCACTTTTTGCCACTGTGATTAAAACTACTCGTGTTATTCTTTATTTTGCCTTGATCCGAGACTGTGCAATGGATGCTGTGCCTTTTGTACCTAATTTTCATGACATATAGAGAGTCTAATGGTCTTGTAATAATGGTTAGTTTATGCTCATGCATGTCTCTTCCATAATCCGAAGTATGGTCATTGTATGGTTACTAATTTTGGCATGTGTGTGCAATAAGTGCAACATCAATGAAATGCTGTGTGAGCATTGAATGCTGCTGAAGTGATTGTGTGCTCTTGAGGTCTTATGCATGCTGTGATGTGATATAATTTAGAGGTGTCATGTGTGGAATGTGTGAATTAAATGAGTAAGAGATTCCTATTGGTACTGAGATACCGATGATGCCTCGGGGAGTGGGATGCCCATGCCGTGTGATCTTGGATGCCTTGGTTGAGTGAGATACCGAGATGCCTCGAAATTGAGATGCCCCTTTGTGTGATCAGGGATGTCTCGGTTATAGGATACCGGGATTCCTCGAAGTGAGATGCCCCATGCTGTGTGATCTTGGGATGCCTCAATGGTGTGATACTGGGATGCCTTGCAATGAGATGCCCATGATGGCAATATCGTGGAAGTTTGGATTTGGGATTTCGAAAGTGACTCGATCAGGCCGGCTTGAGTTCTGATCGGTGAACTGATCGAGGGTGGACCTTGACATACACACTATAATATAATTCCACTTGGCGTGTGAGTTCGCCTATCGTTGTTGCATCTTATCTAGGTTCTGGTTAAGGCATACATGCATAATTCTTGTGCTTAATATGAAGTGATCATTCATGTGACATCTTAGCATTCATTTAGCTATACCTGGATTATTCAATCTTAGTAAGTATGTGCTATTTGGTTATGTTCTCTTGTTTTCTTTGGCGATTGTGGATTGTCTAGCTTAGGGTCTTATTATTTCTTTATCGGGCATTCCTCATTCCTTTCTATTTTCCATATTGTTAGCATGGAGGTACCACCGATTGCTCGTTATGGGGTGATAGCATTTATTGACGTTTCTTTTCATGATGTATATGACCCCGATATCGAGTTTACCTATACACGATGCGAGGCTATGCTCTGGATGGATGACGATAGGGTAGACTGGATCCCGATGAGGTTCGTTGCTTGGTTCATAAATCATGAAGGGGAGCTTTTTGGCTCTCTTCAATTCGACGCAGGAGGACCTAGAACAGGTGTGGCATCCCAAAATTCAAAGCCAAACCATAAGGTGTGTTAAAGTCTCTAATTAGGTGATAAATTTCCCATGGCTTATGCTTTAGCCATTAGTCTTTTTAAATAGATGATTTGTGCATGTGCTAGTGAGAATTTAAATTTGATAGATTAATAATCTATGCTTGGCCATGTACTTTATAAATTAAATTTTAATAAATAAAATGTTATAAGACTTTGGCCAAGATGAAAAATTGAAATTTAAAAATATTTATAGAAAGGAATTTCAAAAAAAAAAAAAAGAGGAAAAGTTAATTTTTAGGATGGACCTTAGGCCCATTGGCCTAAGCTTGTAATGGGCCAAGTTAGTCGGTCCAATTAGGCCCACAAGTGGACTGTCGACCAGCCCAAGAGGAGGCCCAAAAAGTGGCCGGATGGCCCAAAAGCCCAAGCCCAAGAAGCCCAAATCAAATTCAAAAATTCAATAAGACAAGTGGCAAAAAGGGAAGGCCATGCATTGGTTGGTTTGTAGGCAAGTAATCATGAGGATTTGGGGGTATAAGAGGGAAGAGAGAGAAAAGGTGACCGGATTTCCCTCATTCGGCCAAGAGAGTGAGAGAGAGAGAGAGAGAGAGAGATTTCGAGAGAGAGGAGGCGGAGCCGAGGAGGAGCCGCCGTGTGCCGCCGTGTTCGCCGCCGTATGCCGTCGTTCGTCCGTCCTAGAGGCAAGTGGGAGTCCTCTAGCTTCTCTTGTATGCTTGTATGTTGTTTGCATGTTGAACTTTTGGTTTTTAGATGGGAAAAATCGAAGCATGGATGAGTTGTGTGTGAGTGGTGTGACTGTTCTTGCTCGGATTGTGTGAGTCAGTAACTTGTTTGAGCTTGCATGTGTGTTTGGAGTCCGATTTTGGCTTCGATATCTTCATGAAAGTTGTAGCTAATATCTCGTACTACAACATAATAAAATTTCGTGGAAAATGATGGAGATTTGTGGGGATAAAGTCTCATCTTACCGAGACCTCAGATCTGGAGAGTTTTTACTGACCTTTCGCTGGATTCAAGGTTGCATGTTGGTTTTTGTTGAGAAGCTTACTTTGGTTTCTTCATGAAAGTTGTAGGGAACATCCTCAAATACAATATACTCAAATGTGAAGTGAAAATAACAAGTATAGCTTGGTTAATAGACTAGATATTGAAGACGATGATTCTGGTGATGTGTTCCGAGACACCCGAGACTTCAAGGACCTAAATGATGACTATACTCTGGTTATTTGACCTAGATCTCTGCATGAAACTTGTAAAGGACATCTTGAAACATAACATATCCGAATTTCAGAGAAAACAAAAGAGAATAGGCAGGTTAAAACTTCATATTTCGGAGATGGAGGCACTGGACGATGTGGTAACGGGTCCAGAAGCTTCGTGAGGTTGAATAAAATAATCTATAAGTAATCTGGCTTGAAGTTCTTCATAAAAGTTGTACGAAAATGTCTTGGCTATAATCTAGTAAATTTTATAATTTTTGGAGGCCATATGGATATTTTAATTGAATTTATTCGGAAACCGTGCATTCTGGTTTCATCCGAGAAGTATAGGATGTTTTGTGAAAATTGTGAGATTTTGTAAAAATTCAATTTGGCCATGAATTTTGCATGTAATCCTATTGGGTTGTAATTGCTTGAATTTTTATAATTTTGGAAATTTATAGATATTAAAAAAATAATAAAATAATAATAAAATAATAATAATAATAAATAAAATAAAATAGATTATTTTATTGGCCATAGACTTCATTTAATTTAATTATGTGGCACGTGTGATAAAGTCTTGATATATATGACATGGAATTGAGATGCATGTATGAATTCAATGATGAGTATGATCTTGATTTGTCATCACCTCACATGCCATGATAAACTGAATCATAATGATGTGAATTGAGATAAATGAGGAAGCCATCGGAGGTGAGCCGACGATGCCCTGGGAGTGTCGGGATGCCTGGCTAGAAGGGTACGGCCGGTTGCCCGGTGGTCTTGAATGGCCGAATACCGGAGGTTCCTCGGGAGACCGAGTGGTATCGAGATGCCCGGAGAGTGGGGGAGCCGGAAGCTCGGCATGGTAATTATGCCGAGGGATACCTCATGATGTCGGATTGGGTGCAAGATGCCTGGCCTGAAGGGTGCGGCCAGTTGCCCGGTGGCCTAAAATGGCTGGATACCGGAGGGTCCTCGTGATGCCAATTGGGGTACGAGATGCCCAGAGAGTGGGGGAGCCGGATGATCTGTAATTGTATCTTGGATACATGTGGGATGCAAACATTGGTCCCGAGAATGAGAAATGTGGCGGTCCAAGATGAAATTGGAACTAAATCATGCATGGTTATATATGTGTGACATGATGCATGATGATATATGCATGACATTATGCATGACAATATATGCATGGTAATGATGATGATATGCATGATGATATGCATGATGATGATGGTGAGGATGATATATGATGATATGCATGATGATATGCATGATGATGATATGCACGATGATATGCATGATGATGATAATGATATATGGTGATATGGTATGATAACATGTGTAAAGTGATGATGTGATGATGATGATGACATGTATGATACGATGATGCATGATAGTATGCGCATGGCTTCAAGGTAAGTAACGCCTGCAATACATGTATGATTTGCCTGATGTATTGAGTTGTTATTGGATTTCCCTATCTGCTGAGTGGTTGTACTCACCCCTTTTAGGGATAACATTTCAGATTAGCAGTTTGCCGCTCCCTGTCGTCACGCGGGGTACATTTTACGGGATACCGTCCGATGTAGAGGTCGAGTGTGCTAAGATAGATTGCCTTTCTATTCTCGGACTGACTTTTATTCGAGTACGCTGTCTAGGGATGTACGATGTGGGCCTGGCTGGGGGCCCTGTTATTCAGGAGTTTATATCCGTACATGTTCGTCGGGATGGAGCGATACGAGGGATGTTGCCACCGCCACCGCCTGATGCACCGGGTTGGGTATGAGACCGTGCGCGACGAGTAGGAGCTGGATCCTTTTTGGAGTTAGTTAGCCGACACATATGATGGGGGATTGTACACGTGTGATGTAGAGGGTCGGGGATCTTTTTGAGGTTTTAGGCTAGACATGGTAGAGTCCTAGCTTTTCCTTGTTAAGGCGCCAAGCTACATCAAGCAAGGCCTTGGATTTGTACACCTTAATACCGACCCACCAAATGTGGTTCGTTCCGAAATGCCTCATAGCCAATCCGAACCATTGAGACCCTTCCATGGCCTGGAGCATGCTTTCAAGTTATGAGCAAACCACACAAAATTCTCACACAAACAAAACATAAAAATCTCACATAACCAAGCAATAGTTGTTTGTACAACAAAACACACATAATCACACAAGCAATCAAGAGCATGACATGTTCTGTGACATCCCGAAATTTGGCCCTTGATTCAAATATATGAAGTGGTTGTTTTGTTGACGTACTTATGGTCATTTTACTTGGAGCTAGCCCCTCACAAGTTAACTAATCTATTAGGTGAGGCCATTAAGGGATAGAAACGCGACAGACTAGAGAATTCGATCAGAAATCAACCGCTCGACCATAATAATCAGCAAGGGTCAATATGACACCATTATAAATTGATTAGCAAACGGATATAAGTCGATTCGATGGAATTGCATAGTCAAAATTGCGGGTGGTTTCGCACGATTGCGATATTCGCGTCGAGCGATAATAACCCGATTTTCTATTGATATTATATTCGGGACACATAATTGAAACCTAGCAATATTATGACAACCGAGAGTCGTCTATGATTCGGAGATGCACAAATGTGGATAAAAAATTATCAACCACAGGTCAAACGCACTTAGATCCCTAAAAGCTACCCGATAGGTTAGGTCATACTAAAATAGCGTTCGGTCGATTTTAACCATGGAATTGAATTCGGTTTCCGGAATCGGAGGTTCGAGCGTGTCACGATTCATTTATTGGACGTCGTCTCATCTTTAGGCAAATTTTCATCAAGTTCGAAATTTTTGCGGAAAATCGATTTTCGGATAAACAAGAAAAAGGGAAATTCGGATCAAGAGGAAAAAGAAGAATGTTGCTGCCCAAAATGGCTTTCTTTGTGAGAAATTAGAAGAAATTTGTGATTAGGTGGGCTCTTGACTTATAGGCATGAAGACTTTGGGGCATGTAATGAGTGATTAGATATTTCCGTAGGTTTTTAATTGGTTGTTCAATTGACTTATTTGTTTTTCCCTTTCTCTATCTCTCTCTCTCTCTCCAATTCCCCCCTCATGCATGCGTGAACCCTATTGCTGCTGACCTCCCTCTCCTTCTACCATTATCCTTTTTCTTCCCCACGTTCCCTATCTCTCATGCCAGAATTCCCCCACCAGCAAAATAGCCCACGTTCCTTCCCTTTCTTCTTTTGCCAGTGTCCATCTCACCCCAACACATCACCGCTATCATCCCATCATTCCACCAGCATCATCCCCTCACGTCCACAACCCCACTGAACAACCAACCTTCTTCCATTTCCATCACCAACATCAACGAACCACCAGCACCTCACCACCCATCCCAACTCCACAGCCGCAGCTCCACACCGTCTGTAGCCAGCCACCACCCTTGTTCAGTAGCTTCGTCTGGCCACCTGTCTAGCCGACCAGCCGTCATCTCAACCAACAGCTACCCCACCAGCTCCGCGACCAACAGCCACCGTCTACTGAGACCAGCCTAAGCCAAGCCCCTCTTGGCCACCAGCTTCCCTTTGCCGCCATAGCCTTCGTCAAGTCTCCGTGTGAGACACAGTTATCTTGAATTCTCGTCACTGTCGCATTGCCGTTGTCGTGAGCTCACCGCCATCCTAATCCTATGAGTTAACTTCATAATCCTTGATTAAGATGTTAATTGCGATTAAAAGCTTAGATTAGTGTTAAGATTGATTAATGTTAATTAGCTTGGTTAAGTTAGTTAGCTTGGTTATGTTAGTTAACCATGGTTAAGTTAATTAAGTTGGATTAGCTTAATTAATTGCAATTTATTTAATTAATCATAATTAGCGTAATTAATAACGGATTAGCCGCTTAGTAGAATTTATGCTCGTTTTCTCGGATGGATTTATGCGTGCTTCTGATGGCTTGTATGTGCTATGATGTGCAATTGATTGCTTGATGATAGTTGTCGATTATTATTGCAAAACTCGATTTTATGGGCATTTAAATTGAAAAATGCTAGGTGTCGGGTTTCGACACCAACTTTTATGTACTATATAAGATCGTGGAGTTTTAAAATGGGAGCGTACTATATTTAATGCTTCGATTTAAATATGTGACCACACATTATTATTTTACCGGGAATTTCTAATACGAAGAAAAAGTGGCCAAGTTCATTACTTGAAAATGAGGTATTTGATCGCAAAGCACGGTATTCATGGCTAAATATGTGCTCGTATGGTCACTATCGGACCCATCACCCGACAAGAGTTGGGGAGGCGATGCCTGATTTAGTTTGGATGCCCCATGTCAACGGATGCCGAGTTGTGGTGGAGGCTAGGCCGATGCTCTTTTATGGAATGCCGTCTAGGCATGGAGTGCTAGACGTTGCTGTGCCCGACGAGGCAGGACGATGCCCTGTTACACCGGATGACCGCCGACATTTAAGTTAGCCATGGCCAATAGGTTGTAATAACTGGAACACACCTGAATGGTTTTGATAGTTTGCACTTGATTATGGGGCAAAATTGTGTGGCAAGGTATGGGACATATCATAACTGTTTTACCTTATAATCAGGACTCATGTTAATGTTTGAAGGGTGAGAATGATGTGTTCCGGTTATTAATTACGCTTGTTGCATTGATAATAGCATATGTGATGAGCTAATATGCAAGGACATGCCGAGGCGAGGTGAGTTTTGTATGGTGTGTTTTTAGGACCGCCTTCGAGGCAAATTTGGTTCCTAATCGAGGTTTAGGGTTTTGACTCACTGAGATTTATCTCACCTCGTCGTGGTTAACCCTTGTTCAAGTCCTTAGTATGGAGATACGTCCAATAGGTTGCCTAGGAGTTCTTTTTGAGATAGACTTGTGTATACAAACTCCTAGGGTTAACTTGGTATGCATATAAAGCGTAGTTTTTGAAAAATCACTAGCATGTTTTCACTATCTCTATGCTTGTTTGTTGGTCGGGTGTTTATTTAATTCGCTTCCGCATGTGCTTGATTGAAAGATAAAAAGAATGGGTCGGCGATGTGTCCTAGGACGTCGCATTTTTAATCGACCGCCGAGGGATGTGCGGATGCCGGGGGTTCGAGGCATGACATGTTCTACCAACGCAACATAGCCCCATAGTCAAGGGTTAGGAAGTCCACTTACAAGTAGGAGTCGATGGTGAGGCGAGCGGTGTAGAAAGGGCATGAGCAAGAGAGAGGGGTGGCTAAGAGGGAGAGGAGGCGTTTAGGGTAAGGCGGTGAGAGTGGGAGTGGAAGAGGAGGTAGTGTGGAAATGAGGTTGGGGTGCTTCTACTTATAGGCCAACCTTCCAATTGTCTCAAATCAAGAAGCATTAAAGGAGAATATTAAATGGAAAACAACTTGGTCTTCAAATCTCAACATTGGGAAAATCATTACCTTAGAAATTAGGGATGGCTTAACTTGGCATTGAAAAACTAGAATGCAAATGCATTTAATGCATTCTTATCATAATCTAGGAAGACTTAGTCTTGCCTTGTCCCTCAAGATGGCCGTGCAACCCCTTCTCCTCCAATCCCATGGTGAAAAATAATTTCAAGCAACTTTCAAAATCAATGTCATTGCCTTATCAAACAGTCTCGAAAATTATAAAAATTTAATATGTTGTAGAAACAACCTTAAATAACATTTTTTTTTTTTTTTGGAGGAAGGCAAGTTTTATTCATTCTATGGAAAGAGCAACAAATCATCGAACACAACCCAATAGTAAATCTATTGAACAAAGTCAATGACCATAGATAAGAACCCATTTCAAAATCCAAACCTTCATAAAAAACTTTGAAGTTTTAATATGTTGTAGACATCGTTTACAACTTTTGCAGAGAAGGCATATTCAATTCCAAAGGGAAAATTTATAAAAAATCGAGAAGACAACTTAGTCACTATTTATACTACATTGGATAGGTTCAACACGATAAATTAATAGGCACCGGTACCAACCATTTCACCTTAGAAAAATTTTAAATTAAAGTATGTTGTAGATCAAGATATTTTGAACAACTTTTATAAAAGGAAGTGTCAGCAGTTTGAACAACAAAAAAGCTCCATAAAAATGGAAAACATATAAGGCTAGGAGTTTAGAATACTGGAAATCTAAGTTAGAACTTAAGAAACCAAAGGTGGCAAGTCTATGGAGGATAAAGTGGTGCTCTACTTGGTCTTGAGTCAAGAAGTATTAATGATTGGATAACCTTGTCCTCCAAATATCCAGATAGGGGGATTGATGGCCTTAATCTAATAGGGACACTTAAGCATATGACTCACCTTGGTCTTAATGTGCTACAATCCAAATGTAATCAATGCATCCTTTTCCTATATTCAAGAAGACTTAACTTGGCCTTGTTCTTCCTCATGGGCATGTAGCCCTTCATCTTTCTCTCCATTGTCTCACTTTTGACACTCATTTTAGGGCAATGATGATCTTAGGTTGTTAAGGACACATATGCCTCATTAATAATATTAATTGCCCTTGGTTCTTGTTTTTCAAGAAGCTTGACTAATCTAGCTTGGTCTCCCAGTCTCCTAAGGAGAGTATGACTCACCCTTCATTAATGTTCAAAAATCCAAGGTCCATGATTTTCTTCAAGGGCAAGAGCATATGGTATCATATGTCTCATTTAGTCAACAAAGCATAAAATGACTACCTTCCAAAAGCATTAAATGCACCAAGGAAAATATTAAGGTTTGAAGGCCATCCCGTTGAGTGGGAATTATTTGAGTTTAACCGCGACCTACTACCTTATTTGATTTGACGTTCATGCTTAAGCCATGATTGGACAAAGTCGGATGCAACCAAGCTTAAACAGGGGAACCAAATTTAGTTTTCTTCTTTACCATGTAAAAAGGCTCTTAGATGGGTCCAAGGACCAATCCTTGGGCTAGTCGACTGGTCCTCAGGGCGGTCCTCAGGCTAGTCCGGGGTCCTACACCACAATTTATGACCAATCCACACCAGTCCACAACTGATTGCGTTGAGTTTATTCGATTCATGGTCGATTCTCGATTCTCATACAATCATGTAGGATCGATCGATTCGCCTTGACTTACGGTCGTATTGAATTGATTCATGATCTCTCACGACCAATACAATGACCATGCGGAATCACTCGCAACAGGTATAATGACTGAGCAGAATCGGTCCATAATTGTCCATTGATCGACCCGTGGTGGTACGTGATAATCTCACAATAGATCCTTATGGTCGAATGACCCATCTATGGTTGAGCACTCTATCCACGTATAACCAGTCCTTTGGTCGCCTATTCCTGAATGGGCTAATTGGCACACAGCTAATCCTTGTGTCGACTCCTAGCTTAGTCCTATCATTGGCGTACTAATCCTTAGCCTACTAATCGAGACCAAAATAAAGGTCGACATTGAGAATTTGCATTTATGAATTGGTTGAGTAGTGAAATGGGGATGAACCAACCATGGATGCCTAATAAGTGAACCATAGGTCAATATGTGAGCCACCTACATAGACTAGTTGAGCAGTGAAATAGGGTGGGACTCCAGTGATATTATGCATGACAAAAGTGAAGTATGATGCACCAACTACATAGCAGTGTGACCCATGTAATTGTATATGATGCGTCATGCCCCGATCATCCGAGCGCGTGCCCATCCTTTCTTCGGTCGATTAACAGTGACGTCCCAGGACGCATCGCCGACCCATTCATTTTAATGCACATGCGGAAGAAGATAAATAATCCCAAACAATAACACAATGAGATAGGAAAGTAGGGCCATACTTTGAAAAACTAACATCACACTTATATATATAACATACTAGTCATGTCATATATAATACAAGCTAGTCTAAGAAAAACAAGTCTAAAACGAGGGTGGGGGTTTCACAACACTACGAGTCCTCGTTGTCCTCTCCATTATCCACGATTTCACCTTCTTCAACACTCCAGCTAGAGCCTTTAGTAGACTGCACCAGGGATGTTAGTACTTCAAGATTCGGGTCTGCAGCGTTTACGACTGAACCTTGAGGAGGATCTGTGGTGCCCTTTCCAAAAGCGACCTCCAAAACGTGCAGTGGAATCTCAGACTCCGGTATGGGACCCTCTCTCTAGTGACCATCCTGAGCATGGCGGTACCACGATCTGTATTGGTGGGGCACCTTGTGAGAGAGACTAGCATTTACCCAGACTTTAGACCTCACCAACTCATAGGTCCATCCCCTAGGGCTCCCAGGCAACGGAATATAAGATGCTTGCTCTATAATCCTCTTAGGTCGTCCAAAAAAAAAAAGTCACGAGCTGCCATCTAAGGACCTGAAATGTTATCCCACAATAGGGTGAGACGACGTCCTCAGCAATTTCTACCCCATAAGACCTCATTAGGAAGAAAGTACGCCCTAAGGCTTTCTAAGCACAAACATGAGTTGGAGGTCTTACCTTTGCCTTTGTTCCTTCCTGCAAGTTAGTAATATTTGACATTTTCAACCAATCATTTCAACACATCAAAACAGATCGAATCATCGATCAATCGACTCAGTTGATTACATGTCATCGAGACCATTCCTCGACCATATCAATCAATACTATCTATAAAGTTCGATCATAATCAGGACTGCTCATTCTAAGCTGATAGTAGATGGTATAGCTCAATAGAAGCTGCTGCAAATATCGATATAGTATACTATTATGCTTGCCAGAAGCTGCCTCAAATATCGATTTAGTATACTATTATGCTCGCCAGAAGCTGCCTCAAATATCCATTTAGTATACTATTATGCTCGCTAGAAGCTACCTCAAATATCGATTCTGATCATCTTATCAGATCACCATTTTTATCCTTCTTCATAAAAATAATCATGTGTGGGTACACGATCAGCCTTAGCCAAAATATAGTATTTTCAATTTTGAACATCCCACTAGTTTCAGCAGTCCTAAAATATATTTTTGGTGCCGTAGACCGCCGCTCGATGATTTCCCAATTAATTATTGAAATTAAATAAATTTAGGGATAAATTCCTAAAATCACAAATCATACATAAACAGCACAAATAAGAACTCAATTAAATAAACATATCACACCATTGCAATCAGCACAGAATTTCGATCACCAGCTATCCCGTCTAATTTCCGAAAAATAAATAATTAATTATATAATGATAAAAAATAATGAAATAATGCCAATAAATGCAACTTAGGCCTGTAAAGTCTAATTGGAAGCTGATACAGATCCGGAGAATTTCCAAACCATTCTAGTTAAATACTAGAGCTTGTCTAGGCTCGAATTACACTACTCTAACCACCTAACATGCAACAACAATTAATTAAATTGTAATCTAATCTAACTATCCACTTAATCCATACTTAGTCTAAAATAAACAACCCTTAAGCATCATTAACCTACTAAATAGGGATTAATGAGTTAAACTTACTTGCTTAACGAACCACTCGGTTTGAAACAACTGAGATGCAGTGAGGATCAACTATCTCCAAAGCGGGCCTACCAACCGAGGTCCAAAAGGTACCAAAGTAGGCCTAAACAGCAACCTGAAGACCCACTCAGACTGGTTCTGTGTTGGTGGTGATCGAAGCTACTTTAATGGCTAGTTGGGTGAGACAAAGTCGGCAATGGACTGGTGGAGTTGCAACAATCTAGGCGAGGCTAAACGGCAGCGAGACACGGTGCACGATGGTCTGACGGCCACAAGGGAAGCTCTGGGACGTAGCTGAGGCAAGAGGACGGCCAGGGAACGACGGGCAATGATAGTGTGGCAAGACGAGGTGCGACGGGCATGGTTGGGGTGCGCAACGCCGAATGGCGACAAGCGGCGGTTTCGCTTGGGTTGCTGGCTGCTCCAGCGGCTTTCTTGGGCTGCTGGGAGTCAAACAACAAAAGAAAGGAGGGGGAAGGGGCTGTTGACGGGCTGGAGGGGGAGAGGAAAGAGGGAGGAGGCAAGGGGGTACCTACTTGGCTTCATCCTCATCTTCATGTCTCCTTGACTAGTCCTCTAGCCTAGTTGGCCTTCTAGCTCATTTTCAAGACCAATATGCCCCTTCTAGAAGCCTTGAAGAGGTCCAAAATGTTGGGTCCATGGGGTGTAACGAATTTTGGATGATTTTGCTTCAAATTGAACCCAAATGCTTCTTGAATCACTCCAATTTGGCTCTTGAAAATTCAATTGTCGAACCGTCGATCAAATTGGTATTTTTCCCCACCAATATAACCCACTTGCATCCCAATTGCGTGATCAAAAATGGTCCCCGGCATTTTCTGGACAAAAACGACACTACTTCGACTTTTTCACAAAAAGTCTCAATTTGCAGAAAAATCTTTGGAGACTGAGTCGACACTCCTAAAATGACTTGTGACATGACAGAACTTTCAATTTCTAAAATTAGATTCAAATTTGTGGTTAATTTCACCTAGGCGCGTTTTTAGTGTGACCTAGGCGACTGGGTAGTTTTTAGAAATTTTTAGTGCAAATGACTCGTGGTCGATTTTCTTCAAGCCACAATGAACCTCTTCGACACATTGGCGACTCTCGGCTGTCGTGAAAATCTTGAGGATTCAAATACAAACACATGGTACCAAAACGACAGAAAAATCAATCTAGTGTCGATCGACGAGAATTTCTCAATTTGGTGGATTCACCCACGTTTAACCACACATCTCAGTCGAACCAACATATCTCTGATCTCTAAGCGATTTTAAAATGTGCCGTAATGATATCTGCAGATGAGGACGGTCAAGTAGTCGATTATTGGTCGAATCCTCAAGTTTATTGCATTAAAATTTCTTAATGACTTCCCTAGATAGTCTAGTTATCTCAGGAGTGATCAGCTTTGATAATAACACTATAGGCGCATCGATGAAAGGCCCGATTAATTTAATTGAAAGTAGAAGTAAAAATCCAGGATGTCACATGATGCGTGTTGCCTTAAATGCGTGTTGGCAATACTCGTGTGACTAGAAATGGTTTGAGGTATGCCGTGTGCTCACACTTGCATGCTTGCCTGCTTGGATATTAGTTGTGTCCTAGGAATTAAGTGTCAATTAGATCGATAGTTTATAAGCTTACTGTTTCTCTTACTAAGCATCAAGTCACTCCTATTGCCATTTTTCAAATTGATAGCTATGCTACCACTCTTTGCTTTGCCCATCTCTCATTATGAAGCACCTGTTCTGTTAGAGGGCTAGTGCCATGAGTTCATGGACTTGGACTTTCCGAGCACAGTGTTTGTTCAGTACACAATTGTCTTGCTAGTAGATATAAGATAACTTGATAAGATTACCTATCACTTTGTTATTATATTTGTTGTAGTGGATGGTCGCTTATTGGACTGATTGCATTCCTCGATGCTTTTGGTGCGGGTGGTGGTGGGAGTTGCTTGGAGGATTAGGAGCTAGAGTAGGACGGAGTGAGGAGGGGTCATGCTTGTATTTTGACACGATTGTAACTTTTTGGGCATAAGATCGTGTAGTTGGGTTTGATAAATGGATGGACGATAGTGAGGAGTTAGCAGGGTTAGGGAGATAGGTACCTTTTTTATTTCTCCCAATTTAGGTCCTTCCTTTTGATGTATAACCACTACCTGATGTAAATATAAGTATGGTAAATAATGGAAGCATGATTTCCTTTACTATTGGTGCTTTTAGAGGCACATGTATGATTCAAGTTATAAATGCTAACATTTAGAAATTACTTCCGCTCGCATGATAACTTAAAGTAAATAAAGAATAGGGATTAACAAGTGGCGGACTAGGATGCCACGTGATGAAATGATGGGGGAGGAGCTTAGGTAAACCTACATCCACCCATGCAGTAAAGCTATGCTTAATATACACCACCTCGGATCCTAGGACAAATATATCCTTATATTCTAATTCTATATATAAAGGAACTCGAAAACATGGCATAAATGATGGATCCATCCTAAAATCAGAAAAAATAAGGACCGAGTCTAAACCTTGTAGATGAAATCTCTAGGTTTAAGTCAGCAAATCATCTTACCATTCAACTTGGCATGACTATTACAAGCATTCGAGACAACATAATAAAAATGAGCACACAACTTATCTTCTATTGCAAATAGCTTACATGAATGCTTGGTATAACCTACCACTTGTGGCATGTAATTTCTTGATACATCAATATCATTTAATGCTTTATCAACATGCAAGTATGTATGTTCATGAGCTTGCATCATGCTTATCATCACTCCTCCTCCCAAAACACTCCTAGGGCATTCCAATCACATAGTAGGACATCTCAACTCCGAGACATCCTGCACCATCTACATGCAGGGCATCCTGATCACATAATGGGGCATCTTGACTTATGAGACAACCCAAAATCTCCTCGGGGCATCCCAATTCCAAGGCATTGTCACACAACACTATATGAGTGATGGAATCACATCGCGCTTCATCTTTAGTCATATGATACCATGCACACATTATTAAAACCGCCATGTGCATTAAGAATAGAACCAACATTTATTTTCGACAATCGGCATCCATTTCGTAATACCTTTCACACGCTTACCTCTTTTTCATTTCTCATGCAAACATATATAATACTCAGCACGCAACGTGTTTGGCACATAATTATAAATAATACATGATGGTTCTAGACAAATGAGTCTAAAGCATGAGGAAGTGTTTATAGCAAGTTTGAACAAATGAATAGACACAGAAAGTGAGTCTGTACGTATGTTAGAATGTACAAATGAGTAGACTAAGATTAAGTTTGGGCTTGAGTTTGAACATCCAAGTGATATGTTCAGGCTCAAAGTGTAAATATTCTCAGCTTGAGAAGGTAATATATTTTAAAGGTTCAGAATATAAGTATACTTAGGTTCAAAAAATAATATTTTGAGATTCATAACTAAACTTACTTGAATCATTAAAGTAACAGTTTAAGGTTCAAAACATAGACATACAGAGGTTAAAAAAAAAATACTATATTGTGCTTCAGAACATAAACATACTGAGTTTGGAAAGTACTATTTTTGGGATAAAAATGTAAAGGCATTGAGGTACATAATGTAAACATACAGTTTTGAAAATACTATTTTCTAGTTCAAAACGTAAATATATTGAGGTAAAGAAAATAATATTTTGAGGTTTATAAAGTAAGCTTTTCAAGTTCAAAACATAGATGAACTAAGTTATAGAAAGTAATTTTTTCAGTTCAAAACAGAAAGATACTGAACCTTAGAAAATGTCAAAATATAAATATTTCATGTTCAAAATGTGAATATATAGAGGTCTATAACATAAACACATTGAGGTTCAGAAAGTAATATTTTTGAGTTCAAAACGTAAACATACTTAGGTTTAAAACATGATTTAGACTCAACAAAGTTCGGTCGGACAAATGGACAGATTCAACAAATGAAGCTAATTCTAATTTAGCGTTTCCACTTACCAATTGTACCACACTTTAGAAAAACTGATCACATGCCTTCTAAACATGTATGAGATCAAAAGTTTAATTTAACAATCACCATATCCAGAACATTATTGCACATCAAATTCACATCTCTCAACCAACCAACCAACCAAGTCCAAAATGCTAAGTAGATTAGGCTAACTTAATGCCAAGAGCTTTCATGTACCTTGAAAGCAACTTCAGATTAAGAATATAAGTCACCTTCAAACAAAACAAACACAATCAAAATTAAAAAAAAGCTTAATTTTTAAAATCAACAAAATCTATTAGTAGAAAGTAGGGGAAATCTGTGGCACCCCGAACCCCCCTTGGATCGCCACAAGCACCTAATGTTACACTTAATTACATCTTTTAGAAGAAGCGTCGTAAATCATAGACATTTTTTTTCTAAACTGGTCCCAACACGACTCATTTAGCGGAAGCAAAATATAACATCGCCATCTCCCCTTCCATCAACCATGATACAATTGCACACCACTAATCATCATAATAACAGACAAAGCCATGACACTTTATTTACATATTTTAAAGATGGGTTTCCTTGGGTCGGTACATCAAAAGAAAGGCCAGGACATAAAACCACACTCGGCCTAAACCCCAAAAAGAAACAGCCAACCCACTATGACTCACGTGTAAGATCCCCATCACTAGTGTCGGCTAACCATCCCAAAAAGTTTCAGCTCTTATTTGTCACGTACGGGCCCTCACACCCATCCCGGTGCATTAGGCGGTGGTGGCGGCAACATCCCACGTATCACTCCATCGCGACGAATGTGGACAGATATGAACTCCTGGACAACAGGGCCCCTAGCCAGGCCCACATCGTACATCACTAAACATCGCACTCAAATATACGTCAATCCAGGAACAGAGGGACAGTCAAACTGCTCGCACTCGACCTTTACATTGGAGGGTATGCCGTAGAACACACCTTGCGTGACAGCAGGGAGCGGCATTCTGCTAATCTGAAATGTTGGTCCCCGAAGGGGTGAGTACAACCACTCAGTAGGTAAAGGAATCCAATCACCACTCAATGCATCATGCCATGCAATCACCACAATCATAACATCACATGTCATACAAGCATCCATGCACAACATACCATGGCATCATGCACATGTCATTATACCTCATATACCATCATCATCATATAGACATCACCATCATATCATACACTTACCATCATCATGTCACATATGGCATCATCCTTACCATGCATCCACGCATATGACATCATCATATCACATGTACCATCATCATTACCATGCATCCATGCATGTAACATTATCATCATATATCATCATACATCATGTCATGCATATATCACCATGCATCATGTCATGCATATATCATCATGCATCATTTAATTTCAATCTTCATCTTGGACCGCCACATTTCTCATTCCTGGGACCAATGTTTGCATCCCACATGTATCCAAGATACAATTCAGATCATCCGGCTGCCCCACTCTCCAGGCATCTCATACCCCAACTGGCATCACGAGGACCGTCCGACATCCAGCCATTTAAGGCCACGGGGCAACCGGCCGCACCGTTCAAGCCAGGCATCTCGCATCCAATCCGGCATCGCGAGGTATCCCTCGGCATAATTACCATGCCGAGCTTCCGGCTCCCCCACCCTCCGGGCATCTCGATACCACTCAGTCTCCCGAGGACCCTCCGGTATCCGGCCATTCATGACCACCAGGCAACCGGCCATACCCTTCTAGCCAGGCATCCTGACACTCCCGGGGCATCGTCGGCTCACACCTCCGACAATCTTCTCATTTTATCTCAATTCTCATCCTCAATTATAGTTCAATTTTAACATGGCATGCGATGTGATGGCAAATCAAGATCATATTCATCATTGAATTCATACATGCATTTCAAATCATTATCATGCATGCAACAAGACATCATCATCCATAACAATGCAATTCATGGAGTCCTTGCAAATTTAAAATGGTCCATATTTCAGGCCTTTTACAAAATTCCCAGCATGTACCATTTTTAGAAAATATTCAAATTAAATATCCATGTGCTTCTCAAAAATCATGGAATCAAAGCATGTGATTGACAAGACAATAAAATAACAATTTCATGAAAAACACATGCCCAATAGAGTTCCACACAAGAAAATATAATCCACACGATTCCAGCATGCAAATTCGAATAAAAACAGAATGTGCAGTTTTCAAAATAATTCGATTAAAATACCCGAACGACTTCCGAAAATTATGAAATTTTACTAGGTTATATTTAAGACACTAAGGTATATTTTTTTATGAAGACTTCTAAGCCAGATTCATTTTAGATATTTTTCTATAGGTGTACGAAGCTTCTGGTTCTCGCACTGAAATGTCCAGTGAAGTTATCTCCGAAATATCGAGTTTTTGCCCCTCTATTCTTCTTCGTTTCCTCTGAAATTTGGATATGTTTTACTTCAAGAGGTCCCCTACAACTTTCATTAAGATATATAAGTCAGATTTCCAAATAACAGTCACCATATGGGTCCATGAAGTCTCGGGTGTCCTGTACCGCGTCTCCAGATTTACCGTCTTCAAGAGTAAGTCGATTCACTGGGCTAAACTTGTTCATTTTACTGCAAATTTGATTATGTTAGTATTTAGGATGTTATATACAAGTTGCATGAAGAAGTCGAAGAGATATTCTTAGTAAAAATCAACATACAATGACAGATCCACCGAAAGGTCAGTGAAATCGTTCCAGATCTAGTATCTTAATAGGATGAGAGTTTGACCACATAAATCTCCATAATTTCACACCAAATTTTAGTATGTTGTATTTTAAGATGTTAGCTACAACTTTCATGAAGAAATTGAAGTCGAAATAGAACTCAAAACATGCATGCAAGCTCTCACAAAGTTCTGGCGCAGGCGGTTCATGCGAAAACAGCAACACCACTCCAAGCTTCGGTTCCCCCACCTAATCACCCAAAATTCGACTTTTCTACAACATACATGTAACACACACACATGCAAGAGCAGCAAGAGGACCCCAACTTGCCTCTAGACCGAAGAGAATGACGGCACACGGCGGACGAGCGGGCGACGTGCGGCGGCGACGGGCGACTCCTCCTCTCGGCTTCTCCTTTCTCGGCCTCACTCTCCCTCTCTCTCACATGGTTCTCTCTCTCTCCCTCTCACTTGGCCGAACTGGCCACTCTCTCTCTTCCTCTCCCCTTTTATTTCCCCAAATCCTCATCATTTGCAATGATTAGATTGCCTCTACAATGGCCAATGCATGCCATCCTCCTTTGCCACTTGTCCTAACACATGCAATTGAGCTTTTGGGCTTGGGCTTGGGGCATTTGGGCCAGCAATGGGCCAGCCACTCTCCTCCCCCTTTGGTCGATGGTCACACTCCTTTGGGCCTAATTGGGCCGGCCATTCGGCCCACCAAAGCTTAGGTCAATGGGCCTAAGGCCCAAACCTAAATAAAATTAAAATTTTCCCTTTTTATATTTTCTTTTATAAATTTTAAATTTTAAATTCCACATGGCCAAAGTCTTGTAACATTTTATTTATAGGAATTTAATTTATGAGGTGCATGGCCAAGCATAGATTATTATCATTAATTTATCCTATAGTCCTAATTTCAAAATTCATGAACACAAGCATATATCACTTAGCTTTAGGAGAAAACTAATGGCTAAAGCACATACTATAGGAAATTTTTATCACCTAATTATGGGCTTTAACACACCTTAGAGATTGTCTTGAAATTTTGGGATGCCACAAAATCAGTGCTTTACCTAAACCAGAAAATCAACATTGTAACATCCTAATTTTTGGGTTCTATCTTTGATTGAATAAATTGGGCTTTTCATTTATGCGCCTATATTTCTATTCTCCGAGCTGATCACTCACGAGATAACTAGTCTATCAGGTGAAGTCGTTAAGGAATCTAAACGCAATAGACTAGAGAATTCGACTAGGAATCGACCGCTCGATCGTGCTAGTCTACAAGGATCATTACGGCACTGTCAGAATCCATCAGAGATAAGAGATAGGTCGATTCAACTAAGATATGTGATTAGAGTATTGGTGATTCCACCTGATTGCAATATTCTTGTCGATCGGCACTATACCGATTTTTTTGTCATTTTGAGTAACTTATGTCCGTATTTGAAACCTCAAGATTTTCACGACAACTGAGGGTCACCAATGTGTCAAAGAGAATTGAATGAATTTGATGAGCAAATGTACAAAATTCGTAGGTCCCATGGGGTGCAACATCTGGGACACTTGGATGGCTTCTTGATGAAGCTTTGGGAGAGAGAAAGTGGCTCAGGACAAGGTTGACATGGTGGGGGCAAGTGATGAGTGAATGGAGATGAGATAGAGGACTTTGGAGGCCAAATGGTGGACCCTCTTCACTAGCCTTCATCTCCTTCTTCCTTGGCCTTGCTTTCTCCATGCTTGTTGTTCTTGAGCTCAAGAAAACCAAAGGAAACCAACCAGCCCCGCCTCCAAGCCATCCGGGCAAGCTGCAAGCCCGTCCGAGCACCGCCGTGCCCATCACTACCGTCGCACGGTCGCCCGCTCACCCGCGAGGCTGTCCGCCTCCTGCTCGTCTTCCCTCGTAGTCTCGCCATCCCCGAGCCATCTCAAGCCACCGTCGAGCCACCTAGCTGCCATCTAGGTTGCCGGAACAACCACCGTCGCCCACCTAGGCCGTTGTTGCTTCCGCCAGCCTGTCCTTGCCATTTCAGCCGTTGGTTCCAACTTGCTCCACCTTGGACCAGAATCAAACAGCCAGCAAGGGCTTTGAGGTTTCTAGGCCCATTTTAGGTCCCTTCCAAGCCTTGGTTGGTGTCACCGCTTGGAGGTTTGTCGCCCGCCTTGGCGTTGCTGTCACCATGGACTCACCGGATCGCTAAAACGATGAGTTTACTCACTAAACTTTGCTTAGGGAGTTAATTATGCTTAAAAGATGTTTAGATTAGGCTAAGTATGCTTAGGTGGTTAGATTAGTTTAGTTGAAGGCTAATTAGATTAAGTGATTTGATTAGTTTAGTAGATTGATTAATTAGCCTAATTAGGAGGTTAGATTAGTGTAAACTTAATTAGGTATTTATATATTTATTTTCTTTTATTTAATTATTCCATAATTAATTAATTAATTAATTATTCATTGATTTATCTATTTATGTGATTTTTGGTATTTATTTAATTATTTAATAATTCCGAAAATTATGCCGGGATGGTCATCGTTAGAATTTCATGCCGATTGTAATGGTGTGCTTGGTTTGTAATTGAATGCTAAATTGTGCCGATTGAGTGAAAATGGTGCTTTTGGGTATTTAATCCAAAATTGTGAAATTTTGATATTTTAATCGAAATTGGTTTTAAGGACTAGATCAAATTGTGGGATTTTAAAAGTGAGAATATCAATTTTTCTAGTTCAAAGTGAATCATCAACTTTGGTGAGCATTCATCAGCTTTGGTGAGCTATATTATACATTAATAAGCTTTAGTGAGCTATATTATACATGAATCAACTTTGGTGAGCTATAATATGCATTAATCAACTTTGGTGAGTAATAATATACGTATATCAACTTTAGTGAGCAAGAATATATATGTCGCAGCTTTGGTGAGCAATATTAATCAATCTCGGTTTGGGTGAGCAGTAGTTGAATTGGATTGATGGATTGATGGTTTGGGTTGAATTGATTGCTTGAGATTATGAACTGTACTAACATGCAAGAGGAAACTGAGGTAAGGTAAGTCTTCTGATTTGTGTGTATAGCTGCCTCTAGGCGTATTTCCTTCCTAGTCAGAGTTTAAGGGGTGAACTTGTTGAGATATTGTCTCACCTTGTTGTGGGCTCAACATTTTTAGGTTCTTAGATGGCGGTTCCTCCTGAATGTTTTGGGCAGCCCAAAAGGATTTCCGAGCTGGTTACTCGTTTTCCTGTTTCTGGGAACCTCGGCGTCGGAGTCTATGAACTCGTGATGACCATCATCTGGGTTGATAAGGGTTTACCTCAGAGGGTACCCCATCAATTTAGGGCGTGGTATCATCGTAGGCTCAATGGATTCCGAGAGGGTCCCTTTCAGGATTTTGGTGTCCCAATTGCGATAATAGACTTCGCTCATGGCGAGGGTACAGCTGACCCTCCTGGTGGTGCAGTGCTAGACCTAAGTCCCCAGGAGACCTCAGAGTTTTTAGTTAGGGATTCGAGTGCCTAGAGGACTTGTAGGCTTTTATGTTTCAGCAGACTCTTGACTTTAGACCAGTACTGTATATAAACCGAAGTGTTTATAAAGGCTTGTTTTGGTTGTGATTTGTTTCCTGCTTTTCTATCCCAAGCTATTGTTGTAATGGGTTTTATTTCACTTACGCATGCATATTAAAATGAATGGATTAGTGACGCATCCTAGGACATTGCAAATTTATCAACCATCGAGGGATGGGCACGTGCTCAAGGATCGGGGCGTGCTGTCTGTGACATCCAGATTTTCGGATACTTATTTTGATTAGATAAATTGGGCATTTCATCGACGCGACTACAGTGTTTTTCTCTGAGTTGGCCACTCATGAGATAACTAAACTAGCTGAGTAAGCTATTAAGGACTTTAAGGCAAATAAACTTGAGAATTCAACCAGGAATTGACTTCTCGACCATGCTCATCTTTAGAGATCATTGCAGCACAGTATAAAATCGATTTGAAATCAGAGATAGGCTGATTCGATAGAGATGTGTGGCCAATCGTGGGTGACACCACTAAATTAGGAAATTCTCGTTGAACGGTACTAGACTGATTTTCTTACTTTTGAATCATCGAGATTTTCACGATAATTGAGAGTCGCCAATGTGTCGAGTGGGTTCATCGTGGCTCGAAGAAAATCGACCACGGGTCATTTGTCCTAAAAAGTTTTGAAAATTACCTAATAGCCTAGGTCACACTAAAAACGCACCCGAGTGAAATTAATTGCCAATTTGAGCCTGATTTAAGAAATTGAAAGTTCTATTGTGTCACGATCAATTCTAGGAACGTCGACTCAGTCTCAAAAAAAATTTCGGAGATTCCGAGATTTTTACGGAAAATCAATTTGGACATCGCGGAAAATTAACAGAAATTCGTATGGACCGAATTTAAGCGAGTTTGGACTTTCAAGCCAAGCCTTTGGGTGTTGGGTATTTACAAAAAATTCTACGGGATTTATCTTCATCGAAATTGGCCTTCGATTTGGAGATTTAGTGGATAAATTGAAGCTTAAATTGAAGAATTCGGATCTATGTTGAGGGCAGCATATTTTGGCATCAATATTAGATTTATTGGTGAAAATTTGGTTGGAAAGTAAATGGGAGGCATTAAGATAATTATGTGAGCTTTAGAGGGGACAAGCACTTGAGTGGTTGGATAATATCTTTGGACTTCAAGCTTCCCAAGCTTGCCAAACACCCCACACCACTAGCTGTCTTCCTCTACTCCATCGTTTCTGCTGTTCATCCTCGCCCATACATCTCTTCGGTTTTCTTCATCTCACGCCAGCTGCACCGAAGACCCTTGCCAGCGACGTTTGCTTTGCCACGTGATTCACCGAAGCCTGCAACAGCACACGCGTACAAGTCTTCCACTTCTCTCGATCAATGGCATAGGAGATCCTGAAGCCGCGTCACTCTAGGTTGAAGATTTAGAGAAAGCTTTTGCTCTTCTGATGTGCACTGAAGAGGAGAAGGTTGTCCTTGCAGTCTATTAGTTGTAGGGTAACATTAATACTTGGTGGAGAGCCACCAGAGGCACGATATTTCCTGAAGGCATGGTTCCAATGTGGAACGCCTTTCTCAGAGCCTTCAATGGCAAGTACTCTCCGTCAAGGGATGCTAACCATGGATCAGTATGAAGCCAAGTTCGCGGAGCTGTCTCAGTACGCTCCAAGGTTGGTGGAATATCTAAAAGATAAAGCTCGAAGGTTCAAATCGGCCTCCAACCAGAGCTGAGGAGTCCACTGGTGCCATTCGACCTGGAGGATTACAACGAGGTTTATGGTTGGGCCGAGCTGATAGAGAGGGACTTGAGTGAACAGACTGCTACATCTGGTGCAAGGTTCATTTTGAATAGAGATGGGAACCGGTTTGGAAAGAAGCCCATGACCGAAGGAAGGTAACATGTCCTACCTAAAAGGAAGGTTAGAATTGGAAAGTCAACTCCAAGTCAAAATGGCATGTGTCGCTTTTGTGGAAGGCGACATAGATCAGCCCCGTGCCATTTAAGGATGGGTGCTTCTTTAAGTGTGGCCAACATGGTCACTTGGCTAGAGATTGTCCCAGAAAGCCAAGGGGACCACAACAGTTACCGCCGTTGCCACCGTTAGGTCAGAATAGGGGATTCGCACCGCAGATTGCACAGCAGGGTGGACTGAATAGACCTCTAGCTCAGGCAATGACGTATGCTATCACGAGAGGACAGGTTAAGGATGCACCTTATGTGATTGTAGATACGGTTTCGTTGAACGACCATGTTGCATATGTTTTATTTGACCCTGGCGCAACTTATTCCTTTATAGTTGATCAGTTTGTTAAGCTGGTAGGGTTGAGTCCTGATTTATTGAAGTTAGTGGTTAGTGATATAGCTAGTACGAGTA
This sequence comes from Eucalyptus dawsonii, assembly GCA_016097615.1. Classification (NCBI taxonomy): domain Eukaryota; kingdom Viridiplantae; phylum Streptophyta; class Magnoliopsida; order Myrtales; family Myrtaceae; genus Eucalyptus; species Eucalyptus dawsonii. Next base: position 33,207,311 of record CM027873.1, read on the forward strand.
CCTAGAGGGGGGTGAATAGGTATATAAAAGATTTTTCTCTTGATAATCGCGCAATACTTAGATAGTTGAAGGATTTGCAACAAATGATAATCAATGCAAGACTAAGTAAAGAAAAGAGAGAATTAAACACGCGGTTTATAGTGGTTCAGCTTGATTTAAGCCTACGTCCACTCTTCTGCACTGACAGCCAATTGGCTGGATTCCACTATGAATGAAGAGTTGTTACAGTGTTGATCTTCCTTGATTTCTAGGTGTAGATGATCTACCACACTCACTCAAGGTATCACCAAGTATAGACACTCTTTGTGTATATAATTTCGCTCGATATATCGACTAATAATCAAGGTGCTTCGACTGAATTTTTCTATCAATCACGTACTCAAACAACTAGAACGTCTTCCTTTTTATACTCCTTTATGCCATCATACCGTCGGCACTTACCAAAGGAATTCCTCCAATCTACCCGTTGGACGGAATCAATCAAGAAGATCATTCGAGCTATAAAAGGAACCTGACGATAGCCCATCAATCCTGTTCGCCCATACAATCAGGATCTTGGTTTCCAAGAATAAAACTTTCCAAGTATACTTCGTCGACCATCGGATCTTCAATTGATCTAGATAAGAAAAGAATCCGTTATATTTATCCAACCAAAAGATCTTCTCTAGACGATAGGATTAAATCCTCAACCATATACTTCGGCTCTGGATTTCCTTCGTCACTGGATCAGAAAGACTGTCAATGAGAATAGTCTTGAGTCTTAAGTCTCGAATCTTGAGTCTTGAATCTTGAGTCTGGTAGACAGAAAGTCTTCAGACTTTAAACTAGACGATTTGCAGATACCCAGACTAGACTGAATGAAACGTTTTGTCAGCTTCAAAATATTCTGGAAAGATTTCTCCAACAGTTAGCATATCTACACTGTTAAAGGATAAGGTGTTAGTTGCAGTGGGTTGTCGTAGTTGCAATTTGGTGATTGGTGAGTGATAAAGGAAGATAGATTTGTTAGTCCTAGCCATGAAAGATTTTGATGTGATAATTGGCATGATGATCAAGAGGGGGAGAGTGATGATCATGCTCTTCTATATCCTTCTCTCCAGATTCAGCTGCAGACTTTTCTTGCTTTTCTTCTCCTTCTTCTTCAGCTTCTTTCTCCTTCTCTCTTTGCTCTTCTTCTTCTCTGTTCTTGTCTTTTTCTTCTTCTTCTCTCTGTTTCTTCTGCTGTTCTGTTGATTGGGGAACAGAACGTCTTGTCCTTATCAAGGCAGTGATTATGAGATCTTCCTCCTCATCTTCATCCTCCAAGATGAGAGTTCTTTTCTTTTTGGATGGGGCACCAATGGCTTCCCTTCCCTTTCTCTTTGAAGCAGACGGAACTGGAGTCTTCACTCTGAATTTCTCCATTGCCTTAGAAAGTTCTTTTAGACGCATCTTTGTCAACATCTTTAAACCTACCACCATCTTATCGCACGGTCGAACACAAAGAGTGTGGAGGTTCAATATTCATGTGTCTGAAGATCTTGGTCATCAGACCTGGATAAGGCAATTGTCCCTTGTCTTTCGACATTGCTCTGTACATATGAAAGAGAATAGTGTGAGGGAGAGAGAACTTCTTCCCTGAGTTGATTGCGTACATCAATTTTGCTTCGGAATTAGACACATCAGTCTTTGATGTAGACTTTGGCCTAATGCAATTGATAACAATTTTGTGCAACACAATATTGATGGCACGCATCCTTGAATAGGTAATTTTTCCCTCAATATCTCTATCTTCGACAAGGTCCATTGTGGCCCGAGCAACTAAGACTTTGACTAGTTGATAACGTCCTCATTCAACTCCAATTATGTCCGCCAACATGTCCACATCTAACACATAATCTTGATGTCGAACACTGAAAGATATTCTATTCGCATCGATAAAGCTAAGATTTGAATAGAAATATATAGTCAGTTGTGCATATCCGTCTGTGGTGTCAGTGCAAAAACGTTCCAGATGAAGCAGACTGAACTTCTCCCTCAAGTTCACATTCACAGCATCCAAGAAATCGAAATCGACACTCTAGGGTTTATCACCCCTCGTTTCAGCAAAGGTTTGAAGAACAAATTTTCCTGTTCCTTCAATTTAAATAACTCCATCCTCTTTCCCTTCACCTTCGCAAACACCCATTCTCGCTTGAAAATCACTTGAACATTTTGTCATCGTCGTTCCCATCAGTCAAATTTGGTCCCGACATACGAGGGTCACTGGGAATATTCGCAAGCGCTTCCTCTGCTTTACCCTTGGGAGCAATTCCCAAATCCTCCATTTTCTTTAGAAAGATATACTCATTCCCATAGTTCTTTTCTTTAAGAAAATCATCCACATATTTCAACGGAGTCCTAGTACTTTTCAACGCACGGTAAAGTTTGTAAATAAACGAGGGTTTTTGGCCTCTTACCGGGTCTGCTTCCTCGATTATCTCTTCCTTCGGATGTTGACCCGCACCTTGTGGGGTAGATGGCGTTGAGTGACGTGGTGGAGAGTGAATCGGGCTCTGTTGCTGACTCAACAATTCTTCCTCTTCAGTTAGATCGAAATGGGTAGGTCCTTCCTTCATCCTCTGTGGTCCCCTGTTCGCGATTCTTGAAGACTTCCTCGAAGAAGACATCCTTCTTGTCGCTGAAAGATTCCTTTGCTTGCTTTCCCAAGAAAAGATGACAACTTTCTTGAAGATGAGCACGAAGTAGAAACCGGATTGGAAGGAGAATGCTTTTTAGGGTTTTGAAGATTGAAGGTGAAAAACTGTGTATATATATCTCAATTTTGAAAAGGGAAGTTCAATCGGTATAAGGAAAATGTACGAATACCTCTTTTCAAAATCAATAACTGCCAAAATTAATCCTTTTGAAAAGACAAGTTTTTCGATTTCCACGGAGACTACAAAATAACTGAACGAAAGATCATACCTTTTCGAGTTTAGATAAAGTAACAACTTACGATGTATAGTCATCAACGTCTGAGTCTGAGAGATTTGTGTCTGACGGTCATCAACTTTCTGAGTCTGAAGGTTGGAGAGTCTCTAGACTTTAACTTCTTTGAGCTTCAAAATGTTGAGTCTGGAACGGATAAAATCAAATTGATTTTCTCCAAAGGCTTTGTGAATATATCCGCTAGTTGAATTTTTGAATCAACAAATTGAATCGAGATTTCTCCACTTTGAATTTGATCTCTAATGAAGTGATGTCGAATTTCTATATGCTTTGCTTTTGAATGAAGAATTGGATTTTTGGTGAGATTGATTGCGCTTTGGTGTTGTCACATTTGATTTAAATGCATGAGTCTTCAATCCCAAAGTCTTGTAGCTATTGTTTTATCCATAGAATTTGTGAACAGACTTCCAAGGGCAACATACTCGCATACATTGTTGAGAGAGCTACAGTGCTTTGTTTCCTTGAAAACCAAGACACCGTCCTGCTTCCAAGCAACTGGCAAGTTCCTGAAGTACTCTTTCTATCGACTCTGCACCGGCCGATCGTGTCGAATATCCCGGAAGATTAAAGTCTCCTTCTTAGGATACCAAAGACCAATGCTTGAAGATGAAGCAACGTATTTAATACGTTTTGCAGCACTGAGATGGGATTCTCTAGGATCTAATTGAAACCTAGCACAGATGCAAACACTCAACAAAATGTCAGGTCTAGAAGCAGTAAGATAAAGAAGTGAACCGATGATGCTCCTGTACAACTTTTGATCAACTTTCTTCCCTTCTTCATCTTTATCTATCTTCAAAGAGCTTGACATTGGTATATTAGTCTTCTTGCAATTTTCCAATCCAAACCTTTTGATAAGATCATTAGCATATTTTTCTTGGTAAATGAAAGTTCCTTCCTTCAATTGCTTTATTTGAAGACCAAGAAAGAATGTTAATTCTCCCATCATACTCATTTCAAACTCATCCTGCATAGACTTAGAAAATTTCTTGCATAGACTTTCATTAGAGGATCCAAAAATAATGTCATCCACATATATTTGAACGAGTAAAAGCTTTTGTTTTCCTTTTTGATAAATAAAGTAGTAGCTACTTTACCTTTGACAAAACCATTATGTAATAAGAACTTACTTAGTCTGTCGTACCAAGCTCGAGGTGCTTGCTTTAGACCATACAAGGCCTTTTTCAGTCTGAAGACTGAGTCGGCTTCATTGGGTCTTCAAACCCGAGCGGTTGTTCCACATAAACTTCCTCTTGGATAAATCCATTTAGGAAAGCACTTTTGACGTCCATTTGGAATAACCTGAAATTTTTGTAACAAGCAAACGCAAGTAATAGACGAATAGCTTCCAACCTTGCTACGGAGCGTAAGTCTCATCATAGTCTATTCCTTCTTCTTGCGTGTATCCTTTGGCCACGAGTCTTGCTTTATTTCGTACGACTTTTCCTTTTTCATTCATCTTGTTTCTGAACACCCATTTGGCTCCAATAACAGTTTTACCTTTTGGCTTAGATGTCAATTCCCAGACATCATTAATGTTGAACTGTCTGAGTTCCTCTTGCATAGCTTCAATCCGGCTTTCATCAGATAAAGCTTCTTCTATGTTTTTTGGTTCAATTTCAGAGATGAGAGTCACAGCACTAGACTCTTCTTATTGTAGACTCTGTAGGTTTTGCTTGATGTAGAATATCCAAGAAAGATGCCTTCATCTGATCTTTCTTCAAACTTACCAACTCGATCTTTTGCATTTTTCAATATAAAGCATTTGCAACCGAACACATGAAAGTATGAAACAATGAGCTTCTTACCTTTGAATAATTCATAAGGGGTTTTCTCAAGAATAGGTCTTAGGAAGACTCTATTGATGATATAGCATACTGTTGGCACAGCTTCAGCCCAAAATCGTGAAGAAATTTTACTTTCAATTAAAAGAGTGCTAGCCATTTCTTGAAGAGATCTATTCTTTCTTTCCACAACTCCATTTTGCTGAGGAGTGTATGGAGAAGAGAACACATGCTTAAAACTAGATTCATCACACAATTTTGTGAAATCTTGATTTTCAAATTCACCTCCATGATCTGTTCTTAGACTTGAGATAGCACATCATTTTTCATTTTGAACCTTTTTAGCAAATTTTTCAAAATACGAAAAGGTTTCTGACTTACTTGCAAGGAAATATATCCAAGTAAAGCGAGAGTAATCATCCACAATTACTAGGCAATATTTCTTACCTCCAATACTTTGGGTTCTGCTTTCCCAGAATACATGGTGTGCATGGATCGGTCTTTTGATGTGGTAGTTTTGGTAGACCTCGAACAAGCTGCTTTGATGAGATTTTGGCTAATTGCTTCATATTGACATGACCAAGCTTTCTGTGCCATAAGCTTGCTTCATCTTGAATTGAGATTAGGCATTGTGATTCATTTAATTTCATGTCTAAGAGGTAGATATTTCCATGCCTTCGACACATGAAAGACTGAGTAGAGTCTTTACTGATTCCAGAACATATTCCTTCCTGAAAGTAGATCTTGAAACCAGTATCACACAATTGGCTAATCTTTGAGGAGGTTATAGTTGAGTCCTTCCACTAGAGAAACATTGCTTATTGTGAGATTTCCAATTTTCACAGTTCCGAATCCCACAATACTTCCTTTGCCGTTTTCTCCAAATGAAACATTTCCACCGTTTACTTGAACAAGCTTTATGAAGCACTTTGAGTCTCCATGTGTCTTGAACATCCGCTGTCAAGATACCATTTTACCTTTTTCTTGACGGAGACCTGCATTTAAAAGAAAGTCTCAAGTTTTCTTTGGTACCCAAATTTTCTCGAGTCCTTTGGTGTTAGTAAGATAAACATTATTAGGCCATACTTTCTTAACAGGCTTCCAAACCATAGGACACTCTTTTTCAAAGTGATCCTGACTGTTACACTTTGAACACCTTAGAGCATTTCGACCTACACACTTTACAAAAACTTTCTTGAAATGATTTTTGTAAACCTCTCTCGATGGTCTTTTCTTAATTCTTTCTTTTACTTTTGAAAAATCAATTAAAGGAATTGTTTCTGTTGTCATGCCTAGACCGGACTTATTGAAGTATGATCTTTGAACTGAAAGAACTTTTTCAAGTTTTTCCGATCCCATCGAAAATTTCTTTGAAATATTTGATAAGTCAGTTTTTAAGAAAACATTTTCTTTCAAAAGATTATCTTCTTTTTCTTTAAAAGTATAAATATTCAGGTCTAGACCTTTGACTCTTTCTTCTAAAATGGCTTCCTTTTGTTTTAGAGCTGAGTTTTCCTTTTTAAGTTCGGAAATCCTTTTGAGAGAAGTCTTAAGATCAAACACGGTTCATCAATGTATTTAGAGACTTTGATAGGAATTTTAAAATCACTTACCTCAAATTCACGTTCGAGTCTGATCGATCCGAAATCGAGTCCGAGTCGAATGTGCCATCGTACATATGTTGGCATATTCATTATCACTTTCTTCACATTCTGTATCACTACAGGTTTAAGCTTTGAGAGTTTTTTGAAACTTCTCGGCTTTTCCTCTTTTCTTCTTCAGAAGAGGACAATTGGGTCTGATGTGTCCCTTTTTCTTACATTCAAAGCAGACTACATCTTTGTTTGGTTCCTCATCATCAACAGACTTGATCATTGTCTTTCTGGAAACTTTGTTTCTTTGAGTTGAACCTTCTTCCTTTTCTATTCAGTTTCTGAATCTTCTTATCATGAGAGCAAGCTCCTCGTTGTCCATATCATCTCCTGAATCTGTATCATCAGAATCATCATTTGACTTTAATGCAATGGATTTCTTACCTCTTGGATCTTCGTCTTCATTTATTCATTCCATTTCATAAGACTGAAGGGTTCCAATTAGCTCGTCGACAAATAGAGGCATGATTCTTTGCGTCTCTCTTATTGAAGTCTTTATGTGATTCCAATCCTTGGAGAGTCAACGCAGTAGCTTGTTCACCTTCATGGGATTAGAAATTTTTTGTCCTTGGTTCTCAAGACCATTGACAATATCTGTAAAACGACTAAACATGTCAGTTATAGATTCTCCTGGCTTCATTTTGAAGGCTTCATATTGACCGAGGAGAACCAAGGACAAAAAATTTCTAGGTGTAGATGATCTACCACACTTACTCAAGGTATCACCAAGTATAGACACTCTTTGTGTATATAATTTCGCTCAGACTGTATCGACTAATAATCAAGGTGCTTCAGACTCTGGAATTTTTCTATCAATCACGTACTCAAACAACTAGAACGTCTTCCTTTTTATACTCCTTTATGCCATCATACCGTCGGCACTTACCAAAGGAATTCCTCCAATCTACCCGTTGGACGGAATCAATCAAGAAGATCATTCGAGCTATAAAAGGAACCTGACGATAGCCCATCAATCCTGTTCGCTCATACAATCAGGATGGACTACTATCATAAATCAATTCAGTTTAACCCGTTAGGGGGTGAAAGTTTTGAGTTTACTAGGAGTCGAGAAGGACTCTCGATTCCCTTAATCTCGTCGCTTGAGGCAACCCATTTGTTAGATGGGGGTTGTTAGGGTTACTTGGAGACTGTCATGGGTACGATAGTTGAGGAGCTGAAGATTGAAGATATCGTAGTGGTTCAAGAATTTCCAAATGTGTTTCTAAAGGATTTACCGGGTTTGCTGCCAAAGAGAGTGATAGAATTCGTGATCAAGTTAGCACTCGAGACAGAGCCAATCTCTAAGGCTCCTTACCGGATAGTATTGTTTGAGTTGAAAGAACTGAAGGTGCAAATGCAGAAGTTGTTGGATATGGGGTTCATATGTCCTAGTGCATCACCTTGGGGAGCACCAGTTGTGTTCATGAAGAAGAATGATGGTTCTTTGCATCTGTGCATCGACTATCGTCAACTCAGTAAGGTGACGATCAAGAACAAGTATCCACTCTTAAGGATCGATGACTTGTTTGACCAACTGCAAGGAGCATTAATATTTTCAAAGATTGACATGAGGACAGGGTATCATCAGTTGAGGATCAGAAATGAGGACATACCAAAGTCAGCGTTTCGTCCTCGATACGGCCATTATGAGTTCACTGTAATGCTGTTTGGTTTGATGAACGCGCGAGCTGCTTTCATGGATCTGATGAACCGAGCGTTCAAAGAGTATTCAGATCAGTTTGTGATAGTGTTCATCGTTGATATCTTGGTGTATTAGAGAAGTTCTAAGGAGCATGAGAGGCATTTAAGGATGGTACTTTAAACCTTGAGGAATCTTGAGCTGTATGTCAAGTTCAGTAAGTGCGAGTTTTGGTTAACTCATGTGGCGTTCCAAGGTCACGTGATTTCGGGCATAAGAATCTTCGTGGACCCATCCAAGATTGAACAGTTATCAACTGGCCAAGACCGACGATAGTGACAGAGATCATAAGTTTATTGGGTTTGGCAGGTTACTACAAAAGATTCGTAGAAGGGTTTTCAACTTTAGCTTCGCGGTTGACTTGACTACTGAATAAGGAAGAGAAATTCGTGTAGACAAACAAGTGCGAGCGTAGTTTCCAAGAGCTTAAGTAGAAGCTGAATACCACACCTGTGCTGACCATTCCATTTGGTCTTGGAGGGTACGAGATCTATAGTGATGCATCGTTTAGAGGACTAGGTTGCGTGTTAATGCAGCATGGCAGAGTCGTTGCATACGCTTCCTGTCAGTTGAGACCTCATGAGCTGAATTATACAACGCATGACTTAGAACTCGTGGCAATCATTTTCGCTCTAAAGATTTGGAGACATTATTTGTGCGGAGAAAGATTCCAAATCTTCATAGACAATCAAAGTCGCAAGTATCTATCCTCTCAGAAGGAGTTGAATATGAGACAGCGTCATTGGATGGAACTTCTGAAGGACTATGATTGTGATATCTTGTATCGCCTTGGGAAGGCAAATAAGGTCACAGATGCGTTGAGTCGAAAGTTTTCAGTTGCACAGATGATGGTCAAGGAATGGACTTTACATGAGAAAGCTTGAGATTCGGCTTTCAAATTTGAGGTAGGCCACATTTCAAATCTTATGGCCACCCTCAGAATTGAGCTAGAAGCGTAGATAAGTATCAAGACGGTTAAGTGGTTAGACCCAGAGATTTGGAAGATCCTGTAAGAGAATACTGAAAAGAAGAATGTTGACTTTCAGATTTATGAGAATGGAACACCAAGGTTTCGAGGACGATTGTGTGTACCTGACGATGTAGAGCTTAAAGAAGAGATCTTATCAGAAGCTCATCGTAGCAATTACAGCATTCATCCTAGCAGTACAAAGATGTATAAGAATATGTGTCAACATTATTGTTGGTCCAGTATGAAGGCGGATATCGCCAAACATGTCGTCAAGTGTCTGACATGTCAGCAAGTGAAGGCCCAGCATTGTAAGATGGGAGGACTTTTACAACCTCTCTAGATTCCTGAGTGGAAATGGGAGCACTTCACAATGGACTTTGTGACAAGCTTGCCAAGGAGTCAAAGGGGTAATGATTATATTTGGGTAGTGGTCGACAGACTGATAAAGTCAGCTCACTTCATCGTAGTACGAAAGGACCTTGATTTAGACAAGCATGCAGAGTTGTATGTACGTCAAATTGTTCGTTTACATGGAGGGCCAATGACGATTATTTCAGACCGAGGCCCGAGGTTTACAGCTGCCTTTTGGAAGAGTTTGCAGGCTGCCTTAGGAATGAAGCTATAGTACAGTACGGCCTATCATCCTCAAACGAATGGCCAATCTGAGAGGACGATTCATACCCTCGAAGACATACTGCGAGCTTGCGTGTTGGATTTCAAGGGAAGCTGGGAGGAGCAACTTCATCTAGTTGAGTTCGCCTGCAACAATAGCTGCCAGCAAAGCATTCAGATAGCTCCTTTTGAAGCGTTGCATATCAGAGCGTGCAAAATACTAGTGTGTTGGGATGAGGTTAGAGAACGGAAGATCATAGGCCCAGAGTTGGTTCAGCAGTCAATGGATACAAATGCCGTCAGCAGAGATGGATTAAAGACCGCTAAGAGCCACCAGAAAAGCTACGCAGACAAGCATCGAAGACCATTGGAATTCCAAGTTGGTGATCATGTCTTTCTGAAGGTGTCACCAATGAGGGGTACTTCGCGCTTCAACAAAAAGTGAAAGCTGAGTCCGAGGTACGTAAGTCCATTTGAGATTCTAGATAGGATTGGGATCCTAGCGTATCGTCATGCATTACCGCCGAGATTGGCGCAAGTGCATGACGTCTTTCACGTGTCGATGTTGAGGAAGTATGAGCCTGACACGATCCACGTGCCAAATTTTGAAGAATTAGACGTGGACAATAAAGTGTCATACGTGGAAAGCCCGATTCAAATTGTGGATCGTAAGGAATAGATTCTGCATACCAAGACCATCTTATTGGTCCAAGTGGTCTGGCAACACCACGGCACAGAAGGAGTAACTTAGGAAAGTGAAGAGTCGATGAGATGACTGTAACCCCATCTTTTTGTTTAAAGAATTGTAATGATTTAAATTTCGAGGACGAAATTTTTATAAGAGGGGAAGAGTTGTGACATCCTGATTTTCAGGTTCTGGCTTTGATTGAATAAGTCGGGCTTTTCATCGACATGCCTATAGTTCTATTCTCCGAGCTAATCACTCACGAGATAACTAGTCTATCAGGTGAAGCCGTTAAAGAATCTAAACGCAATAGACTTGAGAATTCAACTAGGAATTGACTGCTCGACTGTGCTAGTCTGCAAGGATCATTATGGCACTTTCAGAATCGATCAAAGATTAGCAATAGGTCGATTCGACTGAGATATGTGATTAGAGTGCGAGTGATTTCACCTGATTGCAATATTCTCGTTGATTGGCACTAAACCCATTTTTCTGTTGTTTTGGGTATCCTGTGTTCGTATTTGAAACCTCAAAATTTTCACGACAATCAAGAGTCACCAATGTGTCAAACATGGACATTGTGGCTCGAAAATAATAGACCACGGGTCAATTGCACTAAAAATTCCTAAAAGCTACCCGGTATGCTAGGTCACGCAAAAATCGCGCCAAGTTGAAATTAACCGCAAATTTAAACCTGATTTCAGAAATTGAAGGTTCTGTCATGTCATGATCCATTTTAGGAACGTCAACTCGTCCTCTGAAGAATTTTTTCCATATCGAGATTTTTGGCGAAAAATCAAAGTTAGGCCATTTTAGGCCAGGAACTTTGAGGGACCATTTTTTATCACACTTTTGGCCATCAAAAGGGATCTTTAGGCAAGGAAAAGTATGGATTGTGATGTGGACACATGGGCTGAATTATTGGGCTTCAAATTGGATTGTTTGGAAGAGAATTGAATGGATTTGATGAGCAAATGTATAAAATTCGTAGGTCCCATGGTGTGCAACATTTGGGACACTTCAATGGCTTCTTGAGTAAGCTTTAGGAGAGAGAAAGTGGCCGAGGACAAGGCTGACATGGTGGGGGCAAGTGATGAGTGAATGGGGATGAGATAAAGGACTTTGGAGGCCAAATGGTGGACCCTCTGTAGCAGCTTTCTTCTCCATCCTCCTTGGCCTTGCTTTCTCCATGCTTGCTGTTCTTGAGCTCAAGAAAACTAGAGGAAACCAGTCAACCCAACCTCCAAGCCGTCCGAGCAAGCCGTAAGCCCATCCGAGCACTGCCGTGCTCATTGCTGCTGTCGCACGCTTGTCCGCTTGCCCACGAGGCCGTCCACCTCTTGCTCGTTGTCCCTCACTGTCTCACCATCCCCGAGCCATCTTAGGCCACTGTCGAGCCACCTCGCCGGAACAACCGCCGTTGCCCGCCTAGGTTGTTGTTGCCTCCGCCAACCCGTCCTTGTTGTTTCAACTATTGGTTCCCGCTTGCTCAGCCTTAGAGCAGAACTGAATAGCCAGCAAGGGCTTTGAGGTTTCTAGGCCTGTTTTAGGTCCCTTTCGAGCCTTGGTTGGTGTCGCCGCTTGGAGGTTTGTCGCCCGCCTTGGCATTGCCGTCACTATGGATTCACTGGATCACTAAACCGGTGAGTTTACTCACTAAACATTGCTTAGGGAGTTAATTATGCTTAAGTGGTGTTTAGATTATGCTAAGTATGCTTAGGTGGTTAGATTAGTTTAGTCGAGTCTAATTAGATTAAGTGATTTGATTAGTTTAGTAGATTGATTAATTAGCCTAATTTGGAGGTTAGATTAGTGTAATCTTAATTAGGCATTTATTTAATTATTTTTATATAATTATCGTGTAATTAATTAATTAATTATTTATTCATTCATTTATATATTTATTTAGTCATTTTTTAATTTTGTAATTGTTAGAATTTCGTGATGATTGTAAATGTGTGCTTGGTTTGTTTAATTGAATGCTAAATTGTGCCAATTGAGTGAAAATGGTGATTTTAGATATTGAAGCCGAAAATTGGTTTTAAGGACTAGATTAAATCGTGGGATTTTAAAAGTGAGAATATCAATTTTTTGGTTCAAAGTGGATCATCAGCTTTGGTGAGCATTAATTAGCTTTGGTGAGCTATAATATACATTAATCATCTTTGGTGAGCTATATTATACATTAATCAGCTTTAGTGAGTAATAATATGCATATATCAGCTTTGGTGAGTAATATTAATCAATCTCAACTTGGGTGAGCAGTAGTCAAATTGGATCGATGGATTGATGGTTTGGGTTGAATTGATTGGTTGAGATTATGAACTGTACTGATGTACAGGAGGAAATTGAGGCAAGGTAAGTCTTTTTATTTGTGTGTGTAGCTTCCTCTAAGCGTATTTCCTTCCTAGATGGAGTTTAAGGGGTGAACTGGCTGAGACATTGTCTCACCTCGTCGTGGGCTCAACTTTTTTGGGTCCTTAGATGGTGGTTCCTTTGAAACGTTTTGGGCAGCTCAAGAGGATTTCCGAGCTGGTTACTCATTTTCCTATTCCTAAGGGCCTCGGGGTTGGGGTCTATGAACTCGTGATGACCATCATTTGAGTTGATGAGGGTTCCCCATCAATTTAGAGCATGGTATCATCGTGGCTTCAATAGATTCTGAGAGGGTCCCCTTCAGGATTTTGATGTCCCAACTACGGTAATAGACATCGCTCATAGCAAGGGTATAGCTGACCCTCCTAGTGGTGCAATGCTAAACCCAAGTCCCCAGGAGACCTCGGAGTTTTCAGTTGGGGATTCGAGTGCCTAGAGGACTTGTAGGCTTTTATGTTTGAGTAGACTCTTGACTTTAGACCAGTACTGTATATAAACTGGAGTGTTTATAAAGGCTTGTTTTGATTGTGATTTGTTTCCTATTTTTCTATCCCAAGCTGTTGTTGTCAGGGGTTTTGTTTCGCTTCCGCATGAGCATTAAAATGAATGGGTCAGCAACACATCCTGGGACATTGTAAATTTATCGACCACTGAAGGATGGGCACGCGCTCAAGGATCGGGGTGTGACAAACATAGAATCTTGATATCTCAAGAGTGAGACCTTTGCTTATCGTTTTGAAAACAAAAGATTGAAGAGAGGGTTGATAATCAACAAAGGTTATAGTAAAAAATTTTAACCTTCGTACTTAAAAATCCATCTATTTGGCCAAGAAGTTATAAAACATGAGAAGAATTAACAACGGTTGAAAATCATGATGGGTTTGGAGATAAAATGGAGATAAAATGCTAAGTGGCCCAATGAATGGAATTCAAGAGTCCCTCAATAAATAGTTAGGGTGCAAATGGTTTAATATGATTAGCTACAGAAGATATCTTAAGAGAACTCTTTGTTGACCAAATAAAATGATCAATCATGAGGACATTAAATGGCCAGCGATAAAAATAGTGATGTAAGGTAGACTTCAAAGATAATGTCACGCCCCGATCCTCGAACACGTGCCCATTCCTCGGTGGTCGATTAAATTGCAACGTCCCAGGACGTGTCGCCGATCCATTCATTTTAAAGCACATGCAAAAGCGTATAAAAAAACCCTAGACAACAGAAATATGAGATAGAAAAGCAGAGCTACAATTTTAAAAACCATAACACACCTTTATACACATCAGACTAGGTCATATACAATACTACCCTATATTTACATGTCTACAAAAGGTAGAGGAGCTACAAGTCCTCTAAGCATTCGAACCCTTAACCAAAGACCCCGGGGTATCTGGTTCCGGTGAACTTGGATCTATCACTACACCACCGGGAGGGTCAGCTGTACCCTTGCCAAAAGCGATCTCCAGCACCGACATAGGGATCTCGGATACTGGTAGGGGAACTTCTCTCGGTCCATCTCACCCGCGACAATGCCATGATATGTATTGATGGGGTACTATTCGGGACAAACCTGCATCAACCTAGACAATGGATCGCACGAGTTCGTAGACCTAGGCTCCTTGGCCCTTAAGAAGATGAATCAGAGATACCTGTTTGGTGACTTTCTTCTGCTGGCCAAAATGTTCGGGAGGTACCGCCATCTAAGGACCTGAAAATGTTAGCTCACGACGAGGTGAGACAACGTCTCAGCAAGTCCAGCCCTTAAACTCCGACTAGGAATGAAATACGCCTGAAGGCCATCTAGCCACACACAAGATAGATGACTTACATTTGCCTCAGTTCCTTCTTGCAAAGTTAGTATGATTCATATACTCAACCAATCACTTCAATTCAAATCAAATCATCAATCAATCGATCAACTCGATTCCCTACCATCAATACCATCCATAAAATTCGATCGATTCAAACACTACTCACCCAAAGCTGAAAATAGATGGTATAGTTCACCAAAGCTATAGATATAATAACGCTGACCGAAGCTGCTATATATGTATATTGCTCACCAAAGCTAAACGATACTTATAATGCTCACCGAAGCTAAACGATACCTATAATGATCACCCAAGCTGAACAATACTTATAATTCTCACCCAAGCTGAACTATCCTCAGCCATTTGCAAACCATCACGCTTCCCTTAGAAGCCAAAGAAGTGGTCCAAAGGTTGAGGACAAAGGGGGCTACAAATTTTGAAGCATTTTCCCCCAAATTGAACCGATTTCTCTCCAATTGGACTCAAACCGGTCCCTATAAATTCCACCATGGTGTCCTCGATCAAATTGGCAATTTTCATTACCAATAGAACTAACTTGCATCCCAAAAACGCAATAAAAAATAGTCCCCTAAATTTTTTGGACAAAAACAGCCCTATTTTGAATTTCCACTAAAATTCTTGGTTTGCTAAAAAATCTTCGGAGGACGAGTCAACGGTCCTAAAATGAATTGTGATATATAGAACTTTCAATTTCTGAAATCGGGTTGAAAGTCGCGGTTAATTTTAATATGACGCGATTTTAGCGTAACCTAACCTACTAGGTTACTTTTTAGAAATTTTTGGTTCAATTGACCCATGATTGATGTATTTCGAGCCATAATATACCTCTTTGACACATTGGCGACTCTCAAATGTCATAAAAAACTCAAGATTTCAAATACGGACACAAGGTACCAAAACGACAGAAAAATCGGTCTAGTGCCAATTGATAAGAATTTTGTAATATGGTGGAATCACCCACGCTTTGATCACCTGTCTTAGTTGAACCGACCTATCTCTGATCTTCGATCATTTTTTAATTATGCCGTAATGATCTCTACAGATGAGCACGGTCGAGTAGTCGATTCCTGATCGAATTATCAAGGCTATTGCATTGAAATCCCTTAATGCCTTTCCCAGATAGACTAGTTATCTCATGAATGATCAGCTCAGAGAATAGAACTATAAGCGCGTTGATAAAATGCCCAACTTATTGAATTGAAACCAGAACTCGAAATTTAGGATGTCACAACTCTTCCCCTCTTATAAAAATTTTGTCCTCAAAATTTAGACCATTACAATTCTTTAAACAAAAAGGTGGGGGTACAGTCGTCTCATTGAATTTTCGCTCTCCCAAGTTGCTCATTATGTGCTATGGTATTGTCAGACCACTTTAACTGACGGGATCGTCTTCGTATGCAAAATTTGTTCCTTCCGATCCACAATCTGAACCAGGCTTTCCACGTACGATACTCTATCGTCCACATCCAATTCCTGAAAATTAAGCATGTGGGTCGGGTCAGGTCAAGCTCATACTTCCTCAACATTGACACATGAAAGACGTCATGCACTTGCGCCAACCTTGATGGCAATGCAAGACAATATGCTAGGATCTCGATTCTCTCTAGAATCTCAAAGGGACCTACGTACCTCGAACTCAGTTTTCCCTTCTTGCCAAAGTGTGAAGTACCCCTCATTGGTGACACCTTGTGGCACCCCCGACACAGCCCCTGATCCGTTAGGGTCGCCATAGTTCGCTTACCTTTCACTTGGCCTAATAACATGTCACTCTGA
Source organism: Eucalyptus dawsonii (assembly GCA_016097615.1). NCBI lineage: Eukaryota > Viridiplantae > Streptophyta > Magnoliopsida > Myrtales > Myrtaceae > Eucalyptus > Eucalyptus dawsonii. Next base: position 33,223,665 of record CM027873.1, read on the forward strand.
TACCATTGATTTATAGTGGGTTCATAAATCCTGGGGGTTTGTATCATCTCAATCAGTCCCAGCGTAGTTCATATAACGGAAGCATACTTGACATCTCCCTAACATGTACTCAAACTAAATAATACAATGCAATGCACACCAACTACACTTTTCATATATATATAAGCTAATGCCGAATCAGTTTTATTTACATACTTTGATGGACATCATGAGTCGGTACAACAAAAGGCCAAGGCTTTAACTAAGCTCGGCTATAACCCAAAAGAACCCGACTTTACATCAAACATGTACATCAATCCATCATCTAGTGTCGGCCATCCAAAAAGTGTCATCCTCTACTAGTCACACGCTCTAATCACACGTAGCCCAGTGTATCGACCGGTGGCAGCGGCAACATCCCCATCATCATCCCATCGCGACGAACATGCACGGACAGGAACTCCTGGACTATAGGGCCATCAGGTAGACCCACATTATACATAACCAAAACACGAACACGGATAAACACCATACCACGAACACCTACACAGGGGTGCTCCGAGCACTCGACCTCGACATCGGATGGTAAGCCATAGAAAGTACCACGCGTGACAAGTGACAAAGGCATCTCTCAATCTGAAATGTTAATCCCCAACAGGAGTGAGTACCACTACTTAGCAGTAAAGATCCATCAAACTACATAATGCAACAGGCAAGACAACCACAATTTCGTGTCAAATGCACATATCATCCATATAATCATGCTTGTATATTCATGAGATTCATTCATTAAGGCAATTTATGTTCCATGCCATATGCACATACATGCACATGATTCATATCATCTATACAATCATGTATATATCCTCATGAGATCCATTCAATACCTTCATGATCGCATTTTCAATGCCAAATAGCACCAACTCAATTTCAGAGGCAATTCATGCATCATGCCACACACACACACACATGCGCATGATTCAATTCCCATTTTAATTGTCAAAGAGATCTCATTTTTCTTCCTGGGACCAGTGTTTGCATCTCTCATATCGCTCGCACCCAACCTGACATCACGAGGAACCTCCAGCACACACCTTCAGTCATCCGGCACACACTCCAGGCATCTCGAAACTCCCGAGGACATCCGGCACACACCTCCAGGCATCCGGCACACACACTCCGGGCATCCCAACACTCTCGGGGCATCGTCAACTCAAGGGTCCGATGGTATCATCAACATCACAATGTATATTCACACACACACACACACACACACACACACACACACACACACACATATCTCATTTCCAAATTAGCATTTGATGCAATAATGTCAGAGGTTTAAACCAGCTTTTTGATGTCATATGATATGCTAAATATCACCACATATGCTGCATAATTAACCACCCAAGATATCATATCTCATAGAGCAATTCATTTATTTTTGAAAATAGAACAAATTTTTGGATAAAACAGAATGCACTTCCTTAATAAAAATTCTGGAAAAATTAGTAAACGATCTCAATAAATTATGAAAATTTAACATGTTATAAACTAGATCTAGAGAAAAATGTTTCATCAAGAACACCATGTCAAAAGAGCTTCGTACGAGTCGCTACGGTCCATGCATCACAGCCTTAAAATCTCAAACATCACCATTGCACAGTTTTATCCACAAATTCGGTATAAACCATAAATCAACTCAGAAAATTCTGAAATTTTGATATGTTATACTCAGGACCTAGAGGAAAAAATTTCATGCAGAACTCAAAGTCAGATTCGTTATAAATCATGAGCTACATTCACCAAAATTCCCTCTAACCCTCGGTAACGATTTCCAGATTTAACACTTTCAAATAAAAATCATTTCACCAACCAATACTTATCCGTTTCTTCTCAAATTTTAGTATGTTACTCCTCAGGATGTCATCTAAAACTTTCATCAAGAACACGAAATCAAATTTCAACTAGATAATTTTATACAATTCACAGAATCGCAAGGGGTCGGACTGTTCTTACACGCAACAGCTTGATTGTTCTAGGAAGATTACCACCATTCACTCGAATTTCAGCATCCAACATCACAACTCAAGCATCTCCAACACTCATCACACTTCACGCACAACCACAGCAAGCAAAATGTAGGCTAATGGACTTTACTTGCCTTAAGTTCACGAAAACGAGTAAGCAAATGGCGAGTTGGGGCTTCGGCGGGCTCGATCGACAGTGGTTCTAGGCGGCGTCGATGGCGGTAGCTGGCGCTCGATGGAAGACAGCCTTCTTCTTCCCCTTCACGGCCTGCACTTCCCTCCTTTCTCTCTCGCTCGCTCTCCCAAACTCTCCCTCTCTTTCCCTCGCGCGAACACTCTCTCCCTCTCTCTCGGTTGCTGCCTCGTCCATTCCGCCCCTCTCTCTCTCTTTTTCTTCCTTCCACCCTCATGATTAGCAATCATGAGGTTTGCATGGCATTAGACACTTGGAAAACCCTTCAAGCCACTTGTCCATCTCCATGCAAAGAAGATGGGCCTCACTCGGCTGGGCTTGGGCCAGCCTTGGTCGATCAAATGGGGGAAACGGTGGGCTGGTTTTTGGGCTGGTTCAGCCTTAAGAAAATCAGCCCACACCTTCTCCTATTTTTTTCCAATTAATCCCCACTTATATAAATACCTAATTACAAATTTATATGGCCATAAAACTTTGTAACATAAATCAATAAAAATCCAACTTATAAAGCACACGGCCCAGAATAAAAATTTTCCTATCAATTTGTCCCTTAGTACAATCCTTGATCACTTATGGACATAGGATATATTTCCAAAAAAATAATTGTCCATTAAATGCTTGGCCTTGATTTATTATAATTCATTGGTCTAATGCCTATAATATAATCCGATGGTACTTCCATCACCTATTCATGATTCATGGTATATCCAAGGGTTGTCATGAAATTTTAGGATGCCACACACCTTCAGAAAAGCGTTATCATCAACTTGAAACTCCAAAGGCCTTCGACGCTTATCTGCGTAGCTTTTCTAGCAGCTCTGAGTAGTTTTTAATCTATCCCTGATGACTGCAACTGCATCCACTGACTACTGAACCAACTCTGAGCCTGTGATCTTTCATTTTCCGACCTCATCCCAACAAACTAACGTTTTGACAACGCTTCGAAAGGAGCCATATGAATGCTCTACTGGTAGCTGTTGTGGTAGGCAAACTTCACATGATGAAGCTGTTCCTCCCAGCTTCCTTTAAAATCCAACACGCAAGATTACAGGATGTCTTTAAGGGTGTGAATTGTCCTCTCAGACTGGCCATCCATCTAAGGATGATATGCCATACTATATTGTAGCTTGGTTCCCAAGGCAGCTTGCAAATTCTTCCAAAAAGCAGCTGTGCATCTCGGGTCTTGATCTGATGTAATCGCACCGGCACTCCATACAGTCGAACTATGTAACGCGCGTAAATCTGCATGCCTGTCCAAATCAAGATCCTTTCGTACTGAGATGAAGTGAGTCGACTTCGTCAGTCTGTCGACCACTACCCAAATAGAATCATTACCTCTCTGACTTCTTGGTAAGCCTGTCACAAAAGTCCATTGTGAGATGCTCCCATTTCCACTGGAGAATATCGAGAGGCTGCAAAAGTCCTCCCATCTTACAATGCTGGGCCTTTACTTGCTGACACGTTAGACACTTGGCTACATGCTTGACGATGTCCGCCTTCATACCGGACCACTGGTAGTGTTGACGCAGATTCTAATACATCTTCATACTGCCAAGATGAATGCTGTAACTGCTATGATGAGCTTCTGACGAGATCTCTTCCTTGAGTGTTGCATCATCAAGTACAGACAATTGTCCTTAGAACCTCAGTGTTCCATCCTCAGAAACCTGAAAGTTAGCCTTTCTCTTATCGATGTTCTCTTGCAGGATCTTTTGAATCTCAGGGTCTGCCCATTGAAGCGTCTTGATTCTGATCTACATGTCCGGCTCAATTCTGAGGGTAGCCATAAAATTCGAAAGGTAACCTACTTCAAATTTGAATACCTAATCGCGAGATCTTTCGAGTAAAACACATTCCTTAATCATCATCTGTGCAACTGAAGATTTTCGACTCAAGGCGTCTACAACCTTATTCGATTTCCCAAGGTGATACAGAATGTCACAATCGTAGTCCTTCAGAAGTTCCATTCAACTCCTTCTAAGAGAATAGATACTTGAGACTTTAATGATCGGTGAAGATTTGGATTCTTTCTCCACACAAATAATGTCCCCAAATCTTAAAAGTGAAAATGATTGCTGCGAGTTCGAAGTCATGCGTCGGGTAATTCAACTCGTGAGGTCTCAACTGACGGGACATCAACACACAACCCAATCCTCTAAACGATGCATCACTATAGATCTCGTATCCTCCAAGACCAGATGGAATGGTTAGCATAGGTGCGGTAGTGAACTTCTGTTTAAGCTCTTGGAAACTATGCTCGCACTTATCTATCCACACAAACTTCTCCTTTTTCAAGAGTCGAGTCAACGGCGACACCAAAGCTAAAAATCTTTTCACGAACCTTCTGTAGTAACCTGCCAAACCCAAAAAGCTTATGATTTTTGTCACTGTAGTCGGTCCCGGCCAATTAGTCACTGCTTCTTAACACTTCTCCTGAAATCACGTGACCTAGGAACGCAACGCGAGTCAACCAAAACTCGCACTTACTAAACTTAGCGTACAATCCATGGATCCTCAGGATCTGGAGTACCATCCTTAATTGACTCTCGTGCTCCTTAACACTTCTCGAGCACACTAGAATATCATTGATTTGAAGGCTCTGAGGAAAGCGTTTCACACCGAGACCACGCCTTTCAGGAATACTATGTCTCTAGTGGCCCTCCACCAAGTATTCGCGTTATCCTACAGTTAGTATACTGCGAGGACAACTTTCTCTACCTCGGTGCACATCAGCAGTGCAAAGACCTTCTCCAAGTCTTGAATCCAAAGTGATGAAGTCTCTAGATCTCCAACACCGGTGAACCTCGACGAGTTCAGCTTCAGGAACTGTTCTACCAACTTATGAATCGGCCTGTCTCTCTCTCTAAGACTATGTTCACAAGTGGAACTTCAGCAGGTGCGGCAATGGCAATGACCTTAGTAGCGGCGGGAACGGTAGTAGTAGCAGCAGCTTGAGCGGCTGTGGTAGTAGCGGCGGCTTGATTCTAGGCCTACTGCCCTATCAGTGCTCACATCGCTTCAAGCGTCTACATGATCTCTTCAATTCTGGGATCACCAGGGGCTACTACCTCAGCACCAACAGGAGGTGGTGCTACTCCTCTAACACTAGCCTGAGACTACGCTCTACCTCCGGCACCGACCCTAGTCGACATCCTACCCCGAGAGACTGACGCAACAGTCCTCTTCCAAGGAGTCCTCTGGTCTGGATCAGTCATTCTGCAAGATCTTTATAGAAACCTGCTTTCCAATTCCATACAGAATTAGAAAATGAGCAACCCACACCAAAAAATCTACCAAACAGCTATCGCTGACATGCATCAGCATGAAATAAAAGCTATTCCTACTAATTATCCCATAAACCATCGCACCTTATCATTCCAACTATCGACCAACTCTGATACCACTCCAGGCGGGGATGTCACGCCCCGATCCTCAAACACGTGCCCATCCCTCGGTGGTCGACTAAATTGCGATGTCCCAGGATGCGTCACCGACCCATTCATTTTAATGCACATGCAGAAGCGTATAAATAAATCCCCAAACAACAGAAATATGGGATAGAAAAGCAGGGCCATAATTTTAAAAACCATAACACACATTTATACACATCAGACTAGGTCATATACAATACTAGTCTATATTTACAAGTCTACAAAAGGTAGAGGAGCTACAGATCCTCTAAGCATTCCAACCCTCAACTAAAGACTTTGGGGTATCTAGTTCTGGTGAACTTGGATCTACCACTGCACCACTGGGAGGGTCAATCGAACCCTTGTCAAAAGCAATCTCCAGCACCGACACAGGGATCTCGAGTTCTGGTAGGAGACCTTCTCTGGGTCCATCTCACCCGCAACGATACCATGACCTATATTGATGGGGTACCATCTAGGACAGACCCACATCAACCTAGACAATGGATCACACGAGTTCGTAGACCTAGGCTCCTTGGCCCCTAAGAAGATGAATCAGAGATACCTGTTCGGTGACCTTCTTCCGCTGGCCAAAATGTTCAGGAGGTACCGCCATCTAGGGACCTGAAAATGTTAGCTCAATATGAGGTGAGACAACGTCTCAGCAAGTCCACCCCCTAAACTCCGACTAGGAATGAAATATGCCTAAAGGCTATCTAGCCACACACAAGATAGAGGACTTACCTTTGCCTCAGTTCCTTTCTACAAGTTAGTATGATTCATATACTCAACTAAACACTTCAATTCAAATCATATCAACAATCAATCGATCAACTCGATTTGCTACCATCAATACCATCAATAAAATTCGATCAATTGAAGCACTGCTCACCTTAAGCTGAAAATAGATGGTATAGCTCACCAAAGCTGAACCATACACCATTTTTATAATACTTGATAAAAATAATCATGTGTGGGTACACGGTCGGCCTTAGCCAAAATACAATATTTTCCTTTTCAACATTCCCACCATTTAATATAGTCCACAAAGATATTTTTGGCATTATAAACCGACGTCCAGTGTTTCCCAATTAAATGCTTAAATTACTTAATTTTGGGATAAATTCCCAAAATTACAAATATCACTCAAATTGCACAAATTAACATCCAATTAAATAAACCAAGCACGCCATTGAAATCAACGCGAAATTCGGTCACCGGCAATCCCGGTCTGATTTTCGAAAAATAATAAATAATTGAATAAATACCAAAATTAATTAAATAAATACATTTAAATACCATAAATAGAAACTTAGGCCAGAAAAGCCTAATTAAATGCCGAAATGAGCCCGGAAAATTTCCGAACATATGTTGATAAATAATAAATCTTATCTAGTCGCTAATTAAGCCAATCTAACCACCTAACATGCATAAACTAATAATTAAATTGCTATTCTGCTCTAACTAACCATCTAAACCATACTTAGCCTAATTAACTCCCCAGTGAGAAAACTCACCGGTTTTGAAATCCGATGAGTCCACGATGATGGGGACGTGAAGGTGGGCAACAAACTCCAAGGCTCGAAAAAGCTTGGAAATGGGCCACAAAGCGTCAAAGCCCTTGCTGGCTTTCGGCTTCTGCTCTTGGTCAAATAAGCTAAAACTAGCGGCTGGTTCGGCAAGAAAGACAGAGATTGTAGCAACCTAGGCGGGGGTAGGCAATGGTTCCAGAGGCTTGGACGGCGACTCATGGTGGTTGGCAAAGGTGGACAAGGGCTCTGGATGGTTGGGACGCATGGTTGGAGGTGAGATAGGTAGGGCGAGCGAGATGAGCAGAGCGCGAGACGCGGGGCTCGCGGGCGACGCGACAACGAATGGCGGGCCTGGCGGTGGTTGAACGAGCATGCAACGGGCAAGGGGAGGGGCTGCTTGATTTTCTCTACACTTTCAAAGCTCCAAGGTCACTGGAAATGGAGAAAGCAAACTAAGTTGGAGAAGAAAGGCCAGCTGCCTTTGTGGAGGGTTCCTCTAAGCCATCAAAGTCTCCAATTGCTAATTGCTTTGGCCCCACTTGGCTTCAACTCTATCCTCAGCCATTTGTAGACCATCAAGCTTCCCTTCGAAGCCAAGGAAGTGGTCCAAAGGTTGAGGACCAAGGGGACTACGAATTTTGAAGCATTTTCCCCCAAATTGAACCGATTTCTCTCCAATTGGACTCAAACCGGTCCCTATAAATTCCACCATGGTGTCCTCGATCAAATTGATATTTTTCCTCATCAATAGAACCAACTTGCATCCCAAAAACATGATAAAAAAATGGTCCCTTGAATTTTCCTGACAAAGACGCCCCTATTTTGAATTTCCGCAAAAATCTCGGTTTGCAGAAAAATCTTCAGAGGACGAGTCGACGGTCCTAAAATGAATCATGAAATGGCAAAACTTTCAATTTTTGAAATCGGGTTCAAATTTGCGGTTAATTTCAATAGCGTGATCTAGCCTACCGGGTAGCTTTTAGAAAATTTTGGTGCAATTGACCCGTGGTCGATTTATTTCGAGCCACAATGTATCTCTTCGACACATTGGCGACTCTCGGTTGTGGTGAAAATCTCGAGCTTTCAAATATGGACATAGGATACGAAAACGACAGAAAAATCGATCTAGTGTCGATCGACAAGAATTTTGCAATCTGGTGAAATCACCCACACTTTATCACCTATCTCAATCGAACTGACCTATCTCTGATCTCCGATCGATTTTTAACAATGCCGTAATGATCTCTGCAAATGAGCATGGTTGAGTAGTCGATTCCTAGTCGAATTATCAAGTCTATTGCATTGAAATCACTTAATGCCTTTCTCAGCTAGACTAGTTATCTCATGAATGATCAGCTCAAAGAATAGAACTATAGGCGCATCGATGAAAAGCCCAACTTATTCAATTGAAACTAGAACTTGAAATTTAGGATGTCGTGGCTAATCTAGACTCAATGCCACAAAAGAATATGGTTAATGATGGTTGGTGGAAAAATGAAGAGAGGAAGAGTTGCTTGTTAGCCAAGTAAAGATGAATGGATGAGAGTTAGGTTTATCAATAGCATTAATTGGTTAAGGTTAAAAGAGATCATGTACTAAATGATATTAGTACTAAGCTTGGTTCAATGTCCCTAGGAACATGTGGGTTAATATTATTGGTAGAAAATGAGGAGAGATGTGTGCAATTTAGAGAATGGCTAATGGCTCAATCATGGGCTTAAATATATATTTAGTCAAGTTACCGAGACACTTATGAAATCAGTACATAAATAGGGAAACCAATGTCCATTTGAAACATTGATAAATCTAAAAATATTTTAAACCCATTAAAATTATTAACAAAATATATAGAACAATCGGAAAATCATACAATAGGGAAATTTGAACTCAATAAAATTTTAATGTTTGAAAATTATACAACATGTATCCCAAAGTATATTGACTCCCAATAACTATATATACTAAATATCGTGAACTATAAAGAAAATTTCAGATGTTACATGAATTTACCAAAATTATTAGTAAATCATAGCAAGTGCTAGTATAATGTCGATATAATATAATTTAAAACTCAACAACCATTTAACATATAATTCAAAAAATATTTAACTAAGATGACGGTAAATTAATCAACATCATTGTAACTATCAACGATAGGTAAATGTTTATCAATTTAATTTCAACAAGTCGGACTCGAAATGACTACATTCGTGTAAAAATCATCCTCGGAATGTTCCGCACCTTGCAAAAATTAATGATCCAACTAAGATTTTCTACACGGTGACCTGAATTCTAAGCTAAATAATACGTAGCTTTATAATCTAAGTATTATTATTAAATATGAAATCAGTACATAAATAGGGAAACCAATGTCCATTTGAAACACTGATAAATCTAAAAATATTTTAAACCCACTAAAATTATTAACAAAATATATAGAACAATCGGAAAATCTTACAATAGGGAAATTTGAACTCAATAAAATTTTAATGTTTGAAAATTATACAACATGTATCCCAAAGTATATTGACTCCCATTGATAGTTACTATACTAACTATATATACTAAATATCGTGAACTATAAAGAAAATTTCAGATGTTACATGAATTTACAAAATTATTAGTAAATCATAGCAAGTGCTAGTATAATCTCGATTTAATATAATTTAAAACTCAACAACCATTTAACATATAATTCAAAAAATATTTGTACCCATCATCAACTAAGATGACGGTAAATTAATCAACATCATTGTAACTATCAACGTATAGGTAAACGTTTATCAATTTAATTTCAACAAGTCGGACTCGAAATGACTACATTCGTGTAAAAATCATCCTCAGAATGTTCCGCACTTTGCAAAAATTAATGATCCAACTAAGATTTTCTACATGGTGACCTGAATTCTAAGCTAAATAATACGTAGCTTTATAATCTAAGTATTATTATTAAATATGGAAATTTCTAAAAGTTACAAGTCATATCTTGGATTTTTCATTTATGTTTTCAATTAAATAAATCGGGTCTTTCATCGATGCTCTTATAGGGTTGTTCTCAGAACTGATCACTCTCAAGATAACTAGACTACTAGGGAAAGCCATTAAAGAATTTTAACGTAATAGACTTGAGAATTTGACCAGGAATCGACTATTCGACCGTGTTCATCTTTACAGGTTATTATGGCAAGGTTAAAAATTGATCAGGGATCAGTGATAAGTTGGTTTGATTGAGATATGTGGCTAAATGTGGGTGACTCCACTAAATTGAAAAATTCTCATTGGCCAGTATTAGACTGATTTTTCTATCGTTTTGAATCCTCGAGATTTTCACGACAATCGAGAGTTGCCAATACATCGAGTGGGTTCATTGTGGCTCGAAGAAAATCGACCATGGTTCATTTGCACTAAAAAATTTTCTGAAAGCTACCCGATAGCCTAGGTCACGTTAAAATTGCGTCAAATGGAAATTAACTGTGAAATTGAGTCCGATTTCAGAGATTGAAAGTTCTGTCATGTCACAATTAATTATAGGAGTGTCAACTTAGTATTAGAAGATTTTTCTGCAAACCGAGACTTTTTAGGAAAAAGTCGAAGTAGGGTCATTTTTGTCTAGAAAAAGTCAGGGACTGTTTTTGATTGCGTAATTGGGAAACAAGTAGGATCAATTGGTGAGGAAAAAAGCCAATTGAATTGGTGACGTGTCGATTGAATTTATCGAGGCTGAATTGTGTCGAATCAAGTAAGAACAAGTGTCCAATTGGAAGGAAATCTTAGCAAATTCGTAGCTCCCCCTTTCGTATGGCTTTCAGACCATTTCAAAGGTTGTAGATGGAGCATGGGTGGCTAATTTGAGGCCAGGGAAGATAGCTGGTGGTGGTAGATGGTCAAAGGGACCAAAAGGTGGAAGATAAGGCTTGGTGGTCCCCTCTTGCCACCTCTCTCTCCCTTAAAGCTGCCGACCAACCTTCCCCTACCCCCCTGTTTATGCCATTTTCGGAACCAGCAGCCAAGGAGGAGCCACCGGAGATAGCTGAGCCACCCCGTCCACATCGCACGGTGCTAAACCGCCGAACCGCCCGAGCAACCCCGCCCTCGCCTCGCCTCGCCCGCCGTGCGCGCGCCCTCCGCCTCCATCTTGCAACCCCGATGCTCAGCAACTTTGTCCCGTGTCCTAGCCACTATTTTAGCCCATGCCGGAGTCGTTTGGTCCGCCTCCGACCAACATGAGTTCCCACCAAGGCCCGGTTTGGCCCGTCCAACCTTCCTTAATCCATCTCTGCCCTTAACTGAGCTTATTGCACTCTTTTCCAGCCAAGAATATAATTTAGAATTGTGGGTTTTTAGCAGCCTTCAAGGCCCGTTTTGAGGTCGTTCCCAACCCTGAAAGCTAAGCCCGCTTTAGAGAAAGTCGCCCATGTTGTGTCCCTGTCAATTTGCATCGACTGGATCGCCGAGCAAGTGAGTTTGACTCACTAATCCTCGCTTAGTAGGTTATGCTTAGGGACTGATTAGTTTAGGTTAAGCATGGCTTAGGTGGATAGTTAGATTAGATTAGTGAATTTTAATTAGTTACTGATGCATGTTTGGTGGATAGTTAGATTAGATTAGTGAATTTTAATTAGTTACTGATGCATGTTTGGTGGATAGTTAGTGCAATCAAGGCCTAGACAAGCTCTAGTATTTATCTAGAGTGATTTGAAAATTTTTCGGGTCTGTCTCGGCGTTCAATTAGGCTTTTCCGGGCATAAGTCGTATTATTGGAATTTATTTAATATTTTCCATAATAAATTATTTATTTATTTATTTTCCGGAAATTAGATCGGATAGCCAAGAAGCGGAATTTTATGCTGATAGCAATGGTGCATTCCGTTTATTTAATTGACTTTGTTAGTTTGTGAGAATTTAAGGTGATTTGTGATTGTGGCTATTTTATCCCAAAATTAATTAATTATTAATTAGAAAATCACTTTGGCGTCGGTCTACAGCGCCAAAAATCTTTTTTGGGACTACTAAAACTGGTGTGAAGTTAAATGTGAAATTATTATATTTTGGCTAAGGACGACCATGTGCCCACACACGGCTATTTTTTCAGGAATGATAAAAATGTTGAATTGGTTGTATGTTTGGAATAGTATACTATATTAGCCTACGGGCGATATGTCATCTTAGCAGAGAGTAGTATACTTGTATACTATATCAGCCCATGGGTGATATAGCAGCTTAGTAGAGAGCAGTATACCCTATCAGCTTAGATTGAGCATTGTCGGTATACTATATTAGCCTTTAGGTGATATGGCAACTTAGTAGATAGTAGTATACCTGATCATTTCAGAAGCGAGCTATGCTATATATTTATCAGCTTAGCAATGAGCAGTCCTGATATGAACGGACTTATAGATAGTATAAGGTGAGCCAACCAAGAAAGGGTCATGATGACATGTAATCGACTAAGTCGATTGATCGATCTGAATTAATTGGATGTTATGATTGTCAATATCTGTTATTTGAACTGATTTGGAAGAAGAAGTGGAGGCCCAGGTAAGTCCTATACCTCTTGATGGTGTTTAGGTTGCCCTTAGGGCGTATTTGCTTCCTAATTCGGTCTTAGAAGGGTAGAGCTCGCCGAGACGTCATCTCACCACGTTGTGGGATAACATTTTAGATCCCTAGATGGCAGCCCCTCCAAACCCTCCTAAATATTTTGGGCAACCCAAGAAGTTTACTGACACGGGTTACCACATTCCGATACACCAACAGCCCGAAAGACTCAAGTATGTGCTGATAAACTCCACAGTCTGGGTTGATGTGGGTGAACCCAACAAGGTGCCCATCAATACAGGGCGTCGTATCGCTATTACAATGATGGACAAAGGGTGGGCACTATACTGGAATATGATGTACCTTTGTATGTATTAGAGGTTGCATTAGGGAAGAGTACAACAGAACCTAAGGATGGATCAGTGGTTGATGCAAAGGATCCTAAGCTCAAAGGCAATTCTAACTCTCCGGTGAACTCAGTTGTGGGCTCTAGCTAGAGCGAGGAAGAAGGAGAGATCGTCAAAGAGGACGAGGACCCAAAGGAGGATCAAAGGGAGGATTACAAACCCCATCTCTGTCTTGCAAACCCTATGTTGTGTAGGACCTGACTTTTCTTAATAGTATTGTAATATATACTATATAGTTTGCACTGTATAAAAGTGTGGTTGTGGTTTTTCAGGTTTGAAAAATATGGCACTACTTTTCTATCCCATTGTTTTATTGTCTAGGGATTTATATCTGCTTCTGCATGCGTATTTAAAATCTAATGGGTTAGCAATGCATCTTGGGACGTCGCTATTAATCGACCAGTGAGGGATGGGTGGGCACCCGAGGATCGGGGCTTGACATCCCCGTTTAAGTGGTACTAGAGCAAAGGTTAAGATTGGAGTGATAAGGTGTGATGGTTCATGGGATAGTAGTAGGAATGACCTTTAAATTCATGCTGGTGCATGTATGTGATAGTTGATTGGTAGTATTGCTTGTTGTTTGGATCACACTGTTTATAATTCGGTGTAGAATTGGAAGCAGGTTTCAGTAGTTAAAGCTAAGTCATGAGTGATCAGTAGCAAGGAACTCCTACCAAGAGGACTGTTAGGGTCGTGACTCGAGGAAGAACAGCAACCAGGGTCGGTACCTGAAGAGGCCGAGGTCGAGCACCAGCGTAGGCCACCGCCAGTTGGTGCTGGGGCAGCAGCCCCTGGTGATCCCAAAATCGAGAGGATCATGCACGCGCTAGAGGCCATGAGAGACATGATGGCACAGCAGGCCCAAAACCAAGCCTCTACTATTGCTACCGTTGCTGTTGCTGCTGAGGCCGCACTCGCTGCCTCACCTGCTGAGATTTAACCTAAGAATGTAGTGGTGTAGAGAGAGAGATCGATACACAAGCAGGTGGAATAGTTTTTGAAGCTGAGCTCGCCAAGATTCCCGGGTATTGGAGACCCCAAGGTCGCGTCTCTATGGATACAAGATCTGGAGAAGGCTTTTGCACTCTTGATGTGCATAGAGGCAAAGAAGGTAACCCTGGTAGTACATCAGTTGCAGGGCAATGCCAATACCTGGTGGAGAGTTGCCAGAGAGACGGTATTTCCCAAAGGAGTGGTCCCGCTGTGGGATGCATTCCTCCAGGTGTTAAATGAATAGTACTTTCCGAGGAAGGCCAAGGAGTAGAAAATAGAAGAATTTCAACGTCTCCCTTAGGGGACAATGATTGTTGACCAATATGGGTTCAAGTTCGCAGAGCTATCTCAGTATGCTCCGAGACTTATTGAAGATCCCGAAGAGAAGTCTCGAAGATTCAAGAATGGCCTTCGATAAGAGTTGAAGCAGCTGCTGGTGCCGTTCGATCTGACTGATTATCGAGAGATCTATCGTGGAGCATAGCTGCTCGAAAGGAGCTTGAGCGAGCAAGTCACCTCGTCTGGATCAAGGTTTGTTTCACATCAAGAAGGAATTCGTCAAGGAAAGAGGCCCATGCCTGGAGGTAGATTCCATATCCCACCCAACAAGAAGGGTGGAGTTGGCAAGTCTGGACCAAGCCGGATTGAGATGTGTCACCTTTGTAGAAGACGACATGGTGTGAATCAGCGCCCCCGAAGGACGGGTGCCTGTTTTGAATGTGGCTAGCAAGGTCACAAGGCCAGAGATTGTCCTAACCGATCAAGAGGACAACCACAGTTGCCGTCGTCGCTACAAATAGGTCAGATCAGAGGGTATGCGCCTTAGAGGGCAACACAAGGAGGATAGCTGAGACCATCAGTTGAGGGCACGGTGTACGCCATCACACAAGGTCAGGCAAAGGTTGTGCCTCACGCGATCACGGGTATGGTTTCGCTAAACGACCATCTTGCTTACACTTTATTTGACCCAGGAGCAACCCATTCCTTTGCTGCTGACCAGTATGTTAAGTTGATAGGAGTCAGTCCTATATTATTGGAGTCAACAGTTAGTATATCTACACCATTGAAGGATAAAGTGATAACTGTTTTGGGTTGTTCTGGTTGCAAGTTAGCGATTGGTGAGCGAGTGAGGAAAATAGACTTGTTAGTCCTAGCCATGTATGACTTTGATTTAATTATTGGCATGAACTGGCTCACCAAGCAACGAGCTAAGATGGACTGCTATCTCAAGGCGATTCAGTTTGACCCATTAGAGGGTGAGAGCTTCGAGTTTGTCGGGAGTCGAGGAGGACCCTCGATTATCCTGATCTCATCACTAGAGGCAGCTCGTTTGTTAGACGAGAGTTGTCAAGGGTACCTGGCAACTATTGTGGATACGACAGTTGAGGAGCTGAAGATGGAAGACATTGCGGTGGTGCAAGAATTTCCAGATGTCTTTCCAAAGGAATTGCCAGGATTGCCACCAGAGAGAGAAATTGAGTTTGTGATTGAGTTAGCACCTAGGACAGAGCCAATCTCTAAGGCTCTTTACCAGATGGCGCTATCAGAGTTGAAGGAACTGAAGATACAGATGCAAGAGCGATTGGATACGGGATTCATTCGTCTCAGTGCATCAACTTGGGGAGCACCAGTTCTCTTTGTAAAGAAGAGAGATAGTTCGTTGTGTTTATGCATCGACTATCGGCAACTGAATCAGATGACAATCAAGAACAAGTATCCACTCCCGAGGATCGATGACTTGTTTGATCAACTACAAGGAGTGTTGATATTCTCGAAGATCAACTTGAGGATAGGATATCATCAATTGAGAATCAGGAAAGAGGACATTCCTAAGTCAACATTTCGTACTCGGTATGGTCATTACGAGTTCACAGTGATGCCATCCGGGTTGACGAATGCTCCAGCTGCCTTCATGGATTTTATGAACCGTGTATTTAAAGAATATATGGATTAGTTTGTGATCATGTTCATCGATGATATTCTGGTGTATTCGAGGAGTGATGAAGAGCATGAGAATCACCTGAGGTTGGTGTTGCAGATGCTGAAAGTTCAACAAGTACGAGTTTTGGTTTACTCGTGTTGCTTTCTTAGGTCATGTGACTTCGGGTGAGGGAATCTCTATGAACTCGAGCAAGATTGAAGCCATGATTAGCTAGCCAAGACCGACTACAGTGACTGAAATCAAAAGTTTTCTGGGTTTGGCAGGTTATTACCAACGGTTTGTGGAAAGGTTCTCATCACTAGCGTTGCCTTCGATAAGACTCCTAAAGAAAGAAGAGAAATTCGTGTGGACAGACAAGTGCAAGAGTAGTTTCCAAGAGCTGAAGCGAAAGCTGACTGCCACACTTGTGCTGACCATTCTATCTGGTTCTGGAGGATACGGGATCTATAGTGATGCGTCGTTCAGAGGATTAAGTTGCGTGCTAATGCAAAATGGTAAGGTTGTTGCATATGCTTCCCGTCAGTTGAGACCTCATGAGCCGAACTATCTAACGCATGACTTAGAGCTCGCGGCAATTATTTTCGCCTTAAAGATTTGAAGATGCTATTTGTGCGGAGAAAGATTCCATATTTTCATGGACCATCAAAGTCTCATGTATCTGTTCTCTCATAAGGAGTTGAACATAAGACAACGCCGATGGATGGAATTACTGAAGGACTACGATTGTGATATTCTATATCACTCGAGAAAAGCAAACAAGGTCGCCGATGCTTTGAGTTGAAAGTCTTCAGTTGCTCATATTTTGATTAAGGAGTGGAACCTAATTGAAAGAGTGCGAGATTCAGTATTCAAGTTTGAGGTAGGCTACCTTTCGAGTCTTATGGCCACCCTCAGAACTGAACCGGATATTCAGATCAGAATCAAGCTACTTCAGCCGATAGACCCAGATATTCAGAAGATTCTACAGGAGGACACCGAGAAAAGGAAAGTTGACTTCCAGATTTCTGATGATGGAACGCTTAGGTTCCGAGGACGATTGGTTGTACCTGACGATGTGGAGCTTAGAGAGGATATTTTATCAGAAGCTCATTGTAGTAGTTACAGCATTCATCCTAGTAGTACCAAAATGTATTAGAATCTCCGTCAACACTATTGGTGGTCAAGTATGAAAGCGGACATCGCCAAACATGTCGTCAAGTGTTTGAAATGTCAGCAGGCAAAAGCTCAACATTGTAAGCTGGGAGGACTCCTAAAACCTCTCGAGATCCCATAATGGAAATGGGAGCATATCACGATAAATTTTGTGACCGGACTACCAAGAAGTCAGAGAGGAAATGATTCGATTTTAGTAATAATTGATAGACTGACAAAGTCGGCTCACTTTTTCGTAATACGAAAAGACCTCAATTTGGATAGACACGCAGACTTGTATGTGTGTCAAGTAGTTCGTCTGCATGGAGTGCCGGTTATAATAACTTCAGATAGAGACCCGAGGTTTACCCCCGCTTTTTGGAAGAGATTACAAAGTGCCTTAGGTACCAAGCTGCAGTACAGTACGGCGTATCACCCTCAGACAGATGGCCAGTCCGAGAAGAGAATTCAGACCCTCAAGGACATGCTGAGAGCTCGTGTGCTAGACCTAAAACGAAGTTGGTAATAACAGTTACACCTAGTGGAATTTGCCTACA
This sequence comes from Eucalyptus dawsonii, assembly GCA_016097615.1. Lineage (NCBI taxonomy): Eukaryota > Viridiplantae > Streptophyta > Magnoliopsida > Myrtales > Myrtaceae > Eucalyptus > Eucalyptus dawsonii. The sequence goes on from CM027873.1 coordinate 33,241,377, forward strand.
AAAACAGTTATCAACAGAGCATTCATATGGCTCATTTTGAAGCATTGTATGGTAGAGTGTGCAGAAAGCCAGTGTGTTGGGATGAAGTTGGGAAAAGAAAGATTACAGGCCCAGAGTTAGTCTAGCAGTTAGTGGATATCGTGGCAGTGATCAAAGGCAGATTAAAGACCACGCAGAGCAAACAGAAAAGTTACCCAGATAAGCACTGGAGATTATTAGAATTCCAAGTTGGTGATCACGTTTTTCTGAATGTGTCACCAATGAGGGGAACTTCGCGCTTTAGTAAGAAAGGAAAACTAAGACTGATGTACGTAGGTCCATTTGAAATTCTAGAAAAAATTGGGACTTTAGCATATCGTCTTGCATTGCCGCCGAGATTGGCGCAAGTGCACGATGTCTTTCACATGTCGATGTTGACGAAGTATGAGCCTGATCCAACCCACGTGCTTAATTTTGAAGAATTGGACGTGGATGACCGAGTGTCATATGTTGAAAGCCCGGTTCAGATAGTGTATTGAAAAGAACAAGATCTGCGTACAAAGACCATCCCCTTGGTCAAAGTAGTCTGGCAACACCACGGTACTAAAGGGGCAGCGTGGGAGACTGAATAGTTGATGAGACAGTTGTACCCCCACCTTTTTGCTTAAGTTTTGTAATGGTTTAAATTTCGAGGACGAAATTTTTATAAGAGAGGAAGAGTTGTGACATTCTGGATTTTTCACTTCTGTTATCAATTAAATTAATCGGGCCTTTCATTGACACGCCTATAGGATTGTTCTCAGAGCTGATCACTCTTGAGATAACTAAACTATCAGGGAAAGCCATTAAGAAATTTTAACACAATAGACTTGAGAATTCGACAAGGAATCGGCTATTCGACCACATTCATCTTTAGAGGTCATTATGGCATAGTTAAAAATCGATCAAGGATCAGAGATAAGTCAATTTGACTGAGATGTGTTGCTAAACGTGGGTGACTCCACTAAATTGAAAAATTCTTGTCGGCCAGCACCGCAATGATTTTTTTTTATCATTTTGGTATCCTGTGTTCATATTTGAATCCTCGACATTTTCACAACAACCAAGAGTCGCCAATGTGTTGAGTGGGTTCATTGTGCATCGAAAAAATCGACCACAGGTCATTTACACTAAAAAATTTTCTGAAAGCTACTTGGTAGCCTAGGTCAAACTAAAATCGCGCCGAATGGAAATTAACCGTGAAATTGAGTCCGATTTTGAGTCCGAGTAAGTTCTGTCATGTCACAATTAATTCTAGGAGCGTCGACTCAGTCTCATAAGATTTTTTTGCAAACCTCGACTTTTTGGGAAAAAGTCGAGGTATGGTCATTTTTGTCCAGAAAAAGTCAGGGACCGTTTTTTATCACGGAATTTGGAAACAAGTAGGATCAATTGGTGAGGAAAAAAACCAATTGAATTGGTGAGGTGTCGATTGAATTTATCGAGGCCGAATTGTGTTGAATCAAGTAAGAACAACTGTCCAATTGCAAGGAAATCTTTGTAAATTCGTAGCTCCCCCTTTCGTATGTCTTTCGAATCATTTCAAAGGTTGTAGATGGAGCATGGGTGGCTAATTTGAGGCCAAGGAAGATAGCTGGTGGTGGTGGATGGTCAAGGGGACCAAGAGGTGGAAGATAAGGCTTGGTGCCCCTTCTTGCCCCCTCTCTCTCCCTCAAAGCTGCCAACCAGCCTCCTCCCCTGTTTATGCCATTTTCAGAACCAGCAGCTAAGGAGGAGCCACTGGAGATAGCCGAGCTGCCCCGTCCATGCCACGTGCCACCGAGATCGCTGGACCTCCCGGGCAACGCCGTCCTCACCCTGCCCGTCGTGTATGCACCCTCCGCCTCTAACGTTCGACCTCGATGCTTAGCAGCTTTGTCTCGCGTCCCAGCCTCTGTTTCAACCTGTGCTGGAGTCGTTTGGCCCACCTCCAACCTCTGTGAGTTCCCACCAAGGCCTAGTTTGGCCCTTCCAACCTTCCTTAGTCCATCTCTGCCCTTAACAGAGCTTGTTGCACTCTTTTCCAACCAAGAACATAAGCTGGAATTGTGGGTTTCCAGCAGCCTTCAAGGCCCATTTTGAGGTTGTTCCCGACCCTGAAGGCTAAGCCCGCTTTAGAGAAAGTCATCTCCTGTCTCATCCCCGTCGATTTGCACCGACCGGATCGCTGATAAAGTGAGTTTAACTCAATAATCCTCACTTAGTAGGTTAATTATGATTATAGGCTGATTAGTTTAGATTAAGCATGGCTTAAGCGGATAGTTAGATTACATTTATGAATTTTAATTAGTTACCGATGCATGTTAGGCGGATAGTTAGTGCAATTTGGACCTAGACAAGCTCTAGTGTTTATTTAGAGTGATTCGGAAATTTTATGGGTTCGTCTCGGCATTCAATTGGGCTTTTCCGGCCTAAGTCGTGTTATTGGCATTTATTTAATATTTTTTGTATTTATTTATTTATTTATTTATTTCAGAAATTAGACGGGATAGTCGGTGATCGGAGTTTTATACTAATTGCAATGGTGCATTCCGTTTATTTAATTGATTGTTAGTTTATGAGAATTGAAGGTGATTTGTGATTGGGGGTATTTTATCCCAAAATTAATTAATTTTAGTAATTAATTAGAAAATCACTTGTCGGTCTACCGAGCCAAAAATCTATTTTTGGACTACTGAAATTGGTGGGAAGTTCAAAAGTGAAATTATTATATTTTGGCTAAGGCCGACCGTGTGCCCACACATAGCTATTTTATCGTGAATGATAAAAATATTGAATTAGTTGTATGTTTAGAATGGTATACTAGTATACCAGTATATCAGCTTAGCAGAGAGTAGTATACCAGTATACTATATTAGCCCATGGGCGATATGACAGCTTAGTAGAAAGCAGTATACCATATCAGCTTAGATTGAGTATGTCGGTCTATTATATCAACCTAGAGGCGATATGGTAACTTAGCAGAGAGCAGTATACCCTTTCAACTTAGATTGAGCATTGTTGGTATAGTATATCAGCCTACGGGCGATGTGGCAGCTTAGCAGAGGGCAGTATACCCGATCATCTCAGAAGCGAGCTATACTATCTGTTTATCAACTTAGCAGCGAGCAGTCTTGATATGAACGGACTTATAGATAGTATGAGGTTAGTTGACCAAGAAAGGGTCGTGATGACATGTAATCGACTAAGTCGATTACCTTGTGATGAAATGTTACAACGAATCGATATGAATTGATTGGATGCTATGATTGTCAGTATTTGTTATTTGAACTGATTTGCAAGAAGAAGTGGAGGCCCAGGTAATTCCTATACCTTGTGATGGTGTTTAGGCAACCCTTAGAGCATATTTGCTACCTTATCGGGTCTTAGGAGGGTAGAACTCGCTGAGATGTCATCTCACCCCGTTGTGGGATAACATTTCAAGTTCCTAGATGGCAACCCCTCCAAACTCTCCTGAATATCTTGGGCAACCCAAGAAGTTTATTGACACAGGTTACCACATTCCGATACACCACCAGCCCGAAAGACTTGAGTATGTGCTGATAAAGTCCATAGTCTGGGTTGATGTGGGTGAACCCAACAAGGTGCCCCATCAATACATGGTGTGGTATCACCATTATAATGATGGATGAAGGGTGGGCCCTGTACTGAAATCTTATGTACCTTTGTATGTATTGGAGGTTGCTTTCGGGAAGGGTATAGCAAATCCTAAGGATGGATCGATGGTTGATGCGAAGGATTCCAAGCTCGAAGGTGATTCTAACTCTCCGGTGAACTCAGCTGTGGGCTTTAGCTGGAGCGAAGAAGAAGGAGAGATCGTCGAAGAGGAAGAGGACCTAGAGGAGGATCAAGGGGAGGATTGAAAACCCACCCCTGTCTTGCAAACCCTATGTTTTGTAGGACCTAACTTTTGTTAATAGTATTGTAATATATACTATATGGTTTGCACTGTATAAAAGTATGGTTGTGGTTTTTCTTGTTTGAAAAATATGGCCCTACTTTTCTATCCCATTATTTTATTGTCTGGGGATTTATATATGCTTCCGCAAGCGTATTTAAAATCTAATGGGTTGGCGATGCGTCCTGTGACATCACTATTAATCGACCAGTGAGGGATGGGCGCGCGCTCGAGGATCGGGGCGTGACATTACACGTAAACTACTCTCGAAATATGAAATTATTCTCTATCTCTTCAACGCCTTGGTTTTGTTTTTTAAACTCCTCAGCATCCAAACTTCCTATTGGATGATCTTCTAGAAGATCAATATCCAATATAGTTGTTGTACAAATATGGAGAAGAATAGGGTGGCAATTGAGATCAATCAATTAGAATTCCTGCCAATTTGGTTGCCCATACAATCAAATTTTGCATTCCAAAAATGAGTTGCTTCAGCCATGGAAAGAATCTTGTCTTTGAGATGATTGCCAATCAATCAAGATATCTCACTTGATTTAGTATTTTCACGAAGACAATCTTTAAGATTAAGAGAACATCAAAATTTTATAAATGAGGAATCCTTACCAAATATTAGCTATCAAGGGATGAGATAAAATAAGTGAAAATAACAATCTTGAAGCTCTTGATAAAACTATCATTGTAGGTTGTACAGGTACCCCGCTTGTATTCACAGTTAGTGCTTATATCCAGCATTCCATGATAGTGATGATATTCCGCTTACATCCTGCATATACTCGCTTAATACGCTGCCTATATTCATGCAACACTCTTCTTCTATCCATGCAGTACACTACTTCTATCCATACAGTACGCTGCTTCTATCCATGCAATAGATAGAGCTGGCTTTCTAGGTAGGCTCAACTAATTTTATTTTTTTTATGAGATTCTTTGACAACGGTAGAGATGTAGATCATTTAGCCATAGCAATATATTCAACTATATGAAATCCACATCTGATCATACCAAAGTTCTTTTCAACATGGATATGTCTTGAAATATAAACAACTTAAGCATTTATCAAGATCAATAGAAGCAATGGATAGTTTTGTCAACTTCAAAACTTATAAGGGGTTTTCTCAACATAAATGAGGAGGATAATAACTTGCTATTGGAACGTTTAGTCAACAGGCAACAATAAAACAAACCATTTTTGAGTGGCATATAATTGCCATGCCCCAATATGCATAACAGAAAATAAGAAGTTGATTGTTCACAAGAAGACGAATTGCATGAATATTCTACTTGTCCCACCTATGTTAGATTCGGTCCATGATACAACCCATTAAGTTGTTCAGATTAGCCAAGGAATATATCTGAATCTTGGAATGATATCAATTTACTAAAATATGTCCAGGAGTAGTTCGACATCTAAGTTCTCCATGTTATATCCCTCGACAGGACAGACCATCAACCTCTATGGGATTTAGTAAGATTTTTCTGCAAGCCGCCATAGTACTTCCCAATCCAAGCGTGAGTTCTCAGCATGTTCCGTTGGTTTCATGCAATCAAATGCCTGTATATGTCACTAAAACCAGCATCCTATAATAAATCAAACATTGAAAATCTTCTTTTTTATGCATAAATGAAAGAAACACAATAGTATAGAGCGTGCAAGCGCATCAAGTGTATACTGTATCTGCGATTTGCACATGCTGGTCATGATGAATCATGTGAGGATGAAGGAATCTTACGTGAAGACTAATGACGAGTAATGTTCTTAGAAGGCCTTCTGTTCTAATTTCATTAACGGCATTATGAGGAAAACGTTTTGCTGAAGCATCACATCGACTTCCCAGATCTTCCCCAGGATTCTTGAATTTACGTAAGATGACAATACGTCTGTCAACGAGGAAATACAAATGAGAAGTAGGAAATAGTCTGCAAAGAAATTGCAAACCGGAAATGCCAATGAAAATTGAGCAACGTGTTCCCATAGAAAGAAGATCACTTACCTTCTTGACATGTCTTTGCTAGGAATTATGGATCATTTTCAACTGCTATGACTCATCTGCGTATACATCGTTGCACGAATGGAATCATGGTTCTAATAGAGTCAACTTCCAATATAATTCTGGTATTGTTTTGGGTGACTTGCATCGAGAGATTTGATTGTCCCAACAAATGAACTTTTCTCAGTTTCCGGCAATTTGTCTACAACTCAAAGCAACATGAGTCTGGTAACCTTTCAAAGAATTTCGGCTTTTCCAAACACCCCAACCTACGAAGGCCTTGAATTTCGACTATTTTAGCAATTTCTAGCATTTAATATCTGTAGATGCTCTCATTTTGAAAGGTCCAGCCTCTTTATGAAGTGCACCCAAACATATCCAAATCTTCCAAGAATACCCAACCTATGAAGACCCTCCAAATGTGAAAGGTCCAGCCTTTCAACATGACCGTTTCTTAGCTGCGTTTGGTTCAACTTTGGAATTGGGCCTTGGAAAAATACAAATATCTTTGTCCTAAAGGCTTTAGGGAAATACAAATTGCATTTGGTAAAAAATTCTTTGCAAAACTATTTTGCCATAAAGAGTATTAGGCAATTTTTTTTTTTTATAAAGGCTTTTGGATTTCATTTTTCTTTTTTTATTAAAAAATATTAAACTCTTTGTCGACTCTAGTGAAGGTAAGAGTAGTTTTGGAACAATGAGAGTTAAAATTAAAAAACTAAAAATTTTATGATATAGTTTTGATTAAAAAAAAAAATTAGTTTCAGCATTTGGCCAAATACTGAAAGCCCAAAGCTAGTCCCTATCAGCATTGGGCTTTAACTTTCTCAATGTCAGCATTTGACTGAAAGTCCCTTTGACAGGCTTGTCAAACATCTCAGTATTTCCCTAAAGGACTTTGGAGGTTGAAAGTCTCTTGGGAAAGCTGAACTAAATGCACCCTTAATGCCCCAAAGGGGGTTTTGTATTTCATTGAAATTGAACCCCTTGATAATCAAGCTTTCTTAGCAATCTAATCTATCAAGACCTCCAACTTCAACCATATTTTCGCAACTCCAAGTATGTAATACCCTATGATGATTTAATTGTGAAAGGTGCAGTTAAGGGTTATTGGCTCTAGGGAAGGGTAAATTCTAAACGTGGAACTTGGATCTTGCCTTGTAATAACTAGTTCCCAATTGTTGAAATCTAGATCCTAACCTATTTTCCCTGTAATTGATCTTGAAACCCACCATGTTTTTCCAGTCTTAATCTAGGATCTACCCCGAGAACCTATTTTTCTTTTGTTCTTGTTTTTGGTTTCATTTTTTACAACAAAATAATTTGAGCAACAAAACGGTTTGAAGTAAAAGATGAATAACAAAAATCCCTTATCCACCAAGAGCAACAATCCATAAGATCAAACATACAATTACAAACTATAAAAAGATTAAAACACGTAATATAAAACATAAATTATAAAACTTCATTCATCATTCATCTATAAAAATATTGATCCAAAATTTAACCACCGGAAAACAAAACAAACAACATAGTTCATCACTTGACGATAGTTTAAATTAAATTAGTATTAAAAACTAACACATTAATAGAAATACTCACCAATTATTTTCATTCCACTTGAACTCGTGAACTCTTTTACCAATGATAATGTCCTCAGTAAGACAATCCAAACCTAAAAGCAAAAGAAGAGATTAAATAAAGCATTTGAAATTAAGAACTCTATTTAAGCTTTATGAAACTAGTTCCAAACTAGGTGGTTCTTCACTTGGAACCGGAAACCGAACCAGTTGCCACCGGTTTCAACGAAAACTTGGAAGCTAGAACCTGGAACCTAGAATCATACCAGTTTTTAGGCCGGTTCCGTCTGGTTCCCCGGTAGAACTGCAAGGCTTCACACCCTAAAACTTCGAGCTCTAACAGTGTCGAGGGGAGCTCTGGGATGCTTTTGAGAGACTTGCAGTTATGAAGTCGTAGTTGCTTTAGATGGATCAAGTGAGAAAATGAAGGCAATTTGACGCTCTTATAGGTGACACCGACAACTGTTAAGCTGGAAGGAAGCTTTGGCAACAAATGAAGCTCCAAGCAACCAAGCAAATTGAGGCGCTGGAGAGAAGAAAGATCACGGATGCTCGAAGTCACCTCTCTCAGTTTTGTGCACCATGAAGCATCCAACTCCCGGAGCTTTCTCAACCTTCCAATAGCATTCGGTAGCTTTTTCATACTAGTCCAACTGATATTCAGAATTTCCAAATCCTGCAAATTTTCTATGGATTCAGGTAATTCAGCAATGCTTGTTCCGGTTAGCACCAATTCAGTCAATGATTCCAACTTAACAATTGAGTTGGGGATCAGTCTCAGCTGGCAGCAGCTTTGTAATGACAAGCGCCGCAACTTCACAAGGGACCCGATGCTGTCTGGCAGAGGCGCAAGACAATTGGATAAGACAATGGTCGACAAATTCACCAGATTGCATATGGAGTCTGGAAGTCGAGCCAATAATTTACATTCCTTTGCGCTAAGCATCTCCAGCTTCTTCAAAGAACAAATAGATGAAGGAATTTCTCGTATTTGAGTTTGATCTAGAAGAAGTTCCTTCAATCCTCTCAAATTTCCCACTTCTACTGGCAGCTCTGTGAGGCACGAACATCCACTCAAGTCAAGGGAAACGAGGGTCTCCAAGTCTCCAATAGAAGGGTGGATTCTTTTCAGTTTGTCACAATTTCTAAGGATCAGAATCTCTAAATTTCTAAAAGCCGAGAGAAAGAAAGTGCTTTCTAAAGAACGGCAATCTGTAAGGTTGAGCACTTTTAGCTTTTCTGCTAACTGCAAGAAAGAAAACGTTATGGGATCAGCTAGAAGTTATTACTATTCAAAACAAAAGGGAAACAATGTTTTCTATCTCACTATGATTGAACTCCATCCTTGCCAATTATCTGCAATCATGCTTCTTGACAAATCAAGCACGGCTAATTCCTTCACATCGAAATTCTCCGCCTTCAGAGTTTGAGGACATCTCTCCCATCGAAGCCATCTTAATTTGGAAAATATTCTTTTGAAATCTCCCACAAAATTTGCATCACTCACATGAAGGAACCGTAAGCTCAGTAGATTTTTAAATTGTTCATTTGTGTAAATCTGACTTCCTTGATAAGTTTTTCTGTCTAAGCAGTCTGAGTCAATGGTTTCCTTTGAGATGCCTTTGTCAAGAGAGAGCGCCCGAATATTTTCAATTCCCTACAAAAAATAAAAGACTGGAGATTATAGATATTGCAACTTGACAACCAAGTTATCTAATATGACTTTCCGACCCAAAAAAAAGGACTAATATGACTTTGCTCTCATATTGGCCAGAAAAAGAGTGCATACATTATGTTTATGCAAAAAGAGAAAAAAGAAAAAAAAATTGGCACGCTCTTTTGCTATTAATATACGTATACTAATATAAACGCGCAGGTCATGAGTGTCTGAAAAATAATTTTATGCATAATCCTTAAAATTCATAATGAGAAAACGCTATCAAGACACGTAATTTATTAAGGCATAAATTTAGAAAAAAGAGGGGTCCCTCTTTTTTCTAAACTTAGAAGCCTCCTCTTGAACAGTGGTGCAGATGTATTGCCATAGTTCTCTGTTGAAGTTTTAGAATTGAATCTTTCAAATGAGACTTGATTTCAATTATCAATATGAAACTATTAAACAACATCTAACAAATAAAAAAATCACTACAAAGTGAGCATCTCAGAAAAAAAAATGGACAAGTTAAAGAGTAGTTTTAATTCTAATTTCTCAATAGTAGCTGATTTAATTTTTTAAAGCTTAAGAAAATTTATAATAGGAAGACAATAAATTTAGAAGCAAATGAATAAACGTGGAATCCGCCGAGGGCAATTTCAGTCATTTGGTAAATCTGGAGAGAATCTAATCAGGCAAGGCATGGGCATAGCGCCACCCAATAGCACAGATGGCAAGTGTCATATACAAATTTCTATTATCTTACTACTGAACAAAGAGTACTTTTGTTTACCTTCAGGATACATGCTGGAAGTAAAAGTTTTTTAGAGAAGTGTATATGTTAATCTATATATGAAAGCACAAGTATTTCGCTCGCAAAGCATACAATATAAGACTCGCGAACTGGAAATGAGATTGAATTCCATCCATTTAATAATCCTAGAAATTACATATGTAACTACATACTACCGTACATATTCAATAATCTTACTACTGTACTTTTACATATGTTAGTCTATACGTAAAAGTACTAGTATTAGCAATGCCTGGGATCCTAGGTCAGCTTGCCAACCTATGCGCAAAATTTAATGTATAGAAAGTGGCTCCTACCATTTAATAATCCCAGAAATTACAATCATTTGTTGATTATCCGTTGATTTTATCATCTTATTTCTCGTATTTATGTTTGTTTGATTTGATGATCCTGTATTTTGGATTAATAAGTGAAGCCAAGGCCATGGGATCGAGAGATGATTCATAATTGGAAAATATAAAATAATTTGAGCAGCATAATTTTCAAAAAAAGAAGAAAAATTGATAGAGAAGATATTTGTATGATCCAAGTCTAATTTATAACTTACAAGTGATATGAAATTGCATAAAACTATTTTCCGATGAGCTATTTTAGTGAAAGTACGTTTTGATAGAATGTAACTTAATGCTTCGGTACCTGAACTTTTCTTGTTTTATCTGCAATTAGTTTCTTAATTTGTCCATCATTAAAAAATATAGGATTCATTATCCTACTTTCTCATGTCTATGATTTAAGCATTTTAGAAAACACAAAATTTTAGCTTTGTTCTCAAGGACTTTATAAGTTTGAGAAAATTTCATATAAGAGCCTAAAGTACTTTCATTTTTCTCAAATAAGGGTAGGAAGTGAACATTCTTTTAAATAAGGGTCTGAATTGAACAAATCATCTCAAATAGGAGTTTGAAGTGGCTAAATCATCTTAAATAAGAACTTTGGCTAGCTGGTGACTATTCCGACTATCGAAGAAGGGACATTTTATTCAAAAAATTATAAGTATATTTTAAATTTTTAAATTTTATCTTTCTTTTTATTTTCTTTTTATTTTTTTATTTTTTTTTTTTTCCTCTTCCTTGGCCATTGCCGCGTGTAGTTGATGGCTGGCAGAGGTCACTGCCCTCGCTTGGGCTGGGCAAGTGAATGTACACCTCGCTAACCCAGGCAAAGGCGGCCCTCGTGACACCGGCGAGGGTGATCCTCACCTAAGTCTAGCAACCTCTGCCTTGGTCGGCAAAGGGTAGAGAAAAAAAGATGGGAAATATTTTTTAAAAATTAAAAGACAAAAATGCCCCTTGCCAAGCAAGGTTACGACTTTTTTTTTAGATCAATATAGGCATTTAAGGCTCTTATTTGAAACAAGCTCTGCTTCGTGCCCTTATTTAAGACGACTTAACCATTTCAAGTCCTTATTTGAAATAAGATCTACTTTAAGCCATTATTTAAGAAAATAAAAGCATTTTAAATCCTTATTTGGAATTTTCCCTATAAGTCTCGTCACAATATTTACACATCTAATGTTATAACTACTTAATAATATTATTAACAACAATATTTGGTCCTCAAGCCTCGCATTGCCCCGCGAGGATGGGAACTGCTCGCTCCTCCCTAGGCACAAGGCAATGACGGGGACAAACTTTGACCCTCGGTTGAGGCGGAGGCTTTCAAGGTTTTAGAAAGGAAGAGAATAGATCTGAAAAACTTGTCCTTGTTTGGTGAAGGGATTAAGTTCAAGGGAAATGAATGGAAGGGATTTGGAGTTATTGAAATCTCAAATGTGCTTGTTTTTTCTAATGTCCTCAAATCTCTTTAAATCTGTAGGGAGTAGGAGGGATTTAAATAGATGTACAAATATTTTTGTCTCTCTTCTGCTATGCCCCTTATTTTTTTGTGCATAACAAAAATGGTATCCAATTAGGACAATTTCAAAAAGGGTCTTCAAGACCTAGGCCCTTATTTGAGGTTAAAATTTCTTCTTCTTTTTTTTTTTTTTTCATTTTCTGTTTAAAATTTTTCCTTCTTCTTTACCCAATCGCCGGCCACGATGATGACTAGTGATTAGCTACAGGTGAGCTCGACCTTGCCAAATCTAGCAAGGCGAAGTCTCATTGGCCTATGGCCAGAGGCCAACCATCGCCATGGCCGGTGATAGGTCGAAGAAAGGAAAGGAAAGAAAAAAATAACTAAAAATTCAATTTGTTAAAAAATAATAAAAAATATATTGAGTGCACAGATGAAATTATGTTCTTTACCAAACAATAGAAAATATTTTCTTATATTTTTTCATATTTCGCCAAATATTATCATTTTCCTATAAAAAACTTTTCAAAAAATATTTTCCGGAAATGTTACATTTTCTAACAAACAAACGGAGCCTAAGTAAGTCAATTTAGTTATTATTTGAAATAAAGTTCACTTTGGATGCTTTTCGAAAAAAATCATGGCACTTCGGTTCCTATTTAGAATTTTCTCTTGTAAAAATGTCTCCTATAAGGACAAAATAGTTATAACAATGTAATTTATATTACTTTCCGTTCTTTCCCTCCTTCAACCAAACATGAAATGACCAACTTCCCTTCATTTCCTTTCCTTTCTTTCATAAACATCAAAATAATAGTAAAATAAAATCATATCCTTTCCTTTAGTTTTTCTCCTGAGGTCAATATCAGAATCCTATTCATTCCCTTTTGATCACTCCATCCAGACACGAAGAAATTTGAGGAGAGCTGCAACACTTTTACTAATTAGGCCCAACAGCCTTTTAGTTCCTAATCACTTCTATAGAATATAAGCACAACAACAAAATGGAAGAGCTTTTCCGCTAGAACCAACATTAGTAAGAGGATTAACAACATTTGAAACAAGAGAACATGGACTAGGGAAGGAAAAGCAAGATGCGTTGTTACCTCATTTCCCTCTAGCATTTTCAGGGCTTCCTTATAGTCCCACAATCTTTTGCCATTGTCAGGCTGGTCATGACGTTCTTCATGAACAATTCTCCTACCAAGATCTCTTAGTTCGTCGTGCATTCTAAGTTCATGATTATCTCCAATTTTTATCAATGACATAAATATCAATTCCTCGATTACTAGCACTAGATGAGAGTCACGGGCATCCCACATGTGGGATATGATTCTTGCATCACTCCCAACTAGAAAACAAGCAATATCCAAAAAGATCTTCCTTTGTTCATGCTCTAATGCATCATACACTATCTTCAAAGTCTCTTGCACTTCCATTTGAGGCAACTCTTGTGACTTGTGCAACTCTCGCAACTTGCGCGACTCTTGAAACTTTTGTAACTTTTGCAATTTTTCTCTAGTATTTTCCCACAACTCTAGACTCTTTCCACATAAATATGAACCCATAATCTCAAGAATTAGAGGAAACCTTCTAATAGTAGATACCATGTGATCAGAGAGATTTGAAAGTTTACTTGGGGGAGAGTCCCTTCGAAATGCATGTCTAGCAAAGAGGATCTTAGCTTCATCTTCATCCATTTCTTTATGCTCATATTGATAGTCCACTTTAGCAAAATCAAGAACACTCTTATCTCTTGTGGTAACGATGATCCTACTTCCTGAAGCAAACCAGTTTCGATCTCCAGCTAAAGCCTCTAGTTGATCATTAGCATTTACATCATCAAGGAAAATCAAGACTTTTTTGCCTTTAAACTGGGATGAGATGAAGGAAATTCCTTCATCTTTATCACACACTTGTTTTTTTGTTTTCAGTATATCCGAGATTAAATGATTCTGCAAATACTCAATACCCTTGCACTTATATGATTCCCTGACGTCGGCGAGGAAGCTACAATGGTCAAATCGGTTGGAGAGGTTGTTGTAGATGACTTTAGCAAGAGTTGTCTTACCAACACCACCCTCTCCATGGATTCCAACATATACGGTAGAAACATGATGATGATCAAGAAATTGCATAATATCTTTCACCGGTCTTTTGATCCCGATTGGATTCTCAGCAAAAAACATCTCAAGCTTTTTCTTCAACTCTATCAAAACTTTTCGGACAACCAATTCAATCAATTGTCCTTCATCCCTGTCAAATAAAACAAGATTTCAAGGACATGGCTCCACTAATTTGATATTAATATCTAAGGAGAGCACAAAAACAAATAAACAAGTTAATTATTGTTTCTCCCGCCTCCATATCTCATCTTGTAGGATAAGATCGGGCATAGCAATCGCAGGATTGCTCGACATTGCAAACCCCGTCCACTACTCTTTAATTATACGTCTAACGTATTTTATTGAACTAGGAGAAACTTCTGGCTGATTATTCTGGACTTTTGTTTACTTAATTGTTTTGAATCATATTTTGAAAATTTTAACCTGTTAAAAAGATATTACGAATGACAAAAAGTTATGTACCCTGTAAAACAAGAATTATCACAAAAACGCAGGGAGAAAGGGAGAGGTACAAACATATAACGTTTATCCCAACCCCACCTGTTCCACAAGCAATATCTCTCTAAAACAAGAAACTTAACAAGGTTTTGGTAATAAGATGAAGTACCCATTAGCAACTTTCTCTGATTCCCATCCTTTCAAGGAACTGATTTCTGCTACTGCTCGTCTCTTCTGTTCATCCACAACTTTTTGGCCAAAACCATCTATTTCACGTTGCTCCACTCCGTAGAATATGGGCAAGACTATATGTCCTGAGCTATCATTCTTGCACTCCATTATTTGAACCAGTTCATCGAGGCACCGTCTGCTGGAAGTGTACTTCAAAGACAGAATTGGAATCAAAATCTTGCTGCTCTTGATCGCTTCGACAATATCCGGCCCGATCTTTTGGCCTCGGTGGAGCCAATCGTCATCTTTGAATACACCGATTCCCACAGCGAGAAGGCCGATGTAGAGGCTATTGATGAAGTTCTTTGGAGCATCTTCACCACAAAAACTCAAGAACACGTCGAATTTTCTAGCTTTCTTCTTGTGGAGATGCTTGTACGCAATCGCAGATAGAAGAACCGATGCGACAAGCGCCGCGAAAGGGTGGCCGGAAACGAGACGAGGCATCTTTTTCTTTGCCCTCAACTTCCCCTTCAAGTCTGACTCTGCAAGGACATCGAAATGGCTTTTCAATATAAATATTTTGAAACGCCTTTGTATCGTCCAAGAAGAGGAAGTCATTTGTCTTTTCCTTGTATTTTCTTCTTGCACGCACTTTGCCGAGCAGCCAATTGCATTTTAGTCCTTCCTGATGTATTTCCTGTGGGTTTTTATATATCGATAACTTATTTAAAATTTTGCATTTTCTAAAACTCATAATACTTTTTCGCATTTAACTTGTATGAAAAATAATCTCTAAAGGTAGAGTGACTATAAGCATGAAATTTTAAATAATTGAAGAAAAATATCATGCAAGAACAATTGAATCATATGTAAGTTGATCTAGCGAGGCAGGCTGGTTGGCCTTATATGTATGTTTACACCAAAAAATGACCAACTTTAGATTATTATCAATAAATTATAGATTTAAATGATGAGAACAGAACATTTATGAACAAAATTATCGGTAAATTCAAGATAATCGACAACTCGCTAGTGAAGATGTTTTTTCTTTTTCAACAACAGTTTAAAACCTCCGTTTGCAACTGTTGACATGTAAACTTTATATAACCACATCGTACTTTATGTAAACCCCCAGACAAATGCATAAAACCTATTATCTTTCCATTATCTTTCAGTTTATGTACTGTACCTGTAGTTTTCAGATATCATGTCGTCGATTCAATTTCGATAAGTATCTTAATTATAGCTTTTAGATATTCGCCGTTTATTAAATTTTGACAAGGCTTTGTGTACTTTAATGTCGAATAAATTCCATTGAAGTATACTTGTTAGTTACCTGTGTTCCATTGATACAATTCATATTCAGAATCGCCACAGAACTCATTTATTCTTTTAAAAATTGAAAAATAAGTTTCCGTGAAAAATATCTTGTCATCGATTAAATTTCGGCAAAGCATCTTTTTGGCTTGCTTTGGTAAGAATACTTTTGGTTTATCCTGAGGATTAACGATACCTAAAATCAAATAGCACCTTCTGGGTCCTTTACTGATTTTTTTTTTTTTTGCTGATTATGTTAAACATAATTACAATGAAATAGTTAAATTTGCAGATGAAGTATGACTACTTAAGTTTAATAAATGGATGTACCAACCTGGTTTAAGTTAAATGGACTAATGTCGGAGTAAGAGGCAGTAAGCACATGCCAGCCCACCACCGCAGGATATACGCGAACCTAATGAAGCATCACCTTTTCTCTGAATTAAGCACGTATGTGCCAACTTTTTTGGACAAAGAGTGAGGACGGACAGTTCATCAGCCTCTCCGGTCCCCACCAACTCAGTAAGCTCTCTTCCAATGAAAAAAGAAAATAAATAAAAGGATTAATACCCTAAAAAACTTGAAAACCCAAATTGCATATAATAAATTTATCCCAAATTTATTTTTTGACTATGAAAAACCCCAAACTAGTACACTTTTGATAAATTTATCTTAAACTAATTTGTTCGACCACCAAAACCCCAACCTAGTACATTTGCAACAAATATACCCTCCATTAAATTGAATTAATACCACACGAACAACAAAAGTTGTATAATTGTGACAAACGGAGAGTAAATCCCAAACTGATATACTATTCAACTGTTATGTCATCCAATTTAATAATTTGAAAGTAAAATTTAACATAAACTAACAAAAGTAAATTTGTTTTAAGTATCTAGTTTAGGGTAAATTTGTCGAAAATCTTAGTTTGGGATTTTTGATGTTTAAAAAATTAGTTTTGGATAGATTTATCGTAAGTGTACTGGTTTGGGGTTTTTGTTGGAGTATTAACCCTAAATTAATAAAGACCTAACCGCTTTTTTGGATTCACTTGATGGTAGTTAGGAGTGAGTATATCAGACCAGCTCGTATCGAAATCACCCAGACCAGCTGATTTGGTTCGATTCCTAAGGGCATTAGTTTGATTCCTAATTTCGAGGGGGAATCGGATTGGGTAGATCGACCCGATGCTTTTAAAAAATATATATATTTTTTAATTTCTTAAAAATAACAATAAAGCATAAAATTATAATAGCTCTAGTATTGTTTTATTGTTTTATTTTTTTATTATTTTTATTATTTTTTGCTAAGTGGCTGGTTTTATTGGACTGGATTGGTTAGTCAGATCCAATTGCTTGTCCTAAGACTGTCTGATGTAGTCCCCTATCCGAAAAATGGAAATTGGTCCTCTTGGTCTAGTTCTCGGTTCCTAAGTGGGACCACTCCAAACCAGGATCCGATTACCCCTAAAGGTAGTTGAAATGTAATCAAATTCTACATTGAGTACGCCCAAAGAGAGAGAGAGAGAGATCATTGGGTTGCGAAAATCACTTTTAAATTACCGGGTAATATTGTCCATTCATCTGAACGAAATGGACCAACAGTTTTTTTTTTATTATCAAATTAAGTCATTTCTTGACCGGTAGGCATGTGAGCAGCCTTGCCCTCGAGGCCAAGGATTTCTATTTTACTTCTTTTCTTTATTGATTTTTTTTTTTCAGATAATACTTGTTCTTCGTTTTATGATTATTTAGATAAGCTACTAAACGTGTTCATTACATATAAGATGACAAAGAAAGTCAGTATATTGAAAATTATAAAATTTCTTTAGTAGTGTTGAATCAGTAAATTTTTATGAGGCGCTCATTAGTGAAATTTTTTTTATTTTCTTATTAAAATATTTATGTCTTGGTTATCCTGGTGAATGAATAGAGCGAACGGATCAAGTGGATAGGTCCTTCGAATCCTGCTAAATAGTCCCATATAAGGAAGAGAAACAGGACACGTCTCGTATAAACTTAAAAGTCTTTTCCTGAATTTTCTAAATTGCCCATTTTTCATATTATTTCGTGTACTGTCCGAGAGGGGTGATGCCTTTGTAGGATTCCTTCGAAAGCTTATCCAAAATGTTCGGTATAACTTGAAGAACCTGTCCAAATGCACATAGACGTTCAATTGCATCCGGGACAATAGTACATAGATTATTAACTGTAAGAAGCCGGCCTTTGTCTTACTCCAACTTTGTTCCTTTGCCATGGATTCGCATATTCATGTCTGTATAAATATGTATTGATGTTTGACTGAGGTTTTTCTTGTTTCACGGAAAACCCACGTCTTAGGAAAATATTTTTCTAAAAACGATAGTTTATATTGTTTGCAAATATGTATAAATGAAAATAACTTTCATCATCTATGAAAAAGTTTAAACGTATATTTTTGTCAATAATAAAAATATTGTTTATTAGTTAATCATGCTAAGCTATATAATCAATTATTTTTAGATCAAATTATTCATTTTTTACGAACTAAACATACCCAAGATTGTCTTTGAGATTGACAATGCATCACGTATCAGCTCCACCAAGTCACTTTCTGGATTTACTTGAGGGTAGGTGGAATGCAAATGGAATGTGGATAAAAGAAAACCAAAATGAAACTCTACTTTGACTTTACCAAAAAGAAAATACAAAACACTGACCCTCTTTGGGCTGTGAAAATCGCTTTCATATTGCCGACTAGATTAGAAAAAGTTCGATTAATTCTCCAGAGCCGAGCTGTCTTATTTCTACTTTGTTCCTTTGCCATGGATTCGCGTGTGAAAGTATAGATTAATGTTTGACTAAGAAGCTGCGAGCACGTGCTGGCCGGCCCACCACCGATTACCTTCGCAGATTGGCAAGTGAATTTACATTTATCACCTTTTGCTTTGAAGCAGAAAATCAGGTGCCAACTTCCTTTGCTCAGAGCGTGACGATGGACAGTACAAGACCAACTCGCTGAGGTCTTTTATGGGCTTGCTTGAGGGTTAGGTGAAATGCAAATGAAACGTAATTTAACGAAATGAAAATTATGCTTCGACTTGAACAGAAGAAAAGACAAAAAAAAAACATAGCGTCAATGGGTTGCAAAAATCGCTTTTCATGTTGCCGGGTGACTATAAGAGCTGGTGAATGCCTTGCACTGATTAATGTATCTTTGATCATGCCAGTATACCGACATTGGCGTTTATTCATCGACAAGTCATCTCTTGACTGACAGCTGCACCCACTACCAACCATTTCATGATGCCGTTTACAGCTTTCCCCTTTCTCAATATAATTAACTTTTGAGTGATTATCTCAGGTATATAAACTTCTTCTAGAGTCAAATTAGAAAGATATAATTGCTTATAAAAATGAACTAAAATATAAAAAAAGGATATGTAGCAAAATGAGATAAACTTTAAAAGACCAAACCGATAGATCTTGTTCTAATATAAATCGGTAATTATCATGTTATATCATTTCATACATATCATATCAACACATTTGACAATGAAAATACTAGGCAAAAGTCTTAACTCTTGCAGAAGGAATTATATATTTTATGTTCTCGAGCATCATCAACTAGAAAAAAAAAAGGACAAATAAACTATACAAATCCTCTTTAGTATATATTGTATATTCACATCTCTACCATTACTCCATGTGAATATTGAGAGTTGTAAAATCATCAAGAACATAGGCAAAACGGTAATAATATTAGCGTGAAACTCACGTAATGCTCTGCTATTTTGATGCTATCTATTCTAACGATAGAATTTAAGTGTAAGCAAAATGTCAGCGCATATGAAAATATTTTCACATCAATATCTCTCCCTCTTTTTGTCATCAGCAAAAATATATAAGGAAATGAAAGCTTTAAAAATAAACAGGTTATGTCAGTATATCAAACTCAAAAGGAAACTAGACATAGTAGTAAAAGAAAAACAAGATCACAAAGAAATAACATAACTTCAAGTTCGAGGGCATGTTCATTATCGGGATGAGGTAGGAGGTTCTAGTTTAGATTCTTCGAGTTTAGGGCAAACGGAGTTGCGTCACAACCTAGCTCTCCAAGCTTTTGATCCCAAGGGATAGATTTAGAGATACTTATTCAAGAGACAGTCCTTGAGGCGCATCACATAAAGAAGGCTCGAAAGCACAATATTTAATGTTCGTCCAAGAGGTCCATCAATTGAGAAAGTGGTGTGACATCTTGATTTTTCAGGTTCTGATTTCGATTGGATAAGTTGGGCCTTTCATCAACGCGCCTATAATGCTTTTCTCTGAGATGGCCACTCATGAGATAACTAGACTATCTGGGAAAGTGATTAAGAGATTTTAATGCAATAGACTTGAGGATTCGACCAGAAATCGGCTACTCGACCGTGCTCCTCTACAGAGATCATTTTGGCATAGTAAGATCGATTAGAAATTAGAGATAGGTCGGTTCGATTGAGATATGTGGTTAAATGTGGGTGATCCCACTAAATTGCAAAATTCTCGACAATCGACACTAGACTGATTTTTCTATTGTTTTGGTACTCTATGTCCGTATTCGAAACCTTGAGATTTTCACAACCACCGAGAGTCACCAATGTGTCAAAGAGGTTCATTGTGGCTCGAAGAAAATCGACCACGGGTCATTGCACTAACAGCGAATTTGAATCCGATTTTAGAAATTTAAAGTTTTGTCTTGTCACAAGTCACTTTAGGAACGTCAACTCAGTCTCCGAAGATTTTTCTACAAACCGAGACTTTTTGAGAAAAAGTCGAGGTAGGGTCGTTTTTATTCAGAAAAGTCCGAGGATTGTTTTTGATCATGCAATTGGGATGCAAATGGGTTCAATTGGCAAGGAAAAATGCCAATTTGATTGTTGTTATGTTGGTTGAATTTTTTAGGGCCAATTAGTGTTGACTCAAAGAGGAATTGAAGTCCAATTGAAGCAAAATCAAGTGAAATTCGTAGCACCCCCTTAGGCCCAACAATTGGACCACTTCAAGCTTCTAGAAAATGGCATTTTTGGCTGAAAATGGGCTATGGATGACAACACACAATGTGGACTAGTCAAGGGAACCAAGAAGATGAGATAGGAGGCCATAGTGGTCCCCCCCTTAGCCAAATGGTCCCCCCTCTTTTCATTCCTCCCTCCTTTCTCCCTCCCCCACCCCACGGTCGACCAGCATCCTCTCCCCCTCCTCCTTACTACCTTGAACTTAGAAAATTGAGGAACTAAACCAGGCAAGTCCAGCAGAACCGCCTTCACCCGCCACCGTTGCCCCAGCCAGGCCAGCTCGCCCCACTCGTGCATCCAGGAAGTCCTCAGACTGGCTCAAGCCGCCGTCCAAGCCTCCTCCACCACCGTGAAGCCCCGCCAAGCTCCACCGATACCGCTCCAGCCCTCCCTCGTCATTTCCAGCTCAACCAGCCTTTGGTCCAACTTCTTCCAGCACAAAACAGAGCCGAACAACAATGGGTATTTCCAGCTGCTGTTGGTCCACTTTCAAGGCTTTCTAGACCCCGAAAGGCTTGCCTGCTTTGAAGTTTCTCAAGCTTCTCGTCATTCCCGTCATTTTGATTCGAGCGGATCATTAAACAAGTGAGTTCGTTCACTAAACCTTATTTAATAGGTTAATTATGCTTAAGGGTTGTTTAGATTAGCTTAAATATGGATTAGTGATAAGCTATGATGGTTAGATTAGCCTTAGAATGGATTATTGTTAACTTAATTAGTGAGATTTGTACCATTGATGATGGATTAGTCGAATTCAGTGGAATTCCTGCAGTTCTAGTTTCTGGACCCTTGCCGTTTGCCATTTTTGTAGATCGAAATGGGTTACAAATTTGAGATTGATGTCTGCTTGAGAAATGTTTAGACATTCTCAACTACAACTTATATTTTTCTCAAGATTTTTAGGGATTTAAAAGAAGGAGATATCGGCTCCATCTTTTTCTCAAGATTTAGATTAGAAACTGGTGACCTTTTAGGATTCTAGGGGTTTTTATTAACTCTTAGGGTTCGAATTTCAAAATGGTTTCTTCAAAAAAGTTGTTTTTCATATCTTTTAGTTTAACATAGTCAAATTTCAGATCAAATGGACATATTTTGGACCTCGAACCAAACTGATTTCGGAAAATAGACTTTCTGGAAACAGATCCAGTTTTGGTGCTGGATTAAGCAATTTAGTAGGCCGAATCTAGAATGATCTGGGTTAAGGTGTCCGCATGAAAAATATTCTTTTATGTGTCCTTTACAACATACTAAAATTTGGGAATTTTCCAAACTCGCTCGATTAGGTTTCTGCATTTAAACTTGAAAACGTGCGAGTGGGCCTATTCTGCCGGTTAGGGCCGGTTATGAGTTTGTGATGATTCTTGAGGCTTTGATTGCTGGAAATTGCACATTTTATAATATATGATTGGTTTGTGATATGCCGAGAGTTTATGCTTGATGATCATGTGAAAGTTAAGAGAATCCATCCCCAGTGTGTGTTGGCGGACGTTAATAGTTCTGAGAATCCGTCCCCAGCGTGTGTTGGTGGACGTTAATAGTTAAGAGTACACGTTCCCAGTGTGTGTTGGTGGACATTAATAATTATTATTCTTCCCTAGTGTGTGTCGGTGGATTTTACCCTTTCCCAGCATTTGTCGGTAGGTATTAGTCGTTCTCGGCGTGTGTCGGTAGTTATTAGTCTTTCCTGACATGTGTTGGTAGTTATTATTCTTCCCCAGCGTGTGTCGGTGGATTTTACCCTTTCTCAGCATGTGTCAGTATTTATTAGTCATTCCCGATGTGCATAGTAGTTATAAGTCGTTCCCGGCGTGTGTTGGTAGTTATTATGCTTCCCCAGCGTGTGTCGGATAAAACTGCTCATGTGGGTAGTAATAATTAATTAATTGGAATGCATTTTGAGTTGAATTGATGAATCGACATGTTTCTGTAATTCCTGCTTTGATGTGTATTGGTAGTTCTTGCTCATGTGAGCAGTAAGTTAATTATAAATCTTGCTTTGATGTGTATCGGTAGTTCTTGCTCGTGTGAGCAGTAATTTAAATTATGATTCTTGCTCGTGTGAGTAATGATTGGTTTGGACATTCCAAATTGGTGTGCGAATTTGCTATATACACATGGTTGTGATAAGAACTGTGCTGACCTGCAGAAAGGAAGTGAGGCCAAGGTAAGCCTCTGTGATTGTATGATTGTGTGATTAAGACGTCTTAGGCATACTACCCTCCTAATCGGGGTTTAGAGTGTGAACTCACTGAGATTTCTATCTCACCCTGTTGTGGGCTTCATTGTTCAGGACCGTAGGGTGGAAGACCTGGAGCCGAGTTGAGGGGATCGAAAATGTAGGTTAGATAGGACAGTTTCTTTTTAAGAGTCAATCATTTGAAGTCTTGTGATTGTAGACTTTTGTATTTGACTCGGTGTATATTTAAAAGCATGTTTGTTATTTGTTGTCCCATTTTTCTATCTCGAGATGATTACAATCAGGAGATTTATTATTCACTTCCGCATGTGCAATAAAAAGAATTGGTCGGCAACTCGTCTTGGGAAGTCGCAAAATTTTTATTGACCAAAGAGGGATGTGCGCGCACTCGAGGATCGGGGCGTGACAAGTGGGTTCTCCCAAACCCATACCTCACGTGACAGTGATTCATTTTAAGCTTTTAGACGATCTAAAAACATTATCTAAAAGTTGCCACTAACCTCTTTGTTGGGAGTCGGCTAAAAACCCAATCAAGGTTCAGGAGACCTCCCTTAATTTCCATGGAACCAGAGATTTCATGGGTTTAGAAACTTGGGTTACACTAAAAATGTCTATGAGCGTCCTTTCGGTACCATAAGTTAGATTGTTGTGTGAGGTGGTCATGCAGTCTTTTTACATTTTTGTGCAAATTCGAGTCTTAATGCTAAATGATCATGCATGGATGATCTACTCATGCCATTTTAGACTAACTAGTAAAATGAAAAGAAAGATAATCAAGTAATTGAAATTTCAATGCGGAAAATTAAACACCCGAGACAATTAAAAACAAGTTATATGGAAATAAGGATGAACAATTCAAAAGACATGAAAAATAAACCGGCAACTCATCGGGTGTTTATAGAATTGAATTGAAATCACGAGACATTTGTCGAGGAAATGAATATTTACAAATATCAAAGCCGGGTTGGACATCGACTATGCCACCATCTTCAAGTCCTTGCGGTTGCCTCCTCAAAGGGTTGTCTTTAAAACTATTCTAATACTAAGCTAATGCTAAACTAGTATTCAATGGTGCAATCAAATGCAATCAAATAAGTTCAAACATTTCAAATCAATTCATGACACGAGACATGGCCTTGCGATCTAACACGTAGCTGTGTGAGTGATTATGAGAACGGGGACTTGTAGGGGTTAAGTGTATGGAATGGTGTGTACGGGGATGGATACTAAAGGATGAAAAGCAAAATAAAAGATAGATTACGATTGTTACCAAGGTATAAAAGACGCACCAAGGATGAGGATTGAGATAAACAAAGTTTGTGACATCCTTGTTCCAACCCAGTTTTTCATAATGGAATTGTTTTTGGCAAGTGGTCGTTGGACGAGATTCTCTTGAGGATCGATAAACCATGAGGACATTGCCATTTAGGGGCAAAACCTCAGTTTTTCATCGGCAAGGACGCGCAAGTGCGGAAAAGTGAAAACGGGCCATATGTGGGGACCTAAGGGGCCCGAGCCCAAATGGGCAGTCCAAGGCCCATATGCCCAAAGGGTGGGCGGCCAAGGGAGGCCCATGGGCCCTTCAAGCCCATCAAGCCTCTTTTGACATGATCTTGGCATCAAATGCATGCAAGGATGTGAAAATTGCATGAATAGTGCGAGATCTTAGTGAATAGACCAAAATGCCCTCCTTTTGGACTAAAGACAAAAGGACAAAGAAATAAATGAACAAGACAAGGGGTGGCCATGCATTTGCGCGGCAAGAGGAGGAGTTTGAAGACCATCCTAGCCTAGCATAGTCTAAATCTAGCTACTTTAGTGCAATCCATCTCTTATTAATGCTAGGATCTTGTTTCTAACTTAAGCCACCTTGATTGACATGAGGCAAAAGAGGTGATGGGCATTAATTGGGATAAGACTTCTCTCTCTCTCTCTTCTCCCTCTCCTCCCTCACCGCTGGCCACTCTCTCTCTCTCCATCACTCTCAGTTTCACTTTGAATAAAAAACTCACCTTTCTCTCTCTTGGAGTAGCCAAACCCCCTCCCCCCATAGTCATTCTCATCTTCATTCAAGCTCATTTCTTCATATTTCCTCTCATTCTACCTCACCGGCAATCGTCTGTTGAACCCTTGACATCAGACCATAGTTTGCACCGCCGAACCACTGTCCAAGTTGACCAACCAGCCTCCTTAAGGGCTCTTCGATGCTTTGTAGCCCTTAATTGTGCACCCTCTCACTCGTTTCTTCTTTGATCTAGTCCTTTACAATGCCCGGAGGCCGTATCGATGCCGAACCACCGTTGGATCACCGTCATTGGAGTCGCGACCAGCCGCCATCTAGCCACCGTCTAGCTGAAGTCCAAATCATTAGTGAGTGGCTTTCTAGCCCTTGATTAGGGTTATCATTGTAGTTAGGGAGTAGTTTACGACTTGTTAGTGGTTATAAGATGATTTATTGATGTGATAAGTTATTGTTGGACTTAGATAGGTTATCGAGTTTCAAAACGATAGGTTATCACGTTTAGGGCAATAAGTTAACAGGTTATGATGAGTGGCATTTGATATGTGGTTCTATTATGCCATAATATGATGAAATGCTATTATGTGCTATAAGGATTATTGATTAGATGTGATATATGGATTATGTGTTTAGGGACTATGTGCTAAGGGGGTCCTGACACCAAAACTTACACTCATAATGACACACGTGTCATAACGAGTGGAAGGGTGCCAAGAAAGGGAAACTAAACACTATCAATATCGAGGCAACATAATAGCCCAAATAGAGGCAATAATCGGCCAAAACATCGGTAGCGAAATAGCCAAAACAACGGTAACAGTCATCCAACTAGCGTCACCGTAAGAAGGAAAAGAAAAGGAAACTAGACAGCAACCAAAGCAACCCTCACAAAGCGACAACAGTCTCCTAAGACTAATTTGGCCCCCAACATCACAATGCACTTCCAATCGCAACAGCAGCACCAACCACCGAAGAAAGGCTTGATCTAACCACACCTTTGCTGAGAGCACCAACCCACACCTCAAGGGAGCCCCACGTAAAGAAAACGGAAGACATAAACTGCCAAACAAGCAACGACCAGACCGTTGTACAAGAAATAAGAAATGGTGAAGGCAGCGGCGACACCAACAACCCGAACTTACAAGGCAATATCGAAAACCATAGGAGAGAAAATGGATGAGTCAATTTTCGAGTTGTGTTGAATCCTCCTATTTCTTGAAGTGTCCACAACATTAGTGAAAGTCAAGGCTTTGTCCTTGATGACTTTGATGAGGTGGTTCTTCAAGGACAGAATAGACAGAGCTTGTTCCCAAAAAAGGATACTGTTTCGCGTTTTCCAGATCACATGGCAAAGGGCTTCAAAGGAGAAGTGAGCAATGCAGTAATAGAAATCCTTGCCAAAGAGAAACTTCAAGGCCCGCTGGAGATTGTCCTGCCAAGTACTATTCCGCCAACGAAGGTTGCACCTAGCAGCCCAGAAGGACACAAGGGTGGAGGTAGTGCGGCATCAAAAAAATAAATGATCAATAGAATTCGGACTAGAAATACAAAAGGCACACGAGCCTTCATCAATCCTCCCATAGGACAATAAAAGAACCTGGGTAGGAAGCCTGTTCTTAACAATGAGCCATAGGAGGAATTGATACCGCGGTGTGAGAGAGTTGCTCCAAATAAACAAGAACCAAGGGACTAAGGTTCCCTTTGGCCAAATGGTTTCCCATGCAGAAGCTACTGAGAAGGTGCTTGAGTTACTCTCAATCTAGTGGAAGCAATCCGAATTATGACTAAGGACGGGAAGGGGAAACTCCTAGGACTCCAAAAAGGCCTTGACCTCCTGGCCCTTAGCAGAGAACAGGTCCACAACTAAAGCCATCCTAGATAGACCTGACTGGTAGATGTAAGTGTCCGAGAACAATAGATTAAGGGGGCCTCTAGGATGCAAGTGATCTAACCAAAGAGGCACGGAGCAGCCATCCCTAATACTCCATTGAACGGATTGGTGAGACTCTCTCCTAAGATGGAGTATCTTCTTCCAGGCCTAAGAACAAACAGTCGGTTTGTTAGCAGCCCAGAAAATTTTCCTCTTCAAGAAATTAGAATGAATCCACTTACACCACAAGGATTCCTTGTTAGTAAAGAGGATCAAAATGTGTTTAAGCATGGATGCCGTGTTACAATCCCGCAACTTGCGTATGCTAAGACCCCCCTCTTCTTTCAGAAGGCATACATTACCCTAGGAGACTTTCGCACCTCCTATTCCCAGGCCCGGGCCTTTCTAGAGAAGCTATCTTAGAATTTGATCGATGCGATCCAACACAGCTCTAGGTATCATAAAAACACTAGCCCATAAAACTTGTATTGCGTGGAGGATAGACTTTATAAGCTGCAATCAACCTGCAAAGGAAAGAACCCCCAATGCTTTTATTGATAACTGTTGTTTTAGGAAAATTCAGTGAGTAGTTGCTCGTCCTAACATTATTTAAAGTCTAGGACATAAGCTTGTAACATGTCTTCTAGCTTCGGCTCTGCCATTCTTTTGCTGCACCACTCTGATTATTATTCTTCTCCGGTTATTACATGACCTAGTAATAACACGTAATTTAGCAAAAATTTGCACTTACTGAATTTGGCATATAATGGTTGTTCCCGATGCGTCTCTAGCACCATTCTTAAATATTGCTTACACTTACTTAGACTTTTCAAGTACAATAAAATGTCATCTATACATATGATAACAAAATGGTTTGAGTACAATATGATCATCCATCTCATCAAGTCCCTATGGTAATGGTCTCGAGATTCTTTGCTTCCTTTTGTGTGACGGTGTACAGTTATCCTTGAAATGGAGGACAGTTGTTATTATTTTGTGGTGGAACTCTGTTCTATACCCTCATTTGTGGTTGCTACAGCTTCATCCCTTGTTGTCATTGCAGACAATCCCTTATCATGTGGCCTTGTTGACCACAACCATAACAAGTTCCTATTCGAGCCAAATAGGGAGTATTGCTGTGCCGCTTTCCGCAATTACGCCATATCTCATTTGGAATGGAAACCACTCTTAGCTTCTTATTCTTCTTATAAGGATGTTCTCCTTTTGGTATCAACTTCTTACCATGACACAGGTTGCCTTTAAGGATCGGATATTAGGGTTTTGTTATGGCAACTCCCTCCAACGAGTTCTTTTCTATGAGTTGAGCTCGCTCGTACAAATCATTGTAGTCTTTCAGGTTCAGTGGCACCAATTGACTCTAGATGTCGAGTTTAAGGTCATCCTAGAATCGTTTTGCCTTATCCATCGGATCTTTAATCAGCCTAGTGGCATACTTAGACAATTCAGCAAACTTGGCTTCGTATTTATCAACCGTCATGTTTTTTTGCTGAAGCCGTACGAACTTTTCTATTTTCTAATGGCGGGCGCACTCAAAAAAGTATTTTCCATTGAATGCCTCATCAAAGGCATCCCAAGTGATCACGGTACCTTCAGGGTACCTTCAGATTCTTCCTTTGGTGGCCTTCCACCAATGACCAACGTTGCCCTACAATTAGTAGGTTACCAGGTCACTTTGTTTTCATCATAGCACTACAGTAGTGCAACAATATTTTCTAGCTCATCAAGTTAGGATACGGCCTCCTTGGGATCTCCCATTGCTATGAGCCTTGGGGGTCACAGCTTCAAAAATTGCACAATCAAGCCATGCATTGGACATTCACCTTGCTCGTTTCCATTCATGATAGCCACACCATTGGCTACCTATTGTTGGGCCTATTGTTCCATCAACCCACCTATGGTCTTAAGAGCTTGTAAAATTCCATCCGGTCAGGGTCCTCGTTTTCATACCAAAAAAAGAAAAGAAAGGGTCCTCCTTTGACTTTCCTTTTGAACTTGGCTGGCCCTGAGTATTCATGTTGCCAAATTATAGGGCGACTATATGAATTCTAATAAAGCTTTTCTACACCACAATAAGAGGTCAATGGTTAAAAATCCTAGAAAACAAAATCAAGCAACAATCACATACACGAGGTGTTGTCCTAGCTAACTATCCCAAATCCTAGTGCACCTTATCACTCCAGATAATAACTCTGCTATTGTAACATCCTCAATTTTGACCCTGTAAGGATCGGCCATGAGGTCCTAAAAGGATCAATCATGGGCCATTGGCCATGGGTCGATCAGTTTGATCGGCGAGGAATCACGGATCGATCACGACTGAGCGACCGACCGACCAGTCACGAATTGGTCGAGGTGTTGGTCATGAATTTCTACCAGCCATACCGATATGATAGGATCACCAACTCATAAGATGACTTTTTGATCACAGGAATTGGTCACGAGATGATTTTGGATCGGTGGATGGTCATGGATCAACCGGTTGCAGTTTCTGGTCGCAGGTGATTCTGCCCAGTTATGTGCCGATACACGGACAATCCGAATTGACCAAATTCAAATTCCTTCTAACCAAAAATGCATCATTCCCCATTTAATTCTTAGTGATCGGAACGAAATCTTGAATTGGTTAAGTCTGATCATGGATTGGTAATGCACCAACCATGAACCATACCGGTGGATCAAGTACCAATTGGAATGAGCCCATGGATAGACCCGGTGTGGCATCCCAAAATTCAAGTCACCCTCTAGAGAAATTAAAGCCCGTATTTAGGTAATGAAATTACCTAAGGTTTATGTTTTAGCCATTAGTTTTCTCTTAAGGCTATGTGTTATGTGCTTGTGTTCATGAATTTTGAAAAATTAGAACTATAGGATAAATTAATAATCTATGCTTGGCCATGCACCTCATAAATTAAATTCCTATATGTAAAATATTACAATATTTTGGCCATGTGGAATTTAGTAATTTAATTCTTAAAAGAAAGAATAAGAAAGGGGTAAAAGTGATTTTTAATTGGGTTGGGCCTTAGGCCCAATAGCTTGAGCCTTTGGTGGGCCAAGCTGGTTGGCCCAATGGAGGCCCAAGAGGAGTGGCCGGCCCATATACCCCAAGCCCTTGCATGTGTCATGACAAGTGGCAAGGAGGTCTTCATGTATTGGCCAATTTGAGAGGCAATCTAATGATTGCAAATGATGAGGTTTGGGGGAAATAAAAGGGAAGAAGAGGAGAGAGAGTGGCTGGTTGGGTTATTCGGTCAAGTGAGAGGGAGAACTGTGTGAGAGAGGGAGAGAGAGTGAGGCCGAGAGTGGAGAAGCCGAGAGGGAGGAGGAGGAGCCGCTCGCCGTCGCCGCCCGTGTGCCGCCCGTTCCCCACCGTGTGCTCGTCGCTAGTTCGGTCTAGAGGCAAGTTGGGAATCCACTTCCTACTCTTACATGTGTTTCTTGCTTGCATGTTTGGTATAGAGTCGAATTTTGAGTGATTAGAAGGGAGAAACCGAAGCTATAATGATTTGTTCTTGAGTGATGTTGCTGTTTTCGCATGAATCCGCCTGAGTCAGAACTTTGTGAGAGCTTGCATGCATGTTTTGAGTTCGATTTTGACTCTGATTTCTCATAGAAGTTGTAGCTAACATCTTAAACTACAACATACTAAAATTTTGTGTAAAATGATGGAGATTTAAGGGGTAAAACTCTCATCCTACGGAGACACCAGATCTGGAACGACTTCACTGACCTTTCGGTGGAATCGTGGTTGCATGTTGATTTTTATCAAGAATCTCTCTTCGACTTCTGGATGAAACTTGTATAGAACATCTTAAAGACTAACATACTAAAATTTGATGTAAAACTAACAAGTATAGCCAAATGAATCGACTTACTCTTGAAGATAGTAAAACTGGAAACACGGTACTGAACACCCGAGACTTCTAGGACCTATATGGTGACTATTCTCTGGAAATTTGACTTAGGTTCCTTAATGAAAGTTGTAGGGGACCCTTTGAAGTAAAATATATCCAAATTTCAGAGGAAACAAACAAGAATAAATGGGTTAAAACTCGATATTTCGGAGATGACTACACTGGACGTTTCGGTACAAGAACCAGGAGCTTCGTACGACTATAGAAAAATATCTAGAACGAATATGGCATAGAAGTCTTCATAAAAAATCTACTTTAGTGTCTTAACTATAACCTGGTAAAATTTCATAATTTTCAGAGGTCGTTCGGGTATTTTAATCGAATTATTTCGAAAACTGCACATTCTGTTTTATCCAAATTTGCATGCTGAAATCGTGTGGATTATAACTTCTTGTGTGGACTCGATTGGGCATGTGTTTCACATGGAACTACTATCTTATTGTCTTGTCTATCACGTGCCTTGATTTCGTGATTTTTGAGAAGCATGTGGATATTTAATTTGAATATTTTCAAAAATGGTACGTGCTGGAATTTTGTAAAAAGGTATGAAAAATGGACCATTTTAAATTGCATGGATTTCCATGGTTGGTCTTGTTGTGAGTGATTGTGTCTTGCTGCATGCATGATGAGGATTAGAGATGCATGTATGAATCAAAGCATGAAAGTGATCTTGTTACCATTGCATCATATGCTATGCTGAGTTGAGACATAAATTGGTGAACATGAATAATGAGAAAAGAGGAGATTGTTTTGTGGCGGATGATAATGCCTTGGGAGTGTCAGGATGCCCGGGATGGGGGGTGCCGGAAGCCGAATTGTATTAAGATACAAGGCTGGATGTCCTCAGAAGTTTCGAGATGCCCGGGAAGTGGGGGTGCCGGAAGCCCTGGAGGTTTGTGCCCAAGGGGATGCCTCGTGATGCCAGTTGGGGTACGAGATGCCCGGTCAGGGAGTGTAAATGCCGGAAGCCTCCGAGGTTTTTGCCCGAGGGATGCCTTGTGATGCCAGTTGGGATGCGAGATGTCCAGAATGTGGGGGTGCCGGATGCCCGGTGGTTTGTGCCGGAGGTTTATCTTGCGATGCAAGATGTGGTGATCAAATTGAAAGATAAAAGTGAAAATTGAGACATGCATATATGATGTGAAGATGATAGCCTATGGCATGATGACATGCATATGTGATGTGAAGATGATAACCTATGGCATGATGACATGCATGTGTGATGTGGAGATGATAACCTATGGCATGATGACATATATATGATATGATGATGAGATGTGCATGGATGCATGGTGACTATGCATGATGATATACATGATGATGGTAAGCGTATGACATGATGGTGGTGACTATGTGATGATGTATGTACATAAGGTATGGTGATATGTGCATGATACCAAGGTAATTGTGCATGGATGCCTTGATGACATATGATGCTATGATTGTGATGTCTGTGTGATGCATGATGCATTGAGTGGTTACTGGATTCCTTTACCTGCTGAGTGGTTGTACTCACTCCTTCGGGGACCAACATTTCAGATTAGCAGAATGCCGCTCCCTGCTGTCAAGCAGGGCGTATTTTACGGCATTCCTTCCGATGTAGAGGTCAAGTGCGAGGAGTTCGACTGTCCCTCTGTTCCTGGTCTGACCTATATTCGAGTGCGCTGCTTAGTTATGTACGATGTGGGCCTGGCTGGAGGCCCTGTTGTCCAGGAGTTCATATCCGTCCACATTCGTCGCGACGGAGTGATACGTGGGATGTTGCTGTCGCCACCGCCTGATGCACCGGGATGGGTGTGAGGACCCGTGCGTGACAAGTAGGAGCTGAAATTTTTTGGGATGGTTAGCCGACACTAGTGATGGGGGATCTTTCACGTTAGTTGTGGTGGGTCGAGAGTTTCTTTTTGGGGTTTAGGCCGAGTATGGTTTCATGTCCTGGCCTTTCTTGTGATGTACTGACCCAAGGAAACCCATCTTTAAAATATGTAAATAAAGTGTCATGGCTTTGTCTTTTATTATGATGATTAGTGGTGTGCAATTGTATCATGGTTGATGGAGGGGGAGATGGTGATGTTATATTTTGCTTCCGCTAAATGAGTCGCGCTGGGACCGTTTAAAAAAAAACAATGTCTATGATTTACGACGCTTCGGCTAAGAGATGTAATTAGGTGTAACACCAGGTGCCTGTGGCGACCCGAGGTGGTTCAGGGTGTCACACCCGGCCATTCCGTCACTTATTCTAAGGTCCATAGGTGCCTTGGCCTTGTGCTAGGCCATGAGTAGCCTTAGAATAGGTCTTGAACCAATTAAAGGACAATCAACCCTATTGGTCTACCGACCGTCCAATTGAACGGTTTGGGCCGATATGGGACATAAGGGCCAAACCTTGGGTGTACGTGATTCGGTTTTTTGAGGTGTACCTAATGATCCCTTCTCTGGCCCTGGAACGAACTTGAATGATAGAATTTTCTAGATGGCCTTCCTAATGAAGAAAAAGACAAAGGCTTGGAATTCTCTAGAAACCCTTCATTAAATGAAGGGATGAGTTGTCCTTGAAATGGTCAAAAGTCATGATGGCGGCCAAAGTATATTTGAAGATTCTAGAGAAAGGCGGCATGCAAGTGGACCAATTAGAGAGCACTACACGAGCCCTCATTAATAACCGAATATTCAAGAATGGCTTAGTTGGCAACCTAGAGTAGCATCATCATTAGAATTCATTAAATGCCCATTAAATGTGGGGTATTGGTGGACCAATGAGAGAATGAAAAGCGGGTCATAATCAATGATGCCTAGGAACTAGATTTGCCAAGTAATGCCTTTAGCTTGGCCAACTCACTTTCTAGGCATAATCATGAAGCAAGTAGGCTTGCCACCCAAGAAAAGTAGGCGGGACACTTGGAAACATGGGAGATGACTGCTTGGCTTGGTAATGAAGACTCCAAGAGCTAAATAGGAGGGGCACTTCCCATTTTCCTCACTTGCCTTTCATTTTCTCCACCCTCCTTCTCCCAAAACGCCCTCCTCTCTCTCGTCCACTTTCTTTCGGCTTCCAAGTAAAGTTGTCCATCTTGTGTAATTCAAGTTTTTGTTCGAGGTTCATCCAGTTAAGTAAGATTCCTATGTCTCCTCTAGGGCGGTAGTCTCCATTGTCGAGTTTAGTTAGGTGCTCACCCTTCAAGCCGTAGGTAGGATGTTGGATCTTTTACATGGTTTTGCTCATGCTTGTGCTTGAACATGTGCTTGAGTTGTTCATGCCGGGAATGAGGCCGAGGTTCATTCGGACTGAGTTCATCGCAAGGCAGGGTCGCTTTAAGCCATAAGGCCTTGGTTTCAACATAAATTGGATGCTGGGTCCAAGTCTCACTTGGTGTGGGAATCGCCTAAGGCCACAAGGTCTTAAATCGACATTGAGGCCTGTCGATTCTATGCCTTGTTCAATACGGGGATCGCCCAAATCCATGAGGTCTTGGTAAGGCACTAAGACATGTGGATTTCCATAGTTCAAATGGACACGAGGACTTTGTGCTTGGCATTGAATGAAACCGCGAGCCAAGGATTTTTCTCGGTACATGATGCATTTATGCATGCATTTAAAGAGGAAAAGACGCCCATTGCCACGCAGCACTGGCGGCGATGCCTCATTCATTGAACAGGAAGCCTCAGTTGATCTAAGATGCCCTAGTTGAGCCAAGATGCCTAGGTCTTGAACCTGGAAGGCTCGGGAAGCTAGCCTCGAGAAGCCTCGGTCGAGTTGAGATGCCTTGGTCAAGCCAGGAAGCCTAGCAAGAAGCTGGAGCCCCAGTCAAGCCGGGAGGGCCTAGTCGAGCCAAGACAATGATAAATGATTTTGCATGAATGCCGGTTATACATTAGCATGATATGTTGATGTGATAATTAATAAGTCGATGGTAGTTTTGACACGGATGGCATGTGTTTAAATAAAGCATGACATATGATTTGCAATTGATCTGCCATCGACATTGTTTGCGAGTGCTGTACTTGCTAGGCTTTGATGATGAGATGCTTTCCTACTTGAGAACTAGGAATTTTACTTACTGAGTTTCCCTAGAACTCATCCCTCATCTCTCAGTCTTGTAGGAATGGAAGTCTTTCATCAATTTTGGGAGCTGTAGTCACGCTAGAGGAGATAGGATTTCCCCAGCCTATGTGGAAAACCTGTACAGTGATGTAAAAAGAAAAGAGAGCTTATAAATAAAAGGCTTGTAAAAATACTATTATCATACAAGTCAATGTGTTTAGTATGATGTATATCCCAATCTTCTAGCTGTTGTTTGTCTGGGGAGTTTTTTGTTCATGTTTCCACATGTGAATAATAACAAGATAAAAAAAATCGGGATGGTGACGAGCTCGGGATGTCGCAAAAATAACCCCTGTTGCTCATGACCCTAGAGATGGAGTTGGGATCGATCCGTGACCATCCATTGATCTAAAATCATCCCGTGACCAATTCTTGTGATCAAAAGGTCATCTTATGAGCTGGTGATCCTATCCTATTGGTATGGTCGGTCGAAATTAATGGACGACACCTCGACCAATTCATGACCGGTCGATTGGTCGGTCGGTCGTGACCGATCTGTGATTCCTTGCTGATCAAACCGATTGATCCATGGCCAATGGCCCATGATTGATTCTTTTAGGACCTTATGGCTAATCTTTATGGGGTCGGAATCGAGGATGTTACAATTCTCCCCCTTTTTACAAATTTCGCCCCCGAAATTTCATAACTTACTTGGGCACTCAAAATAAGTGAGGGTACTTGCGCCTCATGATTTCTTCACTTTCCTAGGTAGCCTTTCCTATTCCATGGTGTTGCCATAGGACCTTGACTAAGGGAATGACCCTGTTTCAGATTACTTGCTCATGTCTGTCTACGATCCGCATTGGCTCCTCAATATACGACCCTTGGTTGTCTACCTCGATCTCTTCGAAGTTGAGCACATGTGTCGGATTTGGCTCATACTTTCTTAACATGGACAAATGGAATACATCGTGTAACTAAGCAAGTTTCGGTGGCAATGCCGACTGATAGGCCATATTCCCTATCCTTTCTAAGATGTCAAAGGGTCTTATGTACCATGGACTTAACTTTCCTTTCTCACCAAAACAAGACATACCTTTTAATGGAGACACCTTGAGAAATACATGGTCTCCTATCTGGAATTGTAGAGGCTTTCATCTCTTGTCTGCAAAACTCTTTTGCCTACCTTGGACAGCTCTAAGTCTCTTTCTAATTGTCTGCATAGTGTTTGCCATAGGTTGGACTAACTCTGGACTGGTGACTTCCCTTTCCCCAACCTTGTTCCAACAGACTGAAGTACTGCAAGTTCGACCATACGA
This sequence comes from Eucalyptus dawsonii, assembly GCA_016097615.1. Taxonomy (NCBI): domain Eukaryota; kingdom Viridiplantae; phylum Streptophyta; class Magnoliopsida; order Myrtales; family Myrtaceae; genus Eucalyptus; species Eucalyptus dawsonii. The sequence goes on from CM027873.1 coordinate 33,277,620, forward strand.
TGCCTCAAATAGAACCATGCCAATGCTCTGTTGGTAACTATTATTGTAAATAAATTTGACGAGATGAAGATGCTCATCTCAACTTCCTTGGAAGTCATTCACACAAGCCTGTAACATATTAACAATGTTTGGATGGTCTTTCTATCTGACCACCCCTCTACGGCCAATGTCTAAATTTTCTGTAGCATTCCCAACTTGATCACAGTTTTGCTACACACTCTGATTATTATCCTCCTTACTATAATATCAAAATTATACATAACTAACACAATTGGGTTTATTGCTTTTTCTTATTACATATAATGACCCCTATACTCTATGCATCCTACAATGGACAGTACTTCATTCCAGGGTCTTGAAATTTCCCACTTCCTCCTGAGTGAGTGTGTATACTCTCCTTTGGGCTAGAGGACAATTATCTTGCAACGAGACTCCATTTTGCGATGTTGTCTGTGGCTGCTGCAATGGCATAAATTGTTGTCACCATGGACAATCTTTTATCCCGTGGCCTTATTGACCACAGCCATAACAAGCTCCTGTTCGTGCTAAACAAGGAGTATTGATGTGTTGCTTCTCACAACTATGGCATATCTCATTTGGGTGGAAATCAGTCTTAGTTTCTTATTCTTCATGTAGGGACGTTCTTCTTCTGGCATCATCCTCTTGTTAGGACGCTGATTGACTTGAAAGGCTGGAGGACAATGACTTCTTTGATAAGTTGTCATGGCAGCTCGTTCCAGGAAACATTTTTCTACCAATTGGGCTCATTTGTACAAGTCCTTGGGTGGAAATCTTTTTGCTTGATCCACCGGATCTTCAATCAATCTAGGAGCGTACCTTGACAACTCAGCAAATTTTGCCTCGTACTGATCGACTGTCATGTTTCATTGCTGGAGTTGCAGAAACTCTACCATCTTCTTATCTCAAGTGCAATCGGAAAAATGTTTTCCATTGAAAGCTTGGACGAAGGCATTCTAGGTATGGGAGTATTTTCAGGAAATACTCTCCCTTTTGTTTCATCCCACTAGTGACTGGCATTACCTTGCAATTGGTATACTGCCAAGGTCATTTTATCTTCATCCGAGCACTAAAGAGTGTGGATATCTTTTCAATTTCTTTAATCCATGATTCAGCCTCCTCAGGATCTCCCGTCCCGACGAATCTCGAAGGTCGTAACTTTAGGAATTGCTCAACCAATCCATGTATAAGATAGTCACAATTGCCATTTCCATTACCAGATGCGGGAGCATTGGCAAAAGCATAGGCAATTTGCTATTGAGCCTACTTCTCCATCAGGCTACCAATGGTCGCTAATGCTTGCAAAATTCCATCTAGTCGGGGGTCTTCTTTTGACTTTCATTTTGAAGTCACCTGGTCTTGAGCACTCATACTAGGAAAACCTTTCCACATCACAATCAAATGTTAGTAGTCATGAGCTATGATCACATAAGAAATCAATCAAGCAAACAATCACCTGCACATATGTTTTCCTAACTAACTATCCCATGACTCCTAACGCACCTTATCACTCCAGATATAACCCCGCTTTGATACCAAAATTGGCACGACTCCAACTCCATCTTTAGGGTCACGAGCGATAGGGGTTATTTTTGCGACGTCCCAAGCTCGTTGCCATCCCAATTCTTTTTATCTTGTTATTATGCACATGTGGAAACATGAACAAACAACTCCTCGAGCAAACAACAGCTAGAAGATTGGGACATACATCATACTGAACACATTAACTTGTATTATAACAGTATTTTTACAAGCCTTTTCTTTTTACATCGCTGTACAGGTTTTCCACATAGGCCAGGGGAAATCCTATCTCCTCTAGTGTGACTGTAGCTCCCAAAATTGATGAAAGACTTCCATTCCTACAAGACTAAGAGATGAGGAATGAGTGTTTGGGAAACTCAGTAAGTAAAATTCCTATTTCTCTACTAGAAAAGCATCTCATCATCAAAGCCTAGCAAGTACAGCACTCACAAACAGTGTCGATGGCAGATCAATTGCAAATCATATGTCATGCTTTATCTAAACACATGCCATCCATGCCAAAACTACCATCGGCTTATTAATTATCATATCAACATATCATGCTAATGCATAACCGTCATTCATGCAAATTGATTTATCGTCATCCTGGCTCAACCAGGCTCTCTCAGCTCAACTGAGGCTTCCAGCTTCTTGCTAGGCTTCCTGGCTCGACCAGGGCATCTCGGCTCGACTAAGGCTTCTCGGGGCTAGCTTCCTGAGGCTCCTGGGTTCAAGATCCAAGCATCCTAGCTCAACCAGGGCATCTTGGATCAACCAAGGCTTCCCGTTCAATGAACGAGGCATCACCACCAATGCTGTGTGGTGACGGGTGCTTTTTCCTCTTTAAATGCATGCATAAATGTATCATACAAGCTAGTTCTTATCTCTTCTCTTAGCCAATGCATGTATGGTCCGAAGGCGTGCTCATTCGTTCGTGTGTGTCATGAATTTCTTATACTTGACTAGCAAATATGTGGGGAACGACCTTTGATTCGTAACTTGAATCAATCACTTAGCGCCATCCCCGCACTGAACAAGTATTGGAAACGGTACTCCTCAATACCAATCCAAGACCTCGAGGCTTGGGTACACCTCGCTTAAGTGACAATCACAAGCTTGACAAACCTCGGCTCCGACCTGATGTGGATACACATGTACCGAGAAGGACCCTCGGCTCATGGTTTCATTCAATGCCAAGCACAAAGTCCCTGTGTCCATTTGAACTATGGAAATCCTATGTCTTGGTGCCTTACTAAGACCTCATGGATTTGGCCGATCCCTATACCAAACAAGGCATAGAATCGGCACGCCTGAATGTCGATTTAAGACCTTATGGCCTTGGGCGATTACCGCACCGAGTGAGACTTGGACCTGACATCCAATTTATGTTGAAACCAAGGCCTTATGGCTTAGAGTGACCTTGCCTTGCGATGAACTCAATTTGAACGAACCTTGGCCTCATTCTGGGCATGAACAACTCAAGCACACATTCAAGCACAAACATGAGAAAAACCATACAAAAGATCCAACATCCTACCCACAGCTTGACATGTGAGCACCTAACTAGACTCAACAATGGAGACTACCACCCTAGAGGAGACATAGGAATCTTACTTACCTGGATGAACCTCAAACCAAAACTTGAGTTACACAAGATGGACAACTTTACTTGGAAGCCGAAAGAGAGAAAGTGGGCGAGAGAGAGGAGGGCATTTTGGGAGAAGGAAGGTGGAGAAAATGGAAGGCAAGTGAGGAAAACGGGATGTGCCCCTCCTATTTAGCCCTTGGAGTCATCATTACCAAGCCAAGCGGTCCTCTCCCATGTTTCCAAGTTCCCCGCCTACTTTTCTTGGGTGGCCATCCTATTTGCTTCATGATTATGCCTAGAAAGTGAGTTGGCCAAGCTAAAGGCATTACTTGGCAAATCTAGTTCCTAGGCATCATTGATTATGACCCGCTTTCATTCTCTCATTGGTCCACCAATACCCCACATTTAATGGGCATTTAATGAATTCTAATGATAATACTACTCTAGGTTGCCAACTAAGCCATTCTAGAGAATTCCAAGCCTTTGTCTTTTTCTTCATTAGGAAGGCCATCTAGAAAATTCTATCATTCTAGTTCATTCTGGGGCTAGAGAAGGGATCATTAGGTACACCTCAAAAAACAGAATCACGTACACCCGAGGTTCAGCCCTTATGTCTAATATTCGCCCAAACCGTTCCTTTGGACAATCGGTCGACCAATAGGGTCGATTGTCCTTTAATTGGTTAGAGACCTATTCTAAGGCTACCCATGGCCTATAATAATACAAATACACCTATGGACCTTAGAATAAGTGACGGAATAGCCGGGTCTATCCCTGGGCTCATTCCGATCGGTACCCGATCTACTGGTAGGGTTCATGGTCGGTACATTACAAATCCATGATCGGACTTCACCAATTCAAGATTATATTACAATCACTAAGAATTAAATAGGGAATGATGTATTTTTGGTCAGAAGAAATTTTCATTTGGTCAATTCGGATCATCCGTGTATCGGCGCATAACTGGGCGGAATCACCCTCAACCAGAAGCTGCGATCGGTCTGATCGATCCGTGACCATCCACCGATCCAAAATCATCCCATGACCAATTCTTGTGATCAAAAAGTCATCTTATGAGCTAATGATCATATCCTATCAGTATGGTTAGTAGAAATTCACGGCCAACATCTCGACCAATTCGTGATTGGTTGGTTGGTTAGTCAGTCGTGACTGATCCGTGATTCCTCGACGATCGAACCGATCAATCCATGGCCAATGGCCCATGATCGATCCTTTTAGGACCTTATGGCCAATCCTTATGGGGTTAGAATCAAGGATGTTGTAGCTCTGATGCCAAAAATAGTTGTAATGACTCCAACTTCATATCTAAGGTCACAAGTGGCAAGGGTTATTTTTGCAACATCCTAGGCGCATCAGCATCCCGTTACTTTTTCATCTTTGATTTAAGCACATGCAGAACCATACATACAACACCCAGATGACAATAAATAGCCAGGAAAACAACCTTTTGCAAACACATAACACATCAGTTACATTTACAAGCCCTTCTATCATGGGCCATTATATTTACAACAACTACATCTTCTACAATCAAAAGAACAAGGTAAACCTTAACTCCTCTAGTGTTATTATGACTTCATAATTAGTGTGAGATCTCCATGCCTATTGTCCCGCCCCGAACCTTGAGCGCGTGCTCATCCCTCGGTGGTCGATCAAATTGCGACGTTCCCAGGACGCGTCGCCGACCCATTCATTTTATGCACATGCAAAAGCAAGCAAATAAGCTCTAGACAACAATCAAACACATGGGATAGTAAAACATGCTAACTCCTTTTTCATAAAACACACTTTATATGCAGTCAAGCCAAACCTATGGTTTATATATACAAGAGCCTATACTCAAAAGAGGCTACTAAGCTAACCTTACCCTGGACCCTCCTACTTGGGATTTGGGGCTACTACGACGCCGTCAAGGATGTCAAGGTCTAGAGGATCAGCTACCTGTACTCCAGGCTTGTTGGCCTAGGGCAATTGGTTCGCTGCGATAACAGCCAAAATACCGGCGTCCATGATAGGGTCGAGTACCTCCTCGCACTCAGTATCGACGGCAGGTCTATCGAAACCATCCAAGGGGCCCTCTTGAACCTCGTTAGGCCCATGATGGAACCACGCTTTGAATTGATGAGGTACCCATTGAGGTAGGCCCTCATCGACCCAGATCATGGACACGACGAGCTCATGGGTCTAGGGAGTCCCTTGGATAAGGAGGATGGTACATTCGGTCTTTACCTCTCGTGGCCACCTAAAACATATGTGGTGTACCTCCATCTAAGGACCTATAAAATTTTAAACCACAATGGGGTGAGATAAATCTCGGCAAGTCTACACCCTAAACCCCGATTAAGACGAGAATTCACCAAGAGGTACCCTAGACGTGCACCATATAAGACTTACCTCGCCTCAGTACCTCCCTACACATTAGTACCTTTCATATAACATATATAAACGTAGCAAGCATAAGTTATTAACTAGAACACATCAATTCATTCTCAAACAATTACAGAGGTCCCGATTATAAGGCCAGGCCATTATGACACGTCCCATTCCGTGCCACGGAATGTTGTCCAATAATCAGGCGCGACTATTTCAACCACTCAAGTGTGTCCTAGTTAATTACAACCCAACAGCCATGGCCAACTTGATAGTCGATGGTCATCTGGCATAACCGGGAGTTTTCCTGCTTCGTCAAGCACAGCAACGTCTACATCTAGACAGCATTCTTGAAGAAGCATCGGCCTAGCCTCCACTGCGACCGGCATCTATTGATGCGGGGCATCTAAACTTAAGCAGGCATCGCCTTCAACTTTCATTGGGTGACGGGTTCTGATAGCGACCACACGCACATCCATGTTCGGCCACGAACAATGTGCTTTGCACTCAAATGCCTCAATTTCAAATAATGGACTTGGCCTATTTTCGTCATATTAAAAATACCAAGTAAAAAAATTGTGCGTGGTCATAAAGTCAAATCGAACCATAAAATGTGATATTCTCTCATTTCAAAATTTCACGATTTTATATAGTACCTAAAATATATTTAGTGTCAAAACCCGACACCTGGTATTTTTCTAATAAATACCATAAAATCCTATTTTTCAATAATAATTAAAATTCACCATCAAGCACTCAATTGCATAAATTAGCAATCAATTTCACAAATCAATGCATCCATGACGATCAATGTAAAATTTCGATAACTCGCTATCCCTGTGATAATTTACGCTAATTAAAAATTAAATAAATAAATTACAAATTATTTAAATTAAACCACTTAATTACATTAAATAACCTAACCGGCTAATCTAATTGAACTAATTGAATTAATCTAACTAAGCTAGCTAATTTAATTACATTAACTACATAACCTAACTAACTCCTAACTAAACCAATCTAACCACCTAATTCACCTAACTAACCTAGCTAATTAGATAGTTCCACTAACTAATCACCCTAATCCTAATTAAGCATAACTAATATCCCTTAAGTGTAATTACCTCCTAATCAAAGATTAGGATGCTAACTCATCGGTTTAGTGAGATAACGGGTCCACGGCGACGGCGGTGCGACGGTGACCAAGACTCAAGTCTACGGCGACTCTAAAGGAGGCTCGAAAAAGGCTGATAAAGCCCACAAGGCCCATGGTTGGGTTGCTTGGTTATGCTCTAGAGGGGATTGAGCTAGGCTGGATGGCTGGGCTTGAGTGAGCTGAGACGGCTGGCAAATGTGAGAGGCGGGTGGACCAGTTAGGTGGATGGTCAATAGTGCTGATCGACAGTTGAGTAGGGGCTGCAACTCGAGCTGGTCTAGGCTTGGGGATAGGCTGGACGCTGACATGGGGCAACAGGGACGTGGACTGGAGGCAAGCGAGTGGTCGACTGGGAAGGCGGATGGCTCGGGCAAGCAGCGTAAAGCTGTGCTAGTTTACTAGGGGCTTGCAGCTTTAACAATGGCAGCAAATGAAGGTTTAAGCAAGAAGCAAGAAGAAGAAGAAGTTGAAGATAGCTTAGGCAAGGGCTAGTTGACCAAGGGGAAGGAGGGGGGGAACAAGAAGCCTTGAAAGTCTTGTTGGTGGCCAATGAGCATCCAAATACAAGTATCTTCCACTCAAGTGCTCTCCCCTAAAGTCTTTAGCCACCATTTTGTCAAACCAACTCCCAATGGCCAATTTTTCTCTCAATTCTCTCACAAGCAAAGCAATTGGTAGCACAAAATTGCTCCCCTTGCTGCCCATACGAATTTCCTCCAAAATTCCTTCCAAATCCTCACCAAATAAACCAAATTGGCCTCCAAAAATACCAACTAAGGTGCCCATACGAATTTCCATAATTTCTTTCACAAACTAGTTCACTTTGAAGGCCAAAAATCCACATAAAAGTGACCCAATGAATTTCTTGATTTTAATTTGCTAAATTTGCTTTTTCCGCCAAAATTCTGGGCCCATCGAAAATTCTTCAAAGGTTGAGACGATGTCCTAAAAATAAATCGTGACACGCTCGAACTTTTGATTCCTGAAATCGAGTTCGATTTCATGGTTTAAATCGACCAGACGCGATTTTTGTGTGAGCCAACCTACCGGGTAGCTTTTAGGAATTTGATCACATTTGACTCATGGTTGATAATCTCCAATCCACTTTTTGCAATTAGGTGGCATCACTCACAATTTAATTACGTGCTTCTATTGAATCAACCTATTTCTGGTCTCTAATTGATTATAATGGTGTCGTATTGACCCTTGTCGATTAGCACGGTTGAGCAGTCAATTTATGATCAAATTCTCAAGTCTGTCGCGTTTATACCCCTTAATGGCTTCACCTGATAGATTAATTCTCATGAGTGATCAGCTCAAAGAAACGGGACCACAGGTGTGTCAATGAAAAGCCCATTTCAGTTAGTCGAGACAGGGTCGAATTTTCAGGATGACACAACTCTTCACCTCTTATAAAAATTTCATCCTCGAAAAGAACATTACAATATGCACACGACTTATATGGGTGAGCACACCACTAAACTCAACGACATGGGCTATCACCCTAGCCAAGAGTTAGAGATTCTACTTACAACTTTCTAAGCCAGCGGTCTTGAAATGGTGGTGACAAGATCTTCTAGGGAAGAGAGGACCAAATTATAAGAGGGAGAAAGAGGGGCGATGGGTGGTGGAAGGGAAAGAGAGGAGGATGGCATTGGTGAGGTGTGGTAGGGTGAATGGTCTTTACCTCTATTTATAGGAATCCTCTCCCAAGAACCGTCCGAATGGCTTTAAATAAAGGTGCCTTAGGTGGAAAGCACCGGGTGGATGTGGCCAACTTCCGATTGGTCCACCTAGTCGCTTAATTAATGAACCACACACTTTGTCTGCCCTCCCCTTAATAGACGTTATAGGTCTTCTGATAGGCTTCATTATTGTCCTCAAGCAAACAGATAAAGAGGCATTTATGAGGGGTATTACTTGGTCTTCAAGCCTCAAGATAAGGTAAGGTCATTGTCACACCCTGATCCTCCGAGTTTGTGTCCATCTCTCGATGGTTGATTAAATAGCAACGTCCCAGGACGTGCCGCCGACCTATTCATTTTAACGCACATGCGGAAGCAAATAAATAATCCCTAGACAACAACAAGATGTGATAGAAAAGTAGGGTCACAATTTTCGAAAACCACATCATACTTTTATACACATCTCAAACTATGTCATATACAATATTAGCCGGCTATATACAAGGTCTGCAAAAAGGGGGGGTAGAGTGCTATAGATCTTCAGACATTCGAGTCTTCCTCATAATATACTGGGGACCCTGGAGCTGACAGATACAGGTCCACCACTAAACCACCTGGAGGATCGACCGTCCCTTTTCCAAAAGCAACCTCCAGCACTGACATAGGGTTCTTAGATTCCGGTATTAGACCTTCTTTTTGTCCATTTTGCTCACGATGGTACCATGATCTGTATTGATGGGGTACCTTATGGGGTAGAGCCTCATCAACCCAAACCACATACATTATGACCTCATATATCTATCCCCTTGGTTTCCCATGAAGCGAAATGTAAGATACCTGCTCGGTGATCTTCTTCGACTGTCCAAAACGCTCGGGAGGAGACGATGTCTCAACAAGTTCACCCCCTAAGTCTTGACTAGGATGAAAATACGCCCCAAGGGTTACCTAAGCACAAGCACAAGTCAAAGGTCTTACCTTTGCCTCGTTCCTTCCTGCAAGTCAATACAATTTGCATATTCAACTAATCATTTCAACAATTCAAATCATCTAATCTGATCGAGCCATCGATCAATCGATCCAATTGATTCCATGTCATCTAGACCATCACTTGGTCAATCTATTCAATACTCTCTATAAAGTCCGATCACTTCAAGGACTGCTCACCCAAAGTTGAAGATAGATAGTATAGCTCACTTTAAGCTGATAAAGTACATTGCTCACTCTAAGCTGACATATCAAAATCCTCAAGTTGATATAGTATACTGATAATGCTCACCAGAAGCTGCTAAGGTATACTGCTTGCGCTAAGCTGATATATCAAAGCCCTCAGGCTGATATAGTATACCGATGATGCTCACTCTAAGCTGATAAAGTATACTGCTCATACTAAGCTGATATATCAAAGCCCATAGGCTGATATAGTATACTGTTCTCACCAACTGAGAATTTCACCATTTTTATCATTCCCGATAAAAATAATCATGCATGGGTACACGGTCGGCCTAAGCCAAAATACGATATTTTCTCTTTTGAAAGTCCCACTAATTTCAATGATCCATAAACATATTTTTGGCATTGTAAACGACGCCTTTGTATTTTCTAATTAAATACCGAAATTATTAAATTTTGTGATAAATACCCCAAAATTATAATTCACACTCAATTTGCACAAACGAGCACTCAATTAAATAAACAAATCACACCATTAAAATCAGCACGAAATTCTGATCATCGGTTATCCCGGTCTAATTTTCAAAAATAATAATTAATTAAATAAATACCAAAATTAATTAATAAATACCAATAAATGTAACTTAGGCCGGAAAAAGCCTAATTAAATACCGAGACGGGCTCGGAAAATTTCCAAACCTATCTAGATAAATAATACAACCTATGTACTTGGTAATTTCACTAATCTAACCACCTAACATGCAATATCAAACGATTAAATTGCTAATCCGTTCTGACTAACCACATAATCCCCAATTAACTTAAACTATTCAACCTTGAAGCATAATTAACCACCTAAGCAGAGATTTGTGAGTAAAGTCACTAGATTAGCGTTCCGGTGAGTTCACTTCGATGGAGACATGGAGATGATCGATAAACTCCAAAGCGGGGGCACCAAGCGAGGCCCAGAAGCGGTCCAATGTGGGCATTGAAGCTCATGGTGGGTTGCTGGGTTTCGGCTTCTATGGTTGGCCGAAGAGGCTGCTTGAATGGCTAGCTTGGGCTGGAAACGGCGGAAATAGGTCGATGAGGTTGTTGCAGGGTCGAGCGACCAATGATGGGCGATGGTAGCAACTTGAATGGCGACCACGATGGTAGAATGATTTCTTGGTGGCAGGGGGTGATGGCCAGGGTGTGACAAGGCCGCAGAATGACGGGACGAGCAAGCAAGGCGCGCGGGGGTGCGATGGGTGCGCAAGCAGCTTGCGGTGGTTGTCCAAGCTTTGACGAGCAAGGGGAGGGGCTAACCTTGGTTTCTCTGTGATTTTCAGAGCTTCTTCTAGTTTGGAATGGAGGGGTTGATGGAAAGGGAGGAGAACGGGGGACAACAAGCTTGGATGGGGCCACTTGGTCTCAATCTTACCCCTTTGTCCCTTTGACCATGCCCCACCATGGATGGGCTGGCTTCCTCAACCAAAAGTAGACCAACAAACTTGCTTAGGAAGCCTTGGAGGTGGTCCAAAAGTTGAGGGCACAGGGGGCTACGAATTTGAAGACATTTCCTTTAATTTCACTTCCATTCCCTCTTGAATTAATTCAATTCGGCCCTAAAAAATTCCACCATTGAGTCCTCGATCGAATTGACATTTTTCTTTGCCAATAGAACCAACTTGCATCTTAAAAATGCGATAAAAAATGGTCCCCTGAATTTTCCGGTCGAAAACGGTCCTATCTTGAAATTTTGCCAAAAATCTTGGTTTGCAGAAAAATCTTCAGAGGGTGAGTCGACATTCCTAGAATGACTTGTGACATGACAGAACTTTCAATTTCTGAAATCGGATTAAAATCGCGGTTAATTTCAATTTGGTGCGATCTTAGCGTGACCTAGCCTACCGTGAAGCTTTTAGAAATTTTTGGTGCAATTCACCCATGGTCGATTTTCTTCGAGCCACAATGTACCTGTTTGACACATTGGCAACTCTTAGTGGTCATGAAAATCTTGAGGTTTCAAATACAGACACAGGGTACCAAAACAACAGAAAAATCAGTCTAGTGCCGATCAACGAGAATTTTGCAATTTTGTGGAATCACCCACGTTTAGCCACACATCTTAGTCGAACCAACCTATCTCTAATCTCTAATCGATCTTTACTGTGCCATAATGATCTCTGCAGATGAGCGTGGTTGTGTAGTCGATTCTTGGTCGAATTTTCAAGTCTATTGCGTTAAAATTCCATAATGACTTCTCTAGATAGTCTAGTTACCTCCTGAGTGATCATCTTAGAGAATAGCATTATAAATGTGTCGATGAAAGACCCGATTCATTCAATTGAAAACATAATTGAAATTTTAGGATGTCACAGTCATAACTGAGTATATTGGAACACTTGAAGAGAGCAACTAAGGACTAGAGGCCAAGCTGGGCATGATTCATGCCTTCTAGATAAGAAGAGCAATTTTGATCGGTTTCCGAAATTAGTGTCATTGCCCTAACAAATGGGCTCAAAAAATTATGAAATTTTAATATGTTGTGAAGAAGAATTTAATTGACATTTTTGTTGCAGAAAGTTAAGTCTAATTCGTGCTGTAGAAAGAATAGAAAATCACCAAAATATGCTAAAAATCTATTTGTCTAGTAGATTCAATATCTGCAAAGAAGGACCCATTTCACATTATAAATCTTTCAAAACTCTTTGAAATTTGTATATGTTATAGAAATAAATTTCCTTTAAAACTTTCATGGAGGAAGCATGTCCAAATTTGAAAGGAAAATTTTTATAAAAATTGGAGAATGCAACCTAATAACCGATTTTCCTACAAGGAGCAGGTTCCAAGTGATGAATGATTGGCCTTTCGTCCCTACCATTTCACCTAAGAAGAGGTAAATTAAAAAATCTTAGTAAAATTGGCTGTACAACAAAATCTTAGTAAGCATGTCCAAATTTAAGTATGTTGTAGGTCAAGATGTTTTAAACAAATTTCATGAAGAAAGTTTCTTCAAATTCATAACACAAAAAGCTTAGTAAAATTGGCAAACAACAAAAGTCCAGAGATTTTGAAAATCAAAAAAGGAAGATTCTAGTTGAAAAGAGGAGTGTTCTCACTTGATCTTGGGTCAAAGGTCATCCATGGCTGTACAACCTTATTTTCCAAGATCCTAGTTAGGCGCTATACTAGTTTGGACACTTTCCCGGTTATTTATTGGCTAAAGTCCAATAGAGATAAGGTAAACTTGTCTTGGTCAAAAGTAGGACTTGTCCCTTAGGCGTGTGGCCTCTCCTTTGTGGGCTCCAAAGTCTACCATTCACACTTAGATTATAGGATAGTGATAGGCTTAGGTTCTAGAGTCTTCTTTTTTCCACAACTCCCTTAAAGTGTTCGCACTTGTTCACACTACTTCTTCTAAGAGACTTTGACTAGCTACGACTCAGGTATCATTTTCCTTAATTGTTCCTAGTCCAAGTCTAGTCTTATCCTTTTTGGTAAAGTCCCAACGCACCAAGTGTCGATGCCTCTTAATTTACTACGTGATGCGCATTTTAATTACAACTTTGAAAGTGTCTAAGTTCGTGAAGCCTTTGTCATGGGGTAGGGACTGAATCGTGTTCAACCACGATCAACCAAGTTATTTAGCCTGAAGTTCGCGCTTAAGCCATGCTCGTGTAGAGTTGAATGCAACTGGGCTTGATTGGCCTAAACTGAGTTTGATCTCCCCTTTACTCGAGAAAAAGGGACTCGTGACTAGGTCTTAAGGTTGGGACTTGGCTTAGTCGATTGGTCCTCTAACGAGTTCATGGGCCAATCCATGGGCCAATTCATCTTGGCTAGGCTTGTGGCTAGTTCATGGGCTAGCCGACCGGTTCCATGGCTGGTCTTGTGGCAAGTCTAAGGTTCTTCACCACAAGTTATGGTCAATTTGAAATTGAACCCTGTTGAGTACATTTGGTCCATGGTCGAATATCGGTTGTCATGTAATCATGTGGGATCAACCAATTCATTTTGACTTACAGGTGTCTTCGATCAACTCAGTCATCCATGGCTGGTACAATGACCGGACGAAATCACCTGCGATCGATGTGTGACTTCCTAATTTTTCAGGTTCTAATTTCGATTGGATAAGTTGGGCTTTTCATCGACGCACCTATAGTGTTTTTCTCTGAGATGGCCACTCGTGAGATAACTAGACTATCTGGGAAAGTCATTAAGAGATTTTAATGCAATAGACTTGAGGATTCGATCGGGGATCGGCCACTCAAATGTGCTCATCTGCAGAGATCATTTCGGCACTGTAAGATCGATTAGAAATCAAAGATAGGACGGTTCGATTGAGATATGTGGTTAAACATGGGTGATCCCACTAAATAGCAAAATCACACCAAATTGAAATTAACCGTGAATTTGAACCCGATTTAAAAAATTTAAAGTTTTGTCATGTCACAAGTCATTTTAGGAACGTCGACTTAGTCTCTGAAGATTTTTTTGCAAACCTAGACTTTTTGGGAAAAAGTTGAGGTAGGGTCGTTTTTGTCCAGAAAATGTAAGGAACCGCTTTTAATCGCGCAATTGAGAGGCAAGTGGGTTCAATTGGTGAGGGAAAATGCCAATTTGATCGTTGACTCGATAATGAAATTTATAGAGACCAATTTGGGTTGACTCAAAAGCCATTCAAGTCCAAATTGAACCAATTGCCTCCAAAATTCGTAGCACCCCCTTAGGCCCAAAAATTGGACCACTTCAAGCGTCTAGAAGAGGGCATTTTTGGCTGAAAATGGGCTGTGGAAGACAGCTGGTGGTGGGGACCAAAGGGAGGGAACAAAGGGATAAGAAAGAAGACCAAGTGGTCCCCCCTTCAAGCAACTTGTCTTCTTCATCCTCCCCCTTTAGCCACCATCAACCACTACCTTCCTCTCCTCCTTCTTTTGCTGTTTGAAGTTCAACAAAACCCAGAATTGCAGAGGAGAGCAGCCAGCAGTGCCAAGCCATCCAGCAGCCCCCGCCGGAACCACCGTAAGTAGCTGCGACGCCGTTGCTCGTTCGCGCGCACCCCTCCACCTCCACCGCATCTCGAGCCTTGTCCGTTGCTATCTCTGGTTGTTCAACATCCCTCAGCCCATGTGAAGCTTAGCCGAAGCCCATTCAGCCGCCTAGAAGCTTGCCTCCATCCGTGCAAGCCTTCGCCGGTCTTCTCTTTCTATTTCAACCCCAAATAGCCACCGGTTCTCCCTTTCTCGGCCCCAAACAGAGACATAAATGGATGGGTTTTTCCAGTAGCTGTTGGCCCGCTTTCAAGGCTTTCTTGACCCCGAACGGCTTGCCGGCTTTGAAGTTTCTTGAGCCTCTCGTTGTTCCCATCGTTTTGATCCGAGTGGATCATTAAACAAGTGAGTTTGGTCACTAAATCTTACTTAGTAGGTTAATTATACTTAAGGGTTCTTTATATTAGCTTAAGTATGGATTAGTGATAAGCTAGAATAATTATATTTGACTTAGAATGGATTAGTGTTAAGCTAATTAGTGAGATTTGCACAATTGATGATGGATTAGTCGAATCCAGTAGAATTACTGTAGTTCGGATATCCGAACACTCACCATTTGCCATTTTTTAAGATCAAAACAGGTTACGATTTTAAGGTTGACATCTGCTGAAGAAATGTTTTAGACATCCTCAGCTACAACATAAATTTTTCTCAAGATTTTTTGGGATCTCAAAGAATGAGATATTAGCTCCGTCATTTTCAAACAAAACCTCAGCTTTTGTTGGAATTAGTGACCTTTTAGGATTCTAGGGGTTTTTGTCAACTCTTAGAGTTCGAATTTCAAAATTATTTCTTCACAAAAGTTGTTTTTCATATCTTCTTATTTAACATAGTCAAATTTTAGATCAAATGAACATGTTTTGGACCTCGAGCCAAATTGATTTTGGAGAACAGACTTTCTGGAAACAGACCCAGTTTTGGTGCTGGATTGAGCGATTTAGTGGGCCTAATCTAGAAGGATCTGGATTGAGGTGTCTGCATGAAAAATATTTTTTTATGTGTCCTTTACAACATACTAAAATTTGGTAATTTTTGAAACTCGTTTGATTAGATTTCTGGATTTAAACTTGGAGATGTGCGAGTGGGCCTATTCTACCTAGAGTTTATGCTTGATGATCGTGTGAAAGTTAAGAGAATCCATTCCCAGTGTTTGTTGGTGGACGTTAATAGTTAGGAAAATCCATCCCTAGCATGTGTTGGTGGACGTTAATAGTTAAGAGAACACGTCCCTATCGTGTGTTGGTGGATGTTAATAATTATTAGTCATTCCCAGCATGTGTCAATAGTTATTAGTCATTCCTGGCGTGTGTCGGTAATTATTAGTCATTCCTGGCGTGTGTTGGTAATTATTAGTTGTTCCCGGCGTGTGTCAGTAGTTATTAGTGTTTCCCAGCATGTGTCGATAGTTATTAGTCGTTCCCAGCGTGTGTCGGTAATTATTAGTCATTCCCGGCGTGTGTTGATAGTTATTAGTCTTTCCCGACGTGTGTTGATAGTTATTATTCTTCCTCGGCACGTGTCAGTAGTTATTACTCTTCCCCGGCATGTGTCTAATAAAACTGCTCATGTGGGTAGTAATAGTTAATTAATTGGAATGCATGTTGAGTTGAATTGACGGATCGGCATGTGTTGGTAATTCTTGCTTTGATGTGTATCGGTTGTTCTTGCTCGTGTGAACAGTGATTAAATTGTGATTCTTGCTTGTGTGAGTAATGATTAGTTTCTACGTTCCAAATTGGTGTGTGAATTTGCTATATACACATGGTTGTGATAAGAACTGTGCTGACCTACAGGAAGGAACTGAGTCCAAGGTAAGCCTCTGTGATT
Organism: Eucalyptus dawsonii; assembly: GCA_016097615.1. NCBI lineage: Eukaryota > Viridiplantae > Streptophyta > Magnoliopsida > Myrtales > Myrtaceae > Eucalyptus > Eucalyptus dawsonii. Next base: position 33,294,012 of record CM027873.1, read on the forward strand.
GTATGATTGTGTGATTAAGACATTTTAGGTGTATTACCCTCCTCATTAGGGTTTAGAGTATGAACTCACTGAGATTTATATCTCACCTCGTCGTGGGCTTCATTTTTCAGGATCGTAGGGTGAAAGACCTAGAGCTGAGTTAAGGGGATCGGAAGTGTAGGTCAGATAGGACAGTTTCTTTTTAAGAGTCAATCATTTGAAGTTTTGCGACTGTAAACTTTTGGATTTGACTCGGTGTGTATTTAAAAGCATGTTTGTTTGAAAATCCGTTGTCCTGCTTTTCTATCCCGAGATGATTACTGTCAGGGGATTTATTATTCATTTCCGCGTGTGCAATAAAAAGAAAGGGTCGACGACTCGTCTTGGGATGTCGCAAAATTCCTATCGACCAAAGAAGGATGTCCGCGCACTTGAGGATCGGGGCATGACACGATGCCTCGACCTGGCGGAATTGAGTCATGACTGTCCGTCGATCCATGATGGCAGTTGATCATCCCACGATTGATCCTTATGATGAAATAATCATTCCATGGTCGAATACTATATAACCAAACCTTGGGTTATTGATCCCTGAACTACCACTTGACTTATGACCGGCTCTTGGGTTGGTTCATGGCTAAGTCTCGCCATTGGCGTACCTAGCTTTTAGCCTATTGGTTAGGCCAAATAAAGGTTGAAATTGAGGATGTTATAGTGCAATTGCCAAATTATGTTAATTGGCCATTATATTGCTATTTAACATGGAAATATAGTCAAATTACTAGGGAGAAGTACACTAGAGTGCCTTAACTTGTATACCGCCCTCACATTAGTACCATAACTTTTGTCGGCTCACTTAAATGCCAAAATTAGAGAAAAATGATCACTTGAGTGCCTCCGACGAAAATTTTAGCTAGGGAAAATAGGTGACTTTTGTAATTTAATGTTTTATTTGAGGTGGCATTATTTGGCACTGAAGTGATCACTCTTTCATTAAGATTGGCATCAAAGTGATCACTTTCTAACAACAGATGGCATTGGAATGATCAATTTTTTAGAATGATTAACATTGAAATTTTCACTTCTTAACTTGCTATTCGACATCGTTTATGGGGTTTTTTTGGCACTAAAGTGGTCACTTTTTCATTAAGATTGGTATTAAAGTGATTACTTTTGAACTTGCTATGTGATGTCATCTAGAGATTATATGCTGACTAGGCACACCAGCAAGCCACGTAGGATTGAGAAATTAATGAAATATTGCCATGTAATATTTCTAGCACCTCATATCAGAGTTGGCACTTAAGTGATCATTTTTTTTAGTAAGTAGTACTTAAGTGAGCCGGCAAAAAGTTGGGACACTAAAGAGAGCGCCGTACATAAGTTAATGCACTTATAGTGTATTTCTCCCTTACTTTGTATATTCTGAAATTGTCCAACGGAATTCCAATATTCTTGGACTTAGACATTTCAGATGGAATTTTAAAAGTGCCCCAAGAAATTCATATTTCTATCTTGGCCATCATTAATCTTGATTTTGGCTTAAATATTGCTAAATAGATAGGCAAAATTTAGGGTGTTACAATTCTCCCCCTCCTTAAAGAATTTTGTCCTTGAAATTTAGGATTTACCTATTTTCTCAAATAAGAGCGGATAACGATTCCTCATGTCATCCTTGCTTTTCCACATTGTTTCCTCTAGGTCATGGTAGTGCCATAAAACCTTTACTAACGGTATAGTTTTATTTCATAAAATCTACTTTATTAAATCTAGAACTTTCACAGGGTCTTCCATGTATCTCACTTTTCATCTATCTCGAGCACCATAAAATCTAATACGTGCGCTGGATTTGGTTCATATTTTTTTTAACATAGACACATGGAATATGTCATGTATGTTGGATAATTTTGGTAGTAGGCTCACCCGATATGCCAACTCTCCCATTCTTTCAAGAATCTCAAAAGGCCCAATGAAGAGCGGAATTAATTTTCCTTTCTTCTTGAACCTTGACACGTTCTTCATGGGTGATACTTTCAAAAATACATAGTCGCCTATGTTGAATTCCAGAGGCCTACAATGTTTATCCGCATAACTCTTCTGTAGGCTTTGTGCAGCTCAGAGTTGATCCCGAACTATCCTTACTGCATCCAATGTGATGTGAATTAATTATGGTGTTGTTAACTTCCGTTCCCTTACTTCATCCCAACAAATAGGGATTCTACAGCTCCTACCATGTAATGCTTCGAAGGGGGCCATGTCAATGCTTTGTTGGAAGCTATTATCATATGCAAACTCTACTAGGCATAATTTCTCATCCTTGTCACCCTTAAGTCGATGATGTAGGCTCGCGACATATCCTCAAATGTCTGTATAGTCCTTACCGACTGTTCATCCGTCTATGGATGAAAAGCCGCACTGTACTGGAGTTTGGTCTTTAAAGCAACTTGGAGACTCTGCCAAAAGTTCAATGCATACCGTGGGTCTTGATCCAATGTTATAATTATGGAGACTCCATGCAATCGTACTATTTGCTTAATGTACAATGTGGCATACTTCTCTAGTGAGTAATCTATCCGTACTATTGGAAAATAACTCAACTTAGTCAACTAATTTACTATCACCCAAATCAAATTGTGTCCACTTGAGGTCCTTCATAGTCCTTGCGCAAAGTCTATCGTTACATGCTCCTATTTCCATTTCGTTATCTCTAATGATTTTAACATCCCTATGGGATTATGATGCTTTGCTTTCACTTGTTGGCACGTCAAACACATTGAGATGTGTCTAGCAATGTCCATCTTGATTCCATTCCACCAATAGTGTTGGCAAAGATTTTAGTACATCTTGGTACTTCTTAGGTGGATACTATAATTGCTCCGATGTGCTTTCGGTAAAATCTCTTGTTTATTTCGCTGTTGTTGGGCACACAAAGATGTCCATGAAACATCACAATTTCATCATCCGAGACTTTAAAATTCGACTTCTTTCCTTTTAAGGCTTCGTACCGGATTTTCGAAGCTTCAAGGTTCGATTGTTGCAAGGTTTGGATTTGTTGTATGATTTCAGGCTCAACTCTAAGTGTGGCTATTACACTTGCAAGGTCCCCTATCGTAACTTTGAACTCAGAAATGGAAATTTCTTCTAATAAATTCCACTCCCTGACCATCATACTTGCTTTCGTCATTGCTAATTTTCGACTGAGAGCATCTGCAACCTTATTTGTTTTCATAGGATGATACAAGATCTTGCAGTTGAAGTCCTTCAATAATTCCATCTACCATCTTTGCCTCATGTTCATTTCCTTCTGGGAGAATAAATATTGTAAGCTCTCATGGTCCGTGTAGATTTCAAACTTTTCTCCATATAGATAATGCCTCCATATGATCAAGGCAAAGATAATTGAAGCTAGTTCCAAGTTGTGGGTGGGGTAATTCATTTGGTTTTAATTGTCTTGATGCATATGCAATGACTTTTTCATGTTGCATTAATACGCAACCCAGTCCTTTATGGGATACATTATTGTAGACTACAAAACTATCATGCCCCAAACCTCAGGTACGCGCATATCCCTCGGTGGTCGATTAAAAATGTGATGTCCTAGGACACGTTTCTGACCTATTCTTTTTATCTTTCAATTAAACACATGTGGAAGTGAATTAAATAAACACCCGGCCAACAATCAAACATAGGGATAGTAAAATCACGCAACCATTTTTCACAAACCACACTTTATAAACATACAAGATTAACCCTGCGGGTTCATATTTACAAGTCTATCACAAAAAGAAACCTAAGCAACCTACAACCCTGATCCCTTCATCTTGAGCTCAGGATCCTCCACGACACCATCCGGTATATCGATGTCCATGGGGTGATGACCTACTTCCCCAACCTCGGTTCCGACGAGTGGTCCATCAAAACCCTAAAAGGGACCCACATGAGCACCACTACGCTCGTTAATGAACCACGCTTTGAAGCGATGAGGTACCAAGTGAAGGTGACCCTTCTCGACCCAAATCATGGTCACCACTAACTCGCGAGTCTGGGTAGTCCTGGGAACAGGGAAAAAGGTAGACTCTAATTCCATGTGCCACGGAAACCCAAAACGAACGGGATGTATCTCCATACTAGGGACCTGAAAAAGGTTAGCTACAACGGGGTAAGATAAATCTCAGTGAGTCAAAACCCTAAACCTCAATTAAGACGCAAATTCACCTAGAGGCAGCCTAAACAGGCGTCACAAACAACTCACCTCACCTTGGCACATCCTTGCACATTTGTGCGACACATATAATATATGAATACAGCAAGTGTATTTAATAACCGGAACACGTCATTTCATTTTGCAAACAATCACATGGGTCCTGATTATAAGGTAAAACTGTTATGACACGTCCCATACCGTACCACACAATTTTGTTCAATAATCAGGTGCAACTATCACAACCATTTAGGCTTGTTCCAATTATTACGACCTATCGGCCACGGCCAACTCAACAGTTGGCGGTCACAGCAACGTCTAGCACTACATACCCATATGGCATTCCATAAAGGAGCATCGGCCTGGCCTCCACTTAATCAAGCATCGCCCCCCGACTCTTGTTGGGTGACGGGTTATGATAGTGACCATATGCGCACGTACTTGGCCAAGAAGACCATGCTTTGCATTCAAATACCTCATTTCAAATAATAAACTTGGCCAATTTTCTTCGTATTAAAAATGTCGGTAAAATAATCATGCATGGTCATGTATTTAAATCGAACCATTAAACATAGTACGCTCCCAATTTAAAATTCCACGATTTTATATAGTACATAAAAATTTGGCATCCAAAAACCGACACCTAGTATTTTTCTAATTAAATACCCATAAAATTGAGTTTTGCAATAATAATCGACAATTACCATCAAGCACTCTATTGCACATATAAGCCATCAATTTTAGATATAATTCAACCACGAGAATGAGCATAAAATTCTGTAAAACGGCTAACCCATCACTAATTATGCTAATTACGATTAATTAAATAAATTATGATTAATTAAATTAATCAAACTTAATTAAATAACCCTGATTATTTAACCTAACCATGGTTAACTGATCTAACCTAAGGTAGGCTACCCTAACTAAACTAACCACCTAACTAAGTTAGTTACTCTAACTAGGATTAACCACTAATCCTAATTAACACTAATCTAACACCATAAGTGCAATTAATAACCTAATCAAGGATTAGGGAGTTAACTCATCGGATTAGGAGGGCGGTAGGTTCACGGTGACGGCGGCGTGACGGCGGTGAAAACCCAAGACTATCGTGTCGCAATGGAGGCTCAACGGCGAAGAAAAACAACCCTACAAGTCTCAACCAAAGGCTGAGATTCGGTTCTGTAGGCTGCTGGGCTGGAGGGGTTGAGTGGCTGGTCGTGGGGCTACTAGGCTCTGGTGGTCCTAGGCGGTGGAGATAGGTTGGCTACTGGCTGATCGATTGGTGTTGGCGACTGGAACAGGCGGCTGTGGGTAAGGCGGTGAGGCGAACGACGAGGTTGGCGGACGGACGGGGCTCGGCTGGACTGGAGCTGGGCGGAGCTGGGCTGAGGCATTGGGATGGGTGGTCGTGCGGGTGAAGTGGGTTGAGGTGCCGGTGATGTGGGTTGGCTAGGCTGAGACGGTTGCTGGCTGTGGCTGGCGTGAGGAGAGGAGGACTGTGGTGGAATGGAGATGGAAGAGAAATGAAGAAGAAGAAGGCAGAAGGGGTTCGGCTAGGGGAAGTACACACAAGGGGGGGAACTTGGAGAGAGAGAGAGAGAGGGAATTTGGAAGTCAAAGCCATGGCCAATAGCAACCCTTGCAAAATATCCATGCACTCATCACCTTTGGCCCCAAAGTCTTCATCCCAAGAAGTCAAGGCTCCTCCAATGGCCATTTTCCTTTCATTTCCTCACAAAATAAATCATTTTGGTGGTAGAAACAATCCCATATTTCAGCCATCCGAATTTCCTTTGTTTCTTTTGTCCAAAATTGATTTTTCCGCAAAATTCCGGGCTTGACGAAATTTCTCTGAAAGATGAGGCGACGTCCTAAAATTAAATTATGATATGCTTGAACGTTCAATTCCCGAAACCAAATTAAATTTCGTGTTAAAATCGATCGAATGCAATTTTACAACCTAACCTACGGGAGTGTTTTTAGGGATTTTAGCACGTTTGACCCATGGTCGATAATTCTTGATCCACATTTGTGCATCTCTGACTTGCAGGCAACTCTTGATTGTCGTAAAAATCGCAAGGTTCCAATTACGTGTCCCAAGTATAATTTCGATAGAAAATTGGGCTAGTGTCGTTCGATGCGAATTTTGTAGTCACGCGGAATTACTCGCAATTGAATCACGTGTTTCCATCGAATCGTCTTATATCCGATCACTAATCAATTATAATGGTGCCCTATTAACCCTTGCCGATTATTATGGTCAAGCAGTTGATTTCTGATCGAATTCTCTAGTCTGTCGCATTTATATCCCTTAATGGCTTCATCTAATAGATTAGTTAACTCGTGAGGGGCTAGCTCATAGTAAATTTGTGACATCCCGAATTTCGACCCCATCCCGAATATATGAAATGGGCATTTTGCCGGCACACCTATGGTCCTTTTTCTCTGAGCTGATCACTCACGAGTTAATAATCTATTGGGTGAAGCCATTAAGGGATATAACCGCGGTAAAATCCCTAAAAGCTACCCGATAAGTCGGATCGGACTAAAATCATGTTCGATCGATTTTTAACCATGAAATTGAATTTGATTTTGGGAATCGGACATTCGAGCATGTCACGGTTCATTTATAGGATGTCGTCTTGTCTTTCGGAGAAATTCCATCGATTCCGAGATTTTTACGAAAAATTGATGAAAATTTGGACTTCCAAGTCGAGCTTTTGAGTGTCAGGGACTGGTAGAAAATGGAATGAGATTTTACTTCATCAAAATTGGACTTCGATTTGGAAAATCTGTGAAGAAATTGAGGCCAAGAAAGTGAAATTCGGAGCTAGAAATGGGGGTGCAACATTTGGCCTCAAATTGGATTTTTGTGGATTAATTTGCAAGATTTAATATTGGGGGACAAGGGGATAATCTTGTGCACTTGTGGGGGCCATTTCATGATGAAATGGGATAAGCTTATTTGACTTTTGGTCCCCCTATCTTCAAGCTTCTCTCGGACGCCAAGCTCCCCCTTCACCTTCGTGGCTTCTGTTTTGCTTTCCTCTCACCTCAATTGGACGAACTGCTTCTGTTTCTCTTTATTTCCCTTGAAGACTTCTTCTTCTCCACTGAAATTCCCCCAGCTGTAGCCACGCACATCCACCAGCGTCAACTCTCCTTCTCTGCCAACGAAGTCCACCAAAAGAATTCCTCCGTTGATTCATCTTGCTGACCGAAGCAACTCCAGCTTCTACCACGGGTCTCCTTCGCCCGCGCACCGTCCACCTTAGCGAGTCAAGTAGCACCGAAGCCTGCTCCACTTTCGTTTGTCAAGCCAAATCAATGAAAGCAGCAAGCTTCCCTTCGCTGACTCTCCTGCCATCTACCGCACGTCACCCGCGACTCAGATGAAGCTGCTTCTTCGTCCGTGTCTTCAGCTCGTGGATTTCGGCCAGCTCGAAGAAGCCAGCGAATCTAGCTTCGGTCTTCTCCAGTCAATGTTCGGCTTCAGCGTCTTCGTCCATTAAGTCACGCGAATAGCAGCCCATCATCACTGAAGCAACCCAGCAGCTGCGTGAAGTCAAGCCCAGCGAATTTTCTTTAGCCCAGCACGTGTCTTCATGGCCCATCTTCAATCAAGCCCAACAAGTGTCACAAGCCCAACTTGCATTTGTTCAGCCCAACTTCAGATGGCCCAATTCCAGCTCACTTGAAGCCCGGCCCAATTTATTGTTTCCAATAAAAAATTTCTTGCCCATCTTCAGCTTTGGTCCAGCCCACTGGAGGCCCACGAAGCAAGCCCAACTGCAGCCCAAGCCCAGGATCAAGCCCAACACTTGTTGTGGGCTTTGCAAGGCCTTTGAGCCCGGCCCGAGTGATCGTCAACGTCGCCGAAAATTCAGATTTCGGCCGCCGTCGCGCCATCACGTCACCATCGTGGTGTTCCAGTCTTTGCTTTGCCAAGTGAGTAATCTCACTAATCCTTGCTTAGTAGACTAATGATGCTTAAGGGTTGATTAGATTTAATTAAGTGCAATTAGGTGGTTAAATTAGAATGGATTAGTGATTATTAGTTAATTGCATTGCATATTAGTTAGGTGGTTAGTGTACCTAGCTAGAGAATTTCTTATAGTATTTATTGAATGCATTTCGGGATTTTTCCGATCCTTATCGAGCTTCAATTAGGCATTATGGGCCTAAATTAGATTTTTAGTATTTATTTATTAATTTTCGAAATTAATTATTTAATTAATTATTTTTCGGAAATTAGGCAAGCGATAAATGACGACCGAAATTTCGTGCTGATTGTCGTGGTGCATTCCGTTTATTTATTTGAGCTCTACGTTGTGCTGAATTGAATTAATTATGCAATTTGAGGAATTATTCCTAAATTGATTGAAAATGAGTGAAATTGAATGATTGATCAGTAGATAGTCAAGTATGGTTATTTAGCATTTATAATGTTTTGATGAGTTGTAAATCGGAAGGAATCGGGAGATTGAACTAAGACTCTTAGCTGAGACCAATCAGGTACAAGGTATAGACATACGTGGTTCGGTGATAAGGAAATCACTAGTGAAAACGGCGCCTTAAAGAATGCACGAGTGCTGTATATTACTTGCATTAGTATAGACATACGTGGTTCGGTGATAAGGAAATCACTAGTGAAAACGGCGCCTTAAAGAACGCACGAGTGCTGTCTATTACATGCATTATCATGGACATACGTGGTTCGGTGATTGAGGATCTCATTGGTGAAAACGGCACCTTACAGAACGCACGAGTGCTGTCCATTACATAGTGAATTGTTTATGTTGGCTCTGTGATGAATATATCACATTGGCGAAAAAGACGCCCGAGAGCATAGTGAATTGTTTATGTTGGCTTTGTGATTAGTATATCACCTTAGTGAAAAAGACGCCCGAGAGCATAGTAATGTCTTATGGTGGCTTTGTGATCAGTATATCACCTTGGCGAAAGCGATGCCTGAGAGCATATTAAAGTGTTCACTATACGTCACCTTCGCAGATAGACGCCCGAGAGCATTATTGTAGCTCTGTGACTGAGAGTGCAAATGGGAGGTTTTATATTGAGAAGTGGTTTGACCTTGAATGGTCCGATTGACATGTAATCGACTAGGTCGATTGATTGAGATATCGATTTGTGATGTGATTGCTAGGGTGCCTATTGAATTGTGCTAATATGCAGGTGGAATCTGAGGCCAAGGTAAGTCCTCCGATACGTGCGTGTATAGGCAGCTCGGTTAGTGTATTGGTTTCCTAATTGAGTCTTAGTGGGGTAGAACTTGCTGAGACATAATCTCATCCCGGTTGTGGGACAACATTTCAGGCCTGTAGATGAGCCTGTGAAGAAGGAACCAGAAGAGGACGATGAGCCGGTAAAAGATGAAGAGCTTGAAGGATGTGAGCTTATTGAATAAGAGTTAGAAGAGGATCAGGATGATCCTGAGTACGACCCGGATGAGGACTAAGATCCCATCCTCTTTTGTGAATCCCGTCTAAATGTGAATAGTATGAAACTAGAATGTTATGAATAGTCTTGTGAATAGACTTTGAGTTATGCCATGTATAAAGGTTTGGTTGTGGATTTCAATATGAAAAATATGGCTTTGCTTTTCTATCCCATTGTTTTATTGTCTGAGGATTTATAAATGCTTCCGCATGTGCTTAATAAACGAAAGGGTTGACGATACTTAGTCTTGGGATGTTGCATTATAAAATCGACCAAGTAGAAGGATGTGTGCGTGCCCGAGGATCGGCGCGTGACAAAATTAACCACAAGCGCGTGGACGAAACAACCATTTCATATAATCGAAATGTGGTCGAATTTTAGGAAGTCACAAAAACCTCCAAACCTTAAGGTTATTGTCACAATTGGTGCCGCAGTTAATTTCCTCTTAAGTTCTTGAAAGCTTTGCTTGCACTCCTCCAACCATTCAAACTTCAAGTTCTTCCAGGTTAACTAAGTTAACATCTCTGCAATTCATGAGAATCCTTCCATAAACCTTTAGTAACATCTGACTAGACCCAAGAAACTCCAAACTTCCATTACTATCAAGGGTTTAAGCCAATTTATCATTGCCTTGACTTTGACTTAGTCCATCGATATCCCTTTACCTATCACTACATGACCTAAGAATATTACCATGTCCAACCAAAATTCACACTTGCTAAACTTTGCATATAACTTGTGCTTCCTAAGTGTTTGTAACACAATATGCAAGTGCTCCTTGCAATCATCTTGTCCCTTTGCACCGGCTACATTCATAAATCTAATGAATAGGGTGTTCAAACCATACTTGGATCAATTTGTGATAGTCTTCGTTGTTGATATCCTAGTATATTCAAGGAGACTAAAGGAACATGAGTAGAACCTGAGGTTAGTGCTGTAGACACGTAGAGAAAATAAGCCACATGCCAAGTTTAGTAAGTGTGAGTTCTGGTTAGATTGAGTGGTATTCTTGGGTCATCTGGTGTCCAAAGAAGGAATCTCCATGTACTCAACAAAAGTTGAGATAGTAGTGAATTGGCCAAGATCAACGATACCAATAGAATTGCAAAGTTTCTTAGGACTTGTAGGATATTATTTAAGATTTATAGAAGGATTTTCACGGCTTGCAAGTCCATTGACCCAATTGACTAGGAAGAACGTGAAGTCTTCGTGGAAGTTTTCGTAGAATGAAGAATGCAAGTGAAGCTTCCAGGAACTTAAGACGAAATGGACCTACTTTGATACTAACCATACCGTCTAGATTAGGTGGATTCACAATGTATAGTGACGTTTCCCACAAAGGGCTTGGATGTGTCTTTATGCAACATGGGAGGGTCATGGCCTATGCATCAAGGCAATTGAAGCCTTATGATTTAAATTACCCCACTCACAACCTAGAACTAGTAGCAATTGTTTTTGCACTAAAGATTGGAGACAATATTTGTATGGAGGGAAGTTTGAAATCTATACAGATCATTAAGAGTTTAAAGTAATTATTCTCCCAAAAGGAGTTAAACATGGAACAAAGAAGATGGATGGAATAATTGAAAGATTACGATTGTGATATACTATATCATATGGAGAAAGCAAACATGGTTGTGGATGCTCTTAGTTGTAAATCGGCCATCAGTTTAAAGAGTGTAAGGACATGGGAATGAATTCTTTTACAAACGATTGCAATTTGGAATTTAAATTAGAAGTGGACAATCTTACGAATGTACTGGCTACACTGAAAATTGAACCTAGGGTCAAATAGGAAATTAAGGCACTACAATAGTCGGACCCTAAGATCATGAAATTTCATGAAGAAACATTGGCAGAAAAAAGGTCGTAATTCCCAGTCCCAAATGATGGGATCGTAACATACCAAGGATGATAATGCGTAACTAGTGAGGGAGAGATAAGGAAGGAAATTTTTTTAGAGGCATATAGGAGCAATTATAATATTCATCTAGGGAATACAAGGATGTACCAAAACCTTTGTCAATATTATTGGTAGAACATAATGAAGACTAACATTGCCAAGCACGTTTCTTGGTGCTTGACCTGCAAACAAGTGAAGGTAGAACATCGTAAGCCTCTGCGAATGTTAAAGCCACTAGGCATTCCTAAATGGAAATGGGAGCATATAATGATGGACTTTGTACAAAGGTTATCAAGAACATCTAATGGTCACAATTCTATTTGGGTGATAGTGGATTGTCTGACCAAATTCGCCCATTTTCTAGCTACACGAATGGATTACTCAGTGGATAGATATGTAGAGATATATGTAAGGCAAATTGTTTACTTACATGGAGTCCCTATAACCATAACTTTGGATCGAGACTTGAGGTTTACATCGAACTTTTGACAGAGTTTCCAAGCTACTTTAGGGACTAAACTCCAGTTTAGCATTGCCTTCATCTGCAGATGGATGGACAATTGTAAAGGGTAATCCAAGTGCTGGAAGACACGTTAAGGGCCTATGTGATTGACTTTACAGGTAATTGAGATGAGAAGTTACATTTGATAGAATTCGCATAAAACAACAGTTTTCAACAGGGCATTGGTATGGCACCATCTGAGGCATTGTATAGAAGGACTTGTAAAACCCTTCTAGGTTGGAATTAGGGGGCAAGTGAAAACTAATAGGGCTAGAATTGGTACAGGTTACCTTGGATGCAATAGGAATCATTAGGAATTGACTTAAGATGGCCCAAAGTCAATAGAAAAGTTACGTGGATAAGCGTAGGAGGCCCTCGGAATTTAATATGAGAGATCACGTATTCCTAAATATATCAACAATGAAGGGCATATCAAGATTTGGAAAGAATGGCAAGTTAAGCCCGAGGTTTGTATGACCCTTTGAAATCCTCGAGAAGATAGGGGATATGGTCTCTTGACTAACATTGCCACCCAAGTTGTCAAATATATATGATGTCTTCCATGTGTCAATGTTGAGGAAATATTAACTTGACCATACTCATATTTTGGACTACAAGATGATTGAAGTGGGCGAGAAAGTGAAGTATGTGGAAGAACGCATGTAAATACTAGATCGGAAAGAACAGATCCTTCGAACAAAAGTGATACCCCTCATCAAAGTCCTAGGATGACACCGTGATGTAGAAGAAGTAACGTGGGAAAGCAAGGAAGAAATGAGATATCGTTACTCTCATCTTTTCAATGGGTGTAGAGCATGTCTAATTTTGAGTATGAAATTCCTAAGAGGGGGAGATTTGTGACATCCGGGTCATTGCACGACAAAATCATGTGCCCTAGAAGGCTTAGCCATTCAATCAACGATAGGTAAAGGTATGTCGTACAAGGACATATTTGATAACTAGAGTTAATAAATGCTTTAGTCGATCGAACCTGAGCTTCTAAGTTAAGCTAAGGGCATATTGAACGAGTTCAATACTCGAGTGCATATGAAACTTAAATGTTGAAAATGCTAACGTTTACAATCCGACGCGGTGGCCTCCCCTTTCCCTTGGTGCACCCCAACCGTGCCCCTCACCACACCACTGCAAGGACTACCACCTCAGCCCATCCCATCACCACCACGACACTTCAATTGAGCCACCTCACCACGCCAAGCCAACATCACTGTGCCACCTCAGCGCCAAGTCACCCATGCTATGTCACCTTGCTGTGCAAATTACTCCCACCTCACCCTCAGCGACATGTCATCGCCATCTGACCACGTAACCCTGCCAGCCCAGGCCACTTCTCGCCCCCAACTGGTGAGATTTCCTATTGCCGAGTCAACCGTGACCGCACGAAGGAAAGACCAACTTAAGCGGTGGAGAAAGAGAAGACTCAAGTATAAGAGAGGCCAGTATCTTCTTCTCCCTTTTCTAAAAGCAACGTTCCCTCCATTCCGTTTTTCCTCCTTTGCGCGAATAGTCCTCTCTCATTCTCTTTTTTGTTTCATGCATCACCACGCCTCGCCGATCCAGCAACCTTGCTGGAGAACGCACCCTTGCCAGCCAGCTGCTTGCGTCGCCCTGTCGCCTGCGTCGTTGCCTCAACCTGACTTCGGACCATCGGAGAACCAACTGCAATCGAGACGTCCCCACCCCATCAAGCCACTCAACAGTGTCTTAGGATCTTGAGGCAAGTGTATTGTCCTCCATTCTATGCTATGTAGGTTGATTGTTTCTCAGCGAGGTTGAATTCTTCGGATTTCCACGGTTTTCCAATGATTTTGTGTTAAACGGCGATTTTGGAAGACATATATAGCTAGCATTGTTGAGTCTATGGTTTATTGAACTCGTGAATGTGTTGTTGAGATTTTTGTGTATTTGAGGTTGAATTACCCGAATTGTGGATGAACTCCGGGGACGTCGGCCTTTTCAAGTTTGGGCACTGCACGCCTACGATTTTGTCAATTTTACACTAGTTTATGTAGTATGAATTTTGTGAGGTCTTCTCGTGAGGTCAAACCTTATACTTTTTTTCTATAAAATAGTTAAATTTGGGACTTTTTAGACTTCACGTGATGATTTTATATCTGAAAAGCATACGAGTTTTGGATCAGGTTTTTGGATACTGGCAATGACCTTTACACGGTTTTTATTTTCTACAGAATTTTAGAAAAGAAATTTCGACAAGTGTTCTTCTCAAAACTTGTAAATTACATCTTGAACTATGACATATCAAATTTTCATGATTTTTAGAGTTCATTTCACTGGGGAAACGTTGGTCTTTCTGGCCGCATGAGTTCTGTAATCTGAAACTATTTTTGGCTTGATTTGATTAAATTTTATTAAGTCGTATAAGCCGAACTGAGTTTTGACTTGTTCATGAAAAATGTTTCTCTAGGTCTCATCCATATCGTGTTAAAGTTTCATAAATTTTAGAACTGATTTACTTAGTGAATGCTGTTGATTTCCAAAGGCGTGCAAAACTGCCCTTTTAGGGACAATTTTGGGGTTTTGGATAAAAATTCCTTAACCTACCCTTTTACACTGGTATTGCTGATTGACTAGTTTTATACCATTTCTATGATTTATAACGGATGGTTGGTACTAACCGTGAGATGTTTCCTGTGCATTGGCAAAGTGAATGACATTTTTAAATTGAATTATTAAATTTCTGCACCATGGTGTGAGTATGGTGAATGCTGTCAGTCCTCATGACGACAGTGCCCAGGCTAAGGGGTGTAACATGGTTTCCTCAGATGCCTAGGGGGTAAGAGGGATCCCTAGATGTCCTTGCGATGCTGGAATGGGTTTGAGATGTCTGGAGGGTTAATTGGATTCCTCTAGATTCCTCAAGGGTGTAAGACAGCTTTCCTAGATGTTCCTTTGATGCCGGATGGGTGTGAGATGCCTTAAGTGGTGACAGGGTTTGAGTTTTTGAATCAAGAGTGATTTTTTTTAAATGATTAGCTTATCTGTCTCAAAATATTTCCTTTTTATGTCAAAGCATTGTTTTGGATTTTGAAAGTAGTGTTAGCCAAGTTTTCATGCAAACATGATTATTAACGTTTCCAAGTTCTGTTTGAGTTACAAGTTTATTGATTTCCGAGCAATTACTTTTTTGACTGGCCTGCTATTTGATTTGCAAAGGTTCTCAAGCAACTTAATTTTAAAGTGATTTCATATACTTGCTATTCAAAGTTTTCCTTGCATGTGAAGTGATTGATTTATGTAGTGTAGATACAACATCCCAGTAGCATCACTTACTAAAATGTCGACACCCAAATTTTGGCGACCCAATCATTTATTTACAACATAAAAAATTAGAGATTAATTTTTACCCTTAAAAAAATAGAATTAAAATTGCATAGCATATAGTTTTAGTTGCACTTATTTATTTGTTTATCACTTTTGCATTTGATCAGCGGTGAATGAGCTTCAATTTTACGAGTTGACAATTCGGTATTTTTATAAAAAGATTCATACTATTCTTCCAATATTCGGTAAATATTTCATATATTCATGTGATTTATACTTTAGGCGATATATTTTACAGAAGATGGGAAGTTTAAGGATGAAATACCGAGAGAGAATATTACACATGGAGCATATATTGAGTAATATATTCTTTCACTTTACATAATCAAAGGTGATTTCGTGCGTGAGCTGAAAAAGGAAATAAAATATACCACAAAAATCAAGTTCTTGGCCTATAAAAGGAACCGCGTATGGAGAGATGGGAGGGCTTTTCTTTTCATCACTTCGTAGGGGTTCTATTTTTCAAAGGCCCTTTCTTTTGGGGGGAAAGCCAAAGTCAGCTAAAAAGGTGCAGAAGGAAAAGTACAGGAGAGAGAGGACGTGAGTGGATAGGTGAGAGAGAGAAAAAAAAAGGAAAATGGAAAACCAGTCTTCTTCTTCGTGAGTTTGCCTTATGCTGGCCGTCCACCTTATGCTGGCCACCACGCCCGCACCACAATAGCTGCTCCGCCAAACCGCCTGAGTCGGCCACCGGAGCTCCCTCTCGCTTGCGAGCCCGTGCCTCCACCTACCATCTTCCATGCTGGCCACCGTTACTGCTACCACCATCTCCACTCGCGAACTAGTTGTAGCAACCCGCGTCGGCCACCGCACCTCAGGAACCCCTAAGCTGCGAACCAGCTATGGCAACCCGCATTGGCCCCCAACACCTTCGCCCACTCACTCGTCACTGCATCCGCCGATGCCTCTGCTGGCCACCATGTCTCCATGCCGAGCCTCCACTGTGCCGACGCCAACAGCCCTCTGCCCAAAGCTGCGACGCTGTCGCTACCTGTCGCTTGCAACGCCTCCGTCGGCCACCTGTAGCTCCCCCGAGCGACTCCCACAGTAGCTCACCTCTGCCGCACCTCCACCTACCATCCTGCACACCGGCAGTTTCCCTAGCAGCCAGCCCTCATACACCACAGCAGTAGCCCGTTTATCGCCTCTAATCGCCAAGCCACTGTGCTCCCATCGCTGGCTTCCACTCGACGACCCCATGACTTGCAATGCCCTTGCCGCCCTTCCATCCCTTGCTTGAGCTTCAAACGCCGGTTACCCTTGGCCCACAGCTGTAGCACCTGTAGCCACGATGCAGCACCTGTAGCCACGATGACCTGCCAACACCGGCAGCCCAAGCCTCCCTTGTCATTGCCATCGCTGCCCTCGCCCGAGGAGCCAATTGCGATCCCTTACCGATTGTGCTCAGCCCAAATTTGGAAAGATTCTCTACAAAGTTATGTAAGATACACGTACCTAATATATTTATTGCCTAATATATGTCTATTAGTATCTAATGAGCACATTAAATGATAGATGTATTTCTCAATTAGGGTTAATTGCCTAATCTGCAACCGCACGCCAATTTTTTGTTCCATCTATAAGGCTTTAGATAGAATAATTAATCACTCAAGAATAAAATTGATTTCTTGATCTTTAAGGCTCAAGATCAATGTATCAATTTTATTAGCGAAATAATTAGGATTGATTTAGGTATTGTTCCTTAATTTAGACGATGTATGATATCTTTCATGATTCCGAATGGCTTGGTGCTCGTCTCACCTTGATTGCTTTATTTATCCCCAAAATATATTTGGGTTAGATTAGATTCATGCTCGGACGTTACCTATTTTAGGATAGTTTTGCATGTTTAGAATAGGAAATATTTAATTACGAATTTTTATAAAAAAAATACAAAAATATCATGTGCAAGTCATATAGAATTAGGTTGATGAAATGCATATCATTTAGTGATTGTTGCTAGGTCCATTTAATTAGAAATTGTCCGTCATTAGAATTAGGTCATTTGGTTAAATTGCGTTGCACATAGATTAGATTTTATTAAATAAGAGAAAATCCTTTAAAAAGATTGAGTGATTGTGTGTTAATTAAAAATCATATTTAGGGCTTTTTATGTGAATTTTGAGCTAACATTGTAGATGATTTCGTTGCTATGAAGTAAGTTCCATAATTTATTCGATACTTTCTTGAGTGTTAAATTGGTGGTTTGCGCACCCGCATGATCATCTCACATGTTAGAAAAGTAAATTAAAATCAATTCAAGCCACCTGCAAAACATTTTTTGAAAATAAAAGAGAAATGTACTGAAAGGGCGTTAGAGAAATCTAACGTAATCAAGTCCCCGAACTCACAATCTCTGGTACGTAGGAGTAAAGTAAATCTCCCGTTACTTTACTTGGATTTCTAATTGACCCACCAAAAATAGATTAGTGGCGGCTCTTAATCAAAAAGTCATTTGCATGTTAAGAACTTGAACTTAAGTCGCGAATTTGTATTGGCTTGGGAGAGCCCAAGCTAAGTTTAGGCTTAGCTGTCCATTAGCCAAACCCTAGGTGGTGCACCCAAGGTTAGGTTGCGACAATTAATGTAGCCACTACAATTAAATTTCCTTACCACAGGTCAACAAACTTGCAAAAACAAAAGAAATGAGCACCAATTTCACAACTTGAAATTTTCATTGCCATGCTTACTTCACTTACATGGGAGCTCATATCATCACATGCATACATGAGGCATATTTACAGGTTGTGTTTCCAAAATGTGTATGCATTAACATATCTGAGAAGAAGGTCAAAGAGGCCTAACTTCTCTACCTAGCGAACCCCTCCATACTAGCTCAAAATTAGCTCCCATGCGTTTCAACTACTTTAAGTACCAGCTGCATCAGTGCTGGTTTCATCATCCCTAAAGCGAAGCAGCTCGAATAGGTCTCCATCATGGTTAAGGTACCACGTAACAAAATGCACTTGTATCCAATCGGGAGGCTGTTGTCTATCCATAAAGTTGCTTCATAGTGGACATAGGTCAGGTTTAGCAATACCTAATAAAGGAAATAGCAGGGCTCTAAGCTAAGCAATCCATTAATCACTAAGGGAGATGAATAGCCCAACAATGAACAGCACACATGGACTAGAGTAAATTAACACATAATACACTCATTTACCATAACTTACCATCCTCACACATAGTCAAGCAAGGCACAATAAACAACTTAAAAATCCCATGCACACGATTCTCATTCAAATATCAAGGCCAAACAACATGCAAACCACGTGCAAACTCACATGCGTGATGTATTTAATTTATCGTGCGTTCACAATATCCACTCCCGAGTTGGATTTATACCAGGTTGCCAACCCGTCCACTCAAGTCACTTCCAAATCACTTCCATGGAATCCTCACTATCATGCTCTGATCCTCAAGTGCATGCCCATCCCTTTCTGGTCGATTAAATAGCGACGTCCCAGGACGCATCGCCATTTCATCATGCGAAAGCAGATAAATAATCCCCAGCCAATAAAACAATGGGATAGGAAAGTAGGACTATAAATTTTGAACCTGAAACAACCACGTATATATACATTGCAAACCATAATGTATATAGTACGATACAAACTATTAAAGTCAGATTCTACTCAAACTAGTCATAGAACAAAGTTTGCAGACAGGGGTAGGGGTTTCCAATCTACTCCGGGTCATCCTCCTCCATGATCCCTCCTTCCATGCTCTAGCTGGAGCCTACCGTAGAATGCATAGGTGATTCTGGGTCTTCAAGATCGGGGGCCACCAGGTCTATCACCGATCCACCTCTAGGGTCTACAGTGCCCTTCCCAAACACTACCTCCAACACATACAAAGGCACCTCCAATTCCGGCACAGGACCATCTCTTCGTCCATCACTATAATGGCAATACCATGCCCTAAATTGATGGGGAACCTTTTTAGGTAATCTCGCATCCACCCAGACGATTGACTTCACCAATACATATTCTAATCCTTAGGGTGCCCATGCATCGGAATATGGTGATTCTACTCTTTGAACTTCTTCGGCATACCAAAATGCTTAGGAGGAGTTGGAGGGGCAGCCATCTATGGACCTAAAATGTTGTCCCACAATAGGGTGAGACTACGTCTCAGCGAGTTTCACCACCTAAGACTCCATTAGGAAGAAAATACGTCCTAAGAGCTGCCTAATAACAATCATAGGTCGGAGGACTTACCTTGGACTCAATCTCTTCCTACAAGTAAGTTAAATATGCAGATACCTCAAATTACATCAACCAATGAATTCATATCATCAGATCAAATCATTGATCAATCGACTCAGTCGATTCCATGTCAACGAGACCATTCCCCAGTTATTTCAATCAATACTATCTATAAAGTCCGACCACCTTGTGAACAGCTTCTCTAAGCTAAAAGATAGATAGTAGCTAGCCTCAAGGCTAATAAATAGTATATGGTTCCTTCTCTAAGATGACCTATCAAGTCACCGAGCTGATATAGTATATCGTTCTTTCTCCAATATGATATATAGAGTCACCAAACCGATATACTATACGATTCTTTCTCTAAGATGACATATAGAGTCACTGAGCTGATATGCATACTATTCTTTCTATGACATCCTAAATTTCAAGTTCTAATTTCGATTGGATAAGTTGGGTTTTTTATCGATGCGATTATAGTGCTTTTCTCTGTGATGGCCACTCATGAGATAACTAGCCTATCAGCTGAAGTTATTAAGAGATTTTAATACCATAGCCTTGAGGATTCGACCAAGAATCGACTACTCAACCGTGATCATCTACTGAGGTCATTACGGAACAGATATAAGTCAATTAGAAATCAGAGATAGATCTGTTCGATAGACATGTGTGGCTAAAGGTGGGTGATTCCACTAAGTTACAAAATTCTCGTTAATCGGCACTCGACTAATTTTCCTATCATTTTGGTAGCCTATGTTTGTATTTGAATCCTCGAGATTTTCACGACAATTGAGAGTCGCTAATGTGTCAAAGGAGTTCATTGTGGCTCGAAGAAAATCAACCATGGGTCATCTGTTCGTAAAAATTTCTGAAAGCTATCCAATAGGTTAGGTCACGCTAAAATTGCGTCTAATTGAAATTAACTGCGAATTTGAACCCGATTTCATAAATTGAAAGTTCTTTCATGTCATAGGTTATTTTAGAAATGTTGACTCATCTTTCGAGAAATTTTCGGTGAGTGCGGGATTTTTATGGAAAATCGATTCAGACAATTCGAAAAACGAATGGAAATTTGAATTGACCAAATTGAAGGGATTTTGGCCTCTTGTGTGAACTACTTGGCGAAAGAAAGTTGTGTGGGCTTTTTCTTCATCAAAATTGGACTTCAATTGGAGAGGTTTGTTAAGAAAAATGAGATTCCGACAAAAATGATTTAGAGTTCGGAATTGAAGGAAATGACCATTTTTGTTGCCCAAGACTTGTTGTTTAGGGGAAATTTGGTGCAAGAAAGCAAGTGAGGATCAAATACTTTAGCATGGGGATTTTTTGGGACGAAATTGGATTAAACAAAAGCGAGTGAGACCAAGAATTTTGGTTTTGAGGAAATTCTTTTTATTTTCATTCTTTCTCCCTATTCGGCTGCACTCTCCTTCTCCCCCACATGCGCATGACCCCTCTCCCTCTCACGCTTTCTCTCTCTCTCTCTCTCTCTCTCTCTCTCTCTCTCACCATTTCACACGTTTCCCTTGGCCCCACCACCTACCAACACTCCTTCCCTTATCCCTTCTCCTTGTTTGTTCTTTTTTCTTCTATACTTTTGTTGTCTTTTTCTGCTCGGTCAAAGGATCAACCGCCCACAATCTCTCTCTCTTCACTTGCAATTCCGTTCGTGCCAGCTACCCCCGACCCTGTTGAATTTTCTGCTTCGTCCTCTCTTCCCTTGGGATGGTCGAAGGCACCACCCTCCACTAAGTAGCTCGGATCCTCGCTGCTGCCAACCGTCACCAACGTTGCCACTCTCCGGTCAGCCCACTTCGCGTCCACCGTGGATAGCCCCGACATCAGCCACCGTTTCACCCCCGCAAAACTGAATCAGCAAGGTCAGATGTGACATCCCAAATTTCACTGACCTTCATTAGTGTAATTAGATCATTAGGAACTTAGATTAATTAGATTGGGCCAGAAAGTGAACCCGATGGATCGTGAGAAATGTGTGGGCTTGAGAAATAAGTGGGCCACACGAATTGGACTTAAGAAATCTAATGAGAGATTATGGGCTTGGACTTGACTTGAAGAGGGCCAAAGTTCGGAATTATTAGATTTGTAGATTTAGTTTAGTGGGCCGAATTGTTATAGATTAAGCCTGTAGGGCCAGAGATGAATATTTAGGCCCGAGTGATTTTATTTTCAACTAAGTTTATAGATTATAGTTATGATAATTTGATTAGTGATTGTAATGCTAATATCAATTTCTAACTTTAGCATTTCTTGTGATGAATTCTTTATAGACTAACATTGACTAGTCGATATGTTATGTCATGACTTTGTATAATTATAAAAGGATTGAAATCAAGTAGAAACAAAAGGAAATTAATTGAAAAACATTAGAAACTAATGAACTGACTAATGACATGGATTAGAAACAAATTGAATTTGAGACAACAAACTTGGAGGCCATGCCATCTCTCTCTCTCGTTTCTCCTCGTACTCGACACCCACGGTTTTCTATTCCCTAGAAACCGAAACTAGCAACTTCAAGAAACACAATCATTAACAAAAATCTCATCATTACTCTAGCCTACGGATTAGCCTTGTAGATCTATTTCCCTCATAAGTTTCAGAACTCTCTGTCACTCAATTTAAAAACCGAGAAACCCATCTTCATCTTCTTCTTCTCGTTTTCTCTCGGTCGAGCAGTGAAGAAACAGAAGCAAACCAGCGATTTCTTCTTCTTGCATGCGAGATTTTGGTATTGATCTTGAAGCATCTTAGTGTTGTTTAGTAGCTGAAGCAAGGTAAGGAAAGATATATCTCTAAATTAAAAGTTATCCATTGTTTTGTCAAGAAAGCTTGCGGATCTAACCAAATAGTGGAGGATTTGATTTGTAGTTGCTGTTTTGTGGTTACTCTAAGCTTAGTAAGTGTTAGAATGAAGGTAGAAGCCATTGGATGTTGCTTTTGAGTCTTGCATGTTTCGAAAACTTGATGAGAGTTGGCTGTTTTGATTGAGCAAAGTGAAGAGATGTTTGAGGTGAATGTTGTGATGTGAGAGATGAAGTGTGGATATATGCTTTGAGCCGAGCTGCGAAAGGATTCTTTGTTGAGAAAACTTGCTGAAGTTACTCTTAGTTGCTGTGATTAAGTAATGAAGTGTTGTAGAAGAGACTTGTGGAAAAAAAAATAAGTGGTTTGGTCGGGCTAGGAGTGAAAGAATCGTGTATACCTATTCTGTTCTAGGAGAATACGGTTAGGGAGTCTTCTGTTTTGTATTATTTTCTTTATGTATATTAATGAAAATAAGAAAGGAACCATTCTACAAGATAAAACATCCATTAGATAGAATTAGTAACTTAGTTATAACCATGCGAATATAAAAACGTAGAGATAGAAGTGAACTTAGTAAAACCAGTGAACTGTTCTTGTGAGAAACAATTTGACCTTTACGGATTATATGAATCCTTATTGAAAATTGTAGAACACATATTAAGGAATAACGTGTCAAAATTTGAGATTAAATAGAGAATAATTGGCTAGTAAAACAATTCTCTTTGTAGATAAAGAATCTGGACGTCGGTACAAAGTACTAGTAAAGATTATGGCGATTGTTACTCTTAATACAGTGATAATTAGACTTAATTTTATTCACAAAAAATGTCGATCTATGTCTCAAATATAACATACTAAAATTTGGTAGTATTTCGACAAGAATTGATATACCTTCTGTGTCCGAAACCGAAACTGTTCATTTAGCTAGTAAACTGTATGGACCCGAGAACATATATTAGATGTTGTGTCTTTTATATTAGGCTTTTGAGATGCACGTAGGGACTAATAAACCTCATAATAGAAGTTATTCATATAAGAGTAAGTCTCATATATCATTTGAGATGTAAGTGCATATAGTATCATGCGTGTGCAATGAGTGCGGTGCATAGTACTTGATTATGGGATAAATATCTGTTTGGCTAGAATGGGACATGTTGTAATGGGTTTTATCTTATAATTGGGACACGCACGTGTGCTAGGTTAATGAGAGTTAGATATATTGTTAGATACTTTGAAGTCTTTTTCTTTTGCATACGATAAATGCATTAATCAAAGGTGTGGTGGTGTGAAACGTGTGCTTAAGAGAGTGAATGAACCCATCGGTACAGAGATACTAGTGATGACCCCAAAAGTTTGGGATGCCCTTGCTGAGTGGTCTTGGATGCCTCGGTAGAGAGATACCGGGATGCCTCGAAGTGAGATGCCCTTGTGTGTGATCAAGGATGCCTCGGTTGTGTGATACTGAGATGCCTCGGAGTGAGATGCCCCATTGCTGAGTGGTCTTAGGAGGACCTTGGTTGTGTGATACCGGGATGCCTCAGAGTGAGATGCCCATAATAGAAATATTGTGGAAGTCTGGATAAGGTAACTTCCGAAAGTGACTCGATCAGGTCGGTAGAGTTCCGGTTAGTGACTAATCGAGGGTGGATCATATGCACACTAAAAATAATTCCACTTGGCGAGTGAGTCCATTTACCGTTGTTGCATTGCATCTTGATATGAGATTGAGTTTGAGAAAGGTAAGCATAGAAATGGATGCTCATAAGGTGATTATATACATAATGTGTTAATATCCAATTGTTTATGCTTGTGATATACTTCCTTTAGCATTCTAAATTGTTTGGTGATTCTCTTGTAATCTTGATGGCTGCGGATTGTTTAAGTTAGAGTTTTATCATTCTTTATTGGGCAAGGTTGTTTGCTCATACTTTATATTTTCAGATTGACAGCATGGATGTACCGCCAGTAGCTCGATATGGGGCGGTAGTGCGTCTTGATGTTTCTCTTCATGACGTGTATGATCCCGACATTGACATGACTTTCTCCAAATATGAGGCTACTTTATGGATAGATGATGGTAGAGCTAACTTGATACCAATGACGTTCGTTGCATGGTTTATCAACCATGACGAGGAGATATTTGGCCATTTACCCTTTGGAGCAGGAGGACCTGGAGCGGGGATGGATGGTGCCTAAACGCCTTGGATCATGTAGAGGCTGACTGACTTTTGTTTTTTTGTTAGATGTGAGCTTGTGTGGGAACTCGTGGAGTAGACAGCCTCACCCTTTATCCATGGCTTTTGTTACGCCTTACTTTTGTTATGTATATGTTGTATATATAGGTGATGAACATGGAAAGAGTCCAGGCTGATAAATTTTGTAAGCCCTAATGACGGTAAAAAGAAATGAAGCTTCTTATGACCTTGTTTATGTGCATGAATGATTTGGCCAATACTTAAATTGAAGGTAGAGTGATTGCAGGATAAGCTCATAGTATAAACTTGAGATTTTAAATAATCCATGTTATACATGCTAACCTTCAATGGTAAACACTATAGATTATCTAAAGAAGATTACAAGTTAGGCAAGATGATAATGATAATTATAATTCCGCTTATGCTTAGTACATGACGCCCTGGGACGTCACATCAAAAGTGCTGGAGCAGAAGGATTTCGGCCCGATTCGTGCCCTGTTGGTGTCGCCGCTTTGGAGCTTTTTGTTCCTCGGCACATCCTCGTCGTTTTGATCCGAGCATATCGTTAGTCAAGTGAGTTTAACTCACTAATCCTCGCTTAGTAGGTTCACGACACTTAAAGGTTGATTAGTTTAGACTAAGCTAGGATTAAGTGGTTACTTAGATTAGATTAATGAATTTAATTAATTACCGATGCATGTTAGGTGGATAGTTAGCTTAATTAGGGCCTAGACAAGCTCTAGTATTTATCTAGAGTAGTTCAAAAATTTTCCTGGCTCGTCTCATCTTCCGATTAGGCTTTTTCAGGCCTAAGTTGCATTTTTGGCATTTATTTATTAATTTCCGTAATTAATTAATTATTTATTTATTTATTTTCCGAAAATTAGACCGGTATATTCGGTGACTGGAATTCTGTGTTTATTGCAGTGGTGCATTTTGTTTATTTAATTGAGCTCAAATTTGTATTAATTTGGTGTGAATTGTGATTTTAGGACATATTCCTAAATCTTTTTATTTTTGGCATTTAATTGGAAAATAACCAAGCGTCGGTTTACAATGCCAAAAATATTTTAGTGGACCATATGAAATGGTGGGATTTATGGAAAGGAAATTATTATATTTTGGCTAAGACCGACCGTGTACCAACACACGGCTATTTTATCGAAAATAATAAAAATGTTGAATTGATTGTATGATTGGGATGATATACTATATCAGCCTACGGGTGATATGGCAGCTTAGATAGAGAGCAATATACGAGTATACTATATCAGTTTACGGGCGATATGGCAGATTAGCAGAGAGCAGTATACCTTATTAGCTTAGATTGAGCAATGTCGGTATACTATATCAGCCTATGAGCGATATGGCGGCTTAGATAGAGAGCAGTATACCCAATCATCTTAGAAGCGAGCTATACTGTCTATTTATCAGCTTAGTAGTGAGTAGTCCTGATATGAGCGAACTTTATAAATAGTATGAGATGAGCTGACCAAGAAAGGGTCATGACGACATGTAATCAACTGAGTCAATTGAACGATGAATCGATCCGAATTGATTGAATATTATGATTGTGAGTTTATGAATTAAACTGATTTGCACGAAGGAACTAAGGCCAAGGTAAGTCCTCTGACGCCTGATTGTGTTTAAGCAGCCCTTAGGGCGTATTTTGTTCCTAATCGAGTCTTAGGGGGTTGAACTTACTAAGACATTATCTCACTGGTTATTGTATAACCATTTTCAAGTCCTTAGATGGTGTTGGTGGTGTGGCGCCCCTGTGGCACCCGAACCACCTTAGGTTGCCACAAGCACCTAATGTTACACTTAATTTCATCTCTTAGAAGAAGCGTCGTAAATCATAGACTTTTTTTTTTTTAAATGGTCCCAGAGCGACTCATTAGCGGAAGCAAAATATAATATCGCCATCTCCCCCTCCATCAACCATGATACAATTGCACACTGCTAAACATCATAATGAAAGACAAAGCCATGACACTTTATTTACATATTTTCAAGATAGGTTTCCTTGGGTCGGTACATCAAAAGAAAGGCCGAGACATGAAGCCACACTCGGCCTAAACCCCAAAAAGAAACGCTCAACCCACTACGACTAACGTACAAGATCCCCCATCACTAGTGTCGGCTAACCATCCAAAAAGTTCAGCTCCTACTTGTCACGCACGGGCCCTCACACCCATCCCAGTGCATCAGGCGGTGGCGGCGGCAACATCCCACGTATCACTCTGTCGCGACGAATGTGGACGGATAAGAACTCCTGGACAACAGGGCCCCTAGCCAGGCCCACATCGTACATAACTAAACAACGCACTCGAATATTGGTCAGTCTAGGAACAGAGGGACAGTCAAACTCCTCGCACTCGACCTTTACATCGGAAGGAATGCCATAAAATATGCCCTGCGCGACAACAGGGAACGGCATGCTGCTAATCTGAAATGTTGGTCCCCAAAGGGGTGAGTACAACCACTCAGCAGGTAAAGGATTAATAAGACACTCAATACATCATGCCATCCAATCATCACAATCATAGCATCACGTGTCATAAAAGCATCCATGCACAACATACCATGGCATCATGCACATGTCATCATACCTCATGTACATCATCTTCATATAGACATCACCATAATATCATATGTACCATCATCATTACCATGCATCCATGCATGTAACATCATCATCATTTCACATGTACCATCATCATTACCATGCATCCATGCATGTAACATCATCATTACCATGCATCCATGCATCATGTCATGCATATATCATCATGCATGATTTAATTCCAATTTTCATCTTGGACCGCCACATTTCTCATTCCCGGGACCAATGTTTGCGTCCCACATGTATCCAAGATACAATTCAGACCATCCGGCTCCCCCTCTCCGGGCATCTCGTACCCCAACTGGCATCACGAGGACCCTCCCCCATCCAGCCATTTAAGGCCACCGAGCAACCGGCCGCACCCTTCAAGCCAGGCATCTCACACCAAATCCGGCATCGCGAGGTATCCCTCGGCATAATTACCATGCCAAGCTTCCGGCTCCCCACTCTCCGGGCATCTCAATAACACTCGATCTCCCGGGGACCCTCCGGTATCCGGCTATTCATGACCACCGGGCAACCGGCCGTACCCTTCTAGCCAGGCATCCCGACACTCCTAGGGCATCGCGGGCTCACACCTCCGACGGTCTTCTCAATTTATCTCCATTCACATCATTATAATTCAATTTATCATGTCATGTGATGTGATGGAAAATCAAGATCATATTCATCATTGAGTTCATACATGTATCTCAACTCATCATCATACATGCAGCAAGACAATCATCCATGGCAATACAATTCATGGAATCCATACAATTTAAAATAGTCCATATTCCATGCCTTTTCAAAGTTTACAAAATTCCAGCATGTGCCATCTTTAGAAAGTATTTAAATTAAATATCCATCTGCTTCTCAAAAATCATGGAATCAAAGCATGTGATAGACAAGACAATAAGATAACAATTTCATAAAAGCACATGCCCAATAAAGTTCCACATAAGAAGATACAATTCACACAAAAACAGCATGCAATTTCGGATAGAAACAGAATGCACAGTTTCCGAAATAATTCGATTAAAATATCCGAACAACCTCCAAAAATTATGAAATTTTACCACGTTATATATAAGACCCTAAATAAGATTTTTTATGCGGAATTCTAGGCCATATTTGTTCTAGATCATTTTCTATAGTCGTACGAAGCTTCCGGATCTAGCACCGAAACGTCCAGTGTAGTCATCTCCGAAATACCGAGTTTCTACCACTTATTCTTCTTCGTTGCCTCTAAAATTTGGATATGTTTTACTTCAAGAGGTCCCCTACCACTTTAATTAAGGGATCTAAGCCAAAATTCCAGAGAATAGTCACCATATGGGTCCATGAAGTCTCGGGTGTCCTGTACCGTGTCTCCAACTTTACCGTCTTCAAGAGTAAGTCGATTCACTAGGCTAAACTTGCTCATTTTACTTCAAATTTGAGTATGTTAGTATTTAGGATGTTCTATAAAAGTTTCATGAAGAAATCGAAGAGATATTCTTGATAAAAATCAACATGCAACCAAAAATCTACCAAAAGGTCAGCGAAATCGTTCCAGATCTAGTATCTTCGTAGGATGAGTTTTTGACCCCGTAAATCTCCATCATTTTATCCCAAATTTTAGTATGTTGTAGTTTAAGATGTTAGATACAACTTTCATGAAGGAATAAAGGTCAAAATCAAACTCTTAACATGCATGCAAGCCCTCACAAGATTCTGGTTCAGGCGGTTCATGCGAAAACAGCATGCAAACTCAAGAACAAGTAACATTCTAGCTCCGGTTTTGCATATCCTATGATCCGAAACCTACCACCAACAAATCATACATGCAAGGCACACATGCAAGGGTGGAAATCAATCCCAACTTTCCTTAAAGACCGATCGAATAGCAGCAAAAGAGACGGCACACCAGTGACAGACGGACGGCGTGCAGCGGCGACGGGCGACTCCTCCTCCTCTCGGCCTCAGTCTCTCTCGCGACTCACTCTCTCTCTCTCTCTGGCTTTGACGGTGGCCCTCAACCGGCCACTCTCTCTCTTCCTCTCCCCTTTTATTCCCCCAAATCCTCATCATTTGCAATGATGAGCTTGCCTCTCCAATGGCCAATGCATGCCATCTTCCTTTGTGCCACTTGTCATGACACATGCAATGGGCTTTTGGGCTTGGGCTTGGGGCATTTGGGCCAGCCTCCTTTGTGGCCGACGACAGCCCCTTTGTGGGCTTCAATGGGCCGGCCAACTTGGCCCATTAAAGGTCCACTCTTGGGCCTAAGGCCCATCCTAAATAAAAATCAAATTTTACCCCTTTTTTATTCTTTCTTTTAGGAATTATATTACTAAATTCCACATGGACAAAATCTTGTAATATTTTATTTATAGAAACTTAGTCTATAAAGTGCATAGCCAAGCATAGATTATTCTTATTAATTTATCTAATTTAAAATCTCATAAACACAAGCATATATCACTTAGTATTAAGAGAAAACCAATGAGTAAAACATATACCATAGGAAATTTTATCACCTAATTATGGGCCTTGACACACCTTAGAGCTTGTCTTGAAATTTTGGGATGTCACAATTCTCCCCTCCTTAGAGAATTTCGTCCTCAAAATTAGATGCCACTCGTGCGTTCTTGAAACAAGTAAGGGTACTTTTCCTTCATCTGATCCTCACTTTCCCATGTGGCTTCCTCCATATCATGATGTCGCCATAATACCTTAACCAATGGGATCTTCTTAGTCCTAAGAATTTGTTCCTTTCGATCCAATATCTGAACAGGCTCTTCGATATACGTCACTTTCTCATCTACTTTGATGGCTTCATGATTGAGTATATGACCAGGATCCGACTGGTACTTCCTCAACATCGATACATGAAACACATCATGCAAATTTCCCAACTTAGGAGGCAGCGCTAAACGATAAGCTACATCCCCTATCCTTTCAAGTATCTCAAAAGTCCGACAAATCTAGGGCTTAACTTACCCTTCATCCCAAATCGAGATATCCCTTTCATTGGAGATACCTTCAAGAATACATGATCTCCCACACTAAATTCCAAAGGCCTTCTACGCCTATCTGCGTAGTCTTTCTGTCTACTCTGAGCTGTTTTAAGTCTTTCTCTGATAATTTCAACAGCCTCAGTGATGACTTGTACCATTTCAGGTCCTGTCAATTTCCTTTCACCTACTTCATTCCAATAGACAGGTGTCCTACATCTCCTTCCATATAATGCTTCATAGGTAGCCACGCCTATACTCTTCTGGAAACTATTATTATAGGCAAAATCCACCAAATGCAATCTTTCATCCCAATTTCCTTTGAAATCAATTACACAAGCCCTCAACATATCCTCTAATGTCTAGATTACTCTTTCTGTTTGTCCATCTGTTTGAGGGTGAAAAGCAGTACTAAACTGAAGTTTAGTACCTAATGCAATTTGAAGACTTCGCCAAAAGTTCGAAGTAAATCTTGGATCCCAATCTGAGGTAATAGTCACTGGAACACCATGTAAGCGTACCACTTGACTTACATATATGTCCGCATATCTGTCCATTGGGTAGTCCATGCGAGCAGCTAGGAAATGAGCAGACTTGGTTAAGCGGTCTACTATTACCCAGATAGAGTCATGGCCACTTGATGTTCTTGGCAGTCCTTGCACAAAATCCCATTTCCATTCTGGTATGTCTAACGGTCTCAAAAATCTTGCGGGTTTATGATGCTCCGCTTTTACTTGCTGGCACGTCAAACATTGAGAAACGTGCTTAGCCGTATCTGCCTTCATACCATTCCACCAAAATTGCTGACGCAAATTCCTGTACATCTTTGTACTACCTGGATGGATACTATAATTACTCTTATGTGCCTCCGACAAAATTTCCTTCTTTAATTCTTCGTTGTCGGGAACACAAAGTCGTCATTGGCATCTTACCATTCCATCATCAGAGATTTGAAATTCTGGCCTTTTTCCTAAAGATGCTGTGTCTTTTATTTAAAAAATCTCCAGGTCAGATTCTTGCAATATTTTAACCTTTTGAATAATTTCAGGCTCAATCCTTAATGCACTAAGCATACCAGTAAGACAATCTAATTTTAATTTAAATTATGAGTCTGTAACAGACTTTAATAGACTCCATTCCGCCATTCTTAAACTGGCCATCTCCATAGTCGACTTACGACTAAGAGCATCCACTACCTTATTCGCCTTCCCTGGATGGTATTTTATCTCACAATCATAATCCTTTAACAACTCCATCCATCTCCTTTGTCTCATGTTCAACTCCTTTTGTGAGAACAAATATTTCAAGCTCTTATGATCCGTATAAATCTCAAACTTCTCCCCATACAAATAGTGCCTCCATATCTTCAAGGCAAACATTATAGCTGCTAGCTCTAAATCATGCGTTGGGTAGTTCAGCTCATGGGGTTTTAATTGTCTAGATGCATAAGCTACGACCTTGCCATGCTGCAGCAAGACACATCCCAGTCCTTTGTGAGATGCATCACTATACACTGTAAAACCATTAGGTCCACTTGGTATAGTCAGGATTGGAGCTGAAGTCAATTTCCTTTTAAGCTCTTGGAAACTCCTTTCACATTCCCCATTCCATTCAAATTTCACATTCTTTCGGGTCAACTTAGTTAAAGGTCCTGCCAGCCGTGAAAATCCTTCAATAAACCTCCTATAATAACCAGTCAGTCCTAAGAAACTTCCTATTTTAGTAGGTGTCGTCGGTCTCGGCCAATTTATTACAATTTCAATTTTAGCCGGGTCTACTGCAATTCCTTCTCTTGATACCACATGCCCTAAAAATATTATCTGGTCCAGCCAAAATTCACACTTACTAAACTTGGCATACAGCTTATGCTCTCTCAGGGTTTGCAAAACTATCCTCAAGTGTTGCTCATGCTCTTTAGGTCCTTTCGAATATATCAGGATATCATCAATAAAGACAATCACAAACTGGTCTAAATAAGGTTTAAATACCCTATTCATTAAATCCATAAATGCAGCCGGCGTGTTAGTCAATCCAAATGGCATAACAAGGAACTCATAATGTCCATAACGAGTCCTGAACGCAGTCTTGGGAATGTCCTCTTTCTTAATTCTCAACTGATAGTATCCCGACCTTAAGTCAATCTTAGAAAAGATCGAACTTCCGTGGAGTTGGTCAAACAGGTCATCAATTCTAGGTAAAGGATACTTATTTTTAATGGTCACTTGGTTTAGCTGCCTATAATCAATGCACAAGCACATCGATCCATCTTTCTTTTTCACAAACAAGACCGATGCACCCCAATGTGAAGCACTTGGTCTAATGAATCCTTTGTCAAGCAACTCCTGCAGTTGCACTTTTAATTCCTTCAATTCGACTAGGGCCATCCTATATGGGGCTTTTGATATAGGTCCTGTTCCAGTCATTAATTCAATTTCAAACTCAATCTCTCGCTCTGGCGGCAATCCATGCAATTCCTCAGGGAATACATCTTGAAATTCGTTGACTACCCGAATTTCATCAATCTTAGGCTCTTCCTTAGTATAATCTCTAACCATGGCCAAATATCCTTGAATTCCTTTGTCAAGTAATGCACGGCCTTCTATTGCTGAAATAAGCGCTACAGGTAGGTGGGTCTGACCTCCTAAAAATTCACAACTAGACTGATTAGGTAAGGTAAATTGGATCACTTTCCTATAACAATCCACTACACCCGATACTTACGAAGCCAGTCCATTCCTATGATAACATCAAATTCATACATGGCCATTACAACTAAGTCTATTTCCATATCCTTTCCCCCCATTGTTATCTTACAATTTCCACACACCAGCGTAGACAATAACATATCCTTTAGAGGCGTAGAAACACAAAGAGGCGTCTCAAGAGGCATAGTTTCTATCTTACTTAACTATCTATATCTTTTAGACACAAATGAATGCGTAGCACCCGTATCAAACAATGCATATGCCTTTTTATCATTTATAAAGATCGTACCTGAGATAACATTTTTGGAAGCTTCCGCTTCCTCTTGGGTGATCGCATACACTCTTTCTTGTGCTGGTGGCCTTTGGGGATTCCTTGGTAAATTTGGCCTAATAGCATTCCGCTGTGGCTGCTGCACCGAGCCCATACTCACGTACGATCCTTCCTGTGGGTAGTTTCTCTTAATATGGCCTATCTTTCCACAACCATAGCACTTTGGTTGTCCAATGCAAGGTCCTAGGCCATTCTCTCATTACACATTCGACATTCCGCATTCTGATAAGGTGTCCTTCCCAAATTCAAGCTACCCTTGCCTCCTCCATAGTTCCCAAAATTGCCCTTCTTCTTAGATTCCCAGGTCCGACCTTGACCTGTATAGGGTCTCTTACCCCTTCTCACATCACCAAAGGACAATGGTTTCTTATCCTCCGAATGTTCCCTCACTAACTCCTGCTCCACCAACTGTGCTCTCTCATAGATCTCATTATAATCTCTTATGTTGTGGCACCCCTCGACGGCCCCCGATCCGATTAGGGGCACCACAATTCGCTTACCATTCACTTTTCCTAATAACATGTCACTCTGATACCACTCCAAATGCAGCGGGTCCATACAACCTAGGGGTTTACATCTTTTAGATTGGTCCCCTGCGCAAATTATATACGAAAGCACATCCAACAACTCCCTTCCCTATATTTAGAAAACAATGCACACCAACTAAACATTTATAGGTAAAAGCCGAACACTTTTATTCACTTAAACCATATGGACATCATTCATCGGTACATCAAAATGCCGCAGTCTTCTATACTCGGCTATACTTCAAAAGATGAGCGACATCACCTCCCACTATCGTATGCTTAAGGTCCATCAACCAATGTCGGCGTCCAAAAGTTCCCTCCTTTGCTATCCTCCTCCTCGCGGTCATATCCAACCACTCAATCCATCTACTAATCTGAAATGTTGGTCCCCGAAGGGGTGAGTATAACCACTCAGCAGGTAAAGGATCAATAAACCACACAATCATCACAATCATAGCATTACATGTCATTAAAGCATCCATGCACAATTTACCTTGATATCATGCACATGTCATCATACCTCATGTACATACATCATAATATAGTCATTACCATCATGTCATATACTTACCACCATCATGTCACATGTACCATCATCATTACCATGCATCCATGCACATATCGTCATCATATCACACGTGCCATCATCATTACCATGCATCCATGCACATATCATCATGTCGTGCATATATCATCATGCATTTTTCAATTTCAATTTCTCAATTTCATCTTTTCATATTGGACCACCACATTTCTCTTTCCCGGGACCAATGTTTGCATCCCACATTCATCACTCGCGCCCAATCCTGGCATTGCGAGAACCCTCCGGCACAATTCCCATCGGCCATCCGGCACCCCCACTCTTCGAGCATCTCGTATCCCAACTGGCATCACGAGGACCCTCTAGAATTACGCCACTAGGCCACTGGGCATCCGGCCTTTACCCTTCTAGCCAGGCATCTCGCATCCCATCTAGCATCGCGAGGTATCCCTCGGCACAATACCTGCCGAGCTTCTGTAATTATGTACCGACATACCACCAGTCCTCCCCTGGAATTACGTACCGTATACCACCAAGCATCTCGACACTCCGGGGGAATCTCCGGGGCTCGCCATGAAAATGGTTTCCCCTGCCCTCCGGAATTACGTACCGACATACCACCAGGCCTCCCCTGGAATTACGTACCGTATACCACCGAGCATCCCGACACTCCCGGGGCATCGTCGGCTCACACCTCCGACGGTCTTCTTATCACCACGATGTATATTTTTATACATCTCATTTTCAATTTCACATTCACAATTATGGCTCAATTTCAACATGGCATGCAATGTGATGGCAACCAAGATCATATTCATCATTAAATTCATACATGCATCTCAAATCATTATCGTACATGCAGCAAGACACCATCATCCATAACAATACACTTCATGGAGTCCATGCAATTTAAAACGGTCCATATTTCATGCCTTTTGGAAGTTTACAAAATTCCAGCATATACTATTTTAGAAAATATTTAAATTAAATATCCATCTGCTTCCCAAAAATCAGGAAATCAAGGCATGTGATAAGCAAGACAATAAGATAATAATTTCATGAAAAATACATGCCCAACAGAGTTCCACACGAGAAGATGAAATTCACACAAATACAGCATGCAATTTCGGATAGAAACAGAATGTGCAGTTTTTGAAATAATTCGATTAAAATACCCGAACGACCTCCAAAAATTATGAAATTTTACCAGGTTATATTTAAGACACTAAAGTAGATTTTTCATGCAGACATCTAGGCCAATATTTGCTATATATAATTTTCTATAGACGTACAAAGCTTCTGATTCTAGCACCGAGACGTCCAGTATAACTATCTCCGAAATATCGAGTTCTCACCCACTTATTCTTCTTCGTTGCCTCTGAAATTTGGATATGTTTTACTTCAAGATGTCCCCTACAACTCTTATTAAGGGATCTAAGTCAAATTTCCAGAGTATAGTCATCATATGGGTCCATGAAGTCTCGGGTGTGCTGTACCGCGTCTCCAGATTTACCGTCTTCAAGAGTAAGTCGATTCACTAGGCTAACCTTACTAATTTTACTTCATATTTGAGTATGTTAG
Organism: Eucalyptus dawsonii; assembly: GCA_016097615.1. Classification (NCBI taxonomy): domain Eukaryota; kingdom Viridiplantae; phylum Streptophyta; class Magnoliopsida; order Myrtales; family Myrtaceae; genus Eucalyptus; species Eucalyptus dawsonii. The sequence continues at coordinate 33,329,938 of CM027873.1, forward strand.
TATTTAGGATGTTCTCTACAAGTTTCATGCAGAAGTCGAAGAGAGATTCTTGACAAAAATTGACATGCAACCACAAATCCACCGAAAGGTCAGCAAAATCGTTCCAGATCTAGTGTCTTCATATGATGACGGTTTGCCCCTTAAATCTCCATCATTTTGTCCCAAATTTTAGTATGTTTTAGTTTAAGATGTTGGCTACAACTTTCATGCAGGAATAAAAGTCAAAATCTAACTCGAAACATGAATGCAGGCCTTCACAAGATTCTGGGTCGGGCGGTTCACATGTCATCATACCTCATGTACATCATCTTCATATAGACATCACCATAATATCATATGTACCATCATCATTACCATGCATCCATGCATGTAACATCATCATCATTTCACATGTACCATCATCATTACCATGCATCCATGCATGTAACATCATCATCATATCGCATGTACCATCATCATTACCATGCATCCATGCATCATATCATGCATCATGTCATGCATGTATCATCATGCATGATTTAATTCCAATTTTCATCTTGGACCGCCACATTTCTCATTCCCGGGACCAATGTTTGCGTCCCACATGTATCGAAGATACAATTCAAACCATCCGGCTCCCCCACTCTCCGAGCATCTCGTACCCCAACTGGCATCACAAGGACCCTCCCGCATCCAGCCATTTAAGGCCATCGGGCAACCGGACGCACCCTTCAAGCCAGGCATCTCGCACCCAATCCGGCATCGCGAGGTATCCCTCGGCATAATTACCATGCTGAGCTTCCGGCTCCCCCACTCTCCGAGCATCTCGATACCACTCGGTCTCCCAAAGACCCTCCGGTATCCGGCCATTCATGACCACTAGGCAACCGGCCGTACCCTTCTAGCCAGGCATCCCGACACTCCCGGGGCATCATCGGCTTACACCTCCGATGGTCTTCTCAATTTATCTCAATTCACATCATTATAATTCAATTTATCATGGCATGTGATGTGATGGCAAATCAAGATCATATTCATCATTGAGTTCATACATGCATCTCAACTCATCATCATACATGCAGCAAGACAATCATCCATGGCAATACAATTCATGGAATCCATACAATTTAAAATAGTCCATATTCCATGCCTTTTCAAAGTTTACAAAACTCCAGCATATGCCATCTTTAGAAAGTATTTAAATGAAATATCCATGTGCTTCTCAAAAATCATGGAATCAAAGCATGTGATAGACAAGACAATAAGATAACAATTTCATAAAAACACATGCCCAATAAAGTTCCACATAAGAAGATACAATTCACACAAAAACAGTATGCAATTTCGGATAGAAACAGAATGCACAGTTTCCGAAATAATTCGATTAAAATATCTGAACGACCTCCGAAAATTATGACATTTTACCAGGTTATATTTAAGACCCCAAAGAAGATTTTTTATGCAGACTTCTAGGCCAGATTCGTTCTAGATCATTTTCTATAGTCGTACAAAGCTTCTGGATCTAGCACCAAAAAGTCCAGTGTAGTCATCTCTGAAATACCCAGTTTTTACCCACTTATTCTTCTTCGTCTCCTCTGGAATTTGGATATGTTTTACTTCAAGAGAATAGTCACCATATGGGTCCATGAATTCTCGAGTGTCCTGTACCGTGTCTCCAAATTTACCGTCTTCAAGAGTAAGTCGATTCACTAGGCTACACTTGCTCATTTTACTTCGAATTTGAGTATGTTAGTCTTTAGGATGTTCTCTACAAGTTTTATGAAGAAGTCGAAGAGAGATTCTTGATAAAAATCAACATGCAACAACAAATCTACCAAAAGGTCAGCAAAATCGTTCCAGATCTAGTATCTTCGTAGGATGAGGGTTTGACCCCTTAAATCTCCATCATTTTGTCCCAAAATTTATTATGTTGTAGTTTAAGATGTTGGCTACAACTTTAATGAAGAAATCAAGGTCAAAATCAAACTAGAAACATCTATACAAGCCCTCACAAGATTCTGGTTCAGGCGGTTCATGCGAAAACAGCATGCAAACTCAAGAACAAGTCACATTCTAGATCCGGTTTTGCATATCCTATGATCCGAAACCTATCACCAACAAATCATACATGCAAGGGACACATGCAAGGGTGGAAATCAATCCCAACTTGCTTTAAATACCGATCGAACAGCAGCAAAAGAGACGGCACACCGGCGATGGACGGATGGCGTGCGGCGGCGACGGGCGACTCCTCCTCCTCTTGGCCTCACTCTCTCTCACGACTCACTCTCTCTCTCTCTCTCTCTCTTTGGCTTGGACAGTGGCCCTCAACCGGCCACTCTCTCTCTTCCTCTCCCCTTTTATTCCCCAAAATCCTCATCATTTGCAATGATAAGCTTGCCTCTCCAATGGCCAATGCATGCCATCTTCCTTTGTGCCACTTGTCATGACACATGCAATGGGCTTTTGGGCTTGGGCTTGGGGCATTTGGGCCAGCCTCCTTTGTGGCCGACGACAGCCCCTTTGTGGGCTTCAATGGGCTGGCCAACTTGGCCCATTAAAGGTCCACTCTTGGGCCTAAGGCCCATCCTAAATAAAAATCAAATTTTACCCATTTCTTATTCTTTCTTTTAAGAATTAAATTACTAAATTCCACATGGCCAAAATCTTGTAATATTTTATTTATAGAAACTTAGTCTATAAAATGCATAGCCAAGCATAGATTATTCTTATTAATTTATCTAATTTAAAACCTCATAAACACAAGCATATGTCACTTACTCTTAAGAGAAAGCCAATGACTAAAACATATACCATAGGAAATTTTATCACCTAATTATGGGCCTTGACACACCTTAGAGCTTGTCTTGAAATTTTGGGATGCCACAGGTGGAGGATCAGAAGCCCCAGAGGTTAGGAGGTGAAGCCCGAAGGATCGGCGGTCTCGACCGACTAATTAGTTGTAGGACAATTCTCTTTTGTTGGGAGCTGATCCCTTTTGTAAACCTTTGTGTATAGACTTGTGTGTTTATAAAAAGGTATTTGTGAAAAATTGACCCTACTTTCTTAGCTCATTGTTTTATTGTCTAGGGATTATTTATATGCTTCCGCATGCGTATTAAAATGAATGGGTCGGCGATGCGTCTTGGGACGTCGCTATTTAATCGACCAAGGAGGGATGAGCATGTGCTCGGAGGATCAGGGCGTGTCACTTTCTCCAAGATAACATATGGAGTCACCGAGCTGATATGCGTACTATTCTTTCTCCAAGATGACATATAGAGTCACCAAGCTAATATGCATACTTGATAAAATAGCCGTGTATGGGTACAAAGTCGGCCTTAGCCAAAATACCATAATTTCCTTTCTATAAATCTCACCATTTTATCATCCCGATAAAATATCATATGTAGGTACATGGTTGGCCTTAGCCAAAATATAATAATTTTTTCCTTTCCATAAATCCCACTTTTTTATATAATCGACCAAAATATTTTTGGCATTGTAAATCGATGCTTGGTTATTTTCTAATGAAATATTGAAAATAATTAAATTTAGGAATATATCCTAAAATCACAATTCACACCAAATCAGTACAAATGAGAACTCAATTAAATAAACAGGCCACAGCCATAGCAATCCGCATAAAATTCTGGTCGCCGGTTATCCCAGTCTAATTTTCGGAAAATAAATAAATAATTAAATAATTATGAAAAATAATTAATAAATGCAATAAATGCATACTTAGGCCCGTAATGCCTAATTATATGTCAGAACAGGCCCATAAAATTTCCAAGACTCATTAAATAAATACTAGAGTCTATTTACTTGCTAATTGCACTATCTATCCACCTAACATGCATCGGCAATTAATTAAATTTACTAATCTAATCTAACTAACCACCTAATCCAGCTTAGCCTAAACTAAACAATCCTTAAGCGTAATTAACCTACTAAGCGAGGATTAGTGAGTTAAACTCACTTGTTTATCCAACCGCTCAGTTCGAAATGACGGGGATGCGACGAGGCTCAACTATCTCCAAAGTGGGCCTACACCACTGTTGGAAACCCACACTTTCAACTTCTGATTGGGGCTGTAAAAGGCTTAAACAAGCTTGGTTTGAGGAGACAATGGGCTAAGGAAGGTTGAGGGGACGAAACTAGACCTAGGCGAGGCTTCACGGTAGTCAAAGATGAGCTAAACAGTGCTGGTCGAGCCTCACGGTGTTGGATGGCGCACGAACAACCAGGGACGAAGGCGAGCTGGGTGCAGCAAGGTAGAGGGTACGCATGCGGGCGACAGAGCATCGTGGGCGGTCCGGTGGTGGTGAGTGGTCCTGATGGCTTCTCTGCTGGCTGAGTGGTTCGAATGGCACACGACTTGGAGAGGGAGGGAGGATGGAAGAGAGAAGGAGGGAACAGGGGATCCACCTAGCCTCTTATCCTCGACTTTATGTCCCCCAACTTGCCCACCAAGCTTGGTTATGTTCCATGGACCAAAAGTAGCCACCAAGGCTCTCTTCTAGAAGCCTGAGATGGTTCAAACGTCGTGAGTGGTGGGGGCACACTAATTTAGCTCGGTTTCTCTTCAATTGGACACTTAATCCATCTCAAATTAATTCAATTCGGCCTTTGAAAATTCAATTGTCGAACCCTCGATCGAATTGGTATTTTTCCTCACTAATTGATCCCATTTGCATCCCAAGTGTGCGATCAAAAACGATCCTTGACACATTCTGAACAAAAACGGCCTAGGCTAACTTTTTCCCAAAAAGTCTTGGTTTGTAGAAAAATCTTTTGAGACTAAGTTAACGTTCCTAAAATGATTTGTGACATGACAGAACTTTCAATTTTTAAAATCGGATTCATATTCGCGATTAATTTCACTCTGGTGCGTTTTTAGCGTGACTTAGGCTCCCGGATAGCTTTCAGAAATTTTTAGTGCAAATGACCCGTGGTCGATTTTTTTCGAGCCGCCATGAACCCACTCAATACATTGGCGACTCTCGGTTGTCATGAATATCTCGAGGATTCAAATACGGACACAGGGTACCAAAACGACAGAAAAATCAGTATAGTACCAGTCGACGAGAATTTTCCAATTTAGTGAAGTCACCCACGTTTAGTCAAACATCTCAATTGAACCGACCTATCTCTAATCTCTAATCGATTTTTAACTGTGTCGTAATAACCTCTAAAGATGAGAACGGTCGAGTAGCCGATTCCTGGTTGAATTCTCCAGTCTATTACATTAAAATTCCTTAGTGGCCTTTCCAGATAGTCTAGTTATCTCGAGAGTGATCAGCTCTAAGAATAGCGCTATCGGCGTGTCGATAAAGGCCCGATTAATTTAATTGAAAACATAAGTGAAAAATTCGAGATGTCACACTCACCATGGGTATTTCACTCCAAGGTATCTTGATATCACACACCAAGGCATCCTAGTCACACAGTAGGGGCATCTCACTCTAAGATATCCCAATATCCTACGGCCAAGGCATCCATGATCACATAGCATGGACATCCCAGAACCTGGGACATGATTAGTGTAGCAACCCCAACTCTACATCGCAGGGTTATCATTACGACATCCCAAGTTCATTGCCAAGCCATTTCTTTCAAATTTTCAATTAAAGGACATACAAAAGCGTTACAACATCGACACACAACCACAAAGTAATCAACCATAAAAACACTACACAAAGCATGTGGTTAATAAATTACACTAGCATATCTACAAGCCCTTTCTACGAGTCTCTTTTTTACGTCATCCTTTTATATTTGTGTAGGCCAAGAGAATTTCTATATCCTCTAGCATGACTACAACTCCCAAAACTGATAGAAGGCTTCCATGCCTACGAATCTGAAAATCAAGGAGTGAGTCCAAGACTCAGTAAGTAAAAACCCCTAATCCTCTGCTAGGATGACATCTCGTCATCAAATCTAGCATGTACGATATATGTATTACAATATCGATGGCAGATCAATAGCAATATTACTGTCTCACCTAGACTACATATATGTATCCCTTTGGTGTGACTCCCATGCATGGTTACCTTTGGTTTAACCATGAACACACCAAGTCATGTAGTAATAAACATATCGGTCTCCATAAAAGGTTCATTAACATACATCCTGGCTCAACCAAGGCATCTCGGCTCAACAGAGATATCTAGCTTCAAGCTAGGCATCCTAGCTCAACCAAGACATCCCGAGGGCTAGCTCACTCGAGGCATCCAAACTTGACCTAGACATCCTATGTGACGTCCTAGTAAGACACCTTACTAACGTGAGTTATTTAATATTTTCACTTGTTGCACAAGCAGAAGAATATATATATATATATATATATATAAAGCCTAACATTACAAAAGAGGATGAACACGAAGATGAAGCAAACGCCAAACTTTCATTTTTTTTTTCTTTCATTGTCTCATTTATGAACATGGGTGATTGAAAAGACTACATCGGGAGGTCAAAAGGGTGTTTACTACCGTTAGCTATCCACACAAGTGACATAATGGGCCCACGGCTATCCTTATCACCCATCACTTTGGTCCGATCCCACAAAGTGACAAACATGTCTCCAAAAATGGCCCCTTACCTCCAACCTATCTTATCTACTCCACACCACTCACACAGGCTTGGCTAAGAATCTGTAAACACAACCGAAGTGAGAATGCTCAACAAGGGAAATAGCAAACTCATAAACCACTCAATCTAATTAGCACTTGATTCTTAGGCATGAACTAACAACCAAGTAAACAAGAACAAAAGTATGATCATATGACATACCTTAGACCATCTATAGTTATTCGGGGCGTGCCCGGCATGCATTTAGTGCAACACATAGCATATACAAGTATATGGATCACACTATTATGCAGAGAGTGTACTACACACCACATTTCTCATGCACATCATCATTCGGGTCCATCCCTATCTCACGATTTATCCAATTCAATCAAAGAAAAACTTAGCTAGCACCATCTTTCGTGGAACCCACTCACCCACACAGCATTGTAAGGGCATCTCACTCCATCGAGGCATCGTGAGGTTATCCGGGGAACCGTGTTGCAGCTCCAGGCATCCGGAGGAACCCATTACCCTTCCTAGCATCCTTACTGCAACCCGGGACATCTTGGGTTTTAGCCAAGGCATTCTCCTCCCAGCACCCAACTTGGCATTGAGACATCCAAAGTCCGTAGTCTTGGGCATCACTAACCATCTCATGCATCGCATGTATATGGCACTCATGCAATGCCACAACAATCGCACGTAGCATTTTACATCTTACTCAGCATGCATGACAATGAGTTGGGCACAAGACATCACATAGACCACCACAAGCACCACGTTAAATCCTCAGGTAATCAATGTCATATTGAGATTATAGTCACGACATTAGACAATATTTTAAATGCCAAAACAATCATCAGAAGACCATACCTCAAGATTCCATCACCGTCCTCATGAATTCGAACAAACTCGAAAGAAAGGCAACCTCAACTAGAATGCACAGTTTCAGGAATTAATTTGAAAAACATATGAAATGACCTCGAAAAATTCTAAATTTTAGTATGTTATAAATAAGACATTAACAAACATTTTTCATGGAAGATGCTAAACCTAATTAGTTTCGTACAGAGAGCAGCAAATCGCATAAGTAAGACTCACAAACTGAACTATTTTCTAACATCAGCATGCACAAATAAGAGTATGTTCTAGTACCTAATACTTCAAATTTTATTATGCTATGCATGAGGATGTCTTCTACAATTCTCATGAAGGAATCATGACTAGAGTCAAGTTGTGAACTTCCATAGAAAATTTGCTAGGTCACAAGGTCAGATGTGCAGTAGTTCTGCACAGCATGCACCCGATAGAAACTTATGTCCACACACTGACTATTTACCCCAAAAAAATCCGGAAAAAAAATGTCATAGATTAAGATCTCTTGCACAACTTTCATGAAGGAAGTTTTACCCATATCTCAACACATCAAGCCAGAAAAAAATTGATAAACTAGAGAGGTCAAGAGTCCTCGTCTCTGGAAAATAGCAAGGGAAACTCAAAATACTTGCAACCCATGCATCTCTTGTGTCCATAGCTCATATGCATGCACATTCCAAGCCTCACAGAACACATGCAAGACATATATCCAAGCACAGATCATAAGAGAAACTCCTACAAGCTAATACAAGTGCAGAAAACGCATGCAAGCTCACTGAACCTCTTGAAACCAACACGCAACCCATCCTTCTTCCAAAAACACGCCATTGCAGTACCTTCTCTTCATGATCTGAACATCACAGCAACATGCAAGACTATAACAATAAACAAAATGGCAAAAACAACTAAGAAACTCCCTATTTTACAAAACCAAGCCCCAAGAATATCAAAGGGTGTAATATCCTCGATTCTGACCCCATAAGGATCGGCAATAAGGTCCTGAATGGATCAACCATGGGCCATTGGCCATGGGATTGATCGGTTCGATCAATAAAACATCAATGATTAGTCATGCACTGACCGACCAACCGATCATGGATTGGTCAAGGTGTTGGCCACGAATTTTCTATCAATCATACTGATGGGATAGGATCACCAACTCATAAGATGACGTTCTGATCATGAGGATTGGTTGTGGGATGATTTTGGATCGGTGGATGGTCAAAGGTCAATCCGACCAGTCGTAGTTTCTGGCCGCGGGTGAATCCCCCTGATTATGCACTGATACACGGACAATCTGAATCGATCAAATGTGATTCTGTTCTGACAAAAAATGCATCATTCCCTATTTAATTCTTAGTGATCGGAATGAAATTTTGAATTGGTGATGTCTGATCACGGATTGGTAACGCACCGACCATGAACCCTATCGGTGGATCAAGTGCCGACCAGAATAAGCCTAGCGATAGATCTGGCTATTCTGTAACTACTTCGAAGGTCCATGAGTGCCTTGGCTTAGTCCTAGGTAATGGGTACTATCACGCTCCGAACCCCGGGCGTGCACACACCCCTCGGCGGTCAACTAAAATTTTACGACATTCCCAGGATGCGTCTTCGACCCTTTTTATTTTATGCACATGTGGAAGTGAATTAAATAAACCCCGGACAACAACAAACATGGGATAGAAAAGCAGAACAACCCAATTTCATATAAACACATTTTATATACAATCCAAGTCAGTCCTATAAGTTTGCACACTAAGGTTTGCCCTAAAAGAATTACTAGATCCCTTCTACTTTGGCTTGGGATCCTCCACGACACCCTCCGGTATCTCCAGACTAAGGACTCAAAAATTGTATACCATGATGGGGTGAGAATAAATCTCAGCGAGTCAACACCCTAAACCTCGACTAGGATGAGAATTCACTCAAAGGCGTCCTAAACATAGACCTCTAAGAACTTATCTCCTCTCAGCACCCTCCTGCACATTAGTGCATTTCATAAAACACATGTATATAGCAAATGCATTCAAGAATTGGAACACATCCTATCACTCATCAAATATTCACAGAGGTCTTGATTATAGGGCCAAATCATTATGATACGTCCCATTTCGTGCCACACAATTTCGTCCCATAATCAGGGGTGGGTAACTCATATCGATGGTTCAATCCACACCCAATATTTACTTTCAATATTCAAATTCAATTTCAATACTCAATACTTAAGGTTCTAGAGGTGCCCCCTATCACGAACTTCTAATATCGTGTGACACTTAGTCCCTGACCACAATAAGCAATAGCTCGAGTTACTAGAGATGGCTCCCACAAAGTCAAGTTGTCGTGTAGCACTTAGTTCTTGACTATCATAAGCAATAGCACAAGTTACTAGAGGTGGCTCTCATGATGTCAAGCTGTTGTGTAGCACTTAGTTCTTGACTATCATAAGCAATGGTACAAGGTTCTAGAGGTGGCTCATACGATGCTTTGCTATCGTGCACACTTAGTCCTCTACCTTCTAACAACCAATTGATTTTCTCAACACATCTCACCCTCTTTCAATAGTTTCTACGTAAAGCAATAACAATAAACCACAATCATGGCACAACCATTCGCGCCTCATCACGCATAACTTCTAAGCATATCACAAAGCAACCACATCACCAAATATGCACAAATTAACCATCAAATGCACAAATTAATTGTGCCATGACAATTAGAACGAAATTCTAACAAGTGGCTATCTCGGTATAATTTCTGGAAAATAATAAATAATTAAACAAATTGCAAAATAATTAAATAAATGCAAATAAATAAATTGCCATTAATTAAATTGAACTGCTTAATTAACCTAACCATGTAGGCGCCTCATCAACCAAGCTAACTCTTAGCTTCCAACATATAATCAAAACACCAAAATCCCCTTTTAATATAACCTTAGTAACTCCCCCTTTTTTTTTGTTCAAACTTTCCGAAATAAATTTGCACTTGAAATTAACCTACCAAACTTTGCACGCATCTAGTATAAAACCTCCTCATTTTATTGAGCACATAAAACTTGGTGTGCAAACCCGACACAGCATTTATTTTCTATTTTCTTTTCCAAACACCCCTTTTTGGAACTAAACTTCAATAACCCCTCATCTTCTTTTTTTGTTCAAGCCTTTAGAAATAATTTTGTAGGTGCTCACATACTCAAAATTAATCAGTCAAACTTTGCATGCAGCTAGTTTAAAACCTCATTCTTTCATTGTGCAAATAATTTTTGGAGTCTGGACTTGATACCTCATTTATTTTCTTTTTTATAGTCCAAACAGTCATGTTTTGCAATAACAATAAACAACCAACAAAGAGTAATCCACCTCATGACCTCACATATAATTTATCAGCATGCCACAAGCCCACCACATCACTAAATACACCTTATTCAGCAAGCACAACATCAAGCACACCCACAAAACCGTAACCGGTCCTAATTGGCAGAAACCAGGCCAGTCGCGCGTCTCCAAGTTTAAATCGAGAAACCTAATTAAACAAGTTCAGAAAATTCTCAAACTTGCATATGTTATAAAAGACACCTAAACAAACAATTTCCATGTAGACACCAAAACCCAGATCATTCTAGATCAAAAGAAGTAATTATCTCAAATCATTACAAAAACTGTGTCAATGTCCAGAAAGTATGTTTTCCAAAAACAAGTTGGGTTCGAGGTCCAAATCATGTTCGTTTGATCTGAAATTTGAGTATGTTAAACTAAAAGATGTGAAAAATAAATTTTGTGAAGAAAATATTTCGAAAATCGAATTCTAAGAGTTGATAAAAATCTTGCAATCCCAAAAGGTCACAGATTCCAGCACAATCCGAGATTCTGTTTTGAAATGACGAAGCTGAAATCTCATTCTTTTAAATTCATAAAAATCTTGAGTAAAATATATGTGATAGCTGAAGATGTCTAGAAAATTTTCATGAAGGAATTGACCTAAAAATCGTGGCACATTTTTCCCCACAAAAATGGCAAACAATGAGGGTCCAGTAAACCAGCTTTGAAGATTAAGCTAATCCAACTTACACTAATCTAACCAGCTAATTAACATTAATCTAACTAAGTTAATTAACACTAATCTAACCCCTAAGTAAAATTAACAATCTAGTCAAGGATTGGGGAGTTAACTTACCGGATTAGTGAGAAAACAGGTCCACGACAACGGTGGTGCGATGGCAGTGAGATCCTGAGCCAACCGCGTCTCCAATGGAGGCACAATGGCTGAGGAAACGGCTCCACAAGGCTCACGGCCAAGGGAGAGGTTCGACTTGGCTTGGCTGAGCTCGCTGTGAAGTTGGTGGCCATGGGTGTTGCTGGACTGAAGCATATGGCGCTAGTTGTGGAGCTGTGACGCTGGTGGTGCAGTGCAAGGATATGGAGTTGCTGGTGTTGGACAGTGAAGGATGGATTGTGGGTGAAGTTGGGAGTGTGGTGGCGTGAGTGGTGGGCTGAAGATGAGAAGATGAGGATGAAGGGAAATGAAATGGAGAAGGCTGGTCGGCTGGGGGGAAATGTTCGTGAGAGTGAGAGGGAAAGAAAAGAGAGAAGGAAAGTGAAAGGGAGATGGGAAATGGAGAGAAGCAAAAAGGAGTTGACAGAAGCAAGGGGGAGGGGATGAACGTGAGAAGAGAGAGGGAGAAGAGAGGGAAAGCCAAGAAAGTCAAGGTAAATATTCTAACCACTCATTGCTATGCCACAAAAGTCTCAAGCCCATCTAAGCTCACCCAATCACTAATTTTTCCTCTTATTTCCAACAAATAACTTCTTTTTGGGCAGCAAACTTCCCTTTCTCCCCTTAATCCGAATTTCCATTTATTTTCCATTTTGTCCAAAAACTAATTTTTCCGTAAAATTCCGTACTTGACGAAATTTCTCCAAAAGATGAGACAACGTCATATAAATGAATCGTGACACGCCCGAACGTCTGATTCCCGAAACCGAATTCAATGTCGTGATTAAAATCGACCGGACGCGATTTTAGCGCGACCTAACCTACCAGGTAGCTTTTAGGGATTTTAGCGCATTTGACCCGTGGTCAATAATTCTCAATCCATGTTTACGGATCTTTGACTCATTGGCGACTCTTGGTTGTTGTAAAAATCTCATGGTTTCAATTACGAGTACCGAGTACAAAATCGACCGAAAACCAGGTTAGTGCCGTTCAACGCAAATTTTGTAATCAGGTGGAATCACCCACAATTCAATTGCATTTTTCCATTGAATCAACCTATATCCGATCACTAATCGCTTATCACGGTGACATATTGACCCTTGCCAATTATCACGGTCGAGTAGTCGATTTCCGATCGAATTCTTAAGTCTATTGCGTTTATATTCATTTACGGCTTCACCTAAGAGGTTGGTTGACTCATGAGTTGCCAACTCAGAGAAAAAAAATACCATAGGCGCGTTGACTGTGGCATCCAGGAATTTCAACCCGAAATATTGACTTTCAGGGAAACGATATTTGTCTTTGAATGGCCATAGGGACAATTACATCATCGGCCACGATATTTTATCTCTTGGACCGAACCCCTTATGAAAATGTTAATTGATTATGAGAATGTTAATTGATTTCTATAAATAAAAATCAAAAATCAAAAATCAAATGCCCTAAAGTGGTGAAGGAATTATGGGCTTTTATCGATATTTTTCTATGGGCTATTTAAATTGGACATAGGATGATTTGATAAAGAAGACTTTGTTCTTGACTATGCACTTTATAGATTTGATGGATTAATATCACAAAGTCTTTTGGCCATTTTATTATGCAATTAGGTATTTATTTAAATGAGGATTAAGATGTATTATTAAAAAAAAAAAAACTTGGGCCATTTAATTTTGGACTTTAGGCCCAAGTGAGATGGACCTAAAGTGGGCCATAAGCCCGGCCCATGTCGACGCATGGAAGGGGAGGAGGAGCCGCATGGCCTCCTCCAAGTGTCTTCGGCAAGGGAGACACTTGTCTCGTCCTTGGGGACAAGTGTCCCCCATGCAAAATAAGAATGCATGCAAATATATATACAACCAAAAAGAGAGACAGAGAGAGGGAGTGGCTGGTTTTGAGAGAGTGAGAGAGAGAGAGAGAGAGTTGCGAGAGAGAGAGGGAGAAGCCGAGCGACGGAGGAGGTCCGCTCGTCCGTCGCCGTCCATCCGCTTGTTCGTCGCCGTCCGTGTGCCATTGTTTGCTCGATTTTGGAGGCAAGTTTGGGATCCATATTCTGCTCTTGCATGTGTGTCTTGCATGTGTGATTGTTTGGTGGTAGATCTCGGATGATTAGAGTATGAGAAACCAAAGCTAGAGTGTGTTGTTCTTGAAATAGCTTGCTGTTTTCGTGTGTGCCGCCTGACCCCAAACGTTGTGAAGGCTTGCATGTGGGTTTTGAGTTGGATTTTGGCTTCGACTTCTTCATAAAAGTTGTAGAAAACATCTCAAATTATAACATACTAAAATTTGAAATGAAATGGTTGAGTTTTATTGGGTGAAACCCTTCTTCTACCAAAACGCTAGATCTGGAACTGTTTTTGTCGACCTCTTGGTGGTTTTGTGTGTTGCATGTCACTTTTTACCGAGAATCTCACTTCGACTTCTTCATGAAACTTGTAGATAACATAATAAAGAATAACATACTCAAATTTGAGGTAAAATTAGTAAGTGTAGCTTAGTGAATTGACTTTCTGTTGAAGACGGCAAATCTGGAAATACGGTACTGGACACCCGAGACTTCTTGGACCCATATGGTGACTATTCTCTGGAGATTTCACTTAGATCCCTTAATGAAGGTTGTAGGGGACCTCTTGAAGCAAAACATATCCAAATTTCAGAGGAAATGAAGAAGAATAAGTGGATGAAAACTCGATATTTCGGAGATAGCTATACTAGACGTTTCGGTGCTAGAATCAGGAGCTTCGGACGTCTATAAAAAATTATATAGAACTAATCTAGCCTAGATGTTTTCATGAAAAATCTACTTTAGTGTCTTAGCTATAACCTGGGGAAATTTCATAATTTTCGGAGGTCATTCGTGTATTTTAATCGAATTATTTCAAAAACTGCGCAATCTGTTTCTATCCGAAATTGCATGCTGTATTTGTGTGGATTATATCTTCTTGTGTGAAACTCTTTAGGGCATGTGTTCTTCACGAAATTGATATCTTATTGTCTTGTCTATCTCATGTCCTGATTTCATGATTTTTGAGAATCATATGGATATTTAATTCAAATGTTTTCTAAAATGGTACAAGCCGGAACTTAGTAAACTTCAAAAAGGCATGATAAATGGACTATTCTAAATTGTGTGGACTCCATGAATTGTATTATCATAAGTGATCGTATCTTGCTGCATGTATGATGATGATTGGAAATGTATATAAGAACCAAATGATGAAAATGATCCTGTTTGCCATCATATCATATGCCATGTTGATATTAAGCCATAAATGTGAATGTGAACTATGATAAATGAGAAGGCCGTCGAAGGTGTGAGCCGACGATTCCCCGGGAGTGTCGGGATGCCCGATGGTATACGGTACGTAATTCCAAGGGAGGCCTGGTGGTATGTCGGCACGTAATTCCGGAGGGCAGGGGAAACCATTTTCATGGCGAGCCCCGGAGATTCCCCGGGAGTGTCGGGATGCCTGATAGTATACGGTACCTAATTCTAGGGGAGGTCTGGTGGTATGTCGGTACGTAATTCTGGAAGCCTGGCAGGTATTGTGCCAGGGGATACCTCGCGATGCTAGATTGGATGCGAGATGCCTAACTAGAAGGGTAAAGGCCGGATGCCCTGTTGTATCTTGGATACATGCCTGGAGGGTCCTCGTGATGCTAGTTCGGGTGTGAGATGCCCGGAATGTGCGGGTGCCGGATGCCCGGTTGTATCTTGGATACATGCCCAGAGGTTCCTCGCGATGCCAGTTTCGGCGCGAGCGATAAATGTGGGATGCAAATACTGGTCCCGGGAAAGAGAAACGTGGTGGCCCAAATTGAAAGAATAAAATTAGGAAATTGAAATAGAAATATGCATGGCATGGCAACATGTATGCATGAGTGCATGATGGTGAGTGCATGGATGTATGTGCATATATGGCGTGATGGTATATGTATGGCATGGTGATGAGTGCATGGATGTATGTGCACCTTTGGCATGATGGTACATGTATGATATGATGATGGTGAGCGCATGGATGTATGTGCACCTATGACATGATGGTACATGTATGATATGATGATGGTGAGTGCATGGATGTATGTGCACATATGGCATGATGGTATATGTATGACATGATGATGGTGAGTGCATGGATGTATATGCACCTGAGGCATGATGGAAAAGGTATGACATGATGGTGAAGGTTATATGAGGATGTATGTACATGTGGTGTGATGACATATGCATGACTTCAAGGTAAGTTATGCATGGATGCATGAATGACATGTGTTATGCTATGATTGTTATGATTGTATTGTGTGATGCATTGAGTGGTTTATTGGGTCCTTTACCTGCTGAGTGGTTGTACTCATCCCTTTTTGGGACCAACATTTCAGACTAGATAAGACACATCTACTGCCACTACTACCAGTAGATGGATCGAGTGATTGGATATGACCGCGAGGAGGAGGATAGCAAAAGAAGGAACTTTTGGACGCCAACACTGATCGATGGACTTTAAGTGTATGACTGTTGGAGGAGATGTCGGTCATCTTTTGAAGTGTAGCCGAGTATAGAAGACTACGACATTTCGATGTACCAATGAATGATGTCCATCTGGTTTAAGTAAATAAAAGTGTACGGCTTTTACCTATAAATGTTGGTGTACATCGTTTTCTGAATATAGAAAAGGGAGTCGTTGGATGTGCTTCCATATATGAACTACGCAAGGGACCGATCTAAAAGATGAAAACCCTTAGGTTGTATGGACCCGCTGCAATTGGAATGGTATTAGAGTGATATGTGATTAGGGAAAGAAGAAAGGAAAGCGGACTGTGGCGACCCGAACGATTTGGGGGCCGTCGAGGGGTACCACAGCTCTTGTTTGGTATCAGAGCGATGGTCTATTTGGAGTGATAAGGTGCCTCAGATGGACATGAGGATAGAATGATGCACACCATATGATACTAACTAAGAGTAGTTGGCTAACTTTAAACAATGGGTGATGGGTGTTCACTCGTAGATCCTTGGTAACTAGTGTGATGTTGCTTTCGTGTGCTAGTAACTTTTTATGTTATTTAGGTGACTTTAGTAACGTATGAACATTACTTCTCCTTCTTAGCTAATTTGTGACACTGAGTCGCAAATTGTTCCTGAAGCGAAACTTTTTAAGCTGTCTAGGTATGCCCCTAAATTGATAGAGGATTGGGAGGAAAAAATTAAGAGATTCCTCAAGGGCTTGAGGACAGATAGTAGGAGACAACTAGTGCTCCTGAACATGAGGGATTATAATGAAATTTATGAAAAGGCCTAGCTTGGAGAGTAAGAAATGTTAAGAGAATGAATGGAATCAACGAGACAAGTGACATTGAGTGATGCGCAATAAGGTAAGAGACTCTATTCAAACCAAGAGCTACCTGAGATAGTGCTTGCCCATGCGCCAAGGATGAAACCATGAGGCTTAGTATGGGATAGGCTAAAACGGATAATAACTCTGTAAGTTAGTCCCTATTGAAACGAGACCTTTCAGTCGATGTGTAGTTCGGTTTCGAACCAAGCGAAAGTTGGTGTACCTGTAACATCCCGGTTTGATGAGGGCGGGGAGTGGACGCCGAGGTCAGAGGACCTGAACAAGGAACGGCTCCTGGCAGGCTTCTAGAATGGCAAAAGGGGGCATGAATGAACCGAACTATGAACTGAACTAGGAGAGCAGTGTTTCTGGGATAAGTCTATCAGAGTGGCGCAGGGGAAACATGGTTAAGCTTGTAGAACTCTTGTTTGTTAAAAAGAAGGACAAGTCAATGCGTTTGTGCATTAATTATAGGCAATTGAATCAGTTGACAGTTAAGAACAAGTATCCCTTATTTATAATTGATGACGTATTCAACCAACTGCAAGGAAGTTTGGTCTTTTCTAAAATTGACTTGAGATCAGGATACCAGTTAAGGATTAAGAAAGAGGACAATTCCTAAGACCGCATCTAAGACTCGTTATGGACACTATGAGTTCCTAGTTACGCTGTTTGGATTAACGAATGCCTTAGCTGCATTGATGGACTTAATAAGTAGGATATTTAAGCCTTATTTGGATCAAATTGTGATTGTCTTCATTTGATGATGCCCTGATGTATTCTAAAGGACCTGAAGAACATGCACAGCATCTAAGCGTAGTGCTGCAAACAAGGCTTAAGAAGTGAATTATGGAGAGTAAGTTATGAATTTGAGGATCAAGTTATGATCATTTGAGCTAAGTAGTGACTTCCTATTAGAGGATCTCATTAGAAGTCTTGATGCATTACATGGAAGCTTTTAGTATGTATAGATTAATTTTGGAAGTCATGAGTTGAGTGGTTATAGGAGACATGAAATTATTTGTGGTTTATATGTCGGAATAATAGGTTTAATTGACGATGATCAACTTTTAATTTTAGGTGATGATCTCAGTTTGAAAAGGTTTGGTGGAATTAGTGGATATGATCAATTGTGATTATAGTCTTTCCAAGGTGAAATGGTGAAAGTTCAAGTTGTGGATTTGATGAGTGATTAGTCTAAGTGATGATCATTTAGGAAGAGATCTAATATATACTTGATGGAAACTAGACAAGTTCTTATCTCGATGGATCGTCAATCTTTGAATTAAATAAGTCTTGGTGGACTATCGATATTTGAACCGAATGAATGATGCTGTATTTTAGGCTTGAATCCATGTCACAGTAAAGGCATAGTGAATGTCTCTGTTGGACTGAACCGGATGAGTTATTAGTGGTGTTGATTTTGATGGTTCTAGGCTTGAATTGGTGGTGACAAAGGTATAGGAATAGTTCGGCTAAATGGTGTGTTCGATTGAGTCGAGAAGGTGGAATTCTTTAAATTCGAATTTGATTGATAGTTGCATTTAGGATAGAGCTTGGAATATATGTTTTCACAAAAGGAATTGAATATGAGACAGAGGAGGTGGATGGAATTATTAAAAGATTTTGACTATTACAGTACCACTCAGGAAAGGTGAATAAGGTGGCAGATGCCCTAAATCGAAAGTCAGCTACGAACATGGCTAATCTAAGGATAATAGAGTGAAATTTGTTAAAGTCAATAGCAGATTTAGACTTTAAGTTGGAAGTAAACCGCCTCAATGGTATGCATATTGCATTAAGGATTGAACCCGAAAATATTCAGAAAGTTAAGATTCTGCAAGAATCTGATTCGGAAATTGTGAAGATACGAAATGCTATGTCTTTAGGGAAAAGACCAGAGTTCCAAGTCTCTAAAGATGGAGTAGTAAGATATCAAGGACGGCTCTGTGATCCCGACAATGAAGAAGTAAACAAGGGAAATCCTGTTGGAAGCACATAGGTGTAATTATAGTATTCATTCGGGTAGTACAAAGATGTACAGAAATTACACCAACAGTTTTGGTGGAATGGCATGAAGGCGGATGTAGCTAAACATGTTTCCTAATGTTTAACATGCCAGCAAGTGAAAGTCTACCAACCTATATAATGCATTGCCGTTGTTGTTTGATATAGTGCAGTTAGATTGGAAATACTTGAGTTTGGATGTTTTCAAAGCTCTAAGATTTTACATGCAAACTACTTTGAAAATCTTAAGGTCGGGACCGAGTTTGATGACTTGCCGATGCGTTGATTTCGGTATTTCAAGAAAGGCTTAGGATTTTGGTATTTCAAAGTTTTTAGTTTCAAAAATCTTTACGATGGGACCAATATTATCGACTCGCCGAACTATGATTTTCAATACTTCAAGAAATGCTTATGGTTTTTGGAGAAAATTATCACCTGTACATCCCAAGTTTTGAACTTCAATCGAAAAGCAGATTTTGATTATGAACTGTTTGAGAAGATCTCTTGAATTTCGCCAAAATTTATGAGTACTGTGACACCGTGCCCAAATGTTTTAAGAAAAGTTTTATATTTTAAAGATTTCTGAACTTTTTATAGAAAACGTTCCAACCCATTGGAGTTGGGATTGAGATTTGAATTGGTCAACATACCGATTTAAATTTTCCTATGAGTTTTGATAAAGTATTTTATTTCGCGCCGTGATGCAAGTGCGACTCGAGGTTTTACATGAGGATTTCAAAAAACATTTGGAATTTAAACGTGAAAATGGATTTATGGATTTGGTATCATGCTTTTGATTTTATGAATTGGTCTCAACGATATGAGATTTACCTATTTTCAAAGACTATCATTGTTATACTGCTGTGTCTTTGAAATCCCTATTTTACATTATTTGATATCATAAAGTGGGATTTTCGAGAACTCAAAGGATTTTCCACATTGGTGATTTGAAAACGTTTTGACATGGAAATGACATATGATTTCAAAGTTTGTTGTTGTTGTTGTTGAATGCTTTTGAAAACCTCAGTTTGTATTGTTTGATTTCATGAAGGAAGATTTTCAAGCGTTCAAAAGAAATTTTATATGTGGTTATTGTTTTAAAACTGTTTTTGGTGTTGAGATAAATTAAGATATGTTAAGAGCTTGCATCATTAACTTTAGAGGAAGTATCAGCCCGACCCTGGTTGCATACTCGATCATGAAGCCATCAAAGTGGATGAGAAAGTGAGGTACATTGAGGAGCCTGTGCAAATACTAAATCGAAAGGAACAAATTCTCAGGACCAAGAGAATTCCATTGGTTAAGATATTATGGCGATATCATGATGTGAAGGAAGTCACATGGAAGAGTAAAAATGAGATGAGGGAAAGGTACCCTCACTTGTTTAAGGAGACATAGGCAATGTCTAATTTCGAGGACGAAATTCTCTAAGGAGGGGAGAATAGTGGCATTCGGGAACTTCAACCCGAAATATTGATTTTCAGGGAAACGATATTTGTCTTTGAATGGCC
This sequence comes from Eucalyptus dawsonii, assembly GCA_016097615.1. NCBI lineage: Eukaryota > Viridiplantae > Streptophyta > Magnoliopsida > Myrtales > Myrtaceae > Eucalyptus > Eucalyptus dawsonii. The sequence goes on from CM027873.1 coordinate 33,350,432, forward strand.
ATAGGAACAATTACATCATCGGCCACGATATTTTATCTCTTGGACCGAACCCCTTATGAAAATGTTAATTGATTATGAGAATGTTAATTGATTTCTATAAATAAAAATCAAAAATCAAAAATCAAATGCCCTAAAGTGGTGAAGGAATTATGGGCTTTTATCGATATTTTTCTATGGGCTACTTAAATTGGACATAGGACGATTTGATAAAGAAGACTTTGTTCTTGACTATGCACTTTATAGATTTGATGGATTAATATCACAAAGTCTTTTGGCCATTTTATTATGCAATTAGAACCAAATGATGAAAATGATCCTGTTTGCCATCATATCATATGCCATGTTGATATTGAGCCATAAATGTGAATGTGAACTATGATAAATGAGAAGGCCGTCCAAGGTGTGAGCCGACGATTCCCCGGGAGTGTCGGGATGCCCGGTGGTATACGGTATGTAATTCCAGGGGAGGCCTGGTGGTATGTCGGTACGTAATTCTGGAGGGCAGGGGAAACAATTTTCATGGCGAGCCCTGGAGATTCCCCAGGAGTGTCGGGATGCCCGGTGATATACAGTACGTAATTCCAGGGGAGGCCTGGTGGTATGTCGGTACGTAATTCCGGAAGCCGGGCAGGTATTGTGCCGGGGGATACCTCGCGATGTTAGATGGGATGCGAGATGCCTGGCTAGAAGGGTAAAGGCTGGATGCTCGGTTGTATCTTGGATATATGCCCGGAGGGTTCACGTGATGCCAGTTGGGGTGAGAGATGTCCGGAATGTGGGGGTGCCGGATGCCCGGTTGTATCTTGGATACATGCTAGGAGGTTCCTCGCAATGCCAATTTGGGCGCGAGCGATAAATGTGGGTCGCAAATACTGGTCCCAGGAAAGAGAAACGTGGTGGCCCAAAATGAAAGAATAAAATTCGGAAATTAAAATAGAAATATGCATGGCATGGCAACATGTATGCATGAGTGCATGATGGTGAGTGCATAGATGTATATGTATGGCATGATGATGAGTGCATGGATGTATGTGCACCTATGGCGTGATGGTACATGTATGATATGATGATGGTGAGCGAATGGATGTATGTGCACCTATGGCATGATGGTACATGTATGATATGATGATGGTGAGTACATGGATGTATGTGCACATATGGCATGATGGTATATGTACGACATGATGATGGTGAGTGCATGGATGTATGTGCACCTGAGGCATGATGGAAAATGTATGACATGATGGTGAAGGTTATATGAGGATGTATGTACATGTGCTGTGATGACATATGCATGGCTTCAAGGTAAGTTATGCATGGATGCATGAATGACATGTGTTATGCTATGATTGTTATGATTGTATTGTGTGATGCATTGAGTGGTTTATTGGGTCCTTTACCTCCTGTACTCATCCTTTTTGGGGACAAACATTTCAGACTAGATAAGACACATCTGCTGCCACTACTACCAATAGATGGATCAAGTGATTGGATATGACCACGAGGAGGAGGATAGCAAAGAAAGGAACTTTTGGACGCCGACACTGATCGATGGACTTTAAGTGTATGACTATTGGAGGAGATGTCGGTCATCTTTTGAAGTGTAGCCGAGTATAGAAGACTACGGCATATTGATGTACCAATGAATGATGTACATTTGGTTTAAGTAAATAAAAGTGTACGGCTTTTACCTATAAATGTTTAATTGGTGTGCATTGTTTTCTGAATATAGAAATGGGAGTTGTTGGATGTGCTTCCATATATGAACTGCGCAAGGGACCGATCTAAAAGATTTAAACCCCCAGGTTGTATGGACCCGCTGCAATTGGAATGGTATTAGAGTGATATGTGATTAGGGAAAGAAGAAAGGAAAGCGGACTGTGGCAACCCAAACGGTTCGGGCGCCGTCGAGGGGTGCCACATTGACAGAATGCCCATTTCATAAAATCGGGATGTGGTCGAAATTCAGGATGTCACAGGTAGCCTTAGGATCTGTCTCGAACTGATCAAAGGACAACCAACCTTATTGGCCGACCGACCGTCCAAAGGAACGGTTTGGGTGAATATGAGGCATGATGGCCGAACCTTGGATGTACGTGATTTGATTTTTCGAGGTGTATCTAATGATCCCTTCTTCGACCCCGGAACCACCTTGGATGATAGAATTCTCTAGATCGCCTCATTAATGAAGAAAAAAACAAAAGTAAAGAAATTTCTAGAACCCCATCATTAAATGAAGGGGTGAGTTGTTCTTTGCATAATCAAAAGTCATGATTGCGGCCAAAATACATTTGGAGATTCTAACAAAAGGTGGCACATATGTGGACCAATTACAGAGCGATACACGTGTGACATCATGAATTTCAAGCTCTGTTTTTCAATTAAATAAATCGGGCCTTTCATCGCCGTGCTTATAGTGCTATTCTCTAAGCTAATGCTTACGAGATAACTAGATTATCGGGGAAGGCCATTAAAGAATTTTAACGCAATAGACTTGAGAATTCGACTAGGGATCGACTACTAGATCGTGTTAGTCTGCAAAGGTCATTACAGCACAGTTAAAAACCGATCAGAGATCAGAGGTAGGTCGATTCGACTGAAATATGTGATCAAAGTGTGGGTGATTCTACCAGATTGCAAAATTCTCGTCGATCGGCACTAGATCGATTTTTCTGTCATTTTGGTACCCTATGTCCGCATTTGAAATCTCGAGATTTCCATGACAACCGAGAGTCACCAATGTATTGAAGATGTACATTGTGACTCGAAATAAATCGATTATGGGTCAATTGCACAAAAAAATTCCGAAAAGCTTTTCGTTAGGCTAAGTCATGCTAAAATTGTGCCAGATAGAAATTAACCACGAATTTGAATCTGATTTTAGAAATTGAAAGTTCTATCATGTCATGATTCATTTTAGGACCGTCGACTCATCCTCCAAACATTTTTCTGCAAATCGATATTTTTGGCAAAAATTCGAATTAGGGCCATTTTTGTCCAGAAAATTCAAGGGACTATTTTTGATTGCGTTTTTTGGATCCAAGTTGATTCTATTGGTGAGGAAAAATGTGAATTGAAGTGTAGGCATCTTAGTTGGATTTATGGGGGTTGAATTGAACCATTCAAGGAGAAATTAAAGTGGATTTGAGGGAAAATGCTTCAAAATTCGTAGCCCCTTGGTCCTCAACCTTTTGGACAACTTCAACGACTTCTTAAGGAAGCTTATGGTCTACAAATGGCTGAGGATAGAGCTGAAACCAAGTGGGGCCAAAGCAATGAGCAATAGGAGACTTTGGTGGCTTGGAGGGACTCCCCACAAGGGCAACTGGCCTTTCTTCTCCAACTAAGTCTACTTTCTCCATTTCCAGCCTTCTTAGAGCTCTGAAAGTGCAGAGAAAATTGAGTAGCCCCTCCCCTTGCTCGTCGCACGCCCGTTCGACCACCGCGAGGCCCGCTGTTCGTTGTCGCATAGCCCATGAGCCAAGCCAATGTCGTCTGCCTCCCTGCTCGCGTCCACTCGTCCTCGCGCCTCGTCCAACATAGCCAAGCCACCACCGTAGGTTGCCGAGCTCGCCTAGTCGCCCATCCCACCATCGGAAGCCACTGCCTGCTCTACCTACTCACCTAGCCGACCATCTCGTCGTTTTAGCCCAAGCTAGCTTCGGTTCAGCCCTCTCAGCCCACCCAGTAGAATCGAAGTCGAGCAATCCACCGTGGGCTTTGAGGCCCAGTTTGGACAGCTTCCAAGCCTTGTAGTGTGCCGCCGTTTTGGAGCTTGTGGCCCGTCTTCGCCTTGCCGTCATCGTGGACTCATCGGATTTCAAAACAAGTGAGTTCACTCACTAAACTCTGCTTAAGGAGTTAATGATGCTTAAGGGTTGATTAGTTTAGGCTAATTAAGGTTTAGGTGGTTTGTTAGAATGGATTAGCGATTTAATTACTCGTTTATGCATGTTAGGTGGTTAGATTAGCTTCATTAGCAACTAGATAGGTTGTATTATTTATCTAGATAGGTTCAAAAATTTCCGGGGCCGCTTTGGTATTTAAAAAAGGCTTTTTGGCCTAAGTTTGCATTTATGGTATTTAAATGTATTTATTTAATTATTTTTGGCATTTATTTAATTATTTATTATTTTTTGAAAATTAGACTGGGATAACCGGTGACCGGATTTCGTGCTGATTGCAATGGCGTGCTTAGTTTATTTAATTGAATGCTAAATTGTGTTAGTAGGATTGGCCTTTATTTTATGATGGTGCATGTCAGTGTTAGCTATTTGGTAGGATTGTTTGTTGGGATTGCTCAGCTTCTAATTTGTGCGGAATTGGAAAGCAGGCTTCTCTAGAGATTCTGTGAAAGGATCGATCAGGAGCAAAGGACTCCTAAAAGCGTACCATCGGGCCTGTTACACGGGGTAGGACGCCGACGAGGGTCAGTATCCGAGGAGGTTGTGGTCGAGCACTAGCTTAGGCTAGTGCTAGTGGAGTAGCACCACCTCCTGTTCATGTTGGGGTAGTAGCCCCTGGTGATGCCAAGATCGAAGGGACCATGCAAGCGCTTGAAGCTATGGGAGAATTGATGGGGCAGCAGGCCCAGAATCAAGCCACCACCACTGCCACCGCCGCTCAAGCTGCCGTTGCCACTGCTGCTGAGGCCGCTGCCATTGCCGCACCTACTGAAGTTTCACCTGGAACATAACCATAGAGAAAGAGGCTGATTCATAAGTTGGTAGAACAGTTCATGAAGCTAAACCTGCCGAGAATCACCGGTGTTAGAGATCCAGAGACTGCATCACTTTGGATTCAAGATCCGGAGAAGGCCTTTGCACTGTTGATGTGCAACGAGGCAAGGAAAGTTATCCTGGCAGTATACCAACTGCAGGGTAACACGAATACCTAGTGGAGGGCCACCAAAGGCACAGTATTTCTGGAAGGCGTGGTCCCAGTGTGGAATGCTTTCCTTACAACTTTCAATAGCAAGTACTTTTCAGGTAACACCCGAGAACAAAAGATGGAGGAATTTCAGCGCCTTCGTCATGGATTGATGATCGTGGATCAATATGAAGCAAAGTTCACAGAGCTGTCGCAGTACACTCTAAGACTGATAGAGGATCCTGAAGATAAAGCTCGAAGGTTCATAAATGGCCTTCGACTGGAGTTAAAGAATCCACTGGTACCACTTGATCTAGAGGACTATAATGAAGTATATAGTCGAGCCCAGTTGATAGAGAGGAGTATGGGTGAGCAAGCTGCTTCGTCTAGATCGAGGTTCAGGTCACATAGAGATAGGAATCAGTATGGGAAGAAGCCCATGACTGGAAGGAGGTTTCCTGTTCCGCCCAATAGAAAAGGTGGGATCGACAAGTTAGTGCCAAATCAGAATGGCGTGTGTCGCTTCTGTGGAAGGCGACATGGTTTGATTGTGTGCCCTTATAGTATGGGCACTTGTTTTGAATGTGCCCAACAGGGTCACTTGGCTAGAGATTGTCCCAGAAGACTGAGGGGACAATAGCAGTTACCACCGCCGCCGCCACTGATGGGTCATATAAGGCGTGTAACGCCACATATTGCACCGCAGGGTCGACAGAACAAACCCCCAGCTCAAGGGATACTGTACGCCATCACAAAAAGTCAAGCAGAGGACTCACCTAATGCAATTACAGGTACGGTTTCACTTAACGACCATGTTGCTTATGTTTTATTCGATCCTGGCGTGACTCATTCTTTTATCGTCGAGTAATATATTAAGTTGATAAGATTAAGTCCTAAATTGCTGGAGTCAATAGTTAGCATATCTACACCATTAAATGATAAGGTGTTAGCTGCATTGGGTTGTCCTGGTTGCAAGTTAGTGATTGGTGAGTGAGAGGGGAAGATAGATTTGTTAGTCTTAGCCATGTATGATTTTGATTTGATAGTTGGCATTGACTAGGTCACCAAACAACGAGCTAAAATGGACTGCTATCGTAAAGCGATTTAGTTTAATTCATTAAGGGGTGAGAGTTTCGAGTTTACTGGAAATTGAGGACCCTCAATTACCTTAATCTCGTTGCCTGAGGTAACCCATTCATTAGACGAGGGTTGTGAAGGTTACCAGGCAACTATCATGGATACGACAGTTGAGGAGCTAAAGATCGAAGATATCTCAGTGATGTGAGAATTTCCGGATGCTTTTCTTAAAGAATTGCTAGGCCTACCGCCGGAGAGAGAGATAAAGTTCGTGATTGAATTAGCGCCTGGGACAGAGCCAATCTCTAAGGCTCCTTACTGGATGTCGTTAAATGAGTTGAAAGAACTAAAGATGTAGATACAGGAATTGTTAGATGAGGGATCCATACGGCCCAGTGCATCACCTTAGGGAGCACCAGTTCTCTTCGTGAAGAAGAAAGATGGTTCCTTGCACCTGTGCATTGACTATCGTTAACTCAATTAGGTGATGATCAAGATCAAGTATCCACTCCCAAGGATCGATGGTTTGTTTGACTAGTTACAGGGAGTGTCGATATTTTCAAAAATCGACTTAAGGACAGGATACCATCATTTAAGGATCATAAAATAGGATATACCGAAGTCAACGTTTCGTACTCGATACGGCCATTATGAGTTTACTGTAATGCCATTTGGTTTAATGAATGCTCCAGCCACTTTTATGGATTTGATGAATCGAGTGTTTAAAGAATACCTAGATCAGTTTGCGATCATGTTCATTGACGATATTCTGGTGTACTCAAGAAGTGCTAAGGAGCACGAGAGTCAATTGAGGATGGTACTCTAGACCCTGAGGATCCGTGGATTGTATGCTAAGTTTAACAAGTGCGAGTTTTGGTTGACTCGTGTAGTGTTCCTAGGTCACGTGATTTCAAGCGAAGGAATCCTCGTGGACCCGTCCAAGATTGAAGCAGTGAACAATTGGTCGAGACTGACTACAGTGACAGAAATCAGAAGCTTTTTGGGTTTGGCAAGTTACTACAGAAGGTTCATGGAAGGATTTTTAGCTTTGGCATCGTTGTTAAGTCAACTCTTGAAGAAGGAAGAGAAGTTTGTGTTGATAGATAAGTGCGAGCGTAGTTTCCAAGAGTTTAAGCAGAAGCTGACTATCGCACCTTTCCCGACCATTCCATCTAGTCTTGGAGGATACGACATCTATAGTGATGCATCGTTTAGAGGATTGGGTTGCGTGTCGATGCAACATGGTAGGGTTGTTGCATGCACCTCCAGTCAGTTGAGATCTCATGAGCTAAATTACCCGACGCATGACTTAGAACTCGCAGCAATCATTTTTGCTCTGAACATTTGCAGACATTATTTGTGTGGAGAGAGATTCCAGATCTTCACTGACCATCAAAGTCTCAAGTATATATTCTCTTAGAAGGAGTTGAAGATGAGACAACGTCGCTGGATGGAACTTCTGAAGGACTACGATTGTGATATTATGTATTATCCCGAGAAGGCGAATAAGGTCGCTGAAGCCTTGAGTCGGAAGTCTTTAGTCGCACAGATAATGGTTAAGGAATGTGTTTTACTCGAAAGAACTCAAGATTCAATATTCAAATTTGAGGTAGGCCACATTTCGAATCTTACGGCCACCCTCAGAATTGAGCCGGATATGCAGATCAGAATCAAGACATTTCAGTTGACAGACCCGGATGTTCAGAAAATACTGTGAGAGGATACCAATAAGAGAAAGCTGACTTTCAGGTTTCTGAGGATGGAACACTGAGGTTCCGAGGACAATTGTGTGTACCTGACGATGTAGCACGTAGGGAAGAGATCTTGTCAGAAACTCATCGTAGCAATTACAGTATTCATCCTGGCAGTACGAAGATGTATTAGAATCTGCGTTAACACTACTGGTGGTCCGGTATGAAACCGGACATCGCCAAACATGTCGCCAAGTATCTGACGTGTCAGCAAGTGAAGGCCCAACATTGTAAGTTGGAAGGACTTTTGCAACCTCTTGAGATTCTCGAGTGGAAATGGGAGCACACTTCATCGTAAAGGGGTAATGATTCTATTTAGGTAGTGGTTGACAAACTAACGAAGTCGGCTCACTTCATCGTAGTACGAAAAGATCTAAATTTGGACAGCCATGCAGATTTGTACATGCGTCAGATAGTTTAACTGGATGGAGTGCCGGTGATGATTACATCAGATCGAGACCCAAGATTCACAACTGCTTTTTGGAAGAGTTTGCAGGCTGCCTTAGGAATGAAGCTGCAGTATAGTACGGCATATCATCCTCAGATGGATGGCCAATCTGAGAGGACAATTCAAACCCTCGAAGGCGTGCTGCGAGCTTACGTGTTGGATTTCAAGGGAAGTTAAGAGGAACAACTATATCTTGTCGAGTTTGCTTACAACAACAGCTACCAACAGAGCATTTGTATGGCTCCTTTCGAAGCGTTGTATGCTAGAGCGTGCAGAACGCCAGTTTGTTGGGATGAGGTCAGAGAACGAAAGATTACAGGCCCAGAGTTGGTTTAGCAGTCAGTGGATAAAGTTGCAGTCATAAAGTTAGTGATCATGTTTTTTGAAGGTGTCACCAATGAGGGGTACTTCACGCTTTGGTAAGAAGGGAAAACTGAGTCCGAGGTATGTAGGTCCTTTTGAGATTCTAGAGAAAATTAGGATCCTATCGTATTGTTTTGCATTGCCACCAAGGTTGGCGCAAGTGCATGACATCTTTCATGTGTTGATATTAAGGAAGTATGAGCCTGACCCGACCCATGTGCTTAATTTTGAGGAATTAGATGTGGACGACAAAATGTCGTACATGGAAAGACTAGTTCAGATTGTAAACCGTAAGGAACAGGTTCTGTGCACCAAGATGATTCCATTGGTAATAGTAGTCTGGCAACACCATGGCACAGAAGGAGTAACCTAGGAGAGTGAAGATTCGATGAGACGACTGTCCCCCACCTTTTTATATAAAGAATTATAATGGTTTAAATTTCAAGGACGAAATTTTTATAAAAGAGGAAGAGTTGTGACATCTTGAATTTCAGGCTCTGTTTTTCAATTAAATAAATCGGGCATTTCAATGCCGTGCCTATAATACTATTCTTTTAGCTGATCACTCCCGAGATAACTAGATTATTGAGAAAAGCTATTAAGGAATTTTAAAGCAATAGACTTGAGAATTTGACCAGGGATTGACTACTCGACCGTGCTAGTCTGCAAGGGTCATTACGGCACAGTTAAAACCAGATCAGAAATCAGAGATATGTCGATTCAACCGAGATATGTGATCAAAGTGTTGGTGATTCCACCATATTGCAAAATTCGTCGATATGCACTAGATCGATTTTTATGTCGTTTTAGTATCATGTGCCCGCATTTGAAATCTCGAGATTTTCATGACAACCAAGAGTTTCCAATGTGTTGAAGATGTAAATTATGACTCACAATAAATCGATCATGGGTCAATTGTATCAAAAATTCCTAAAAGCTACGCGGTAGACTAGGTCACGCTAAAAAAAATCGCACCAGATTGAAATTAACCACGAATTTAAATCTGATTTCAGAAATTGAAAGTTCTGTCATGTCATAATTAATTTTAGGACCATCGACTCATCCTTCGAAGATTTTGCAGCAAACCAATATTTTTGGTGAAAATTCAAATTAGGGCCGTTTTTGTCCGGAAAATTTCATGGACTATTTTTTATCGCATTTTTGGGTTGCCAGTTGATTCTATTGGTGAGGAAAAATGTGAATTGAAGTTTAGGCATCTTAGTTGGATTTATGGGGGTCGAATTGAATCAATTCAACAAGAAATTGAAGTTGATTTGAGGGAAAATGCTTCAAAATTCATAGCCCCTCGGTCCTCAACCTTTTAGACCACTTCAATGACTTCCTAAGGAAGCTTATGGTCTACAAATGGCTGAGGATAGAGATGAAACCAAGTGGGGCCAAAGTAATGAGCAATAGGAGACTTTGGTGGCTTGGAGGGACCCTCCACAAGGGCAGCTGGCCTTTCTTCTCCAACTCAGTTTGCTTTCTCCATTTCGAGCCACCTTAGAGCTCTAAAAGTATAGAGACAATTGAGCAGCCCCTCCCCTTGCCTGTCGCACACCCATCTGACCACTGCCAGGCTCGCCGTTCGCTGTCGCGTTGCCCGTGAGCCAAGCCAACATCGTCTGCCTCCCTACTCACGTTCACTTATCCCCATGCCCTGTCCGACATAGCCAAGCCACTGTCTCAGGCCACCGAGCTCTCCTAGCCTCCCGTCCCGCCATCGGAAGCCACCGCCTGCTCCGCCTACTCACCTAGCCGATCATCTCGCCGTTTTAGCCCTAGCCAGCTCTGGTTTAGCCCTCTCAGCCCACCTAGTAGAACTAAAGTCTAGCAATCCACCGTGGCCTTCAAGGCCCACTTTGGATAACTTCCGGGCCTCATAGTGTGCCACCACTTCGAAGTTTGTCACCCGTCTCCACCTTGCCGTCATCGTGGACTCATTGGATTTCAAAACCAATGAGTTTACTCACTAAACTCTGTTTAGGGAGTTAATGATGCTTAAGGGTTGAATAATTTAGGCTAATTAAGGTTTGCGTGGTTAGTTAGAACGGATTAGCAATTTAATTACACGTTTGTCCATGTTAGGTGGTTAGATTGGTTTAGTTAGCAACTAGATAGGTTGTATTATTTATCTGGATAGGTACGGAAATTTTCCGGGCCATTTCAGCATTTAATTAGGCTTTTCTAGCCTAAGTTTGCATTTATTTGCATTTATGGTATTTAAATGTATTTATTCAATTATTTGTTGCATTTATCTAATTATTTATTAATTTTCGAAAATAAGACCGGGATAGCGGATGACCGGAATTTCTTGCTGATTCCAATGGTGTGCTTGGTTTATTTAATTGAATGCTAAATTGTGTTGTTTGAGTGATAATTGTAATTTTGGAAATTTATTCCAAATTGAGTAATTTAAGTATTTAATCAAGAAACAACGCCAAAATATCTTTATGGACTATATTAAATGGTGGGATTTAAAAAAAAGGAAAATACTGCATTTTGGCTTAAACCAACCATGTACCCACACACGATTATTTTTATCGGGTATTATAAAAATGGAGTATCGTTAAGCTTTGGTGAGCATTATAAGTATCATTTAGCTTTGGTGATCAATATAGATATATGGCAGCTTCGGTGAGCATTATTATATATCTATCTATCAGTTTTGGTGAGCTATACCATCTATTTTATAGATGGTATTGATGGTAGGGAATCAAGTGATTCGATGGATTGATGATTTGATTTGAATTGAAGTGATTGGTTGAGTATATGAATCATACTGACTTGCAAGAAGGAGCTGAGGCAAAGGTAAGTCGTCTATCTTGTATGTGGCTAGATGGCCTTTAGGTGTATTTCCTTCCTAGTTGAAGTTTAGGGGGTGAACTTTCTGAGACGTTGTCCCACCCCGTCGTGGGCTCAACATTTTCAGGTCCTTAAATGGCGGTACCTCCCAAACATTTTGGCCAACTGAAGAAGGTCACCGAGCAAGTATCTCTGATTCCTCTTCCTAAGGGCCAAGGAGCCTAGGTCTCATGAGATCCATTGTCTGGTACCCCATCAATATAGATCGTGGTATCGTCGCGGGCGAGATGGACCTAGAGAAGGTCCCCCACCAGAATCTGAGATCCCTATGTCGGTGCTGGAGATCGCTTTTGGCAAGGGTACTACTGACCCTCCCAGTGGTGTAGTGATAGATCCGAGTTCCCTAGAACTTGATACCTCGGAGTCTTCGGTTGAGAGTTCGAATGCTTAAAGGACCAGTAGCTCATCTACCTTTTGTAGACTTGTAAATACAGACTAGTATTGTATGTGACCTAGTCTAATGTGTATAAATGTGTGTTATGGTTTTCTAAAATTTTGGCCTTGCTTTTCTATTCCATCTTTGTGTTGTCTGGGGATTTATTTATTTGCTTCCGCATATGCATTAAAATGAATGGGTCGGTGACGCGTCCTGGGACATTGCAATTTAATCGATCACTGAGGGATGGGCACACGCTTGGAGGATCGGGGTGTGACAACACGAGCTCTCATTAATGACCGAAGGTTCTAGAATTGCCATGTTGGCAACTATGGTACAATTATTACCAAACTCCATTAAATGTTCATTAAATGTGGCCATCATCAATGATGCCTAGAGGCTAAGAATACCAACTAAGATCTTTTAGCTTGGCCAACTCATCTTTTAAGTGTAATCATGAGACAAAGTAGACTTGCCACTCAAGAATATTAGGCGGCCACATGGAAACTGATTGGACCGCTTGGCTTAGTAATGATAACACCAAGGGCTATAAATAGGAGGAGTCCTTTCTCATTTCCTCACCTTGCTCCCATTTCCTCCTCCCTTCTCCTCTTTAACCGCCCTTCTCCTCACACCCTCTTTCTCTCTTTTGACCTCCAAGTAAAGCTGCCTATCTTGTGTAGTTTGAGCTTTAGTTCAAGGTTCATCCAGGTACTTAGAATCATGGCTATTGTGCATTTTGGTTGCCCTATAAAGATTTATACCAGTATGATGGACGTGGTAGATGTAGAAACTAATATTACTTATTGTAAAGTGTCATCCGTTGTATGGATATAAAAGGGCCTAGGTGAGCTTGTCCCAATGCACTTCGAAGCTTGGTATAGGAGGTACGAGGACATATGGATAGGACCTCTCCACGGGTTGACAATCTGAACCCGAATCTCAGTGATATGATTGAACCATCTGACGCTTCAGACTAAGATAGGTGCACCAGCCCTATTGATTCAATTTGGCTCTAAAAAATTCCACCGTTGTATCCACGATCAAATCAACGTTTTCCCGTGCCAAGAGAACCAACTTGCATCTTAAAAACGCGATAAAAAACGGTCTCTTGAATTTTCCGAACAAAAATGACCTTATGTTGAATTTCCGCCAAAAATCTCGGTTTGCAGAAAAATCTTCGAAGGGTGAATCGACGTTCTTAAAATGACTCGTGACATGACAAACTATCAATTTCTGAAATCGGATTCAAATTCGCGGTTAATTTCAATCTAGTGTGATTTTAGCGTTACTTAGCATATTGGGTAACTTTTAGAAATTTTTATTGTAATTGACTCATTATCGATTTATTTTAAGTCACATTGTACATCTTCGACACATTGGGAACCATCGGTTGTCGTGAAATTCTTGATGTTTCAAAATGTGGACACAAGGTACTAAAACGACAGAAAAATCAGTCTAGTGCTGATCGACGAGAATTTTTCAATTTGGTGGAATCGGCCATATCTAATTACATATCTCAATCGAATCGACCTATCTCTAATCTTTAATCGATTTTTAACAATGCCGTAATAACCCTTGTAGACTAGCACGGTCGAGTAATCGATTCCTAGTCGAATTCTTAAGTTTATTGCATTAAAATCCCTTAATGGCTTCCCCTATTAGACTAGTTATCTCGTAAGTGATCAGCTCAAAGAATAGCACTATAGGTGCATCGACAAAAGGGCCGATTCATTCAATTGAAAATCGAACTAAATTTTCAGGATGTCACATTTCAATAGAAAGCATTTCTTTGATTGTGCCAGAGATAAGAAAATCACAGAATTTGTTCAGTTAGAACAAAGGGAGTTGACGATAGATCAGTAAGAAGCAAAATTTTCTGAGTTTTCTAGGTATGCCCCTAGATTGATAGAAGACCTAGAGGAAAAGGCTAAGAGATTCTTGAAGGGATTAAGGACAGATATTAGGAAACAATTGGTGCCCCTGAATATAAGAGATTATACTGAGATTTATGAAAGGGCATAGCTGGTGGAGCAAGAATTAATGAGAGAGCAAATGGAATCGAGGAGGCAATTAACCTTTAGTGACGTCCGACGAGGTAAGAGACCCTATCTAGATCGAGGTCAGCCTTGGGAATCTAAGAAAAAGAGTAACTTCGGGAATTTTAGAAAGGCCAGGAGTGGCTAGACTTCAGGGAAAATGCCCTATCAGAATAATACTTGCTAGAGGTGCGGTAAACAACATGGGCTAGGACCTTGTAATGACCAACTGAGGTGTTTTGGTTGTGGACAAAGAGGACACTTCAAGAGGAACTATCCAGAAGAAGGATCGCAGCCAAACATCAACTCGGCGCGACAGGAGCAACAACGTGTAAGCGGACCACCTCCACAAAGGAATCCACAGAGGCCACTAGCACAATGATGGGTGTACACGGTCACCTAAGAGGAAGCGGAAGCTTCCAAAAATGTTATCTCAGGTACAATTTTATAAATGGCAAGAAGGCATATGCGTTATTTGATACAGGTGCTACGCATTCTTTTGTGTCTAAAAGGTATAGATAGTTGAGTAAGATAAAAACTACCTCTCTTGAGACACCTCTTTGTATTTCTACACCGCTGAAGAATATGGTGTTGTCTACATTGGTATGCAAAAAGTGTAAAATAACCATAAGGGAACAAGTTATGGAAATAGATCTAGTTGTGAGGGTATGTATGACTTTGGCGTTATCATAGGAATGGATTGGCTTCATAAGTGACAGGCTAAGATGGATTGCTATAGAAAGGTGATCCAATTTATTTCACCTGACCGGTCTAGTTTTGAATTTTTCAGAGGTCAGATGAACCCCCCCCCCCATAGCTCTTATTTCGGTAATGGAAGCCCATGCACTTCTTGACGAAGGATGTCAAGGATACTTGGCAGTAGTAAAGGACAATACGAAGGAAGAGACTAAACTTGATGGAATTCGAGTGGTCGGGGAATTTCAAGATGTATTTCCTGAGGAACTGCCTGGGTTACCACTGGAACGAGAAATTGAGTTCGAGATCGAACTAATGCCTGGAATGGAATCAATATCAAAAGCCCCATATAGGATGGCCTTAACGGAACTGGAGGAATTGAAAGTGCAACTACAAGAGTTGCTTGATAAAGGATTTATCAGGCTAAGTGTGTCTCCTTGGGGTGCACCGGTCTTGTTTGTGAAAAAGAAGGACGGGTTGATGCGTTTGTGCATTGACTACAAGAACCTGAATCAAATGACCATTAAGAATAAGTACCCATTACCTAGAATTAATGATTTGTTTGACCAACTGCAAGGAAGTTCGATCGTTTCTAAAATTGACTTGAGGTCAGGATATCATCAACTAAGGATTAAGAAGGAAGACATTCCTAAGACCACATTTAGGACTTGTTATGGACATAATGGGTTTCTAGTAATGCCATTTGGACTGACAAATACCCCGGCTGCATTCATGGATTTGATGAATAGGATATTCAAGCCCTATTTGGATCAATTTGTGATTGTCTTCATTGATGATATTTGGATATACTCCAAAGGACCCAAAGAACATGCACAGCATCTAAGTGTGGTGTTGCAAACCCTTAAAGACCATAAGTTGTATGCCAAATTCAGTAAGTGTGAATTTTGGCAGCACCGGATAATATTTTTAGGATACGTGGTGTCAGGAGAAGGAATTTCGGTAGACCCAGCAAAAGTCAAGATGGTAGTAAATTGGCCGAGACCAACAACGCCGACTGAGATTTGGAGTTTCTTAGGACTAGCAGGCTATTATAGGAGATTTATTGAAGGATTCTCGCGACTTGCAGGTCCATTGACAAGATTGCCTCAGAAGAACGTAAAGTTTGAATGGAATGGAGAATGTAAAAGGAGCTTCCAAGAACTTAAAAGAAGATTGACTACATCTCCAATCCTAACTATACCGTTTGGATTTGATGGATTTACGGTGTATAGTGATGCGACTCACAAAAGACCGGGATGCGTTCTGATGCAGCATGGCAAGGTCATAACCTATGCATCGAGAGAGTTGAAACCCCTTGAATTGAACTACCCGACTCATGATCTCGAATTGGTGGCCATAATCTTTACTTTGAAAATATGGAGGCACCGTTTGTATGGAGAGAAAATTGAAATCTATGCAAATCATAAGAGTTTAAAATATTTGTTTTCACAGAAGGAACTGAACATGAGATAGAGAAGATTGATGTAGTTGTTACAGGATTATGATTGTGAAATACGGTACCATCCAGGAAAGGCGAATAAAGTGGCAGATGCTCTTAGTCGTAAGTCGGCTGTAGACATGGGTAGTGTAAGAGTAATAGAATGGAATCTATTGGAAACGATGGTAGATTCATAATTTAAGTTGGAAATAGACCATCTCATCGGTATGCTTACCGCATTAAGGATTGAACCGGAAATTATCCAGAAAATTAGAATTTTGCAAGAATCCGACCCGGAAATTGTGAAATAAGAAATGAAGTGTCTTTAGGAAAAAGACCTGAATTTCAAGTCTATGAGGATGGAATAATAAGATGCCAAGGACGACTATGTGTTCACAACAATGAAGAAGTAAAAAGGGAAATCCTATCAGAAGCACATAGGAGTAATTATTGTATTCATCCGGGTTGTACAAAGATGTACCGGAATTTGCGCCAATAGTATTGGTGGAATGGTATGAAAACAGATATAGCTAAGAACGTCTCTTAGTGTTTAACTTGCCAACAAGTGAAAGCGGAACACCACAAGCCTGCAGGGTTGTTGAGACCATTGGACATACCAGAGTGGAAATGAGATCACATGACGATGGATTTCGTGTAAGGATTACCAAGGACATCAAGTGGTCACGACTCTATTTGGGTGAAGTAGATTGCTTGACTAAGTTTGCCCATTTCCTAGCAGTCCATGTCGATGATCCGATTGATAAATATGCTGAAATATATGTAAGTCAAGTAGTACGCATACATGGTGTTCCTATAACTATTACGTGAGATCAAGATTTGAGATTTACTACAAACCTTTGGCGAAGTCTTCAAACCGCCTTAGGGACTAAGCTCCAATTCAGTACTGCTTTTCATCTGCAAACGGACGAGCAAACAGAAAGAGTAATCCAGACATTGGAAGACATGTTGAGAGCTTGCGTTATTGATTTTAAAGGAAGTTGGGATGAAAAGTTACAGTTGGTGGAGTTTGCCTATAACAATAGTTCCAAGCAAAGTATAGGCATGGTTCCTTATGAAGCATTATATGGGAGAAGAAGGACTCTTGTTTGCTCGAATGAGGTAGGTGAAAGGAAATTGACAGGACCTAAACTGATACAAATTACTACAAAGGCTATTGAGATATCAAGAAGAGACTTAAAATGGCTCAAAGTCGATAGAAAAGCTACACGGATAAGCGTAGAAGACCCTTGGAATTTAACGTGGGAGATCATGTGTTTCTTAAGGTATCCCCAATGAAAGGAATATCACGATTTGGAATAAAGGGTAAATTAAGCCCCATATTTGTTGGACCCTTTGAGATCCTTGAAAGGATAGGAGACGTAGCTTATTGGCTAGCATTGCCTCCTAAGATAGAAAATTTACATGATGTATTTCATGTGTCGATGCTAAGGAAGTACTAGCCTGACCTTGGTCACATACTCGATCATGAAGCCATCAAAGTGGATGAGAAAGTGAGGTACCTGGAAGAGCCGATCCAGGTACTAAATCAAAAGGAACAAGTCCTTCGGACAAAGAAAATTCCACCAGTTAAGGTTTTGTGGCGATACCAAGATATGGAAGAGGCCACATGGGAAAGTAAAAAAGAAATGACGCAAAGGTACCTAATCTTTTTAATGGCATGTAAGTGATGTATAATTTTGAGGACGAAATTCTCTAAGGAGGGGATAATTGTGACATCCGGATTTTGCCGTACCTTGAGTATGTAACAAAGTGTGACGGATCGACAGAAGTGTTGTCGGACTATGTCATTGACGCCAATTATAAACGTCGTTCTGATGCCATTATCGCCAGACTGAGACATTGTATATCGACAAGTTTCGCAATGTCATATGTCTAAAGTTTCTCACTTAAGGTGATCGGCAATGAAGACAAACGTCAACCCGAGCCATCTCGCCAACTAACTGAGTTGAAAACCTCGACTTTTTTTTTTGCACACCGTCGCCACCACCCTCCCCTTCGACGGCCACACAAGCGGGTTCACTCATGGCCACATCCTTCGGCCATGCATTCATGTAAATCCATCCCTCTTCATGCAATGTTCGAAGCCAAGTTCAAACTTGTTCCCTCAATTGTCAACCTGACGAAGAGTTGACCGAGAATTAGTCCCACTCAGCCACGTCCTCCCCCTCCCTTCCTCGGTGGCTAGTGGGCGAAGGCCCCACATGCAAGAGGACACGCCTGCGGCTCTTGCTGCCACCGCACGCGTGACTCGAGGAGTCGACGGCCAAGAGGGATCGACTTCCTCTTCCATCTGATGAAGTCGAGTCTCTCTCTCTCTCTTTCCCATTTCTCAAATTCTCCGCTCTTTGAACGACGGCAGCAAGCTCTCAGTTGAAGGTCTTCCATAGTTCGAGCATCACCACCAGCCGGCCACCACCCGCACCACTCCGCCACCCCGTCGCACCTTCGGCTTCTTCACCACCGTTTTTCCCCCCAACCATCACTAACCCGAAGAGGCCCCAACTTACCAGCTTGCCGTCCAGCTTGCCATCCAGCTTGCCGTCCAACCCACCTGAACCACATCCGCGACCTACAAGCTTCCGAATTCCCCTCACCATCGACGCCAATTGGACCTAAGGCAAGTTGGAGTCTACTAACCTATATAGTGTAGTGTTGTTGTTGCTTGAGGAAGTGCTGTTAGATTGAAATGGTTTGAATTCAGATGTCGGATGGTGACTTCTAGAATGACCGAATCAATTTGGGGCTAGAAAATTGAGAAATCATCGTGAGTACATCGGCTTAGAACTTCAAACGTAAACTAAATGTTGCGGTGACGAAACCTTGGGAATTTTGTTCGTAAATTGTTTTAGAAATCTCCCGAATTTTATCAAAATTTATATGTACCATGGCACCATTCCCAAATGTCTTAAGAAATGTGTTGTACTTTCAAATTTCTGAAGTCTTTATATAAATTATTTTAAACCATTGGAGTTGGGATTGAGATTAGATTTATCAACGTGCCGATTTTGAATTTACTTATAGTTCTTGATAATTTGTTTTGTTCCAAGCCATGAAGGGTGAATACCATTCAAGTTTTTATATATGGATTCGAAAACATTGGAAGAATATTTGTGAAACTTGGATTTTCGAGAAAAACCCAAGGCGTTCTCCATATTGGTGATTTGAAAACGTTTTGGTATTGAAATGATTTAATTACTACACCATGGTTGATGTGTTATTGCTACCGTCTGACCCTCAAGTCAACGATGCCCCAGGAGTCAGGTTGCCTAGAGGATCGTAATGGCAATGCCTTTGGATGCCTGGGGACCGGTGAGCCCCAGAGGTTCCCCAGGAGTGTCGGGATGTGGCATCCGAGAATCCCAACCATACTAATTTAGTAGACATGGAATAAGAGAGGAATTTGGACATTGGTAAATTAATTTTGTGCCAGAGGGATGGAAGTCGGCCAAGCGTGAGGGACACGCCTGCTGAAAATTAAGAGTAAAATTTTGAAGAGTTGGACTGCACGTGGGAACTTTGGTTATATCCTCGTATATGAAGAAAATTGACTATAGGGATATCAAATTGATTTTTTGGAAATCAAGTGCTTAATAATTGTACAGAAACTGTGGGCTTATTTTTCAGAGATTGTGGGCCATTTAATTTGGACTTTCGGCCACAAAGTTTCGAGCTCAAAGCAGGCCCAAGAGGCCCACAAGGCCGTCGACCGAAAGAATGGGGGGGGGGAGGAAGATTGCATGCCATATTACATTTGTCCAAAGACAACTTACACTTGTCATTCCCATGCAAACCTCATGATTACTAGCTAATCATGAGGGTGGAAGAAAGATAAAGGGAGAGAGAGGGGCGGAGTGAGCGAGGTAGTGTTGGCGAGAGAGAAAGAGAGAACCGCCGAGAGAGAGGGAGACCAAGTGGGCGAGTGAGCGAGTGAGAGAAGAGGAGAGTTCCAGCGGGAGTGAGGGTGCTTCAGTGAGGCAAGAAGAAGACCGTCCCTGCTGTGCATGCACCAGCTAGAGCCGTCGACGTCGCCTAGCTCCGCCGTCGGTTGAGCCACGCCCGAAGCCCCCAAGTCGCCGTTTTGCTTGCTGTGATTT
Organism: Eucalyptus dawsonii; assembly: GCA_016097615.1. Classification (NCBI taxonomy): domain Eukaryota; kingdom Viridiplantae; phylum Streptophyta; class Magnoliopsida; order Myrtales; family Myrtaceae; genus Eucalyptus; species Eucalyptus dawsonii. The sequence goes on from CM027873.1 coordinate 33,370,469, forward strand.
TGTGAACTTAAGGCAAGTAAAGTCTGTTAGCCTACATTTTGCTTGATGTGGTTGTGTGAAGTGTAAATAGACTTGAGGATGCATAAATTTGATGCTGGATGTTGAAGTTTCGAACTAGTAGGAGTAGTTCTTTAGGATTGGTAAACTGTTTTATGGAAACACAGCATGACCTCTGCCGATTCCGTGAATTTTGTGCAATTATCCAATCCGAATTTGATCTCGTGTCCTTGATGAAAGTTGTAGATGATATCTTGAGAAGTAACGTACTAAAATTTGAGAATAAACGGACAAGTATTGATTGGGTAAATGATTTTTCTTTGAAAGGGATTGATCTGGAAACTGTACCGAGAATTAGGGAGGGTTATAATAACTATAGACTTTAATCCAGAATGAATTCGGCTTCGATTTCATCATGAGAATTTTATCTCTAGGTCTTAAATATAACATATTAAAATATCAGAATCTTCTGAGTTTAGTTGAGGACTTAATCGAAATTATTTCTGAAACTGTGCAAAAGTTGTGTTGGAATTTCTTTTGCTGTGGTGCATGGACCTATGCGATTTATATGGAACTTTCTTGACATGATGTTCTTCATAAAAACTTTTTATTTATGTCTTGTTTACAACATGTTAAATTTTTAGAATTTATTGAGATCATTTACTAATTTTTCAGAATTTTCACTTAAGAAGTGTAATCTGTTTTAACCGAAATTCATTTTAATTTTTAAGAATAAATTACTCTATGAGATGTGGTACCTTGAGTTGTTATTTATATGACACATGTGGTGACATTTGTGCATTTCATATGATATCAAAATTGATGAAACTTTATAAATTTCATGAAACTTTTGGCATTATTGCATCAAATGGCATTTTTCAAAGTAAAATATATCCATGTATAATGATAATGGTGATACTGTCGAACTGCTAAGTCGACGATGTCTCGGGAGTTTCAAGATGCCCAGAGGTGTGTACCGGAGATTCCTCGCGGTGCCAGGTTAGGTGCGAGTGATATGAGGGATGCAAACATTGGTCCCTAAAAGAAAAATGAGATCCTTTTGAATATCAAAATGAGAAATGAATCATGCGCATGTGTGTGCATATGGCATGGTGCATGAATTGTCTATGAATTGAGTTGGTACTATTTGGCATTGAAAATGTGGTCATTAAGGCATTGAAAGGATCTCATGGAGGTATATGCATGATTGCATGGATGATATGTGCATTTCACAAGAAATCTTGGTTGTTTTGCTTGTTGCATTGTGTAGTTTGATGAATCTTTTTACTGCTGAGTGGTTGTACTCACCCTTTTTGGGGACTAACATTTTCAATTGAGAGATGCGTCTGTTACTGGTCACACGTGGTACTTTCTATGGCTTACCATCTGACGTTGAGGTTGAGTGCTTGGAGCACCCCTGTGTTGGTGTTTGTGGATTGGTGTTTATCTGTGTTCAAGTTTTAGTTATGTATGATGTGGGTGTACCTGATGGCCCTGTAGTCCAGGAGTTCCTGTTCGTCCATGTCCGCCGTGACGGAGTTATGATGGGGATGCTACCGCCATAACCAGCCGATGCACCGGGCTGGGTGTGATTGGGCATGTGACTGGTAGCGGATGACACTTTTTGGATAGTCAACACTGGATGATGGATTGGTGTACATGACTGATGTAGGGTCAAGTGATTTTGGGTTATAGCCGAACTTAGTAAAGCCTTGGCCTTTTGATGTACCGACTCTTGTTGTCCAATCAAGCTATGTAAACAAAAGTGTTTCGGCTCCAACATATATATATATATATATATGAAAGGTGTAGTTAGTGTGTATTGCATTGTATTATTCAGTACGAGTATGGGTTAGGGAGATGTCGAATATGCTTTCGTTCTATGAACTGCATTGGGACCGATTGAGATAATACAAACCCCGAAGATTTATGGACCCACTATAATTTAATGGTATCAAAGTGACAAGTGAAAGGTAAGCAAATTGTGGCGACCCTAACAGATCGGGGGCCGTTTCGGGGGTGCCATAGTGGGTGGTATCAGAGCAATGGTTATATGTGGAGTGATAAGGAGCCTCATTTGGAAATTGAGGAATATGATGACAATGCACACCATAGGATGCTAACTGGGATAGTTGACTAACTTTGAACAATGGGTGATGGGTATTCACTCTTAGATCCCTAGTAGCTATTATAAGTTGCTTTTAGGTGCCAGTAACATGTTTATGTTACTTATATATAGTTGTAGTTGCTTTTAAATGGAGTCATTGAGTCACAGATTATTCCTAAGGTAATGTGGCACCCCAAAACACCTAAGGTCGCAACAGTTACTTGTCGCCATACCTAACGCTAGTCATATCTCTAAACAAAAGAATTACCATTCATAGGCATTTTTCTTTTTTTATAAAATAGTACCAGCGCATCTTATTTGCGGAAGCATAATCAAGTCTTACTAATTCTCCCTCCGACAACCATGATACAATTGCACACCACTAAGCATCATAAGAAAAGATAAAACCACGACACTTTTATTTACATATTTTCATGATGGACTTTCTTGGGTCGGTACAATAAAAGAAAGGCCAAGACTTCTCACTACACTCGGCCATAACCCCAAAAAGAGATAACTAGACCCTCTATGACAATCGTGCAAATCCCTCCATCAACTAGTGTCGGCTATTGCCCAAAAAGTTGCAGCTCCTACTTCTCACACACGGGCCCTCACACCAATCCCAGTGCATCAGGTGGTGGCGGCAGCAACATCCCCCGCATCACTCCGTCTCTACGAACATAAACGGATAAGAACTCTTAAATGACAGGGCCCTCAGCCAGGCTCACGTCATACATCACTAAGGTGCGAACCCGAATGAATGTCAGACCAGGGATGGTGGGACAGTCGATCTCCACACACTCAACCTCCACATCCGAAGGAAGGCCGTAAAAGACACCTCGCGTGATAGCAGGGAGCGGTATCTTTCTAATCTGAAATGTTGGTCCCCGAAGGGGTGAGTACAACCACTCAGCAGGTAAAAGACCAATAAACCACTCAATGCATCACACAATACAATCATAGCATAACACATGCCATACAAGCATCTATGCATAATTTACCTTAATACCATGCATATTTCATCATACCGCATGTACATACATCCTCATACAATCATCACCATCATGTCATACACTTACCTTTATCATGTCACATATACCATCATGTCAAAGATGCACATGCATCCATGCACTTACCATCATCATATCACATGTACCATCATGCCCTAGGTGCACATACATCCATGCATTCATCATCATCACGTCACATATACCATCATGTCATAGGTGCACATACATCCACGCACTCATCATCATCACATCACATGTACCATCATGCCATAGGTGCACATACATCCATGCACTCATCATCATCACGTCACATGTACCATATCATGCATATTTCAATTTCAATTTCGCAATTTTATTCTTTCATTTTGGGCCGCCACATTTCTCTTTCCCAGGACCAATGTTTGCATCCCACATTTATCGCTCGCACCCCACCTGGCATTGCGAGGAACCCTCCGGCACAATACCTACCAAGCATCTCGTACCCCAACTAGCATCACGAGGCATCCCCCAGCACAATACCTACTGGGCTTCTGGCTCCCCACGCTCCGGGCATCTCGAAACTCCCGAGGACCCTCAGGGCATGCATCATGATACAACCGGGCATCCGGCACAAACCTCCGGGCATGTATCATGACACAACCGAGCATCCGGCCTTTACCCTTCTAGCCAGGCATCCCGACACTCCCAGGGCATCGTCGGCTCACACCTCCGACGGCCATCTCATTTATCTTAGTTCTCACTTTAAGTTATAGCTCAATTTCAACATGGCATATGATGTGATGGCAAATAAGATCATTTTCATCAATTAATTCTTATATGCATTCCAATGATCATCATACATGCAACAAGATACAACCACTTATGACAATACAATCCATGGGACCCATACAACTTAAAATGATCCATGGATCATGACTTTTGAGATTTAGCAAAATTCCAGCTTGCACAGTTTCAGAAAACATGTAAATTAAATATCCATATGATCTTCAAAAATCATAAAATCAGAGCATGTGATAGACAAGACATAAAGGTAGCAATTTCATGAAGAACACGTTCCCAAAAAAGTTTCACACAATAAGATATGGCTCACACAATACAGCATGCAAAATTCGGATAAAGTCAGATTGCACAGTTCTTGAAATATTTCGATTAAAATACCCGAATGACCTCCAAAAATTATGAAATTTTACCAGGTATATTGAATACCCTAAGGTAGATTTTCCATGCAGACATATAGGCCATATTCGTCCTATATAATTTACTATGGCCGGACGAATCTACTGTTCCTCGTACCGAACAGTCCAGTATAGCTGTCTCCGCAAAATCGAGGTTTCGCCTACTTATATTTCTTCATTTCTTCTGAAATTTTGATATGTTTTTCTTCAAGAGGTCCAATACAACTTTTATTGAGGGATATAGGTGAGATTCCCAAAGGATAGTCACCATTTAGTCCACGAAGTCTCGGGAGTCAAGTACCATACTTCCAGATCTACCGTCTTCAAAAGAAAATTATTTTACTAGGAAAAGCTTACTCGTTTTACCTCAACTTTTAGTATGTTAATATTCAGGATGTTCTCTACAACTTTCCTGCAGAAGTCGAAGTGAGATTCTTGGTAAAAAGCAACATGCAACACACAAAACCACCAAGAGGTCGCATTTAAACAGTTTCAGATCTAGCCTTTTCGTAGAGGGAGGGTTTCACCCTCAAAACTCAACCATTTTGTCTCAAATTTAATTATTTTATACTTTGAGATGTTGTATACCATTTTCATGAAGAAGTTGAAGCCAAAATCCAACTAAAAACCCACATACAAGCCTCTACAACGTTCGGGGTCAAGCGGCACAGTCGAAAACATAATACATTTTCAAGAACAACACACTCTAGCTTCGGTTTCTCACACCCTAAACATCCGAGATTTACCACCATTTCAAACACACATGCAAGACACACATGCAAGAGCAGAATATGGATCCCAAATTGCCTCCAAGATCGAGCAAACAACGGTACACGGACGGCAACGGACGGGCGAACGGACGGACGACGGGCGGGCGAGCGGCTCCTTCCTCCTCTCTCTCGGTTCCTGTCTCTCTCTTGGCTTTGGCGACAGCCCCTCAACCAGCCACTCTCTCTCTCTTTTATTTCCCCCCACAAAGCCATCATTTGCAATCATGAGAAGCCACCCACAATGGCCAATGCATGGAGTCTCCTTTTTGCCACTTGGCAAGACTCATGCAAAATGGGCTTGGAAGAATTGGGCCGGCCTCTCCCCCTTGTGGCCGACGGTAGCCCTCTCCATGGGCTTCATGGGCCGGCCTTTTAGCCCATTAAAGGTCCATACTCCTGGGCCTACGGCCCAAGCCTAATTAAACCCACAATTTCACTTTCAATTATTCATCTTTAATTCTCTCTTTTATAGATTTCAAATTTTAAATTTCATATGGCCATAATCTTGTAACATTTAATCTATAGGGATTAAATCTATGAGGTGCATAGTCAAGAATAAATCATTCTCATTAATTTATCCTATAGTACTAATTTTAATAACTCATGAACACAAATATATAACACTTGGTCTTAAAAGAAAACCAATGCCCAAAGCATAAACCATAGGAAATTTCATTACCTAATCATGGGCTTTAATACATCTAGAGGTTGTCTTGAATTTTGGGATGCCACAATTCTTCCCTCCTTAGAGAATTTCGTCCTCGAAATTAGACACCACTCATGTCCTTTTGAAACAAGTAAGGGTACTTTTCCTTCATCTGATCTTCACTTTCCCATGTGGCTTCCTCCATAACATGATGTCGCCATAATATCTTAACTAGTGAAATCATCTTGGTCCTAAGAATTTGTTCCTTTCAATCCAATATCTGCACAAGCTTTTCGATGTACCTCACTTTTTCATCCACTTTGATGGCTTCATGATCGAGTATGTGACTAGGATCTGGCTGGTACTTTCTCAACATCGATACATGAAATACATCACGCAAATTTCCCAACTTAGGAGGCAGCGCTAAACGATAAGCTACATCTCCTATCCTTTCAAGTATCTCAAAAGGTTCTTTAAATCTAGGGCTTAAATTACCCTTCATTCCAAATCGAGATATTCCTTTCATTGGAGATACCTTAAGGAATACATGGTCTCCTACACTAAACTCCAAAAGCCTTCTACACCTATTTGCGTAGTCTTTCTGTCTACTCTGAGCTGTTTTAAGCCTTTTTCTAATAGTTTCAACAGCTTCAATGGTAACTTGTACCAGTTCAGGTCCTGTCAATTTCCTTTCACCTACTTCATTCCAACAGACAGGAGTCCTACATCTCCTTCCATATAATGCTTCATAGGGAGTCATGCCTATACTTTTCTGAAACTATTATTATAGGCAAACTCCACCAAATGCAATCTTTCATCCCAATTTCCTTTGAAATCAATTACACAAGCCCTCAACATATCCTCCAATGTCTGGATTACTCTTTCCGTTTGTCCATCGGTTTGGGGATGAAAAGCAGTACTAAACTGAAGTTTAGTTCCTAATGCAATTTGAAGACTTCGCCAAAAGTTTGAACTAAATCTCGAATCTCGATCTGAGGTAATAGTTACTAGAACACCATGTAAGTGTACCACTTGACTTACATATATGTCCGCATATTTGTCCATTGGGTAGTCCATGCGAATCGCTAGCAAATGAGCAGATTTAGTCAAACGGTCCACTATAACCCAGATAAAGTCATGACCACTTGACATCCTTGGTAATCCTTGTATAAAGTCCATTGCTATATGCTCCCATTTCCATTATGGTATGTCTAATGGTCTCAAGAGTCTTGGGAGTTTGCGATGTTCCATTTTTACCTGTTGGCACGTCAAACATTGAGAAACATGCATAGTCGTATCTACTTTCATACCATTCCACCAAAACTACTGGCATAAGTTCCTGTACATCTTTGTACTACCCGGATGAATACTATAGTTATTCTTATGTGCCTCCAACAGGATTTCCTTCTTTAATTCTTTGTTGTCGGGAACACAAAGTCGTCCTTGGCATCTTACTATTCCATCTTCAGATATTTGAAATTCTGGTCTTTTTCCTAAATACACTACATCTTTCACTTTCATAGTCTCTGAGTCAGATTTTTGCAGGATTTTAAGTTTCTGAATAATTTAAGGCTCAATCCTTAATGCACTAAGCATATCAGTAAGACAATCTACTTTTAATTTAAATTCTGAGTCCGTTACGGACTTTAACAAGCTCCATTCTGCCATTCTTAAACTGGCCATCTCTATAGCCGACTTACGACTAAGAGCATCTGCTACCTTATTCGCCTTTCCTGGATGGTATTTTATCTCACAATCATAATCCTTTAACCATTCCATCCATCTCCTTTGTCTCATGTTCAACTTCTTTTGTGAGAACAATATTTCAATCTCTTATGGTCCGCATAAATCTCAAACTTCTCCCCATACAAATAGTGCCTCCATATCTTCAAGGCGACCACTATAGCTACTAATTCTAAATCATGCGTTGGGTAGTTCAATTCATGGGGTTTCAATTGTCTAGATGCATAGGCTATGACCCTGCCATGCTGCATCAAAACACATCCCAGCCCTTTGTGAGATGCATCACTATACACTGTAAAACCATCAGGTCCAGTTGGTATAGTCAGGATTGGAGCCGAGGTCAATTTTCTTTTAAGCTCCTAGAAACTCCTTTCACATTCCCCATTCCATTCAAATTTCACGTTCTTTCGAGTCAATTTAGTTAAAGGACTTGCCAGTCGTGAAAATCCTTCAATAAACCTCCTATAATAACCAGCCAGTCCTAAGAAACTCCGTATTTCAGTAGGTGTTGTTGGTCTCGGCCAATTTATTACCATCTCAACTTTCGCCGGGTCCACTACAATTCCTCCTCCTAATACTACATGCCCTAAAAATATTATCTAGTCCAGCCAGAATTCACACTTACTAAATTTGGCATACAACTTATGGTCTCTCTGAGTTTGCAAAACTATCCTTAAGTGTTGTTCATGCTCTTTAGGTCCTCTCGAATATATCAGGATGTCATCAATAAAAACAATCACAAATTGGTCTAAATAAGGCTTAAACACCCTATTAATTAAATCCATAAATGCAGCTGGCGCATTTGTCAATCCAAATGGCATAACAAGGAACTCGTAGTGTCCATAACGAGTCCTAAACGCAGTCTTAGGGATGTCTTCTTTCTTAATTCTTAGTTGATGGTATCCTGACCTCAAGTCAATCTTAGAGAAGACCGAACTTCCCTGGAGCTGGTCAAAAAGATCATCAATTCTAGGCAAAGGATATTTATTTTTAATGGTTACTTGATTTAGCTGCCTATAATCAATGCACAAGCGCATCGATCCATCTTTCTTTTTCACAAACAAGATCGGTGTACCCCAAGGTGAAGCACTTGGTCTAATGAATCCTTTGTCAAGCAACTCCTGTAGTTGCACTTTCAATTCCTTTAATTTGACTTAGGCCATCCTATATGGGGCTTTTGATATAGGTTCTGTTCCAGGCATTAATTCAATTTCAAACTCAATTTCTCGCTCTGGCGGTAATCCAGGCAATTCCTCAGGAAATACATCTTGAAATTTATTAACTACTCGAATTTCATCAATCTTAGGCTCTTCCTTAGTATAATCTCTAACCATGGCCAGGTACCCTTTACATCCTTTGTCAAGTAATGCACGGGCTTCTATTGCCAAAATAAATGCTATAGGTAGGTGGGTCTGACCTCCCAAAAATTCACAGCTAGACTGATCAGGCAAGGTAAATTGGATCACTTTCCTATAACAATCCATCTCGGCCCGATACTTACGAAACCAATCCATTCCTATGATAACATCAAAATCATACATGGCCATTACGACTAAGTCTATTTCCATATCCTTTCCTCCTATTGTTATCGTACAATTTCCACACACCAGCGTAGATAATAACATATCCTTTAAAGGTGTAGAAACACAAACAGGCGTCTCAAGAGGCGTAGTTTCTATCTTATTCAACTGTCTATATCTTTCAGACACAAATGAATGCGTAGCACCCGTATCAAACAATGCATATGCCTTTTTATCATTTATAAGGATCATACTTGAGATAACATTTTTGGAAGCTTCCGATTCCTCTTGGGTGATCGCATACACCATTCCTTGTGCTAGTGGTCTCTGAGGATTCCTTGGTAAGTTTGGCCTAACAGCATTTTGCTGTGGTTGTTGCACCGTGCCAATACTCACGTGCGACCTTTCCTGTGGGCAATTTCTCTTAATATGACCTATTCGTCCACAACTATAACATTTCGGTTGCCCATTGCAAGGTCCTGGGCCATGTCACCCGTTACACTTTCGACACTCCTCATTTTGATAAGGTGTCCTTTCCAAATTCAGACTACCCCTACCCTTTCCAAAGTTCCCGAAATTTCCCTTCTTCTTAGACTCCCAGGTCTAACCTTGACCTATATAGGGTCTCTTACCCCGTCTCACATCACTAAAAGACAATGGTCTCTTATTCTCCGAATGTTCCCTTACCAACTCCTGCTCTAACAACTATGCCCTTTCATAGATCTCATTATAATCTCTTATGTTCAAAGGCACCAGTTGTTTCCTGATACTAGTCCTCAACCCTTTCAAAAACCTCTTAGCTTTCTATTCTTGATCCTCAATTAACCTAGGAGCATAACTAGACAGTTCATAAAATCTAGCCTCATACTGGTCTACTGTCAGCTCCTTTTGTTCGAGTTGAAAAAATTATGTAATTTTCCTATCCTTATCACAGTCAGAAAAATGCTTTCTATTGAAAGCTCTCACAAACTCTTCCCGCTTAACCTCGCACCTGGTGGGAAGATGGTGTCCTCGAAGCTCTCCACCAAAACTTTGCATTTCCCTCCAAATTGGTACTCGCAAAGTTATTTTCTCAAAGATCATTGCAGTCCAACAACCTGAAAATTTGTTCAATTTCGTCAATCCAATGTTCCACCTCCTCAGGACTTCCCATTCCACTAAACTTAGGTGGCTTCAGCTTCAAAAACTGTTCCATCAGTCCTTGAGTACGATGTTCTGCTCCAGGTTGTTGCTGCGCCAATCTTTCCATCAGATTTCCAATATTGGCCAATGCCTGCAGGATGTCTTTCATTCGGGTTCAGCCCTTGCAGCAGAGGTTTCATCCCTCGATGGATGAGCACTTCCATCTCACACCATGACTTTCCTTCAATTTCCAAGCATTGCGTCAGGAATAATCTGAGACTCACTGTCTCCCTTCAAAACAACAACTACTACTACATAAGTAACATATACATGTTACTGGTACCTAAAGACAACTCAAAATAAACTACTAGGGATCTACAAGTGAATACTCATCACCCGTTATTCAGAGTTAATCAACTATTCCATTTTATATCCTATGGTGTGCATTGTTATCATCTTTCTCAATTTCCAAATGAAGCTCTTTATCACTCCACCTATAACTATTGCTCTGATACCAATAAACGACGGCTGTGGCACCCCAAAACACCTAAGGTCGCCACAGTTACCTGTCGCTATACCTAATGAACACTAGTCATATCTTTAAACAAAAGCATTGCCATTCGTAAGCATTTTTTTTTTTTTTATAAAACAGTCCCAGCGTATCTTATTTGCGGAAGTATAATCAAGTCTTACTAATTCTCCCTCCGACAACCATGATACAATTGCACACCACTAAACATCATAAGAAAAGATAAAACCACGACACTTTTATTTACATATTTTCATGATGGACTTTCTCGGGTCGGTACAACAAAAGAAAGGCCAAGACTTCTCACTACACTCAGCCATAACCCCAAAAAGAGATAACTTAACCCTCTATGACAATTGTGCAAATCCCTCTGTCAACTAGTGTCGACTATTTTCCAAAAAGTTGCAGCTCCTACTTCTCACGCACGCGCCCTCACACCCATCCCGGTGCATCAGGTGGTGGTGGCGGCAACATCCCCCGCATCACTCCGTCTCTTCGAACGTGAACGGATATGAACTCCTGAATGACAGGGCCCTCAGCCAGGCCCACGTCATACATCACTAAGGCACAAACCCGAATGAACGTCAAACCAGGGATGGTGGGACAGTCGATCTCCACACACTCAACCTCCACATCCAAAGGAAGGCCGTAAAAGACGCCCTGCGTGATAGCAGGGAACGGCATCTTTCTAATCTGAAATATTAGTCCCCGAAGGGGTGAGTACAACCACTCAGCAGGTAAAGGACCAATAAACCACTCAATGCATCACACAATACAATCATAGCATAACACATGTCATACAAGCATCTATGCATAATTTACCTTAATACCATGCATATGTCATCATACCACATGTACATACATCCTCATATAATCATCACCATCATGTCATATACTTACCTTTATCATGTCACATATACCATCATGTCAAAGATGCACATCCATCCATGCACTTACCATCATCATATCATATGTACCATCATGCCCTAGGTGCACATACATCCATGCACTCATCATCATTATGTCACATATTGTGGCACCCCTCGACAGCCCCCGATCCGATTGGGATCGCCATAGTTCGCTTATCTTTCACCTCCCCTAATAACATGACACTTTGATACTATTTCAATTGCAGCGGGTCCATACAACTATGGGGGTTTACATATTTTATTATTGGTCCCTTGCGCAGTTCATATGGCAGAAGCACATCCATCAACTCCCTTCCTTATATTTAGAAAACGATGCACACCAACTAAACATTTATAGGTAAAAGCCGTACATTTTTATTTACTTAAACCAGATGGACATCATTCATCGGTACATCAAAATGCCGTAGTCTTCTATACTCAACTATACTTCAAAAGATGACCGACATCTCCTCCAACAGTCGTATACTTAAAGTCCATCGATCAGTGTCAGCGTCCAAAAGTTCCTTCCTTTGCTATCCTCCTCGTCGCGGTCATATCCAACCACTTGATCCATCTACTGGTAGTAGTGGCAGCAGAGGTATCTTATCTAGTCTGAAATGTTGGTCCCCGAAGGGGTGAGTACAGCTACTCAGCAGGTAAAAGATCCAATAAACCACTCAATGCATCACACAATACAATCATAATAATCATAGCATAACACATGTCATTCATGCATCCATGCATAACTTACCTTGAAGTCATTTATATGTCATCATACCACATATACATACATCCTCATGTAATCATCACCATCATCATGTCACACATGTACCATAATGCCATAGGTGCACATACATCCATGCACGCATCATCATCATGTCACATATACCATCATGCCATAAGTGCACATACATCCATGCACTCATCATCATGCATCCATGCGTACATGTTGCCATATCATGCAGAATTTAATTTCAATTTCCCAATTTTATTCTTTCATTTTGGGCCACCACATTTCTCTTTCCCGGGACCAATGTTTGCATCCCACATTTATCGCTCGCATCCAACCAAGCATCGCGAGGAACCTCCGGCATTCGGCCATTTAAGGCCACTGGGCATCCGGCACACACCTCCGGGCATCTCACATCCCAACTAGCATCATGAGGCATCCCCCCAGCACAAACCTCTGGGGCTTCCATAATTACATACCGACATACCACCAGGATTCCCCCCTCTGGAATTGCGTAGCATATACCACCGGGCATCTCGATACTCCCGAGGACCCTCCGGAATTATGCCACTAGGCCACCAGGCATTCGACACTCCCTAGCCAGGCATCTCGACACTCCCGGGGCATCATCGGCTCACACCTCCAATGGCCTTCTCACTTATCTTAGTTCTCACTTTCAGTTATAGCTCATTTTCAACATGGCATATGATGTGATGGCAAACAAAATCATTTTCATCACTTGATTCTTATATGCATTTCCAATCATCATCATACATGCAGCAAGATACAATCCATGGGGTCCATGCAACTTAAAATGATCCATACATCATGACTTTTGAGATTTAGCAAATTTCAGCTTGCACAGTTTCGGAAAACATGTAAATTAAATAACCATATGATCTTCAAAAATCATAAAATCAGAGCATGTGATAGAAAAGACATAATGGTAGCAATTTCATGAAGAACACGTGCCCAAAAGAGTTTCACACAATAAGATATGGCTCACACAATACAGCATGCAAAATTCGGATAAACTCAGATTGCGCAGTTCTTGAAATATCTCGATTAAAATACCTGAATGACCTCCAAAAATTGTGAAATTTTACCAGATTATATCCAAGACCCTAAGGTAGATTTTTTGTGAAAAATCTAGGCCATATTCATCCTAGATAATTTATTATGGCCGGACGAACTACTGTTCTTAGTACTGAACAGTCCAGTATAGCTGTCTCCGAAAAATCGAGGTTTCGCCTACTTATCTTTCTTCATTTCTTCTGAAATTTTGATATTTTTTTGCTTCAAGAGGTCTAATACAACTTTCATTAAGGGATCTAGGTGAGATTCTCAAAGGATAGTCACCATTGAGTCCACGAAGTCGCTGGAGTCCAGTACAATACTTCCAGATCTACCGTTTTCAAATGGAAATCGTTTCACTGGGCTAAACTTGTTCATTTTATCTAAAATTTGATTATGTTAATAATCAGGATGTTATATACAACTTTCGTGAAGAATTCGAAGTGAAATTCTTAGTAAAAAGTGACATGCAACACACAAAACTACCAAGAGGTCGACAAACAGTTCCAGATCTAGCGTTTTCGTAGAGGAAGGGTTTCACCCCTTAGAACTCTTCTATTTTGTCTTAAATTTTAGTATGTTATACTTTGTGATGTTTTATATAACTTTCGTGAAGAAGTCGAAGTGAAATTATCAATAAAAAGTGACATGCAACACACAAAACCACCAAGAGGTCAACAAAACAGTTTCAGATCTAGCGTTTTCGTAGAGGGAGGGTTTCACCCCCTAAAAACTCAACCATTTTATCTCAAATTTTAGTATGTTATACTTTGAGATGTTTTCTACAACTTTCATGAAGAATTCAAAGCCAAAATCTGACTCAAAACCCACACGCAAGCCTCTACAACATTCTGGGTCAGGCGGTATAGTCGAAAACAGGATGCCATTTCAAGAACAACACACTCAAGCTTCGGATTTCATACCCTAAATGTCCGAGGTTCATCACCATTTCAAACACACATGCAAGACATACATGCAAGAGCAGGATATGGATCCCAACTTGCCTCCAAAATCGAGCAGACAACGGCACACGGACGGCAACGGACGAGCAGACCTCCCTCCTTCGCGCGTCCTCTGCCCCTCTCACTCAGTTCCTCACTCTCTCGGTAGCTCTCTTTCCCTCTCTTTGCTTGGACGACAACCCCCCCCCCATAACCGATCACTCTCCCTTTTATTTCCCCTTAAACACAATCATTAGGTTTTGCAAGCAAGCGACAAGTGGCCCCAAGGATGAAGACACTTTGCACGTCCATGCAATGGGCGTGCCTCCACTTGTCTGATTAAATGCAAGGCTGATGGGCCTTTTTCTTGGGCCAATCTTGGGCTTTCATTCGGCTGGGCTTGGGTCAGCCTTGGTCGCCGAATGGGGGGTTGCATGGGCTGGTTTTGGACGGGCTTTTGGGCCTAAAAAATCGGCCCACCCTCTCCTATTCCTATTCCATTTAACCCTTATTTAAATAAACTTCTAATTTTCAACTTATAAGCCCACAAAACTTTATAATTTAAATCAATAGAATTCTACTTATAAAGTGCACCACCAAGAATAAGATTTCTATATCAATTTGCACTTTAATAAATCCTTGGGTCACTTGAAGATACATCTCCATCCAAACAATCATCCTTTACAATGCTCGGCCTTAAATTAATTGAAATTCGTCAACTCAATGGCTAATACAAAATCAAACGGCTCTTCCATTACCTAATCATGGTTCATGGTTCATGGTTCATGGTATATCCAAGGGTTGTCATGAAATTTTGGGATGCCACACATATACCATCATGTCATAGGTGCACATACATCCATGCACTCATCATCATCATGTCACATGTACCATCATGCCATAGGTGCACATACATCCATGCACTCATCATCAACATGTCACATGTACCATATTATGCATATTTCAATTTCAATTTCGCAATTTTATTCTTTCATTTTGGGCCGCCACATTTCTCTTTCCCGGGACCAATGTTTGCATCCCACATTTATCGCTCGTACCCCACCTGGCATTGCGAGGAACCCTCCGGCACAAACCTCCGGGCATCCGGCACAATACTTGCCAGGCATCTCGTACACCAACTGGCATCACGAGCCATCCCCCAGCACAATACCTGCCGGGCTTCTGGCTCCCCATGCTTCAGGCATCTCGAAACTCCCGAGGACCCTCCGGGCATGCATCATGATACAACCGGGCATCCGGCACAAACCTCAGGACATGTATCATGACACAACCGGGCATCCGGATTTTACCCTTCTAGCCAGGCATCCCGACACTCTCGGGGCATCGTCGGCTCACACCTCCGACGACCTTGTCACTTATCTTAGTTCTCACTTTCAGTTATAGCTCAATTTCAACATGGCATATGATATGATGGCAAACAAGATCATTTTCATCAATTAATTCTTATATGCATTCCAATCATCATCATACATGCAGCAAGATACAACCACTTATGACAATACAATCCATGGGACCCATACAACTTAAAATGATCCATACATCATGACTTTTGAGATTTAGCAAAATTTCAGCTTGCACAGTTTCGGAAAACATGTAAATTAAATATCCATATGATCTTCAAAAATCATAAGATCAGAGCATGTGATAGAAAAGACATAAAGGTAGCAATTTGATGCAGAACACATGCCCAAAAGAGTTTCACACAATAAGATATGGCTCACATAATACAGCATGCAAAATTCGGATAAAGTCAGATTGCGCAATTCTTGAAATATTTCGATTAAAATGCACGATGACCTCCAAAAATTATGAAATTTTATCAGGTTATATTCAAGACCCTGCAGTAGATTTTTCATGCAGACATCTAGGACAGATTCGTCCGAGATAATTTACTATGGCCGGACGAAGCTACTGTTCCTAGTACCGAACAGTCCAGTATAGCTGTCTCCGAAAAATCAAGGTGTCGCCTACTTATCTTTCTTCATTTCTTCTGAAATTTTGATATGCTTTGCTTCAAGAGGTCCACTACAACTTTAATTAAGGAATCTAGGTGAGATTCCCAAAGGATAGTCACCATTTAGTCCACGAAGTCTTGGGAGTCCAGTACCATACTTCCGGATCTACCATCTTCAAAAGAAAATCATTTCGCTAGGCAACACTTACTCGTTTTACCTCAAATTTGAGTATGTTAATCTTAATATGTTCTCTACAACTTTCATGAAGAAGTCGAAGTGAGATTCTCGGTAAAAAGCAACATGCAACACACAAAACCACCAAGAGGTCGACGAAACAGTTTCAGATCTAGTCTTTTCGTAGAGGGAGGGTTTCACTCCTCAAAACTCAACCATTTTGCCTCAAATTTTAGTATGTTATAGTTTGAGATGTTTTCTACCATTTTCGTGCAGAAGTCGAAGCTAAAATCCAACTAAAAACCCACATGAAAGCCTCTACAACGATCGGGGTCAGGCGGCACAGTTGAAAACAGAATACATTTTCAAGAACAACACACTCTAGCTTCGGTTTCTCACACCCTAAACATTCGAGATTTACCACCATTTCAAACACACATGCAAGACACACATGCAAGAGCAAAATATGGATCCCAACTTGCCTCCAAGATCGAGCAAACAACGGTACACGGACGGCGATGGATGGGCGAACGGACGGACGACGGGCGGGCGAGCAGCTCCTTCCTCCTCTCTCTCTCGGTTCGTCTCTCTCTCTCACAACTCTCTCTCTCTCTCTCTCTCTCTCTCTCGGCTTGGGCGACAGCCGCTCAACCGGCCACTCTCTCTCTCTTTTATTTCCCCCACAAAGCCATCATTTGCAATCATGAGAAGCCACCCATAATGGCCAATGCATGGAGTCTCCTTTTTGCCACTTGGCATGACTCATGCAAAATGGGCTTGGAAGAATTGGGCCGGCCTCTCCCCCTTGTGGCCGACGGCAACCCTCTCCATGGGCTTCATGGGCCGGCCTTTTGGCCCATTAAAGGTCCATACTCCTGGGCCTACGGCCCAAGCCTAATTAAACCCACAATTTCACTTTCAATTATTCATCTTTAATTCTCTCTTTTATAGATTTCAAATTTTAAATTTCATATGGCCAGAATCTTGTAACATTTAATCTATAGGGATTAAATCTATGAGATGCATAGTCAAGAATAAATCCTTCTCATTAATTTATCCTATAATACTAATTTTAATAACTCATGAACACAAATATATAACACTTGGTCTTAGAAGGAAACCAATGGCTAAAGCATAAACCATAGGAAATTTCATTACCTAATCATGGGCTTTAATACATCTAGAGGTTATTTTGAATTTTGGGATGCCACAGGTAAATGCTTGGAAACTGTAGGAAAATCATGATACGAGTTGGAACTTCTCGTCCATCGAGGGCTGAAGCCTCTGCTGCAAGCGCTGAACCCCGAATGGAAGACATCTTGCAAGCATTGGCCAATATAGGAAATCTGATGGAAAGACAAGCGCAGCAATAACCCGGAGTGGAACGTCGCCCTCAAGGACTGGTGAAACAATTTCCGAAGCTGAAGCCACCTAAGTTTAGTGGCACAGGAAATCCTGAGGAGGCGGAACAATGGATAGATGGAATGGAATGAATTTTCCGGTTGTTAGACTGCAGTGATGCTGAGAAAATAACTTTGGCAGAGTACCAGCTGTAGGGAAATGCAAGGTTTTGGTGGAGAGCTTCAAGAGATATGATCTTTCCACCAGGTACTGACATAAATTGGGATGAATTTGTTAGAACTTTCAATAGGAAGCATTTTTTTGATTATGCCAAGGATAAGAAAATCACTGAATTTGTTCAGTTGGAACAAAGGGAGCTGACAATAGACCAGTATGAGGCACAATTTTATGAATTGTCTAGATATGCTCCCAGGCTGATTGAGGATTGAGAGGAAAAAGTAAGAGATTTCTAAAAGGGTTGCAGACAAATATCAGGAAACAACTGGTGCCTTTGAATATAAGAGATTATAATGAGATTTATGAAAGGGCACAGTTGGTAGAGCAGGAATTGATGAGAGAGCAATCAGAGTCTAAGAGACAGTTGGCCTTTAGTGATATCAAATGGAGTAAGAGATCCTATCCTGGTCAAGGTCAGACCTGGGATCCTAAGAAAAAGAGTAATTTTGAAAATTTTGGAAAAGCTAGAGATGGCCTGAATATAGGGAAAGCACCCTATCGGCATGATGCTTGTCGAAGATGCGATGGGCAACATGGCCCAAGACCTTGCAATGGACGGCTGAAATGTTATGGTTGTGGGTAGGTAGGTCACCTCAAGAGAGACTGTCCACAAGAGAGGTCGCAGCTAAGTGCCGGCTCGGTGCGACAGGTACAACAAAGTACTGTTAGACCAAATCTACCAAGGAATCAACAAAGGCCACTAGCACAAGGAAGGGTGTATACGGTCACCCAAGAGGAAGCGGAAGCTTCCAAAAATGTTATCTCAGGTACGATTTTGTAAATGGAAGAAAGGCATATGCATTGTTTGACACGGGTGCTACACATTCATTTATATCTGAAAGATATAGGCAATTGAGTAAAATAGAAGCTACATCTTTTGAGACGCCTCTTTGTGTTTCCACGGTTTTAAAGAATATAGTATTGTCTACAATGATGTGTGCAAAATGTAAGATAACTATAGAAGGACGAGATATGGAAATAGATCTAGTTGTAATGGCTATGTATGACTTTGATATTATCATAGGAATGGACTGGCTCCATAAATATCGGACTAAGGTGGATTGCTATAGGAAAGTGATCCAGCTCATGTTACCTAACCAGTCTAGTTTTGAATCTTTCGGAGGTCAGACAAACCCCTCTATAACCATCATCTCAATGGTAGAAGCTCGTGAACTACTTGACGAAGGATGTCAAGGATACCTATCAGTAGTAAGAGATCTTACTAAGAAAGAGGCTAAAATCGATGAGATTCAAATAGTCAGGGAATTTCAGAATGTGTTTCCTGAGGAGTTGCCTGGATTACCATCGAAATGAGAGATTGAGTTTGAATTGAACTAATGCCTAGGACAGGACCAATATTGAAAGCCCCATATAGAATGGCCTTGGTGGAACTGAAGGAATTGAAGGTGCAACTACAAGAATTGCTTGATAAGGGATTTATTAGACCAAGTGCTTCACCTTGGGGTGCACCGGTTCTATTTGTGAAAAAGAAGGACGGGTTGATGTGTTTATGTATTGACTATAGACAGCTGAACCAAGTGATTGTAAAGAATAAGTATCCCTTGCCAAGAATTGATGATTTATTTGATCAATTGCAAGGAAGTTCAGTCTTTTCTAAAATTGACTTAAGGTCAGGATACCATCAGTTAAGGATAAAGAAAGAAGACATTCCTAAGACTGCATTTAGGACTCGTTATGGACATTATGAGTTCCTAGTTATGCCTTTTGGATTAACAAATGCACCAGCCGCATTCATGGATTTAATAAATAGGATATTTAAGCCTTATTCGGATTAGTTTGTAATTGTCTTCATTGATGATATCCTGATATATTCTAAAGGATCTGAAGAACATGAACGACACCTAAGGATAGCATTGCAAACGCTAAGAGATCATAAGTTATACACCAAATTTAGTAAGTGAATTCTGGCTAGACCAAATAATATTTTTAGGACATGTGGTGTCGGGAAATGGAACTGTGGTAGACCCAGAAAAAGTTGAGATGGTAGTGAATTGGCCGAGACCGACAATGCCAACTGAGATACGGAGTTTCTTAGGGTTGGCTGGTTATTATAGGAGGTTTATCGAAGGATTTTCGCACCTAGTAGGCCCTTTAACGAAATTGACTCGGAAAAATGTGAGGTTTGAATGGAGTGGAGAATGTGAAAGAAGTTTTCAGGAACTTAAAAGGAAGTTAACTACAGCTCCAATCCTAACTATACCATCTGGATCTAATGGATTCACGGTGTATAGTGATGCTTCTCATAAGGGACTGGGATGTGTTTTGATGCAACATGGCAAGGTCATAGCCTATGCATCGAGGCAGTTGAAACCTCATGAGTTAAATAACCCAGCCCACAATTTAGAATTGGCAGCTATAGTATTTGCTTTGAAAATATGGAGACGTTATCTGTATGGAGAGAAGTTTGAAATCTATATAGATCATAAGAGTTTGAAGTATTTGTTTTCGCAGAAAGAGTTGAACATGAGACAGAGAAGGTGGATGGAATTGCTAAAAGATTATGACTATGAAATACGATACCATCCAGGGAAGGCAAATAAATTGGTAGATGCCCTTAGTCGAAAGTCGGCTATGGACATGGCTAGTCTAAGAATAACATAGTGGAATCTATTAAAGTCAATTGTGGATTCAGACTTCAAGTTTGAAATAGACCACCTTACTGGTATGCTCACTGCATTAAGGATTGAGCCCGAAATTATTCAGAAAGTTAAGATTCTACAAAAATTTGACCCAGAGATTATGGAAATACGAACTTTAGGGAAAAGACCAGAGTTTCAAGTCTCTAAGGATAGAGTAGTAAGATGCCAAGGACGGCTCTGTGTTCCTGACAATGAAGAAGTGAGAGGGGAAGTTCTGTTGGAAGCACATAAGAGTAATTATAGTATTCATCTGGGGAGTACAAAAATGTATAGAAATTTATGCTAGCAGTTTTGGTGGAATGGCATGAAGAAGGATATAGCTAAACATGTTTCTCAATGTTTAACATGCCAGCAAGTGAAAGCGGAACACCGCAAACCTGCAGGACTATTGAGACCATTGGACGTACCAGAATGGAAATGGGAGCACGTAATGATGGACTTTGTGCAAGGACTACCAAGGACATCTAGTGGTCACGACTTTATTTGGGTGATAGTAGACCGTTTAACTAAGTTTGCTCATTTCCTAGCGGTCCGCGTATACTACTCGATGGTTAAACTTGCTAAGATATTTGTAAGCCAAGTGATACGTTTACATGGTATTTCTGTAACGATCACATCTGATTGAGACTCTAGGTTTACTTCAAATTTTTGGCGAAGTCTTCAAAATGCCTTAGGGACGAAGCTTCAATTTAATACTGCCTTTCATCCTCAAACAGATGGACAAACGGAAAGAGTGATCCAAACTTTGGAAGATATGCTGAGTGCTTGTATTATTGATTTTAAGGGAAGTTGGGATGAAAAGTTGCACTTGATAGAGTTCGCCTATAACAATAGTTTTCAGAAAAGTATAGGCATGGCTCCGTATGAAGCATTATATGGAAGAAGGTGCAGGACCCCTATTTGTTGGAATGAAGTAGGTGAAAGGAAATTGACAAGACCTGAACTGGTACAAATTATTACTAAGGCTGTTGAAATTATCAGGAAAAGACTTAAGACAGCCCAGAGTAGGTAGAAAGACTACCCAGATAAGCGTAGAAGACCTTTAGATTTTAATGTGGGAGATCATGTATTTCTTAAAGTATGCCCTATGAAAGGAATATCTCGATTTGGAATGAAGGGTAAGTTGAGCCATAGATTTGTTGGACCCTTTGAGGTACTTGAAAGAATAGGAGACGTAGCTTATCATTTGGCGCTGCCTCCTAAATTGGGAAATTTACATGATATGTTCCACATATCAATGCTGAGAAAGTATCAGCCGGATCCTGGTCATCTCGATCATGAAGCCATCAAAGTGGATGAGGAAGTGAGGTACATAGAAGAGCCAATACGGGTATTAGATCGAAAAGAACAAGTCCTACGGATGAAGAAAATTCCATTGGTTAAGATATTATGGTGACATCATGATGTGGAGGAAGCCACATGGGAAAGTGAAAATGAGATGAGGGAAAGGTACCCTCACTTGTTTAAAGAGACATAGGTAATGTCTAATTTCGAGGACGAATTCTCTAAGGAGGGGGAGAATTGTGACATCTGAGAATCCCAACCATACTAATTTAGTAGACATGGAATAAGAGAGGAATTTGGACATTGGTAAATTAATTTTGTGCCAAAGGGATGGAAGTCGGCCACGCGTGAGGGACACGCCTGCTGAAAATTAACAGTAAAATTTTGAAAAGCTAGACTGCACGCGGGAACTTGGGTTATATCCTCCTATATGAAGCAAATTGACTATAAGGATATCAAATTGATTTTTTGGAAATCAAGTGCTTAATAATTGTATAGAAAGTATGGGCTTATTTTTCAGAGATTGTGGGCCATTTAATTTGGACTTTCGGCCACAAAGTTTCGGGCCCAAAGCAGGCCCAAGAGGCCCACAAGGCCATCAATCGAAAGAAGGGGGGGAGGAAGATTGCATGCCATATTACATTTGTCCAAAGCCAACTTACACTTGTCATTCCCATGCAAACCTCACAATTACTAGCTAATCATGAGGGTGAAAGAAAGATAAAGGGAGAGAGAGGGGCCAAGTGAGTGAGGAAGTGTTCGCGAGAGAGAAAGAGAGAACCGCCGAGAGAGAGAGGGAGACCGAGCGGACGAGCGAGCGGGAGAGAGAAGAGGAGAGTTCAAGCGGGAGTGAGGGTGCTTCGGCAAGGGAAGAAGAAGACCGGCCCTCCCGTGAGTGCGCCAGCTACCGCCATTGACGCCGCCCAGCTCCGCCGTCGGTTGAGCCACGCTCGAAGTCCCTAAGTCGCCGTTTTGCTTGCTGTGATTTCGTGAACTTAAGGCAAGTAAAGTCCGTTAGCCTACATTTTGCTTGCTTTGGTTGTGTGAAGTGTAAATAGACTTGAGGATGCATAAATTTGATGCTGGATGTTGAAGTTTCGAACTAGTAGGAGTAGTTCTTTACGATTGGTAAACTGTTTTATGGAAACACAGCATGACCTCTGCCGATTCCGTGAATTTTGTGCAATTATCCAGTCAGAATTTGATCTTGTATCCTTGATAAAAGTTGTAGGTGATATCTTGAGGAGTAACATACTAAAAATTGAGAATAAACGGACAAGTATTGTTCGGGGAAACGGTTTTTCTTTGAAAGGGATTGATCTGGAAACTGTACCGAGAATTAGGGAAGGTTATAATAACTATAGCTTTTAATCCAGAATGAATTCGACTTCGATTTCTTCATGAGACTTTTACCTCTAGGTTTTAAATATAACATATTAAAATCTCAGAATTTTCTGAGTTTATTTAAGGACTTAATCGAAATTATTTCTAAAACTGTGCAAAAGTGTTGTTGGAATTTCTTTTGCCGTGGTGCATGGACCTATGAAATTTATATGAAACTTTCTTGAAATGGCGTTCTTCATAAAAAAATTTTCTTTAGGTCTTGTTTACATGTTAAATTTTTAGAATTTATTAAGACCATTTACTAATTTTCCAGAATTTTAACTTAAGAAGTGTAATCTGTTTTAACCGAAATTCGTTTTAATTTTTAAGAATAAATTACTCCATGAGACGTGGTACCTTGAGTTGTTACTTATATGACACGTGTGGTGGCATTTTTACATTTCATATGACATCAAAATTGATGAAACTTTATAAATTTCATGAAACTTTTGGCATTATTGCATCAAATGGCATTTTTCAAAGTAAGATAATGGTGATACCGTTGAACTGCTAAGTCAACGATGCCTCGGGAGTTTCAAGATGCCCGGAAGTGTGTGTCGGATGCCCGGAGGAGTGTGCCGGATGTCCTTGGGAGTTCCAAGATGCCCAGAGGTGTGTGCCGGAGGTTCCTCGCGGTGCCAGGTTGGGTGCGATCGATATGAAGGATGCAAACACTGGTTCCTGGAAGAAAAAATGAGATCATTTTGAATATCAAAATGGGAAATGAATCATGCGCATGTGTGTGCATATGGCATGGTGCGTGAATTGTCTATGAATTGAGTTGGTACTATTTGACATTTAAAATATGGTCATTAAGGCATTGAAAGGATCTCATGGAGGTATATGCATGATCGCATGGATGATATGTGCATTTCACATGAAATCTTGGTTGTCTTGCTTGTTGCATTGTGTAGTTTGATGGATCTTTTACTGTTGAGTGGTTTTACTCACCCCTTTTGGGGACTAACATTTCAAATTGAGAGATGCCTCTGTTACCGGTCACACGTGGTACTTTCTATGGCTTACCATATGACGTTGAGGTTGAGTGCTCGGAGCACCCCTGTGTTGGTGTTCGTGGACTGGTGTTCATTCGTGTTCGAGTTTTAGTTATGTATGATGTGGGTCTACCCGATGGCCCTGTAGTCCAGGAGTTCCTGTCCGTCCATGTCCGCCACGACGGGGTTATGATGGGGATGCTGCCGCCGCCACCAGTCGATGCATCGGGCTGGGTGTGATTGTGCGTGTGACTGGTAGTGGATGACACTTTTTGGATAGCCGACATTGGTTGATGGATTGGTGTACATGACTGATGTGGGGTCGGGTACTTTTGGGTTATAGCCGAGCTTAGTAAAGCCTTGGCCTTTTGATGTACCGACTTGTCCGATCAAGCTATGTAAATAAAAGTGTTTCGGCTCTAACGTATATATATATAAGGTGTAGTTGGTGTGTATTGCATTGTATTATTTAGTTCGAGCATGGGTTAGGGAGATGTCGAATATGCTTTCGTTATATGAATTGCGCTAGGACCGATTGATATAATACAAACCCCAAGGATTTATGGACCCACTATAATTGAATGGTATCAGAGTGACATGTCATTAGGACAAGTGAAAGGTAAGCGAACTATGGTGACCCTGACGGATCGAGGGCCGTTTCGGGGGTGCCACACGGGATGCCTGGATAAATGACGATACACGTTCTGGAGGGTAGGGGCAAAGCTTGATTATTCTGCTAGATTATGTTGTTTCATTGGAAAACTCTAGTGCTTTAATGCATATTTATTCCTCTAGTTATGTGTTTTGCGTATTTTGCATAAAATCGGGTAACGGTAGCTCTACATAATATAGTTTAGTAGATCTTTAACTACTGAGTGGTTGTACTCACCCCTTGTGGAACTAACATATTTCAGACTAAGAAAGATGCCTATGCTGCCCGCACCTCCTGGTACATTCTACGGGATCCCTATTGATTTACAATGGGAGCAAACGAAGCATCAGGATCCTGACTTGCTGGGATTGACTTTTGTTTGAGTGAGGGTGATTGTGATGATCGACACCGATCTCCCTTCTGGGCCTGTGCAACAGGAGTACATTGTCCTATATGTCCGTAGGAACGGCCATACTCTGGGGCCGTTGCCACTGCCACCAAAGGACGACGACAATGGGGGATCGAGTGGTGTGGAGTGACCATGGTTGTGAGGAAAGTAGGGAAATTTTTGGACACCGGCATTGAATGATGGACTCTATGTATATAGGTTGGAAATGTCGGTTAACTTTTGAAGTATAGCCAAGTATAGGAAACTGCGGCCTTTTGGTTTACCGACTAATGATGTCCATCTAGTTTATGTAAATAAAAGTGCTCGGTTATTATCTATTTGTGTATTTGGTGTGCATCATTTCTGAGTGTAGGAAAAGGAGTTGTTGGATACGTTTCTACCATATATATTGCGTAGGGAGCAACGAAGTGTGTAATGAAACCCCCATATGGATTCCCTAAAATCCATTGATCCTGAAAAAGAAGGACATCCAGGATGAGGAAAGAAGTGTGGCGACCCTAACAGATTGGGGGTCGTCATATGATTTCTAATTAACACACAATTACTTTTTTTTGTTTTCACTTGTTTAATGAGAATCATGCTTTATGCAATGCATGCTACTAATCTAACATGAAATGATATGACATGGCAATATGACCTAAACTATATGACGTAAGTGAAATATTTTGTGTTTTCTTAATAAGCATGCAACATATCCTAGAGAATGAAATCAATTTATATAAATATAATTGTTTTTGGTATTTTCTATGAAATTCGAAATTAGAAAATCGCTAAAATTATCTATCCAGATTAAGATATCATCCAACTTACATTAAGAATTAGGTTAGGCCAAATCTTAATTTAAATTAGGATGTTATCTCAACTTGGTAATCCCTATCCTAAAATGCAATCTATCTAGAAACACTTATCTAAACTTATAAAAATTAAACATGCAATCTTATCCTAATATGCAATGACGTGCAAAGAATGCCCTAACTCTAGTTTTTTCTTTTTCTTTTCTATGAAATTCGAAATTAAAATTGTCACATAATTAAACGTGCAACCTAAAAGAAACTAGCATCTAAGTTGATTCTTTTTTGGATTTTTATTTTTAAAAATTCGAAATAAATTTGCTATGCAAAATAACCCTAAAACAAGAAATATTCTAAGATGAACCAATCCTAACTCAAATATTTTTTTGGATTTTTCTTTATACGAAAACAAAATCGATTCAAACGACATGACAGCAAATCCAGCAAGATATGATTGATATCCATAAATTGACGAATCATATCCCGCACATGGGATCAGATTGGCCATTTTTAAACAAAACTGCGAATCGAATCTTGACTGTGAGATTAGATTGGCGATTTTCCATGCGATTGCGAGTTGGATTTTGGGTGCGAAAATTGGACCATCAATCCCTAATTTAAACAGCTATTTCACATTGGTGATTTCAATCTTACATTAAGAAATATTTCAAATAGAGAGAAAAAAAACTAACTAATTTGAATTTTCTCCAAATCCAGGTTAACGAACGGCGGCTTGTGGATCCTCGGCGTGACTTGGGGACGGGTCCCCGTGGTGGTGGGCAGCCATGGGTGGAGGGTCACTATCGATCGGAGCTCTGGCGAGGGGACTAGTGGACGCGCGGCGAAGGGGGCCAGCAATTCGAAGTTGCAGTGGCATCACTTGGAAGGGGCTCGAAACGGCATGCAGGGGGGCGGTGTTTGGTTTTAGACCTGTTGGTGTCAGGGGCAGTGGTGACAAGCAGAGATGGTGGCAGCTGCGAAGGCGAGTGGTGCTTGGTGATGGGCGGCAAGTGCGGCAATGAGTGGGCGATGCAAGTTGCGTGACGAGGAGCTCAATTACTGGCGTCGGTAGAGCTGGGTGGAGACACAGGCAGAGACAGATCGGCAGGCGGAACCCAGCCGAGGGCGCTGTAGGTGTTGGCAACGGGGCTGATGGCTACTGGCGGCAACGACACAAGCTCGGCTGGAGGTCCGGCAGAGCAAGAGCAGCGACGGAAGCGCAGGTTGCAGCAACGGCCAACGGACATTGGGGGGTGTGGCGACCGGCTCAGGTTGTTGCTACGGCAGAGGTGGCGCAAGCTAGTGGGTGAGGCGGCGGCACAAGTAGCAGCTCAGGCAGCAGGCGAACGAACCAGCAAGGAAGAAGAACAATTTTCTTCTGTCTTCTTTTTTTGCTTTTTCTCTTTCCTCTGCTGGCCGCACGTCCCTTTTCCCTACTTCTGTCTCTTTTCTCCACTGTTGCTACTGTCCTTTTCTACCTTCTTATGATGACTTGACTTTTCCTCAAGCTTTTCCTTATTTTTTGTGTTTCTCTTTCAAAAGAACGAAAGAAAAACCAAAGGAAAGCTTTTTTTTTTTTTTTTTTGTTGAATTTTCGACCTAGCAACCGAGAAAAGCCCCCCGTCTCTCTCTATACATGGCTCCTTTTATAGGCCAAGAATGTAATCTTCGTGAAATATTTTATCTCATTTTTCAACATGCACGAAGATCGCCTATAACCTCCCGAACGCAAAATCCTATTAATTTCCTCATCTCTTGTAGATTTCCTTTGCAAAAATGAATATTCTCCACCGATTTTATCACATATTGCCAAAAATTCAAAATTGCAATAGAATTTTTCTCAAATTTGAAATATTGCAAAGATGAGCTTGTCATATCTCCTCGAGGATATGGGCTTGGGCCAATTTGCTCTCTTCGTGGGCTTAGTCCAACTTGTCAAATTAAAGCTCTGAACCATCAAGTCAAACCCATCCGTCGCCGGTCCAATGCAAATAAAAAAATGCTCCTAAAACTATATGCTATGCAACTTAATACTAATTTTTTTGCTTATGGGTTAAAAATTAATCCCTAATTTTTTACGCAATAAATAAATAAATGGGTTGCCAAAATTTAGGTGTCAACAATATGCAATTCGGATGCCCTATTTGACCCGTCTGTATGTTTGTCTTGATGGGAGCTAGATAACAGCCCCTTTAGGTTTCGTGCCTCAAAAGTACTTCATAAGACTTGATTAGGTTTCCGATGACATATTATGTGCCTCAATCGGCCTCTACTTGCTAGATCAATTTCTTGCTCGAAATCTGATTTTGAATATGTCATACTATTGTAATATGCTATGTTGAACGACTTATTCCATTTCACTAGTTTGTGTGAATTTTTGTGATTCGAATTAGGCATGAAGGTCCCCATGACTTTTAGCCCTAACATCCAGGTCTAACCACATAAATTGTTTTGTAATTTTCCTATGTCATTTAGATAGGGATAAGCATGCTTGTTTATGCCGTCCTCCGCTGGTTCTGTCGTTGATCAGACCTACTAGAGGAAAGTCTTCGACTGAGCTTGTTATTAAATCAATTTGTGGATGATGCCTTTCAGAAAATCATAAAGGACATCTCAAGCTTTATAATGACGTGCGGTATGCATGAATCGAGTATCGTTAGCTACGTCAAAACCTCTTTCCAAATCAATGCATTTATTCTGCAATTTTTGCCCTGTACTGTCATGAATAGTTTAGCTGACCTACCTAGGTTCATGAATTTGTATAATTTTGTGTGTATCCATCTAGGACTAGATGTCTTCATCACATTTTCCCCAACATCTAGACCGAGGACATACTAAAATCTCATAAAATTCATGCATCATTTAGGTAGGACAATGGCCCAAAAGTTGCATGCTATGTTCTGCTTGTTCTGATCTAATCTGACCACTTATGTGAATGCCTCCACTTGAGCTAGAAGAAGACATTAATTGGACTTGCCATCTTCTAGGAACTTGTAAAAGACACCTTAATCTTTCTAATGACACATAATTTTTCCAATTTTCCCACCATTTACCTTGTTTTCCATCTTTTTTTCAAGTTTAAGCTTGAAATCTGGAATTTGCATTGGTTTGGAAAGCATGTCCTGTTCTATGAATCTGATTGTTTGTCATTTTTACATGATTTTTTACCATAGATTTTAAGGTCGAGTCCTAATGAAATTTTTCCATAACATCCATGCCTACAATATTTAAAAATTTCAAATCATTTTAACATTAATTGATAGGGTTGACTGGCTGTCGAATGTCAGTGTCACATGTAGCCCTGTTCTGTTCTTAATTGACCATTATCTATTCTAGGATTTTGATAAATTCATGTGCTTAGAATCATAGGATGCTTTCTTATGAAAGTTGTTCCTTATATGCTGATTGATATGCCATAAAAATCCTAGGTCCAATGGATCATCGATCATGTTTCAGTTAAAAGAACATTGATGCTCTACTTTTGTGTTGACCATTTTGGCTATTTGACATGCTTCTGTTATAAGATTTTTAGAAAATCATGCATGCTGAATTAGATATTGGTGTCTTCATAACATTTGCTCTACTCATCATACCTTGCTTGTCAAAAAATTTCGAAAAATAAAAAGGTGATTTGGTATTTTTACCGAGCCCCTAAAAGCTGTAGGGTATTCTGGAATTTTGCATTTCTCACATGATCCGAATTTGATTTTCATCCATGTGATGCACACATGAAAAAATTTTCTTCATTGAAGTGGTTTGGTACATCTTGAACATTGACTTGACATGGATTTCATCAAAGTTTGGATTATATTTAGAGTGTCTGCAATACTTGATTAGTTGTGCACAAGATGCGCCCAAGCTAGCCTTGATGGTTAGATGTGCTCTATAACCCCAATGAAATTATGTCTCCCTTTTACCAAAACTTTCAATTCGTGTTCTTTGATTTGGCACTGATTTCATGAAAGTTTGGATCATATATAGAACATCTGCGACACTTGATCGATTGTGCACAAGATACGCCCAAGCTAGCCTTGATGGCTAAATGTGTTCCATAACCTCAACCAAGCTCTGCCTCCTTTTTATCAAACCTTTCCGAATCAATGTCTTGATTGTTTGCTAAATGGTTTTTGGGTAACAAATGAATCATTTTATTCTAGATGTGTTCACTCTTTCCATGAAATGCATGTGGTTGCATTTAGCGCATGATGATTGAATAAGTGATCCATTATTGGCTTACTCAAGTAATTGATTGATTGAGAACCAAGGTCCTATGGCCTAAACACCTGATATATTAAATGCTTCGCATGTGATTGTTAGATGAATGACTTAGGTGCAATGCATGACAACGTGGGTTCCCTTGAGATGTCACATAGAGTTTGACATAAGGACTTTATGACTTTAGTCACCATTTGCAAACACAAATGATGTCTAATATCCATTAGTCATCAAGAAATGACTTGGGGTAGTTATTGTAGTGAGGCCATCACATGAATTTACAACTATTGATCCTAAGGCCATTTGTGACATCCTCAATTTGAATCCCTAATTAGATTATGAGGGATGGATTATCTGTGACTCAATCATAGGGATTGTTCACGAGCTGACTAGCTTATTAGGGGCAAGGCAATTCATAATCAATGCTATGATAAACTAGAGCATTCAACCACGAAGAAACCTTTCGACCATAAGGATCGTCGTGGATGATCACATCTCGTCAAGAGTCAATCAATGATGGATATAGATTGATTAAGCTCAAGTATATATTGATTGCGGGTGACACTACACAGTCAAGCTACTGCTCGTGAACGACCATAACCAATCTCAACAAGCCAACTAGGCTCAACTAAAAGTCACACATAAAACCCTAGACAAGTGTCAAACTTCATTGGAGTCTAGTCACGTGAGTTCTGCCAATGCCACGTAAATTTGCATAGATCACTTTAAAGCCGCTTTCAATTGAAACTTAGCCATAAACCCCAATTCGATTGTGAGTATTGACGGTGGATGTTATTGAGGCATTCCCTTCCAATTGAAATGGTTTTAGTGAACCTGTAAGTGTATTAATTGGAGATGTGACATCCTGATTTTCAGATTCTATTTTCGATTGGATAAGTTGGGCTTTTCATGGACACGCCTATAGTTCTTTTCTCTGAGTTGGCCAATCACGAGATAACTAACCTATCAAGTCAAGCTGTTAAGGGATTTTAACACAATAGACTTAAGAATTCGATCATGAATCGACTACTCGACCATGCTAGTCTGGAAGGGTCATTACGGCATTGTCAAAATCAATCAGAGATCAGAGATAGGTCGATTCGACTAAGATATGTGATCGTAGAGTGGGTGGTTCCACCTGATTTCAAAATTCTCGTTGATTGATTTTTTTGTCATTTTGGGTACCCTATGCCCATATTTAAAACCTTAATATTTTCACGATAATTGAGAATCACCAATGTGTCGAAGAGGTACATTGTAGCTTGAAATAAATCGATCACGGGTCAATTATGCCAAAAATTCCGGAAAGGTACCTAGTAGGCTAGGTCACACTAAAATCGCACTAGATTGAAATTAACAGCGAATTTGAACCTGATTTAAGAAATTGAAATTTCTGTCATGTCACAATTTATTTTTGGAACATCGACTCATCCTTCTAGGAATTTTCGGCAAGCTTGGGATTTTTATGGAAAATCAATTCGGACGATTCGGAAACGAAAGGAAATTCAGATGGGCCAATTAGAGGGGATTTTTGGCCTTTGAAGTGAGCTATCTGGTGAAAGGAAATTGTAGATATCACGTGGGCTTCTTCCTTAGCAAAATTTGGACATCAAATAGGTGAAATTGACGAAGAATGTAAGTCCAATTGGATGAAATTCGTAGGCTAGTGGGGCTGTTATAGTTTGGTCTTCATTTGGACTTCAATTGGTGCAAGTTGGTGTTGAAATTAACCATGGGTGACCTATTGATTATTGTTGGCTGAAGATGCGCTGAGGATAAGGGTGAAGAAGCACTCAAGTGAGTTAGATATTTGTGTTTGACTACCTTCCTTTCCCCCCACCGGACTCCCTCTCGCGTCACGTCTCTTTCTCTCCATTTTTCTTCATTTCGCACGTTCCTTCCCCTCCTGCCAGCGAAGCCCAACATTTCCCTCTCTCTCCCTCTGTCCTAATTTTACACGTTTCTTTTCCCCCTCTTGGGCAACACTCTATGCCCCCTTATCCCTTCCCTTTTATGTTTGCTTCACCCACTAGCCGACATCTCTCTCTCTCTCCTCCCTCTTTCTTCTTCGAGTGTCCCACTTCTTCGTTGTTCCCTCCACCGAAGCAGCCCACGTTGCATCGAGTCAACCCCATCTAGAGAGACTCCATGATGTTGAGTCCATTGACTCAGCTTGCTGCCCTCTGTCACCGAATCAACCGCCAGCAGCTCCTCTGTTTTGTTCCCTCCAGCAGCAACGTCCCACAAGCCCAGCAGCTCTGTCGAAGCTGCTCCTTCATTGCATCTCCTCACGCACGGCCTAGCCCAAGTCCCAAGCCGCCAACCAGTCCGCTTTGGCCTTCAATCCAGCATTTGCTCCACTAGCCGAGCCCAACTGCAAGCCGCCGAATTCAGCTCAGTCAGGGGCCAGAACCGACTAGCTCAACCTGTGAACTTCCTTGGCTGTTTTCAGCCTTGTCCGGACTCCCATTGGCACCGCCGATTCGGAGTTTGTCGGCCATCTCTACGTAGCCGTTGTCGTGGACTCATCGAATTTCAATACCAGTGAGTCTACTTACTAAACTATGCTTAAGGAGTTAATGATGCTTAAAGATTGGTTAGTTTAGGCTAATTAAGGTTTAGGTGGTTAGTTAGAACAAATTAATGATTTAATTACTCATTTATGCAAGTTAGGTGGTTAGATCGGCTTAATTAGCAACTAGATAGATTGTATTATTTATCTAGATAGGTTCGGAAATTTTTCAGGCCTGTTTCGGTATTTAATTAGGCTTTTCCAGCCTAAGTTTTGCATTTATGGTATTTAAATTTATTTATCTAATTAATTTTGGTATTTATTTAATTATTTATTATTTTTCGGAAATTATACCCGAATAGCCTATGACTGGAATTTCGTGCTGATTGCAATTGTGTGATTGGTTTATTTAATTAAATGCTATTTTGTTCAAATTGAGTGGTGATTGTAATTTTGGGTATTTATCCCAAAATTGAGTTATTTCGATATTTAATTATAAAATACTGAGCATCGATTTACAACGCCAAAAATGTGTTTATGGACTATTATAATTAGTGAGATTTTCTAAAAGAAAGATATTGTGTTTTTAGCTTAGGCCGACTATATATCAACACACGATTATTTTTACTGGGTACTATAAAGATGGAAAATTTTCAATGAATGAGAACAGTATACTATATCAGCCTACGGGCTTTGATATATCAACTTCGGTGAGCAATATACTCTAATAGCTTTGGTGAGCATTATAAGTATCGCACAGCTTTGATGAGCATTATAAGTATCGCACAGCTTTGGTGAGCATTATGAGTATTGCACAGCTTCAGTAAGCAATATAATATATAGCAGCTTCAGTGAGCATTATTGTATATCTATTGTTAGCTTTAGTGAGCTATACCATCTACTTTCAGCTTGGGTGAGTAGTGCTTGTAGCAATCAAATTTTATGAATGGTTTGATGGTATTGAATTGACCGGATTGATGATTTTGATGTGAATTGAAGTGATTGATTGAATATACGAATTGTATTGACTTGTAGGAGAGATCTGAGACAAAGGTAAGTCATCTGTCTTATGTGTGCATAGGTAGCCTTTAGGCACATTTCCTTCATAATCGAAGTTTAAGGGGTGGACTTGCTAAGATGTCATCTCACCCCGTCGTGGGCTAATATTTTCAGGTCCTTAGATGGCAGATCCTCCAGAACATCATGGTCATCCCATAAGGGTCACTAAGTGAGTTTACAGTTATCCTGGTCTCGGGAGTTTTTGGGTCTATGAACTGGTAGTGACCATAGTCTGGGTCGAAGAGCGTCCACGTTATGTGTTCCCTAATTGATTCAGAGCCTACTTCCGCTACGGACCCAATGGTTTCCGGGTGGGTCCTCTCAGGTGTTTTGAAATCCTCGCGGGGATAATCGATGCCTCTCTAGGGGAAAGTGCTGTGGACCCTCCCGATGGCATGATGGAGGACCCGACGCCCTGTGCGGATCCTGTGGAGATTGAAGAATCAGCGAACGAGTCTAACTAGATAGTCATAGGACAACTCATTTTGAGGATTGACCTTTCGTAGACTTTTGTCAACATAGTCTGTTGTGTATAAAGGTGTGTTGTGGTTTTCAAAATTTGTGGTCCTACTTTTCTATCCCACCTTTGTGTTGTCAAGGGATTTATTTATTCGCTTCCACATGCGTATTAAAATGAATGGGTTGGCGACGCGTCCTGGGACATCGCTTTTAAATTGACCACCGAGGGATGGGCACGTGCTCGGAGGATTGGGGCACGACAGTAGAAATACCCTAATTTGAGGATCTAGCTCTAGCAGACCTAGAGGTGAGAACAATTTAGCCTATTAAGATTTAAATTGAGATGAGACAAATTTTGCAAGGCCATGGAAAGGTAGTAGGCGCCCAATTGGGGGAAGACAAGGAGGAATAGACCATTTTGTCCTTCTTGAGTCTAACCAATAAATGAAAGTCAAGAAGCAATCTTGACCTTTGATCTTGGATAAGGATCTTGGCAAGATGGAAGGCCAATATCTATTCTTTGCCACCCAGGTTTATAGCCATCATGAAGGAAAGCATAATAATTCAAGAGGCATTAGTGGTGATTAGCATCATTCTCTTCAATCTCTCCTTCTTTCTTAAGTTTTCTTCTTTTTCCTCCCACTCTCTCCCTCCCCTCACTCAACCGATACCTCCCTTTCCCTCTCCTCCCTCTTTTTTCTCTTCCTTTTCCTTTCTTTCTCCTCACCAATCACTGCCGTCGCCTATTCGCCTGCCACCCTGCCACTTGGTCTCTCACACACTATCCAGTAGTCACCGCTGCTCACTTGGATGCCCATCCACCGTCCACTTGGTCATTAGTCGCTCGCCGTCTGTTGCTCCACTATCCACCCATCCCAGCACTATTGCTATTGAGCCACTGACGTGCCGTCCTCTAGCCCCCATCGATCACTCCTCATCTTGTCCCAATTATTTGTAAGTAGATTTCCTAAATGTCGGCTAGGTCATTGCGTTACATGACTTAGATTTAGGATCACCTTTAGTATCGTAGGACTACCCTAGGTTAAGAAACACATGTGATTAATTTTGTATGGTTTGCTCATGGTATGCTTGGACTATAAGGATCAAGAATGAGTGAGAAATGAGCATGTGATCATCAAGGTTGCTTGTATTGGTGTGATTTGTTGAAATATGTTTAGGCTTAGTTACCACTTGGATTAGGAGGCTGGCAGTGATTGTTGTTTGTGGGCCGTTTTTTATTGTTATCTAGGCTTGATCTTCATATTTGATTGTTATGGATGTTTGTATGGGTGTTATATGATGTGATTTTTGCATACAAAAGCCCATAGATTATGGTTGAAGCTTGAGTTCACATCAAGCCATCAAATCTACAATGGCGTTAGTTCTTCGATGTGCGTGAAAGTACATCGGGCCAGGTCGCTCTCTTGGTTTGGTGATATTGAGGTGCATCGTTCTGTCCAAGTTTGACCTAAGCTAGTACTTGAACATCACGAGTCAAGCCACAATTCTAATTTCGTGCTCGACATACTTTATTGATGCATTTACGATAAGCCATGAGTTACACATCACTTGGCACACCCTTTAGTCATTTATACTTGGACTAATATGGAAGATAAAACCAATTACTTGTATACTTGACTTGTGTCGCCACATAAGGAATTCCGTCACCGAGGTTTCGGAGGACAATGCCCCCATGTCAACGGGATGCCTCATTAGTGAGATCGAGATGATGCCCCCATGTTAACAGGATGTTGCTCGTGAGATGTGTTATATTGGAACAATGCCCGAAAGGATGCCCGATGGGATTCAAATGCCATGCTCAACAGAGGAAGATGATGCCCCCAAAGATTTCCGGAAAAGCCATAGGGTTTTGGCTTTGTGTGATTAATAATTGGACTTGAGATGGCATGATAGTATGGGATGCCATGTGATTCTCGAAGTGCTAAACGTGTGAAAAATATTTTAGTGCTATGTGCATACTTTGGAAGTTGTTTTATCATTGTGCATGTTTGACATGGACTTATATGAGATGCATGTGACATGTGCACGAATTAATTGTCATTTTAATGACTTTGAAGGCACATGCATACAATAATTGTCCTTTTAATGAAGTGAGAGGCATATGGATGTTCTAAAGGTTGTTGTTTGACTCTCGAAGGCTTTGGTAATGTTGTGAATGCTAATATCCGTCACATGTGAATATTATTGGCTATTAATTGCACTATTTGTGGCACATATGGATTTTCATGCTGACACGTTTAGGATTTGAACGACTTAGGTTGAGGATAGGTTACATCATGTATGTAGTTAAGGCAAAGTTTAGGCTTTGCTATCGATCTGCCATCAACATGTTTGGGTCAAGTAATTCTAAGGCTCCGATGCAAGGCATCTGCCTATATAAGGTTCATAATTTTTACTTATTTAGTTTTCAACTCATCTACCGTTATTTAACATTTTTTTGGACTTGAGGTGTGAGTCTACTGCCCTCGTATTTCGGACTTCCTATGCATATGGAAGTGATGGTGCTAGACTTCGAAAACACTACTACTGACATTGTCTTGCAGTACCACACCACAACTATGTGGGTGGATGAGGGTGTAGGGTATCTAGTTCCCCATCTGTTTGTGGCCTGGTTTGCCTGGGTCGATGAGGACTTCTATGAAACTCTACTTGCGTTTGACGGTCTACCAAGGGATGCTGAAATGTCGATGTTGCCCCCTTTTAATGGTAGCATGGACAACCTCAAGTTTGACTTCGACTACGACCCAAAGCCCAAGCCATCACCATGAGGGTGCCGGCAATTGATGAGAACCATTTTTGATAGCTGTCCTTGCAGAAAGAGTTGGGACTAACCCCCCCCCCCCTTTTTATTTCTTTTTGTGTGGGGATGACCAGTCAAAACAGCCCTAGAGATGAGGGCTTGTAAATTTTAAAAGTTTTGAGTAAATAAATAAAACATGGAAGTTATACAATATGTATGAGTGTTTTTCTTTACTATCCATTGTTGTTGTTGATTAGGTGTTGAAGATTGTATGCTTCCGAATGTACTTAATGGAAAGATAAAAATCCATGTGACGGCAATGCCTCATGGGACATCGCAAATTGATCCCGATGGGGTGGATGACACATTCACACGCTGAGGGTAAAGCCAGGGGCGTGACTACCTTCCTTAGATGTTTTGATGTGAAATGATGTTATTGCTTGGTTGCTATGAATTACTTGTTCTTACATTTTATATACCAGTTTTATCACTAGACTAGAGCAAGGATTAGATTCCAAGGTGATCCCTGGAGGTGGTGATCCCGAAAACACAAGGATGATGAGTGGTTAATGTCCAATCCAACCTGATTTTTGTAATATTCATTCATTTCCCAATATATGTTTCGGGTTTCCTTATGCATTGTATAAATACCCAAGGAGTTGTGGGTTTTCTTATTTGCTCTTAGAACTATTCATTTAGATTATTTCCTTATCTTGAGTGTTTACTTTCATGTACCGCTTTTCAATTAATTGATTATTTCCTTTTCTCTTATTCTTAGAATAGAATAGAATGACTTAAAAGAACCATCCGCGCTTGACCACCCTTTTTGCTATACAATGCACAAAAACATAAAAAGACAAGTAAGGACACGTTAGGTAACACATTGACTATTAGGTACCAAAATGGTGCGAATAGATACATTAGCATAACCTAAGTCCCCAACTTTTAGATTTCTTGTTACGTAAAAATCGAGGGATCACTTCCCACACTCGATTGGGCATTCTAGCTGGCTCCAAAAACGAAGGTAATGGCGACTCCTAGATGTTATTTAGGTTGTCTAACACAACTTAAAGAATAAATGAACCTGTCATAAGGGGTGTGAGATCTTAGAAAGCTCATGGTCATGATTTAGTATACTCAAAGTGATTGAAGCCAAAAGATGAAGTGATGCCATCTTTGGTAGATGAACTTTTGAGAGGGCTATCATGATCGAAATACCCTTAAACTCACCTTTACATCTGGTTTTCTTTCAATCTTAAAACTGTGATTAAGATGTGCTGTGGCATCATGGTAGGGTCATGACAAATCCCACTATCACATGAGGTGCGAGCTCGGGAGAGCTCATGGTCAAGATTGAGTGAACTCATATGGTTGATCCCAAATGATGAGGTAATGACATCGTTGGAGTTACATGTCGTGAGTGAACTCTCATAGTCAAGAACTTCTAAACCCCACCTTTACACCATCACTCACCGATTGGGCATTGAGGTTGGGTCGCAACAGGCTTTGCGACTCCATTGGGGATTGATTACTAGCTTAGTGGACTTGAAGCCGTAAAAAAATGATTGTCATGTTATTTAACGTGGTTTTGTGTAGCATCATCTGTATGTAAAAGTCATGAGGAACATAAGGTAAGTCACTAACTGAGTGTTCAATGTTCTTGCAGGTGGGAGAAATAAGGGGAGGAGTGTATGTTGACCCTTTATCTCGTAGGTGGAGATAAGATGTATGCGTGAATGTCAAGTTACATTGAAGTGCTAGTTGTTTATTTTAAATGGCATGTTTACTAACTTTAGCATGGCATGAATACACACAACCACAGTCTAAACCCCTGATTGTCCCAAAAGGAACCCCTAAGAGGGTTTAGTAGTGGAACCCATGAGCGAAATGCTCATGGTAATCCATTATTAAATCCACTCATCTTAATCCATAAAAGATGCACTGACTGATGATAGTAGCAGTTAATAAACTTCTTTTATTAATTAAGATGGGAACCTTATGCCTTTGGAATCCTCACCTTAAGCCTCAAACCTCACCTATCCTCATGCGATGTGTGGTTGTGCTTGCCAATAATTTGGTTAGTTGGTAAGATCATTCCAATGCATTCCTTAATGCGTTCTATTTCCAATTTCAACTCTGAATTTCATTTCCCATAATGATAATGATTAATTTAGACGCACTAACTATGTTTAGGAAGTTTAGATGGATAAGACTGAGATTAACATCATCCCTGTGCCACGGATGAATACGTGGAGAGGAGGACAGGCTATCTCTCGAAACTGCTATACATCGAGCCACACATCTCAACGATCAAAGCCTTGGTTCACTATTGGAACCCTTATACCTAAACTTTCGTGATTGATGGATTTATGAGATGGGCTTAAGGCCCATCCGCTCAAGTTGGGCCCAAAAGGCCCGGCCCACGGGAATAGGGCCCGTGGAGGGGGAAGGTATAAAAGGGAGGAGAGAGAGAGAGAAGACAACCGTTGGCATAACAACGTATGTTCCTCTCCCTCTCTCCCTCCAAGAAAAAGAAAAGAAAAACGCTCTCTTTTCTTCCAAACGCTCAAGGTGACGCGGTTTCCCTTTTCAAGGCAAATTGACATCATCGGGACCAGAATTTCTTCCTCTTCTTTAGCGTTGGTGTCTAATCTGTGGCTAACAAGGTACGCTCGAATCCGTGGTGTGCTTTACGATCGGTGATGCGTGTTTTCCCGGGCTTCGTCTTCCGCATTGATTTAGGGGTTCGATTCAGTGTCGAATCCGGTTTTCGGGGATCAGTCATTCCCAACATTGGTATCAAAGCCCTAGTTCACGTTTTTCCTGATCAATTCTGATGTTTTTGATTGATTTTTCACGAAATTCCTTTGGCTGTATGGAACCGGGTGAAAATCCCGACACCCGAGCGCTTTTTGCCCTTTTTTCTGAGTTTTCGTAAGTCGAAATCAAATTCTGAAGGCACTGGGAGAAAGGCGACGTCGAGACGAGTCCGACGACTGGTCGCACGCCGCCGTACGACGCCGCACACGCCCACATGCGCGGCCAGAAGCCGCTGCGCGTGGGCGCGACGCGCCTGGAAGCGCTGGCTTTGCCAGCGCGTGCGCCACACGCGCCGATGGCGAACTGGCACATGCGCGCCGGCGGCCGGCGAACCGGCACGCGCCGGTCCGTGGACCGACGCGTGCTGATGTCACGTGATGACGTCACCGTGACGTCATCCAACGGTCGGTAACCGTTCGGATGACGTCATCGCCGACGACGTTTCACCGGACGGTCACCGGCCGGCGACCCGACCCGACCCGCGGACGCAGGGACGCGCCTGGCACGTGCCGGATGACGTCTGCGTGACGTCATCCCCGCACGCGCGAGGCACGTGCGGTCGGTCCGCGCTGACGGCTCGACCGGCCCGACCGATCCGACCCGCGCGCCCGTTGACCCGACCCGTTGACCGTTGACCGACTGTTGACCCAAAAAAAAAAAAAAAAAAAAAAAAAAAAAAGAATTTGTTTTCCTTTTCAGTCATGCCTATGTGGGTTATAAGTAATCCATTTTTAATTCTGCATTTGTTGCATGAATTTTGGAAAATTATGTATTTTCTCTTATATTAATTATGGATTATAAGTGATCCATTTTTAATTCTGCATTTGTTGCAGAACTATGATGCGTTATGCAAGGATACCCGCAATCCCGAGAACGGACGAGGGAAATGCAAGACTTAAGAGGCATGATGACGAGTTAGCGATTATCGGTGGCATAACGGTGATTTAGTATCACATGTGGTCGGGTCAATCGATGATATAGGAAATCATCTCGGAATGGTTATCTTATGCCGGATTTTGAGAAGGTGCCGGCTTTGATGAACACTCTTCCACCTGAATGGCAAGCAGTGTTGGATCGGCTATGGGAGGTTAACGTGGTCCCGGGTTATAGGAGGCTGGTGGAAGCTTTTGTGAGAGAGCACTATAGGATTGAGTTGGCTAAAACTTCAACCCTTAGATTGAGCGCTACATGGCGCCGAGTGAATGCACCTTGGAGGCGACATGAAAGCTCTCCAAAAGTTTTTCCATGGTTGGCAAATGTGCCTTCAAATTTCTCAGATATTATGGTTGATAGATTAGAAGGGACATTCCCTATTTATTTCTTTGATTAATTATGTAATGAATACTACCTAATTGTGTTAATTGAAAGCATTATTGTTTTTTAATTGTATGTTAATTATCTGTTGCTTTCTGTTATTGCTAGTTGCTGTGGGTAATTAGCAATGGGTAGTAATAGAAGTTTTTGTAACTTCATAGAATTGATTTTGCATATGATAATCATATTAATAATAGTTTTAAGTTAGGATTTTTGGAGGATGATTGGAAACATAGTGACATTTTGATTCTGAAACCTTACTTGAAATTATTTATTAATATGATGAGTCTATGCAAATAGGGATGCATAAATGATAGGCATTAATTATTCGTGCATGTATGTCTGATGTGTTCAGAACAATGGTTCAGCAACTAAGAATGTAATTGCTGATATGAACGGCAATAATTGTGAAATATTGAATATGAAGATTCGATATGTGCTGAAAAAGCAAGAAACACTAGAAGCTCTTGACCACATTATGGAAGATCTTGAGGGTGTCGTGCACCACCTTGAGCTAGTAGAGGACCGCCTAACGGTATTTGAGCCGAAAATAGACATTTGCTATGCTGGTTCTAGCTCATAAAGGGCTTTGTGCTCTAAGCGCAAACGTATTGATTCGTTCAATATGTGGGAATGCAAAGGATCAAGTCCTTATTGCAAGAAATCAAGAATTAACCAACAAGAGAGAGGAAAGCGTCCTCAAGTGAAGAAAATATCAAGGGTGTGATGTTACAATTGTGACAAGAGAGGTCACTATGCTCGCGATTGTCGTGAGCCAAAGAAGGAATACACCTCTTATACATTTGAGAACTTTGCTTATGTGTCAAATTCTGCATTATAGGCTGAATCCAATCCTTTGTGGAATGTAGATTCAGGAGCGAAATACCATATAGCAAAGGATAGAGGATCCTTTGTGGAATTTCGACGATACCAACTGGAACTAAGTGGACCTATATTGGAAATAACTCCAGAGCTGAAGTTAAAGGGATTGGCACCTGCCAATTGAACATGCATGGTGGACGCATCTTGATGTTCTATATGCTCTGGAGATTCGTCGAAATTTAAGTGTCTACTTTTTTTTGTGTTGGTCAAGCTTGATTTTTATATGAACTTCCATAATAGAGGTGTAGATTTGTATTTGGATACAAACTATTATGGCTGTGGTCACTTACTGAATGGTTTTATTGTACTAAATGTTGACTGTAATGATGTCAATATATTATTCCCTTGTTTCACGTCTTCTACCTTATATGATAATGATGTGAATATGATGGCATGCTAGACTTGGTCATATGGGCCAACAACATATGAATAGACTAGCCAAAGAGGCTTGTTGGGCAATATTGAAAAAGTCGATTTGTCCATATGTGAGCATTGCCTAGTAGGGAAAATGACAAGAAAACCATTTGGAAAAGGTAAAAGAGCTTAATTTCCTCTGCATTTAATCCATTTGGACGTATGTGGTTCAATGAATGTGAGAGGAAGGCAATGGGGTGTTTGTTTCATCACTTTTATAGATGATTCTACTTGATTCGGATATGTCTATTTGATTTCTCATAAATCTGAAGCATAAGTTCTTTCAAAATGTTTATGAATTTGGCAGAAAATCAATTAGACAAGAAAATAAAGGTATTTAGATCCGATCGAGGTTGAGAATATTTATCTGATAAGTTCAGAAAATTAAGTGATGAAAAAGGAATAGAAAGATAGTTGTCTATTCAATGTACTCCTCAACAAAATGGTGTTGTAGAGAGAAGAAACAGAACCTTACTGGAATGGTTAGGTCCATAATGGCGCATGCTAACTTACCTATCACTTTTTGGAGTGATATGTTGTTAACTGCTGCCTATATACTTAACTGGGTGCCTTCCAAATCAGTTATTTCCACTCCATATGAGCTATGGACAGGTTGAACACCGAACTTAAGTTTTCTTAAGCCATGGGGTTATGCTGCCTATACTCATAAGTCCTCTCACAAGTTTGGGAAATTGGGTCCCAAAGGAAATAAGAGTATTTTCATGAGATACTGCGAACACTCGAAAGGGTATGTGTTCATAGGTAAGCAGGAAAGTGGGAGTATAAATGAATTTGAATCACATGATGTCACATTCTTAGTGGATGAATTTTCTAAGAGGGGCGAAATAAGGGAAGATTACTCTCTATTTGAGACCTTGGATCAAGATAATGATGTCAGTGGAGTTCGTCCAAGTGGGAGTAATATGAGATGTAATGAATTGAATTCAACTCATTCTCAATTGCAACCACCTGATGTGACGACATCATCATTACCTAATCCAAGTGCGAGCATGATGGGGAATGATGTGTTAAGTGTACAATCTCCCATACGGTGAACAAGTCGCCAAAGTATTCCCCGTCGATGTTTTGACATTGAAAGGGAAACTTTTATGGTTGCTCCACAAGATGAGGATGAGCCAAGAAATATTAATGAGGCTCTGAAATGCCCTAGTAAGGAAAAATGGATTTATGCAATGAAAGAGGAGATAGAGTCAATGAAGTCAAACCAAGTCTGAGAACTGGTTGATCTTCCTAAAGGGACGCAGAGCTATTGGGGACCAGTGGGTTCTCAAAATAAAGCGAAAGGCTGATGGCTCAATAGAAAGGCATAAGGCTTGCCTTGTGGCGAAGAGGTACAATCAACATGAAGGAATTGATGATGAAAATACATTTTCTCCTGAAGTGAGATTTACCTTGATTCGCATTATTATGGCAATAGTGACTAGTATGGATCTTGAGTCACATCAAATGGATATAAAGACTGCTTTCCTCAATGTAGAATAAGAGGAAGGAACATATATGGAACAACCTGCTGGTTTCATAGTAAAAGACCAAGAAGAAAAGGTATGTCGACTTTGGGGGTCGATATATGGCCTTAAGCAGTCGTCAAGACAATGGTATATGCGTTTTCATAATGCCATAATGGCATATGAGTTTACAATGATTGATAAGGATTATTGTGTATATATCA
This sequence comes from Eucalyptus dawsonii, assembly GCA_016097615.1. Lineage (NCBI taxonomy): Eukaryota > Viridiplantae > Streptophyta > Magnoliopsida > Myrtales > Myrtaceae > Eucalyptus > Eucalyptus dawsonii. Next base: position 33,414,769 of record CM027873.1, read on the forward strand.
ATAGATCCAATGATCAATTTGTGATCATATCATTATATGTTGATGATATACTAATTGCCGGAAGCAACATGGAGTTGGTTAATACTGTCAAGAGATAGTTGTCTTCTAACTTTGAGATGAAAGATATGGGTGAGGCTGCATACATTCTTGGAGTTAAGACTTCAAGAGATCGTTTTGAAGAGATCGTTATCTCTTTCGCAAGAAACCTATATAAATAAGGTTCTTGAACGATTTCGTATGCAAGACTGTAAACCCATAGACACTCCTATTGCAAAAAGGTGAAGGATTGAGCCATAGTCTGTGTCCAAGGACTCCACAAGAGAAGGAACAAATGAAACATATTCCTTATGGTAGTGCTGTTGGGAGCTTGATGTATGCTATGATGTGTACAACACCCGACATATGCTTTGCAGTCGGAATGGTGAGCAGATACCAATCCAATCCAGGTCAAGCACATTGGAAAACCGTTAAGAGAATACTGAGGTATCTAAAGGGGACTGCTGATTATACATCGAGTTATTAAGGAAAGGATCTGCAACTCAAAGGCTATTGTGATACTGATTGGGGAGGAGATTTAGATGAAAGAAAATATACCTCTAGATTTGTTTTCTTACCGAATAATGGCACCATATGTTGGAGTAGTAAGAAACAGAAGTGTATAGCCTTGTCCACGATGTAAGTTGAGTTCGTGGCATTATTAGCAGCAGTATAAGAAGATGTTTGGCTTAAGAGATTTTTTGGATCATTTAGGTGTTATTGGAAGTGCTGCAGATTCAGTGTTGGTTAACTGTGATAGCCAAGCAGCAAAAGTGTACACCAAAGATCCAAAATATCATGGCAAGACCGAACATATAAATACCAAGTATAATCTTGTCAAGGATATGGTTGCACGAAAAGATGTGAACTTAAAGTACATACTACGCATGGAATGGTAGCAGATCCTATGACAAAGCCAATACCTAGAGATGTGTTTTGTGGCATATGAATCTCTAGGATTGCGTAGAGACTGATGTACTGAATATTGTAATTTCCCTAAGTGTTCACAATTTGATGAATTTGTGTTTTCATCATTAATGGCTATGAATCTTTGTTTGATCTTTATGCACCTTAATGCTTAGTGCATTACTTTAAGTTGAGAAGTATGTCGGACAGATATAAGATTAGCCCACTCACACGGGTAATCGCCTCTATTTACTGTGTGATAAATAGAGATGAGACTGTTTTTAAGCTTATTATCTAGGTGATAATCGAGAGTTCAAGCTTAAAACACGTATGTCGCCTTAACTAGGTGTTAAGATGAGGATATAATACTTACTATGTTCGAAAGTAAAAATACCCCACATGTTTTACTTTATCTGTCTAAGATGCCAGATGTGAGTTCTGATGAATTTTGTGAATGAGTAGATAAGTGAACTCAAGTTAGACATTGGGTATGTCTGAACTATCATATGTACGGTATTGAAAGGTGTAGACATACGCTCCATGGGAAAGGAGTTAATACCGTAATACGTATTTCATACTACGTATGCATGAACCGACCAATAAAAGTGGCAAAAGTTTGATCTCAACTTTTATGTCATGTGAGACTCTTGAGGAAGAGAGTTCCTCAATTTCTTAGTCCCCTCATGACTCTTACTTATTCTCAAGATTTCTATTTAGTGTTTGCTATCTTAGGATGTTGCTAATGGTCATGAGTGATTCGATCTAATGGGGCATTTCTAGAAAAGCAAGCTGGACTAAAATTGAGAGTTTGAAGGAAAGAGGAAGATCGATTTTGGAGAATCACATTATAGTTTTGTATTCACCGGTTAACCAATTATGACTGTCTTTGTGATAATCATAATTGTGAATACAATATATATATCATTATTTAAAAGAGATCAAGAGAGATATAAATGTGATCGATCGATCTAGGGTACTGCATACTAAATCTACTCGGGATGTGATGCCCATTATGAGCTGCTATATATTCCTAACAGATGTATGGCAACGAGCTCTCAAAGTATGCTGGTCGCACGGATTATTCACCGGTATGAATGTTTAAGAGAGGAAAAGAGGATTATGTTCGGCCCACCATGTTAAGTGAGAGTCTATGATGGATTTTTCTCTGATGGGGATGAGTAGGGCCTGTCCGCCCATGTTGGTTTTGGACCACCATGTGCGAGTGGGAGATGATGGATTTACGAGATGGGCTTAAGGCCCATCCGCTCAAGTTGGGCCCAAAAGGCCCGGCCCACGGGAATAGGGCCCGTGGAGGGGGAATGTATAAAAGGGAGGAGAGAGAGAGAGAGAGAAGACAACCGTTGGCATAACAACGTACATTCCTCTCCCTTTCTCCCTCCAAGAAAAAGAAAAGAAAAACGCTCTCTTTTCTTCCAAACGCTCAAGGCGACGCGGTTTCCCTTTTCAAGGCAAATTGACATCATCAGGAGCAGAATTTCTTCCTCTTCTTCAGCATTGGTGTCTAATCTGTGGCTAACAAGGTACGCTCGAATCCGTGGTGTGCTTTACAATCGGTGATGCGTGTTTTCCCGGGCTTCGTCTTCCGCATTGATTTAGGGGTTCGATTCAGTGTCGAATCCGGTTTTCGGGGATCAGTCATTCCCAACAGTGATTAATCAAAATACTCCTACAATTGAGGAGTATGAGCATGCCATTATACAAGGCAACTATTCCTTAGGGTTAGTCGTTCCTCCCATTGGACTAGATTCCACTTCTCTCTTAAGTCAATTCCTCAACATTCCTAGCGAGAAAATTAGGGGTATTCTCAAAGGCAATTGCAATGCCTTGCCTTTCTCCTTCATCGGACAAGATTTTTCAAGCCTAAAGCTTGAGTCTAGAAACCAAATTTCTAAAACTTTCCTCTTAGTCTTCTTTGGGTTTGTCATTTTCCCATATACTTGAAAAACCCTTCACCTTTTGGTTGTGCACATTGTCAACCAAGTATGTGCTTTCAAATCCTTCTAGCAAATGACCCTCGCTGAGATGTTTGTATCCATAAATCGATTCAAAGAAGAAAGGAAGGGAACTCTTAAAGCCCCAGTAGTGTGACATCCTGAATTTTCGATTATGTTTTCTACTGAATAAATCGGGCATTTCATTGACGCGCCTATAGGGCTGTTCTCAGAGCTCATCACTCTTGAGATAACTAGAAGATCTGGGGAAGCTATTAAGGACTTTAAAGCAAATAGGCTTGAGAATTCGATCAGAAATTGGCCTTTCAACTGTGCCCATCTTTAGAGGCCATTACGGTACAGTTAAAAATTGATTTGAGATCAGAGATAAGTTTGTTCGACTGAGATGTGTGGCCTATCGTGGGTGACACCACTAAATTGGAAAATTCTCGTCGACTGACACTAATCTGATTTTACTATTGTTTTGGTACCCTGTGTCCGTAATCGAATCCTGGAGATTTTCATGACAATCGAGAGTCGCCATTGAGTCGAGTGGGTTCATAGTGGCTCGAAGAAAATCAACCACGGGTCATTTGCCCTAAAAAGTTATGAAAACTACCCGGTAGTCTAGGTCATGCTAAAAACGCACCGATTGGAAATTAACCACCAATTCAAGTCCGATTTCAGAAATTGAAGATTCTGTCATATCACAATAAATTATAGGAGTATCGACTCAGTCTCAAAATACTTTTCTGACAACCGAGACTCTTGGGAAAAAGTTGGCTTATAATCGTTTTTGTGCAAAAAGGGGCCGAGGGTTTTTTTGATGGCAAAATTGAGATGCGAGATGGATTCAAAGGTGAGAAAAATTGTCAATTGAAACATAGAGGTGTCAATTGAATTTGTAAGTGCCAAATGGGATTGATTGAGAAGCTTTTGATGTTTAATTGAAGCAAGATCTCGAGAAATTCGTAGCACCCTTGGACCCAACATTTTAGACCTCCTTGAGCTTCTAGAAAGGGGCTTTTGGTCATGGAAATTGGCTGGCTGGTCAGCTGGGGAGAGGACCGGTCAAAAGGTAGGGGAAACATGAAGATAAGAAGAGAGAAAGAAGGCCCCACCAGCAGAACTTGTTCCTTCTCCTCCCTCAGCTTCTGTCGACGCTTTCCCCCTCCTTGGCTTCTCCCTCACGCACGACTCCCCCATCCGCTCATTGTTTCTGCTTCTGTTCTCATTTCTTTTTCGTGCGAAGCAAACCCTCCATCCAATCTCTCTTCTCTGCCGCATGTTCGAAGACTCAACCGAAGCAGCCCAGCCCAACCCAGTCCACGTTCTTCTCCAGCTGTCAGCGAAGCTTGAAGCCACCGAAGAGCTGCCCTCATCCGCTTCCTCTGAACGCGTGGCCTTCGCTAGCACCACCCATTTTCTCTCCAACGCATGGACGCCATCAAGTTCGGCTCGACCTTGCTTTGCTACTTCTCCAACTGTGTTTCATGGAGCCCCCAACGTCAGCAGCAGACCGAAGCAATTGAGCCAACAATTTTGCAAGCGGAGTCAATTGCAAGTGGAGCTCCATCGTTGACTCCGCTTGTTCCTTTGCTGCTTTACGTTCGACACCCTCCCCATGGGTCTTCTCCTCTCCATGCGGCAAGGAACCCAGCTACCCTTCATCCATCTTCGTTGCTGCCTCAATTTCTTCAAGCCATGCACGCTTCTAGCGAAGGTCTGTAGCGACGCACAAACCTATCAAATCTTCGGCCCAGCTTGCAATTTGCTCGGCCCATCTCTCCAGTAGCTCCATTGAGCCTAAATCTGCAGCAGCTCAACCCATTCAAGCCCAACAGTTCATGCCCAGCAAAACCTGATTCAACAAGCCTAAGCCCAAGAGCGAGCCCAGTCCAACGCAAAAACAAATCTCCATTTGGGCTGAGATTTGTTGGGTCAATTCTAGGCCCGGTCCAAGCCCCTCGGTGTCGTCGCGAACCCAAGTTCGGCCGCCATCGCAGTGATCAGGTCCCTACTTTTAATCAAGTGAGTTGAACTCACTAATCCCTTATTAGTCGGTGAATTATGCTTATGGGTTGATTAGATTTAATTAAGTGCAATTAGGTGGATAGATTATAGTAGAATAATTAAATTAGTGCCTTAATGATGCATGTTAGGTGGTTAGACATAGTCATTAGCGAGTAGAAAGATCCTAACATTTATTGAATGAATCTCAGGATTTTTCCCGGTCCATTTTAGCGTCCAATCAGGCATTACGGGCCTAAGTTAGATTTATTGTATTTATTTATTAATTTCTGTAATTTTTTAATTATTTATTTATTTTCCATAAATTAGGCTGGGATAGCCGACGACCAAAATTTTGTGCTGATTGTAGTGGTGCTTTCTATTTATTTATTCGAGTACCAGATTGTGAAATTTTAATGTGATTGGTGATTGTGGGGAAATGTCCCAAAAGTGAGAAAGGTTGGTAATTAATGGGAAAGTGATTGTGAAAGGTTGTGAGTTGAATATAGAAAGCCATCGAAGTACGGCCGTGCTAGTTAGGCCGAGTTTCACCACCGAATTTGGAGTCGATCGTGCCCAATCGGGCCGTGATTCACCACCTGATAGAGGTCGTACCTAATATGGCCGTGATTTGCCACCTATTCAAGGTTGCGCTCGTTGGGCCGCGATTACCACCTAAAGATAGGTTGTGTCCTTAGGATCGTGATTCATGGTTAAGAATTTTATAGACTCTGCTCGTTGAGCCATGATTGAGAAGTGAGATTGAATAGTTGAGATGACCGAGATGTGGTCTTGATGACATGTAATCGACTGAGTCGATTGATCATTAAGTCGATCTGATTAATGAGATGATATGATTGTCAATATCTGTTATTTGAATTGACCTGCAAGAAGGAAACTGAGACCAAGGCAAGCCCTCTGACCCGTGATGTGCTTAGGCAGCCCTCTAGGCATATTTTCTTACTAATTGGGTCTTAGGGGGTAGAACTTGCTGAGACATGGTCTCAATGGTTATTGTATAACATTTTCAGGACCCTGAAGAGGAGGAACCTGAAGAGGAGAACCCTGGTGTGAAACCTGAGGAGGAGAAGATTTTGAAGAAGAAGATGATCCAAAGGAGGATCCTGAGTACGACTCGGATGAGGACTAAGATCCCATCCTGTTTTGCAAACTTTGGGTTTTGATCGGATATATAATAGATCAAACTAGTGAATAGTATTATATGATACTATAGTTTGCCGTGTATAAAAGTGTGGTCATATGTTTTCACATTGTGAAAATTATGGCCTACTTTTCTATCCCAATGTTTTATTGTCTGGGGATTATTGTCCGCTTCCACATGTGTATTAGATAGAAAGGGGTCGGTGGTGCATCATGGGACGTCGCCATTAATCGTCCCGGTGAAGGATGGACACGTGATGGAAAATCGGGACGTGACAAGTAGGACTACTTCAAATTTGGCCTTTCTCCCACACTAAAGAGTTTACTTCCTACTTGACAATCATTGAGGTCACCTAGCATCACCACCCTATTTGCCTATTCCATGAAAAGAATTCACTCTTTCCTCACTGGTCTTTTGGGGAGTGGTTCCATTTCCTCAAGAGAATCACCCTTAACCGAATCCAATGGCATGTTCGTTGGCTAGGGATGCCGGTAGTATGCCTTGTTAGCAGATTAGACAACCCAAGCCCTCTCTTGGGATTGACAATTTGATGTCATATTACCCTTTAAGGATGATCCCCCAAAATTGCTTGCACCAAATAATCCTGCCATCCCTCAAGTTGAGGTTATATTGAATTGATTATCATAGAGATGTCCTTAAATAAAACCAATATGAACCTATTAAAGTCACCATTGAGGAGATCATTGACATATGGTACAAATGCGCACCAAAGGTCCATCGTCATGGTTGATGACAATGATCTAGAGGGAGAAATGAGGTTTCACAATGCCTCCTTGGATTATATCCACCGTCGAGCTAGGCTCAAGCTCTTAGTTGAGCTTCCTAACGTTGCTAAGAGATCAACTCAATAACATGCTTATGTTATCCAAATTTTGAAAGAAAGAGAGAAAGCCTTAGCCTAAGTGAAATGCTTGACCCATGACAACAAGCGTAAGCTCATTCCATTTGTATTTCCTCTTTAGAAGCGATGTACAGGATTTTCCATGCATTGCATTCTTATTTCATGTAATTGGAATTTCCTTGTACTTTTTAGATGATGTATTGAGGATCTTTTACCTTGTAAACACTTGATGTAATTCATGAAATTTCATTTTTGTGGATTTAATTTTGATGTAATTTTTAGATAGGGGCATTATGGATTAATCATTTGTTGTCACCCTTTCAATTATATAATTTCTTTTGAAGAAATTTTGGTAAGAGCATGTTTATATGATACTAGGACCATATAAATACTTCTTATCTCTATTTCATCTCAAGAAAATATAAAATTGAAAGGTTTATATTTTCTTGTCCATTTCCAAACTACCATACTAATTCATCTTTTTCTTTAACGAGGTGAATAAAAATAGCTGAAAGAAGATCTCATTTAAGGACTTGCACTCAAGAGAAGATGGGGAATGAAGATACTGTAGTCCAACTAACTAATGTGGAAAATCAACTTGACAAAATAATCGCTGCATTTGTAGACTTTGAAGCATTCATAACTCCATTTTTTCCTACCAAAACTAGCCTACTCTTGAAGATCTTCAAAATCAAGTTAATGAAATGCGTGGGATGATGATACGCCTTATGGACCGTGTAAATCAAATGGCTATGGAATTATCATCCCTCTTTATGCAAGAAACAATTGGCCTTAATTCAAAGGGTGAAGGAAAATGGGCTTATGAAGAACAAAAGTCTAAAATTGAACAATTTCCTTGGTCTGGATAATGTTATTAAAGATATTTTGATAAAATGGACGTAATTCGTGCTCAATCGTATTATGACTTCAATAAGAAGCCATTCAAGCATAGCTCGCTTCATCAGTTTACTCCCTTACCAAGACCACTTGTCGTGTCCGAATTTTGCCCAACTAATTAAATAGTCATGAAAAATCTTATTAATATAAATGATTTAATTTTATGGATGAATTTAGGACCCACGGCAATTAAATTATACCTTGCATGATTATTATACGTACCTAACTCTTACTATCGTACCCAATTTAATCTCTAATGTGCATAAATTGATATGACTAGTCACCTAGGTCTTATTTACATAAAATTAAGACATATTAATCCATTTAATTCAACAATGCTGCCCCTAGCCAATTATAAACCACGCAAAAATAGCTAAATTCTAAAGGGAAAAAAGGCCACCAAAAATACCAAAGTTTGCCCAAGTGACAAATTTACCCCAAACTTTTTTTTTTGTGACATAAAAACCCCAAACTTTGCCAACCGCGACACATTTACCCCAAACTCTATGGCCAACAGCATTTTCATCTTCTTTTTTTTCCTTTTTCTTTTTTTCCCTTTTTCTTCTTCTCTCTTCCCTTCGCTGGCCATGGCAAAGGGAAGCTAGACTCAGGTGAGGGTGGCCCTCGCCAGCATCGACGGCCCTCGCTTAGGTGTTGCCCTCTTTAGCCTAGGCAAGGACAGCTGTGACATCCTGATTTTCGACGCTACTTTTGACTAAATGAAATGGGCTTTTCATGGACGCGCCTATGGCCTTTTTATCTAAGTTGGCCACTCACGAGATAATTAGTCTATCAGGTGAAGCCGTTAAGGAATCTAAACGCAACAGACTTGAGAATTCGACCAGAAACCAACTACTCGACCATGCTAATTTGCAAGGGTCAATACGACATCGTCAAAATCAACTAGAGAATAGAGATAGGTCAATTCGACAGAGGCATGTAATTAAAGTGTGGGTGATTCCACCTAATTGCAAAATTCTCGTCGAACGGCACTAAACCGATTTTTCTATCGTTTCTATACCCTGTACCCGTATTTGAAACCTCGAGATTTTCACGACAATCGAGAGTTTCTTATGAATTGAAGATGTACAATGTGGCTAAAAAATAATAGACCACGGGTCAAATGCGCTAAAAAAAATTCCTAAAAGCTACCCGATAGTTTAGGTCACGCTAAAATCACATCCGGTTGAAATTAACCACGAAATTGAAACCCGATTTCAGAAATTGAAAGTTCTATCATGTCACTATTTATTTTAGGAACATCGACTCATCCTCGAAGGATTTTTGCAAGTCCGGATTTTCCGCAAAAAAAATCAAGATTGGGTGATTTTGGACCAAGACTTTGAGAGGGCTGTTTTTATTTGGATTTTTGGTGTTGAAGATGGATCAATCAGCAAGGAAAATTGTGGAATGGATGTGGACACCTTGGCTAGTATTTTTGGACACCAATTGGGATTAAATTGAAGAGGAATTGAGCTTAAATTTGAAGGGAAATGCTGAAATTCGTAGCTATGGGGAGCAGCAACATTTTGGACCACCTTTGGTGGCCTCTTGAGGAAGTTGGATCAAGGAAAATGGGCAAAGCATAGGGCTGAAGCTGTAGGGCCTTGAACTTGAGTGTATTGGATATTTTTGAAGACTTGTAAGGCCATTTGTGGTCCCCCCTCCAGCTGCAGCCCATCTCCTTCTTCTTCCTTAGCTTATATTCCTCCATTGTTGCTATTTTGGAGCTAGAAAACCAGAGAGAATGAGCAAAGGACCAGCAAAAAACCGGCCAAGGTAGCTAGCTCTCCTCGCCATCTCGACCGAGCAGCTCGCACATCCACCGATCGCCACACATCGTCCGGATTGTTCACCGAGCCAGCCGTGCGTCCACCGTCCCAAGGCCGTCATTACCGCTGTCCCCGGCAAACAGCCCCGCCTCGTGCCTCCACTTGTGCCACCGCTCAGCCTTGCTGCCTACACACCTGAGCCACATGCAGCCTATTCCAAAACTCAGCAACCACCAACCAGCAGCCATCGAAGCCTCCAGAACAGAAACAGTTTTCCCTGCAACAAACAGTGAACTTGCAAGGCTTTTTCAGCGCCTTTCGGACCTCCTTTGGGTCGTCATAGACACGGGTCTTCATCGCCTTCGCGTCGCCATCACCATGAACCCGTTTTCTCGCTAACTCGGTGAGTTAACTCCCTAATCCTTGATTAGGTTGCTAATTGCACTTAGGGGGTTAGTTTAGTGTTAATAAGCTTAATTAGATTAGTACTAAGTGAGATTTGCCTTAAGATGGAATAGTGCTAATCTAGAATGATTAAATTAGCCTTAAGATGGATTGGTGTTGATATAATTAGTGAGATTAACACTAATGAGGAGGGATTAGTCCAATTCAATGGATTTTTCCCAATTCTGATTTCTGAACTCTCGCCGTTTGCCATTTTCGTGGATCGAAATGTGCTGAGATTTTGAGGTTGATTTCTTCTTGAGAAATGTTTTAGACATCCTTAGTTATGACATATATTTTATTCAAGATTTTAGGGATTTAAAAAGAAGGAGATTTTAACTCTATCATTTGAAAACAGAACCTTTGTTTTTCCTAGAACTGGTGACCTTTCAAGATTCAAGGGATTCTTATCAACCCTTAGGGTTCAAATTTCGAAATGATTTCTTCATAAAAGTTGTTTGTCACATCTGATAGTTTAAAAAAGCCAAATTTCAGATCAAATGGAAAAGTTTTGGATCTCAAACCAAGCTAGTTTTGGAAAACAGACTTTTTGGAAACAGACCTAGTTTTTGTATTGGATTGAGTGATTTACCGGGCTTAATATAGAAATATATGAGTTAAGGTGTCTTCATGAAAAATATTATTTTATATGTCATTTAAAACATTTTAAAATTTGGGAATTTTTTGAACTCGGTTGATTAGATTTCTTGATTTAAACTCGGAGACGCGCAAGTGGACCATTTCCACCGATTAAGACCGGTAGTAGTTTTGGTGATTGTTCTTGATGCTATGCTTGCTGAACCATGCCTATTTGGTAATGTGGTTGCTTTTTGATATGCTTAGATGTGATGCGTGATGAGGCATGAATGGTTGTGCCATGGTTGTGGTTTATTATTATTGCCTTATGTGGCGATTATTGAAAGAGGATGAGATGTGTTGAGAAAACTAAATAGTTGTGAGCAGGTAAAGGATTAAGTGTGCACGATAGTCAAACTTTGTATGAGCCACCTCTAGAACCTTGTACCATTGCTTATGAACGTGACTTCGTGGGAGCCACCTCTAGTACCTTGAGCTATTGCTTACTGTGGTTAGAGACTAAGTGTCACACGATATCAGGACTTTGTGGGAGGGGGCACCTCTAGAACCTTGAGTTTGAATTTGGAGTTTGAATATTGAGAGTGAATATCGGGTATGGATTAAACCACCGATATGAGTTACCCGCACTTGATTATGGGGCGAAATTGTGTGGCACGGAATGGGATGTGTCATAACAATTTGGCCTTATAATTGAGACTCTTGTTAGTTGTTTGATGAGTGATATGATGTGTTCCAGTTCTTGAATGCATTTACTGTATGCATGCGTTTTATGAGGTGCACTAATGTGCAGGTAGGTGCTGTGGCGAGGTAAGTTATGAGTGGTGTGTGTTTAGGATGCCCTCAAGTGAATTTTCATCGTAATCGGGGTTTAAAGTGTTGCCTCACTGAGATTTATTCTCACCCTGTCATGGTTTACAATTTTTCAAGTCCTTAGTCTAGAGATACCAGAGGGTGTCACAGAGGATCCTGAGACAGAGTCAAAGGGATTGGGAGTAGAGGTTGTTCGGTAGTTCTTTTAGGGCAGGCCTTAGTGTGCAGACTTGTAGGACTGACTTGGATTGTATATAAAATGTGTTTATATGAAATTGGGTTGTCCTGCTTTTCTATCCCATGTTTGTTATTGTCCGGGGTTTGTTTAATTCGCTTCCGCATGTGCATAAAATAAAAAGGGTTGGCGACGCATCCTGGGAACGTCACAAATTTTAGTCGACTGCCGAGGGGTGTGTGGACGCTCGGCGTTCAGGGTGTGACAACAGCCCTTGCCAGATCCGGTGAGGGCGCACTCACCTAGGTCAGATCTGGTAAGGAATGTCCTTGCCCGATGTCGGCAAGGGCTAGGCGAGGGGTGCCCTTGCCAGATTTGGCGAGGGGTGCCCTTGCCAGATTTGGCAAGGGCTATCCTTTCCCGACACCAACGAGGGCTACCCTCGCTTGCATCGGGCAAGGGGTGCCATGCCAGATTTAGCAACCCTCGCTTGACGCAAGCGAGGGCGACCTCTTTAGCGTCGAGTGAGGGCATTCCTTTTTAGCTGGCGAGGGCACCCCTCACTCGACCCAAGCGAGGGCCGCCCTCGCCCAAGTCCAGCTTCCCTTCGCCGGCTGGCGGAGCGAAGATAGAAGAAAAGAAGAAAAAAGAAAAGGAAAAAAATTTAAAAAGGTAAAAGACAAAAAAAGCCTTATAATTTAGGTTAAATCTGTCAGACGGATACAAGTTTAGGTTTTTTTGTGTCACAAAGAAAAATTTAGGGTAAATATGTTACTGTTAGCAAAGTTTGGGGTTTTTTATATCACCAAAAAAAAAATGTTTGGGGCAAATTTGTCACTTTGAGCATAGTTTAGCATTTTTGGTGGCTTTTTCTCAATTCTAAAATAGACCTAAAATAGCCTAAACTAGGGCCATTGTGAAGACCATTCTCCTCGGCCACTAAGATTTCATGCAAAAAGTGTCCTGGCGCCCGAGTCTGACTTCCCTTTGCCGGCCGACGGAGGGAAGAGAGAAGAAAAGAAAAAAAAAGAAAAGGAAAAAAATTTAAAAAAGTAAAAGACGAAAATGCCTTATAATTTTGGTTAAATTTGTCACACAGATAGAAGTTTAGGTTTTTTTGTGTCGCAAAGAAAAGTTTAGGATAAATGTGTTACTGCTAGCAAAGTTTGGGGTTTTTATATCCTCAAAAAAAAAAGTTTGGGGTAAATTTGTGACTTTGAGCATAGTTTAGCGTTTTTTTGTGGCTTTTTCCCAATTCTAAAATAGGCCTTAAATAACCTAAACTAGGGCCATTGTGAAGACCATTCTCCTTGGCCACTAAGATTTCATGCAAAAAGTATCCTGGACAAGCCAAGATCTTCCCCTCATCATTCTGTCCGAGTCAGCAGCCTACTCCTTCTTCTTCATTTTCTTCTTTTTCTCTCTCATTTCTCTCTGTCTCTGTCTCTCTCTCTCTCTCTCTCTCACTCCCTTCTTCTCACCGAAGTTAACCAGCAAACTCATAACACTCTCAAGCTCACTGTGAGCCTAGGAGGAGGAGACCGAAGAGCTAAGATCCAAAGGCAAGGGAAAACGCCATTCTCCTAATCCCCTTTATCTTCTTAGGGCTTGGTTTTGTAGAATAGGAAGATTTTCTGCTATTCTCAATGTTTGTTTGTCTTTGTGGCGATGCATGTGTGCTGTGATGGTGAAATAGAGATGCTAAGATGCTGTGAAATGGTGACTTAAGGAAATAATGACATGCACGATGGTTTTGAGTTTCGGATGGTGTTGCATGCGATTTTGGTACTTTTGTTTAGCTTTTGAGAAATTTTCTATGATCTATGATTAGAATTTATATTGCATGTGCTTCATATGGCCTGATGTGGTAGTATGGCTGGCCTATGAATTCGTGAGATCCATGTGGTGCAAGAATTAGTGAACTAGAGACTGTTTTCCTGGAAACGTGAATACTGGACCCTTCTGGTTGTTGATTTTGTGTAGCTTATTGTGTTGCAATCTAGGTGAAACTTCCTTAATAAAATTTGTGCTGAATAGCTTGAATTATAGCATATATTTATTTCGGGCTTTTCTAGGTTGATATGGTTGGTATAAAGGCGTGATTGTTCTGTGATATTGATTTGTCAGAAGTGTTAAATTTGATAACCGCAGTGTATTCTTGGATTTTTATAAAATTTTTGGTACTGAATTTGGTCTTACTTTCATCATGCAAGTTGTAGGATCTTCATGTATAACATATTAAAATTTCGTAGAAATGGCAAAATTTTATGCACCGGAACAAGTTTCTCTTGGTGTGTTTTGATTCTGGAAAATAGACCAGTCTGTGAGTCTGATTCATTGAATTACTACTTTTTGTGCAGGTCCAATTAGGCTTAGTGCCCTCATGAAACATGTTTGTTAAGGTCTTCTTGACAATATATTAAAATTTTCGAATTTTTCAAGTTCATTTACTATGGTTTTGTCTTTGATTCTTTTGACTGCGCAAATCTGTTCATTTGTGCCTTTGGTCCGAATTTCATGAAATTATTTAGGAAAGTGTTTGGATTTTGTTTGGTGACCTACTCTGGATAGTATTGGCATTTGATAGACTTTCAAATGGTGTATGATTTCCATGTGGTAGCATTTACTTGTGGAAATTTGGATAAACATAATTGTATAGAATCTAGAATATTGGTTTATATGTGGTTGAGTATGCCATGAAGGCAGTGAATTGTGCATGGCGACATAGGAGTACAGAACCTGGAATTTTCGTTTATATGTGGTTGAGTGTGCCATGAAGGCAGTGAATTGTGCGCAATGGTTGTTGGGATATAATACACGGAAACGACAGGATCTTGCAATTTACGTCAACATGAAATCACCAGAGAAATAAACGAGAAAAATAAGGACACCAGAAATTTACGTGGTTCGGTCCGAGTATTAGTACCTATGTCCACGGGGAGGGCCAGCAGCAAATAATCTACTATAATCAGAGAATCAAAGTTTACAATCGCTCAAATGCTCAAGTGTTTCTCACACCTAAATTTAACCCCAAACCCAAAGTGTTTATAAATAAACAACTCACTTGAGTATAAACTCACAGCATAAAATTACCGCGCTACAAAACTCTCTACGTATGGCGAGGCTTCAAGATCTTACGGCTCTTCTTCAAGCGGGGTGGACGTGCGGCGTGGACACGGCTTCTCACATACATAGGGCTTCGGCGGCAACTTTTCGGAAGAGAGAAAGAAGACTTGCAAAATTCTGCTTTTATACGTGGGTGTGCCCAAGGTCAAAAGTTTGACCTTGGGCCCCACTTCCCTTTTTGGTTCTACGAAGCAGCATCCCACGCTTCTTCCTTCGTAGCTTTTTCTTCCTTTTATTTTATCTTCATCGGCTAAAACAAGAAAGCCCATGCCGTGGGATTCGAACACTTACAAATCAGAAAAAGAAAAAAACCCTTCCTTTTTTTTTTTTCGTTTATCTCTTATTTCCACTTTTGTAAATCTTCAAGTATTCAGCGAATCACGTTTTTGCAAACACTCAAACTCAAGTCATAATTTAACAATTCTCCACCTTGGCTCGATGTTTAAAGCCAAGTTATAGTGCTCATCATCCATATTGTTCTCCCAACGCCCCCAACGGGCGCTCACTTTCCACAGACGCCAATAGAGCTCAAGCAAAGGAACAGACTTAGTCATCATATCTGCCGGGTTATCTGCTGTAGCAATCTTTTTGACAATAATATTACCTTTAGCTAAGACATCTCGAATGAAGTGGTACCTAATGTTGATATGCTTCGTTCGCTCATGATAAACTAGATTATACGCCAAATATATCGCACCTTGGTTCTCACAGTATATATCTACACTTTTCTATTCTAACCCAAAGTCTGAGAGCAAACTTTGTAACCATATCGCCTCCTTCACTATAAAGGTTAGTACCATATACTCTATCTCAATCGAAGACAAGGTAATGTGATCCTGTAAGGATGCTTTCCAACTAACTGCACCACCCGCTAGCGTAAACACGTACACTACTAAAGACTTGCAATCATCCAAGTCACCGGCGTGATCCGAATCCATAAAACAAGTGGTCTCACTGCCATTGTTGTCCTTCCGATATACTATACCCACGTTTATTGTTCCTTTCAAATATCTGAGGATCCACTTCACAAATTTCCAATGAGCTTTACTAGGACGCTTCATATAGCAATTAACCACGCTCACAGCTTGTGAAATATCAGGCCTAATGCACATCATGGTATACATAATACTCCCCACAGCACTAGAATAAGGAACACGGGACATATGCTCCTCATCTTCCTTAGTCTGTGGTGATAATTTATCTGAAAGTTTAAAATACTTCGGTAAAGGTTTACTTACAGATTTTGCCCATTGCATATTAAAACGTGCCACGATCTGCTCAATATATTTCTTTTGAGATAGATGTAAAACTCTTGCAATCCTATCACACAAAATCTCCATACCTAAAATTTTCTTTGCAGCACCTAAATCTTTCATCTCAAATTTAGCATTTAACTGCCTCTTCAGCACATCAATATCAGACATATTCTTAGCTGCTATCAGCATATCATCAATATATAAGCGTAGATAAATCAAAGAATTATTATCCAATCTCCTATAGTAAACGTAGCTATCCATCTGACTTTTCGAATAGTTTTGACTAGCCATGAAACCATCAAAACGTTTATACCACTGCCTAGGAGACTGTTTCAGCCCATACAAAGATTTCTTTAACAAGCAAACATGATCTTCCTTACTCGGAATAGCAAATCCCTCTAGTTGCCTCATGTAAATCTGCTCCTCCAACTCACCATGAAGAAACGCAGTTTTCACATCTAGTTACTCTAACTCGAGATTTTCCGAAGCAACTAAGGCAAGTAAAACACGAATAGAAATATGTCTTACCACAGGAGAGAACACCTCATTGTAGTCAATGCCCTCACGCTATGTATATCTCTTTGCCATAAGTCTCGCCTTATACCTCACTGCCTCGACACCAGGAATGCCCTCTTTCCGTTTAAAGATCCATTTACTTCCGACAATCTTTTGGCTCTTTGGTACTTTAACCAGCTCCCATTTCTGATTTCGATGCAGTGATTCCATCTCTTCACTCATAGCCCCTAGCCACTGCGACAACTCCAAACTAGCCATCGCATCAAAGTAAGACGAAGGCTCATCTGTCTCCACCTCATCGCCTACAATCAATGCATAAGCAATATCTGTATAACCATAACATACCGGTGATTTAATTTCCCTTCTCTATCTATCTATAGCTATAGTCTGTTGCGGCTTTGCTAGTTGTTCACTATCACTGACTTCAGGAACTACGACTTCATCTACAGTCTCAACTTCAGTTACCTTCAAGGTCTCCGGAGTCTCCACTTGAAGCTCCACCTCACTAATGACACCATGTTCTGTCTTCTTTGCTGGTTGTGTCTTAGAACTCCTCTGTTAAAGCATTGCAGTCTCGTTGAAGATCACATCTCTGCTAATTAGAAAATCGGGTGATTTGGGATCAATGCACCACAACTGGTAGCCTTTCACCCCATGTGCATAACCCAGAAATATGCACTTCTTCGCCCTTGGCTCAAGCTTACCATCACTCGCACTCGCATACATAAGACATCCGAATATACGTAATCCGGAGTAATCAACAGGTTTCCCCGACCATACTTCCTCAGGAGTCTTCCACTCGATAGCAGATGATGGAGATCGATTAACTAGGTAACATGACATGTTCACTGCTTCGGCCCAAAATTCCTTGCCAAGTTCTGCATGCGAAAGCATTCATCGAGCTCACTCAAGCAAGGTTCTATTCTTCCGTTCTGCCATGCCATTCTACTGTGGTGTCCCAGGTATCATGCGGTATCTTAGAATACCTTCTTTCTCACAGAGTTCGGTAAAATCTTTACCACAGAACTCCATGCCATTATCAATTCTCAAGCACTTGATTTGTTTATCTAACTGCTTCTCAATTAATGCCTTCAATTTCTTGAACCGATCAAACACTTAGTGTTTGTACTTCGGAAAGTATACCTATACCTTCCTCGAATAATCGTTGATAAATGTTAGCATATACCGAGCATCTCCTTTCAAAGGAACCAAAGATGGGCCCTAGACGTTTGAATAAATATATTCAACCGGTTGTTTAATCGAATGAATAGCTGTAGTAAACTTAACTCGGTGCTGCTTCCCATAGATGCAGTACTCACATAAGTCCAGCTTCCCTGTTTTCTGACTCTTCAGCAACCTCCTTTCACTCAGCATCGTCATACCTGCCTCACTCATGTGCCCTAAACGTATATGCCATAATTGAGTCAAGTTAGAGTCTGACTCACTTGATGAAACTGTAGTGGTTTCGATCACGGTCTCTCCAATAGATGATAAAGAGTATTCACTTTCTTCCTCTTCATCACTGTCATGGCACCTCGAGAGATTTTGAGTACTCCACCTTCAGCGGTGTACCTATACCCAATGTCATCGAGTGTCCCCAGAGAAATAAGGTTCTTATGGAGCTCCGGTACATGCCTCACATCTATCAATGTGCGCACCACCCCATCGTGCATCCAGATCCGAATTGTCCTTATCCCCATAGCCTTACAGAATGCATTATTCCGCAAAAGAACCCTACCACCATTTGCAAACTGGTAAGTAGTAAACCAGTTCTTATGAGGTGTCATATGATAAGAACACCTCTAATCCAGCACCCATTCGTCTCTTGACGAAGTAGCAGTCACAAATAAAATAGCTTCTACATCACCATTGCTCCTCTCAACAATGTTTGCCACATTGCTTGTGGCATTCTGCCTATCAGCTTTATTCCTCCGCTTTGGACAATCTCTCATGATGTGCCCCTTCTCGTGACACTCAAAGCACTTCACGGGTCCCTTGGACTTTCTATAGCATGATTTTGATCTACTTTTACCTCTGCTGCTACTAGGCTCTCGATGTTGTTCTTTACCCCGAATCGTCAGTGTTTGCGTTGCTCCTTTCACCAGACTGTCATCTCGTAACTTTCTCTACCACTCCTTAGAGAATAAGGCAGACTTTACCTCTTTTGAGGTAATAGTAGTACACCCCTGCAACAACGAATCAGTAAAGTGCTCCCATGACTCTGGTAAAGAGGTTGACAACATCATGCCCCACTCTTCATCATTAGATATCTCACTGACGTTCTTCAGATCCAACATTAGTTTTTTAAATTCATGTAGGTGGGTTCTGATAGACGTACCTTCAATATATCTAAATTAAAATATCTTCTTCAACATGTACAAGCGATTGTTCAAACATTTCTTCACATAGAGTGCTTGAAGTTTTACCCATAATGCTGCAGCATTCTTCTCCTCAACAACCTCTATTAAGACCTCATCCGTCAAATTTAATAGGATTATGTTCTTTGCTTTTTTTTCCATTAGCTCTACCCTCTCAGAGGCTTTCATTATAATAGGCAACTCATCTTCACCATTCAGTGCCTTGACCAAACCTTTTGTTGTCAATAATACCCGCATCTTGATGCTCCATAACACAAAGTTGTTGCTCCCGTCAAACTTCTCAATTTTAGATTTTCTCTCAAACATAATTGCAATAACAAAATTTTTAGATAATAATCATACAAGCAAAAATTCCAAATCACAATCAATAAATCCAACCCCAAGCTCCGATACCAATTGTTGGGATATAATACGCGGAAACGATAGGATCTTGCAATTTATGTCAACACGAAATCACTAGAAAAATAAACAAGAAAAATAAGGACAGTGGAAATTTACGTGGTTCGGTCCGAGTATCGGTACTTACGTCCACAGGGAGAGCCAGCAGCAAATAATCCACTATAATCGGAGAATCAAAGTTTACAATCGCTCAAACGCTCAAGTGTTTCCCACATCTAAATTTAACGCCAAACTCAAAATGTTTATAAATAAACAACTCACTTTGGTATAAACTCACGGCACAAAATTATTGTGCGACAAAACTCTCTACGTACAGCGAGGCTTCAAGATCTTGCGGCTCTTCTTCAAGTGGCGTGGACGTGCGGCGTGGACGCAACTTCTCACGTACGTAGGGCTTCGGTGGCAACTTTTCGGACGAGAGAAGGAAGACCTGCAAAATTATGCTTTTATACGTGGGTGTGCCCAAGGTCAAAAGTTTGACCTTGGGCCCCACCTTCCCTTTTTGGTTCTACGAAGCAGCATCCCACGCTTCTTCCTTTGTAGCTTTTTCTTCCTTTTATTTTATCTTCATCGGCTAAAACAAGAAAGCCCATGCCGTGGGATTCGAACCCTTACAAATCAGAAAAAGAAAAAAAACCTTCCTTTTTTTTTTTTTTATCTCTTATTTCCACTTTTGTAAATCTTCAAAAATTCAGCAATTTGTGTTTTTGCAAACATTCAAACTCAAGTCATAATTTAACAGTGACAATGCACAAGAAACAACTCAAGTTCAAAACCAACCAACCTTCCTCTACTTATAAATCATAGAAATGGTATAAAATAGTTAGTCGGCAATACCAGTCAAAAACAAGTTGTAAAAAAGAAAAAAAAAAGAAATTTTATTCAAAATCTCACAATTGTCTCATGAGGGCAGTTTGCACAACTTTGTAAATCGCTAATGTTACCTAAGTAAATCAACTTCAAAAATCACGAAACTTCAACACAACATGGACAAGATCTAGAGGAACTTTCTCGTGAAGAACTTGAAATCTAGTTCGGCTTGTATGACCCTTAGCAATTCATATAAGCTGGGCCAAAATAGTGGGCTGATTTCCGAGCCAAAATAGACATAGAAATGGGAGTTCCGCAAGTCTAAATGAGTTCTAAAAATGGTAGAAAAATTATATGTCATAGTCTAAGATATAACCCATAACTTTCGTGAAGAACACTTGTCAAATTTCTTGTCAAAAATTCAGTAGAAAATCATAATCGTGTAAAGGTCAGTACCGATGTCTGAAAAACTAATTTGAAACTCGCATGTTTTTCAAATATAAAATCACCATATGAGGTCTGAAAAATCCAAAATTAAAATTTGTTATAGAAAAAAGTATAAGGTGCAACTTCTATGAGGAAGCCCCGCGAAATTTGTACTACATAAACTAGTATAAAATTAGCAAGATCTCGGGTCTACAGTGACCTGAACATGTAAACAGCGATGTTCCCGGGTTTCGTCCACAATTCGGGTTTTCCAACCTCAAATATGCATAAACTTCAACAACATACACCTTGACAGCACATTCATGAACCCAATAAACCATGAACTCAACAACACTAGTTATTTACATCTTCCGAAATTATCAATTAACACAAACGCATACGAAATCAATGATAAACCACGGAAATCCAAGGAGTTCAACCTCACTAAGCAACAATTAACCTACATAGCATAGAATGGAGGACAATTTACTTGCCTCAAGTCCTACGTGCGTTGTCACGCTGTCTTGTAGAGTCCTGAAAGCCCTGACTTGTGGCTGGTCTCCCAATGAGTTGCGTCAGGCCGAGAAAACAAGGCACGTTGATGCAAAACGACGAGTGGTGCAAGGGGTTGGCTGAGCTAAGGGCGTCGCCGGCGGTCAAAAAACATGAGGCTGCGCTTTATGGCATGCGAGCAAGGAGTGCAAACAAAGAGGGAAGGTCGTGTGGTGACAGAAGATGCAGAGTATGAGCAGAGGCTGTGGTCGTGAAAATTATGAGGAAGAAGGAGCAACAGTTCTTCCTTATAAGTCGGTCATACCCTCTTGCGTCGCTGGTGTTGACTCAGCTGCAGGAACTCACACCAGCTGGGGGGAAAAGGTGTCGCGCAAGTAGGAAAAAGAGAGAAGACCGTCAGCCGTAGAAAGGAATGAGCGGCCATACTCTTTATACCCCTTTCTTCTCCTCAACCACTTGCATTAGCATGTCGCTTGATGTTAGACTCGGCAGCAAAGGAAGACGCCAGCTGGAGGTGGCGTGTGTTGTTGAGGCCGAGTGGCATCACTCGGTGGTGATGATGCAATGCTGAGGTGGCACGATGCGGAGAGATGGTGTGGTGAGGAGGCTAAGTGGCGCAGACAGGTGATGTGGCGCAACGGTGGTGATGACATGGCTTGGCTTGATAACGGAGTGAGGTGCTGCCTGGGTGGCAGTGCAGTGTGACTAGGTGGCACGATTGGGCAAGGAAGATGGTGGTGTGGCGTAGTGTCAATGAAGAACTAGGTACTCGAGCTACACGGTTCGATTGAGCCACGAGTATGATGTCACAAATCTCTCCCTCTTAAAGAATTCCATCATTGAAATTGGACATTATCTACTCAACTAAAAGGACGGGGTAACATCATCTCATTTCTTCCTTGCTTTCCAACATTTCTTCTTCTACATCATTGTATCGCCACAAGACTTTGACGAGGGGTATCACTTTTGTACAAACGATCTGTTCTTTCTAATCTAGTATTTGCATGGTTCTTCCACATATTTCACTTTCTCGTTCACTTTAGTTGTCTCATAATCCAAAATATGCGTAGGGTCAGGTTGATATTTCCTCACCATCGACATGTGAAAGACATCGTATTTATTTCACAACTAAGGCGGCGGTGCTGGTCGATAGGCCAAATCCCCTATTTTCATGACGATTTTGAAGGGTCTTATGAACCTCGAGCTTAACTTATTCTTCCTTCCAAATCTCGATAATGCCCTTCATTGGTAACACTTTTAAAAATATGTGATCTCCCACGTTAAATTCTAATGGTCTCTTGTGCCCATCAACATAACTTTTTGGTCGATTTTGGGCCTTCTTAAGTCAATTCCTAATAATTCTTACTGCGTCTAGGGTGACTTGCACAACTCTAGTTTTGCTCACTCACCTCATTCCAACATACGGGGGTTGTACAAATCCTTCCATACAGTTCCTCAAATGGGGTCATACCAATACTTTGTTGGAAGCTATTGTTATAGGTGAATTTTGTTAGGCATAGCTTCTCGTCCCAATGACTTCGAAAGTCAATCACATAGGCCCTTAACATGCCTTTTAATACTTGCACTACTCTTTCTGATTGTCCATCTCTCTGTTGATGTAAGGCAATGCTGTGACATCTTGAATTTTTCAACCTGTTGTCTACTGAATTAATCGGGTATTTCATTAACACGTCTATAGGGCTATTCTCAGAGCCTATCACTCTCGAGAAAACTAGACTAGCTGGAGAAGCTATTAAGGACTTTAAAGCAAATAGACTTAAGAATTCGACCAAGAAAATTTGACCAGGAATTCGCTTCTCGACCGTGCTCATCTTTAGAGGCCATTGCAGCTTAGTTAAAAATCAATTTGAGATCAAAGATAGGTCTGTTCGACTGAAATGTGTGGCCGATCGTGGGTGACTCCACTAAATTGGAAAATTCTCCTCAAATGACACTAATATGATTTTATTGTCGTTTTGGTACCGTGTGTCCATAATTGAATCCTCGAGATTTTTATGACAATCGAGAGTCGCCAATGCATCGAGTGGATTCATTGTGGTTCGAAGAAAATCGACCACGGGTCATTTGCCCTAAAAAGTTCTAAAAACTACTCGGTAGTTTAGGTCACGCTAAAAACGTGCTAAATGGAAATTGACTGCCGATTCAAGTCTAATTTTAGAAATTGAAGATTTTGTCATGTCACAATAAATTCTAGGACCCACGACTCAATCTCAGAAGATTTTGCTGACAACCGACAGTTTTTGGGAAAAAGTCGTCGCATGGTCATTTTTTGTGCAAAATAAGCCGAGGATTAATTTTGACGGCAAAATTGGAAAGCATGAAGGATTCTTGGGTGAGGAAAATTATCAATTTGTTATTTGAGACATCGATTGATTTTATGAGAACCGATCGAGGAGAATCAAGAGAGAATTGAGTCAAATTGAAGCCACCCCACTTCAATTTCGTAACCCTCCTTTAGCCTAGTATTTTTGGACCATTTGGAGGGTTGAATGGAGTGTATTGGTGGTTCAATGTGAGCCAAAGAGTTATACTTGGCCTAGGTTAAAGCTTGAAGACCAAGATTGGAAAAAGAAGGACATGTGGAGCCCTCACCCCCCATCTCTATCCATCTCTCTCTTTCTCTCACCTTAACTGGACACCACCCTCTCTCTCCCTCCTCCTTTCGTGCGACACCTCCAGCAGCAGCAAGGAAGAAGGCCAGCAATCGGAACAGCTCGCTGCACACCAAGCTATCGCCATCGTCCCCCGCCTGCACGCCGCCTTGCCGCTCGCCATTGCTCCCTTGGCCGACCTCTCCTCGCCATTCCAGCAGCTATGACATGACTAGAGGAGCTCAACTAGAGCTGGCCTTGCCGGTTTTTCATTGGTAAGGTCCACCTTTAGGCCCGGTTTAGCCTATTCTTGTATTCCCAGTTGATCTTTGCTTGAACCAAGTTGTTTTCTTCAAGTTCCAGCCAAGAACAGATCAGGTTCTTAGTGGGTTTCCAACGACTTGTTTGGGCCGCTTTGAGGTATTTCCGGGCCCCGAACCCGAGCCCTCTTTGGGAAGAAACAATCCTCGTGTCGTCCTTGTCGGTTTGACCCGACTTGCGCGTGATTCCGGTAAGTAATCTCACTAATCCTTGCTTAGTAGACTAATTATGCTTAAGGATTGATTAGTGTTAATTAAGTAGGATTAGGTGGTTAGATTAGAATGGATTAGTGATTATTAGTTAATTGCATTGCATATTAGTTAGGTGGTTAGTGTACTTAGCTAGAGAATTGCCAATAGTATTTATTGAATGCATCTCAGGATTTTTCCCGACCCTTATCGGGCTTCAATTAGGCATTATGGGCATAAATTGGATTTTTAGTATTTATTTATTAATTTTCCAAATTATTTATTTATTTATTTATTTTTCGTAAATTAGGCGGGGATAGCCGATGACCAAAATTTTGTGCTGATTGTCATGGTGTAGTCCGTTTATTTATTTGAGCTCTACATTGCGTGCAATTGAATTAATTGTGATATTTTAGGAATTTATCCTAAATTAAGTGAAATCGAATGATTGATTGGTAGATGGCCGAGTACGATTATTTAGCATTTATAATGCTTTGATGAGTTGTAAAGTGGAGAGAATCGTGGGATTGAACTCGGAATACTCTTGGCTAGACCGATCAGGTACGAGGTATAGACATATGTGGTTCAGTGATAAGGAATTCATTGGTGAAAACGGCGCCTTAAAGAATGCACAAGTGCTGTCTATTACTTGCATCAATATAGACATACGTGGTTCGGTGATAAGAAAATCACTAGTGAAAATGGCACCTTAAAGAACGCACGAGTGCTATCTACTACATGCATCATTATGGACATACGTAGTTCGGTGATTAAGAATATCACTAATGAAAACGGCGCCTTAAAGAACGCACGAGTGTTGTCCAGTACGTTCATCACCTTGGCGAAAACGGCGCCCGATAGAGTACGTGTGATTTGGTGATTGAAATTGACCTAGAAATGGTCCGATTGACATGTAATCGACTAGGTCGATTGATAAATGATTTGATCGGTTTGTCGTGAAATGATTGATTGTTTGATGAAATATATGAGGCATATGCGTATAACCTTGAATTGTAGGTTGGGACGGATGCCAAGATAAGTCTTTTGATTCGTGTTGTGCTTAGGCAACCATGTGGTGTATTGGTTTCTTAATTGAGTCTTAATGGGGTAGAACTTGCTGAGATGTAGTCTCAATGGTTATTGTATAACCATTTCAGGCCCCTAAATGGCAGCACCGGTACCTCCCCCTCCTCCAGAGCAGTTTGGCATTCCAGTGGACATCACCAAGAAAGAAACTCACTTCCACGTTCATCCTCATCCAGAAGGATTAGAATACGTTTTGATTGAGTCGACGGTATGGGTTGATGCAGGCCAGGAAGACCTAGTACCCCTTGAGTATTAGTCTTGGTATCACTATTATCTTCATGGACGAAGGATAGGTCCCATCCCTGAGGAAGATATACCTCATCCTATCCTAGAGTCAGCTTTTGGTGAGGGGACTGCAGACCCTGAGGGTGGAGGCATAGATGATGCTAGAGACCTTGCACTTGAGTGAGCCGTCGTCCCTAGTGTTCACTAAAGAAAATGAAAATTTGAGGAAGGTGAGATCATGGAACAAGAAGTGGAAGGTCCAGAGGAAGACGAGGATTGGGGAAATGCTGAGGAGGAGTCGCCGGAAGAAGAGCCTGAAGAAGATGAGGAGCCTGAGGAGGAGGAAAGCGAGTCAGGAGAGTCAGAAGAGGATCATGATGATCCTAAGTACGACCCGGATAGGGACTAAGATCCCATCCTCTTTTGTAAACCCCATTTATATGTGAATAGAGTGAGACCAAAAAGTTACAAATAGTTTTGTGAAGTACTTTGAGTTATGCTCGGTATAAAAGTATGGTTGTGAATTTCAATATGAAAAATATGGCTTTGCTTTTCTATCCCACTGTTTTATTGTCTAGGGATTTATCACTGCTTATGCATGTGCTATTAAAAATGAAAGGGTCAGTGATACATAGTCCTAGGATATCGCATTCCAAAATCGACCAAGTAGAAGGATGTGTGCGTGCCTGATGATCAGGGCGTGACAAGTGCTAAACTAAAGTTTGGTCCCTATGGCAATTTGGAGACTAAACCAAAAATTCGATGTAAATCTCAAGTTTCGATCCAAAGTCATAGTCACGGGACTCCATGTCAGCAGACAATTTGCATTACATATATTTCTGCATATATAAGCAGATTTGGTCAGATTATCTACAATCACCTAGATAGAATCGTGGCCGTTAGATGTTCTTGGCAACCCTTGCACAAAATACATCGTTATATACTCTCATTCCCATTCAAGAATGTCTCGTGGCCTTAGTTTTCCTACAAGCTTACGACATTCCACCTTTACTTGTTTGCAGGTCAAGCACTGAGAAACATGTTATTGACACTTGATTTTTAGTCAACGCATCATAAAGGTTGAAAAATTGCGCCATGGGTTTCCAATCGCTACAAAGCCCGTTTCTTGACCAAAAAAGAGCATTATTTTTCATTTCTTTCTTTTCCATTGTTGTAATTAAATAATTTCCAACTCCTTTTTGAGAAAAAACTCAAAAAATCAAACGGTTGATTTTCGAGTTAACTTTTTTCGTCAACTATTTGACCAAAAGTCAATTCCAATTCCCGAGTCAAAAATTGACTTTTCATCCAAAAAGATGCCATTCAGTTTAAATTTCACTTCTCTTAAGTTAATTTGTCAAAAATTCAAATATTTGGCTCAAAAATCAACATTTTAGAAAAAATTAGAAAAGGATTGACTTTTGGCCAAACCTTTGACCAAAAAATTAGAAAAAGTTACAAATCAACAAAACATCTCTTTTAGTGTCAATTTGACTTGTATGTCGAAATTTTTTCATAAAATTTGATTAAGAACCTTATTTTCCAAATTCTTTTTTGTTTTACATTATGAATCAACCGAGAAATGAAGTTACTTTTGTTCTAACCATAATTAGATATAGTTCATTCTTCTACATTTGATATAGGGACTATTCTAAATCCGCTTATGCATTCAATCTCACAAATTGCCATGTTGAATGACAAATTGCTATTTCAAGCCCGGATTAGGGGGCCAAAATTTATTCTTCATGATATACGAATGGACAATTGCTTTCCACTCGTTTTCTTAAGATAAGTAAATCTGGGTCGATTTCGTGAAATCCGCATTAGAGTTTCCCTTTTTAAGGGATTTCACTCTCATGAAGGTAAGAAAACCAAGCCATTAAGCTTCAATTGAAGAAATTTAAGTTGACCCACTCAAGACTAGGGTGTAGTTACATGAATGCAAAGCCTAATTTTGATATTAGATCCTGATTCATTTTTTGACCTAAGTTTTAGTATTCCAATTCAAGCTCAATTTAAATTCTTTAAGTGATCTTATACATGGGTAGTTAGTTAGATAGGTCCATTGCAACATTAATCAAAATCAATTTCAATCAATTTGCAATTTTGACCATAAAATTGCAAAATTACTCATTTTAGCCCTTAAGGCTTGATCTTAAGTACCCGTGGTTTTGATCCATTTTTTTTTTCACAAAAATTGCTCAATTAAGTCAATAGAGGGTCCATAGATGACGTTTATGAAATTTCATTTGCATAATCAAATCAAAATCAGACAAATTTCCCTCAAATCGTGTAAGTTTTCCTCTTCAATTTGATCCTTGAGGGACTAAACTGCATAAATTGTGAACTCACAAGGCCACAAATGCATGAACCAGCCAAAACCTAATAGAATTGGTCAAGAAACGATCAGGCATAAATCGATCTGATCGATCCGACTGGCCACCGGCGGGGCTAGTTGGTTTGGCCCCTTGCCACCGTCGGGCTCCAACGACCAATTCCAAGACCCTCACCATGCCAATTTCACTTCTACACCCTCAATTTCTCACAATTTTGTAGATTGACCTTTAGATTTCATGAATTTACAATTTGACCCCTAATTAGGACCTTTAGTGCAAGTCTCATTTTTAGCTCAGCTTTTTGCAAATCGGGCCTATCCGATTGATTACCGGATAGCTCTTAATGATGTTTAAGCTTTTAAAATCATGATTTGGCCGTTAGATTAGGATTTCGACTATCGGAACGAACCAACAATTGAGATCGACCGATTCAGGTTTCCCTCCAAAACAAAGGGGGCTCATTTTGCATCTCTCTCTCTCTCTCTCTCTCTCTAGATCACAACTCTCTCTTCTCTCTCCTTTTTATCGCTAAAACCTCTACCTCTCTCTCTCCCCCTCTCTCTCGATCTGACTGGTCCTGTTTCCGACGAATCAATCGTTGTTGATTCTACCCTGTCGCTGGCCCATCCGTCCTCTGTCCTTCTTGTTTGCTTCTTGGTGCCGATCGTAAGCTGCAGCAACCCCGGTGACCACCCATCCCCTTTAAAATAGCTTCTTTTGGCAATTAAACCGCCTTTGAACCAACGGTCTTTGCGTCCATGATCAACGTTCGGTGGACATTCTTCGTGCTACCAACCAGTTCCGATTTTTCCTCAAGTGTATCTTTGACCGTCCAGAGGCCAGGGATTGGCTAAATAGTCACCTGATTGTCTTTGGTGACTAGTCTTCATTCTAGTGAACCAAAAACTGTTGGATTCCAACCGGTTCCATTTGATCAATTAAATCGACGATTGTCGGCCAATCTCTAAGGTGTCTATTGCCTTCGATCTATCCCTAGAGCCATCTCCGATTAAGCTATGATCAGAATCCAATAGGTTGGTCACTAGAACGGCACCGGTGACCTTTTCTGCTTCCGGAGGTCGAAAGCTGATCCAAGCTTGGACTAGTTCTATCTGATCCTTGAACCAGCAGTCCAGCTAGCCAATAGGCAGTTCAAAGTGTCTAGTTTGATCCTTGGAGATTAAATCGAGTTGTCGTCGTGCTCTGCTTAGAAAGCTCCATCCGATAATGTAAAAAATCGATGGAATCGCACAAAGTAAAATCCTTTTAGAGTTGAATCCATTGAGATGAGGTTAAAATAGCTAACTAGGGCTAGGTGTGGCATCCTAGAATTCCTTGCCGGTCATTAGGGGTGCTACAACGGCTAAACGCCGAATGGAAGATATCCTGCAAGCATTGGCCAATATTGGAAATCTGATGGAAAGGCAAGTGCAGAAACAACCCGGAGTGGAACGTCGCCCTCAGGGACTGGTGGAACAATTTCTGAAGTTGAAACCACTTAAGTTTAGTGGAATGGGAAGTCCTAAGGAGGCGGAACATTGGATGGATGGAATGGAACGAATTTTCCGGTTGTTGGACTGTAGTGATGCTGAGAGAATAGTTTTGGCAGAGTACCAGCTGGAGGGAAATGCAAAGTTTTGGTGGAGAGCTTCGAAGGATACGATCTTTCCACCAGGTACTCATGTGAACTGGGATGAGTTTGTTAGGGTTTTCAATAAGAAACATTTCTCTGATTGTGCCAAGGATAGGAAGATCACTGAATTTGTTCAGTTAGAACAAAGGGAGCTGACAATAGACCAGTATGAGGCAAATTTTTCTGAATTGTCTAGGTATGCTCCTAGGTTGGTTGAAGATCGAGAGGAAAAGGCTAAGAGATTCCTGAAAGGATTAAGGACTGATATTAGGAAACAACTGGTGCCTTTGAATATAAGGGATTATAATGAGATTTATGAGAGGGCACAGTTGGTGGAGCAAGAGTTAGTAAGAAAGCAACTAGAACCTAAGAGGCAGATGACCTTTAATGATGTTCGAAGAGGTAAGAGACCCTATCCTGGTCAAGGTCAGACCTGGGAATCTAAGAAAAAGAGTAACTTTGGAAATTTTAGAAGAGCTTGGAATGGCCCGATTTTAGGAAGAGCACCCTACTAGGGTAATTTTTGCCAGAGATGTGGTAGACAACATGGGCCAGGACCTTGTAATAGCCAACTGAGATATAATGGATGTGGGCAAATAGGACACTTTAAGAAAGACTATCCACAAAAGAGGTTGCAGCCAAATGTTAGCTCGGTGCGACAGGTACAACAAAGTACTATTGGACCAAATCCACCAAGGAATCCATAAAGGCCACCACCACAAGGAAGGGTGTATGCGGTCACTCAAGAGGAAGCAGGAGCTTCCAAAAGTGTTATCTCAGGTATGATTTTGATAGGGGGATAAGAAGGTATATGCATTATTTGATGTGAGTGACACGCATTCATTTGTGTCCAAAAAAATATAGATGATTGTGAGGAGTAGGAACAAATCTCTAGATATGCCTCTTTGTATTTTCTACATCACCGAAAGATGTGTTGTTATCTATGTTAGTATGTGAGATGTGTGACATAACCCTAGGAGAATGAGATCTAGAAATGGACTTGATAGTGATAGTTATGTATGACTTTGATGTCATCGTAGGAATGGACTAGCTCCGTAAGCAATGGACTAGGATGATTGATCTCATGAGATAGTACTTACCCATGCGCTAAGGATGAGACCATGAGGCCTAGTATGGGATAGGCCAAAACGGATAATAACTCTATAAGTTAATCCCTATTGAAATAAGACCCTTTAGTAGATGTGTAGTTTGGGTTCGAACTAAGCAAAAGCTAGTGTACCTGTAACATCCCGATTTGATGAGGGCGGGGAGTGGACGCCGAGGTCAGAGGACTTGAACAATGAGCGGCTCCTGACAGGCTTCTAGGATGGCAAAAGTGGGCAGGAGTGAACCGAACTATGAACTGAACTGGAAAGGTAGTGTTTCCGGGATAATTTTGTCAGAGTAGCGCAGCGGAAGCATGGTTAAGCTTGTAAAACTCTTGTTGTGAAAGAGAAGGATTGGTTGATGCATTTGTGCATTGATAATAGGCAATTGAATCATGTAATTGTTAAGAGTAAGTACTCATTACCTAGAACTGATGACCTATTTGACCAATTGCAAGAAAGTTCGGTCTTTTCTAAAATTGACTTGAGATCAGGACATCAGTTAAGGATTAAGAAAGAAGACATTCCTAAGACCGCATCTAGGACTCGCTATGGACACTATGAGTTCCTAGTTATGCTATTTGGATTGACGAATGCCTTAGCTGCATTTATGAGTTTAATGAGTAGAATACTTAAGCCTTATTTGGATCAAATTGTGATTGTCTTCATTTGATGATATCCTGGTATATTCTAAAGTACCTAAAGGACATGCGTAGCATCTAAAGCGTAGTGCTACAAGCAAGGGTTAAGAAGTGAATTATGAGGAGTGAGATATGAATTTGAGGATTAAGTTATGATCATTTGAGCTAAGTAGTGACTTCCTATTTGAGGATTTCATTGGAAGTCTTGATGCATTACATGGAGGTATTTAGTATGTATAGATTGATCTTGGAAGTCATGAGTTTGAGTAGTCATATGAGATATGAGATATATTCGGTGGAAACTAGACAAGTTTTATTTTGGTGGATTGTCGATCATTGAATTGAATGAGTCTTGGTGGACTATAGATATTTGAATCGAAGGAACGATGCTATATTTTAGGCTTGAACCTATGTTGCAATAAAAGTATAGTGAATGTCTTTGCTGGACTGAACCAAATGAGTTATTGGTGGTGTTGATTTTGATGATTCTAGGCTTGAATTGGTGGTGACTAAGGTATAAGAATGATTCGGCCAAATGGTGTGTTAGATTGGAAATACTTGAGTTTGGATGTTTTCAAAGCTCTAAGATTTTGCATGTAAACTACTTTGAAAATCTTAAGGTCGGGACCTAGTTTGATGACTCACCGATGCGTTGATTTCGGTATTTCAAGAAAGGCTTAGGATTTTGGTATTTCAAAGTTTTTAGTTTCAAAAAAATCTTTACGACAGGACCAATATTATCGACTTGCGGAACAGTGATCTTCAATACTTCAAGAAATGCTTATGGTTTTTGGAGAAAAATTATCACTAGTACATTCCAAGTTTTGAACTTCAACCGAGAATCAAATTTTGATTGTGAGCTGTTTTAGAAAATCCCTTGAATTTCATCAAAATTTATGAGTACCGTGACATCGTACCCAAATGTTTTAAGAAATGTTTTCTATTTCAAAGATTTCTGAATTTTTTATAGAAAACATTCCAACCCATTGGAGTTGGGATTGAGATTGGAATTTGCCAACGTACCGATTTAAAATTTACTAAGGGTTTTGATAAAGTATTTTATTTCACGCCGTGATGCAAGTACGACTCAAGGCTTTACATGTGAATTCAAAAACATTTGGAAATTTAAACGTGATCATGGATTTTATGGATTTGGTATCATGAAGTGGAATTTTTGAGAACTCAAAGGATTTTCCACATTGGTGATTTGAAAACATTTTGACATGGAAATGACATATGATTTCAAAGCTTGCTGTTGTCGTTGAATGCTTTTGAAAACCTCGGTTTGTATTGTTTGATTTCATGAAGGAAGATTTTCAAGCGTTTAAAAGAAATTTTAAATTAAGATATGTTAAGAGCTTGCATCCTTAACTTTAGAGGTAGCATCAACCCGACCCTAGTTGCATACTCGATCATGAAGCCATCAAAATAGATGAGGAAGTGAGGTACATTAAGGAGCCTGTGCAAGTATTGGATTGAAAGGAACAAATTCTCAGGACCAAGAGAATTCCATTGGTTAAGATATTATGGCGATATCATGATGTGGAGGAAGCCACATGGGAGAGTGAAAATGAGATGAGGGAAAGGTACCCTCACTAATTTCAAGAGACATAGGGAATGTCTAATTTCGAGGACGAAATTCTCTAAGGAGGGGAGAATTGTGGCATCCTAGAATTCTTGCCGGTCATTAGGGGTGCTCAAATTAATGTTTTGTATTTAGACTTTGGCCAAGCTCTTAGCGAATAATTATTTGATAGAAAAAAAATTCTAGTTTTGGCCATGTGGGATTATGGATTGGAATTTATTAAGATAGGTCACAAAGTTTTGTGATTTATAAATTTCAATTAGGTGTTTATAAAATTTAGGTTTAAGGGGGGTTATTAGGATGAGATATGGGCCAAAGCATTAGCTTAAAACCAGCCCATAACCTTACCCCATTTTCGACCATTTGGGCTTAGTTGCGGAGCCCAAAGGAGGAGGAGGGATCGCCGGCCCATTGCTGGCCCAAGCCCAGCCGAAGATGGAGGCCCATCTTGCATGAAGGAGGCCATGTGTTTCCTCCGAGCTGCCAAGTGGCGTGGAGGCTGTGCAAGGTGTGGCTGCCCCCATTGGCCATCTTGGGCGGCCACATGCAATATAAAAGCCACTAAAAAGAAAGAGAGAGAGAGAAAGGGAGAGAGAGAGAGTGGCATTCGGCCAAGAGAGTGAGCCGAGACAGTGAGATGCGAGAGAGAGGGGAGGCCGAGAGAGGAGGAGAAGGAACCGTCGCCGTCCGTCCGCCGTGATCGTCGCCGGTGTGCCGCCGTTCATATGATCTAGAGGCAAGTGGAGTCCTTAACTTCTCTTGCATGTTTTTTTTGTTGGTTGCATGTTCGATTTTAGGTGTGATTTGTGCAAAAAACCGAGGTAAGAGTTGGTTATTTGCAAACCGTGTGACAGTTCTTGTTCGGTTTGTGGGAGTCAGAAATTTGTTTGAGCTTGCATGTGTGTTTAGAGTCCGATTTTGGTTTCTATTTCTTCATGAAAGTTGTAGCTAACATCTTTTAATACAACATACTAAAATTTCGTGGAAAATGATGGAGATTTGTTGGGTCAAACTCTCATCCTACGGAGATGCTAGATCTGGAATATTTTCGTATGAACTGTTTGAGTCAGAATGTTGTGAGAGCTTGCATGCATGTTTAGAGTTCTATTTTGGCTGTGATATATTCATGAGAGTTGTAGCTAATATCTTGAACTACAACATACTGAAATTTCGTGGAAAATGATGGAGAAATGAGGGGTTAAAGTTCTATTATACGAAGACCCTAGATCTGTGAAGTTTTCACTGACTTCTTGCTAGATTCTTGTTTTCATGTTGATTTCTGTTGAATATTTGACTTCGATGTCTTCATGAAAGTTTTAGGTAACACATTAAAATACAACATACTCAAATTTGAAGCAAAAATAACAAGTATAAATTGGTGAATCGGTTAGATCTTGGAAACGATGGTTCTGGTGAAGTATTTCGAGACACCCGAGACTTCCTGGACTTAAATGGTGACCATACTTTGGTTATTTGACCTATATCTATTCATGAAACTTGTAAAGGACACCTTGGTACATAACATACTCAAATTAAAGAGGAAACGAAAGAGAATAGATGGGTGAAATCTAAAAATTTCGGAGAAGTGTATTCTGGACGACGCGGTAGTGGTTCCAGAAGTTTCGTGGGGTCGTATAAATTAATCTAAAAAGAATTTGGCTTAGAGTTCTGCATGAAAAATGCACGAAAATATGTTGGCTATCACCCTGTAAAATGTCGTAATTTTTGGAGGCCACATGCGTATTTTAATCGAATTTAATTGGAAACTGTGCAATTCTGGTCATTATCCGAATATCATGTGCTATTTTATGGAAATTGTGAAATTATGTGAAATTCAATTTGGCCATGAATTTGGTATGAAATTGTCATCCTATTGATTTGTTTAGTGATTGTTTGAATATTATGATTTTGGGAAAATCATAGATATTAATATTAATATTTATTTATGAAAATAAATAAATATAATAATAAAATATTAAAATATTAATAAAATAATATTAAAATAAAAAGGGGATTATTTTATTGGCCATGAGTTCCATTGAATTTATTATGCATTGTTATATGACATTGGTGTATGTATGATCATGAATTGTGATGCATGTGTGAATCATATGCCATGTAATAATGAGATTAAAAGGATGGTGAATGTGGATAATGATAAGTGAGAAAGTGGTTGTGGTGGATGATGATGCTCGGTGGCCTAGTGGCGTAATTCCAGAGATTCCCCGGGAGTGTCGGGATGCCCGGTGGTATACGGTACGTAATTCCAGGGGAGGCCTGGTGGTATGTCGGTACATAATTCCGAAAGCCCTACCGGAGGTCTTTGCCAGAAGGGAATGCCTCGCGATGCCAGGATTTGGGTGCGAGATGCCCGACTAGAAGGGTAAAGGCTGGATGTCCGGTTGTATCTTGGATACATGCCCGGAGGTTCCTCATGATGCTAGTTGGGATGCGAGATGCCCGGAATGTGGGGGGCCGGATGCCCGGTTGTATCTTGGATACATGCCCGGAGGTTTTTCTCGCATGGGATGCGAGTGTAAAATATGAGATAAAATTGATGAATTGAGGAAGGGTGATGTGGTGATCAAATTTAAAGATAAAGATGAAAATTAACTCATGGCATGATATGGTATGATATGCATGATGATATGCATGATGATGGTGATCATATGTGATGTGATATGATGATCACCCATGATATGATATGCATGATGATGATGATGATCATATGTGATGTGATATGATGACGACATATGCATGATGATATGCATGATGATGGTGATGACATGTGATGTGATGTGATGTGATGATCACCCATGGTATGATATGCATGATAATATGCATGATGATGATGATATGTGATGTGATATGATGATCACCCATGGTATGATATGCATGATGATGGTGATGATATGTGATGTGATATGATGATCACCCATGATATGACATGCATGATGATATGCATGATGATGATGATAATACGTGATGTGATGATGTCATGATAAGGATGACATGTATGATATAATGATGCCATGATGATGATTATGATGATGACATATGATGATATGATACGCATGATGATAAGGCATGATGATGCATGATAGTATTACGCATGGCTGCAAGGTAAGTTACGCCTGCAATGCATGTATGATTTGTATGATGTATTGAGTGGTTATTGGATTCCTTTATCTGCTGAGTGGTTGTACTCACCCCTTTTGGGGACCAACATTTCAGATTAGTAGATGGTTTGAGCGGTTGGATATGACCGCGGGGAGAAGGATAGCAAAGGAGGGAACCTTTGGACGCCGACACTGGTTGATGGACCTTAAGCATACAATTGTGGGAGGAGATGTCGGTCATCTTTTAAAGTATAGCCGAGTATAGAAACATTGGCATTTCGATGTACTGACTAAAGATGTCCATATGCTTTATGTAAATAAACGTGTCCGGCTTTAACTTATATAAGATGTTTAGTAGGTGTGCATCGATTTCTAAATGTAGGGAAGGGAATTGTTGGATATGCTTCCGTTATGTAAATTGCGCAAGGGACCGTTAATAAAAGATGTAAACCCCCATGGTTGTATGGACCCGCTGCAACTAAAAATGGTATCAGAGTGACTTGTTATTTGGGAAAGAAAAAGGAAAAGCGAACTGTGGTGACTCTAGCGGATCGGGGGCCGTCGAGGGGTGCCACACTAGGATTCGCACTTAAGACTCCATGAAATGCTTATATATGTTCTCGATATGCTAGATCATTGATTTGCTAAGTTTGAAGGGAGGTTGAAGATTATTTGTAGTTGATTTGGATGCAAATCTACAGTTTTCGTGTTTTGTGATGTGCTAGTTGTTTGGCTTGAAATGAGGCCTTAGATGACCTTATCTTGACTTGAAACCTTCAGGCTTAGATAGTTCATTCCAAACCCTTCGAATTGATAAGTCGGACAGCCCGAATGGGCAACGTTTGCTCCTTGAAAAACACTTTTGAATTTGCTCGATTCTACAGTTTTTGTAACTCAATTTTGGCGATGTTTTGATTGCGCCTCAAATCTTTTCCATTTTTGTGATGACTTCTATGATTGATTTTTGATAAATTTTTGTTCATGAAACTATTTTCAAACTACCTTTGTATAACATATGTTTTTATCCAGATTTTTTGGAAAAGTTTTAGTAGGTCAAAACCGCTTAAATCTGAGTATAGGTCAATCTACCCTACACTTTTTGGAGGTACATTATGTAAAATTGAGCATTAAAATATACTTGTTTTACCTTAGGACCTTCACAAAAAATGAAATACATGCTGGCTCTTTCTATCGGTGCATGATTCGCATGATTTCGTTGCCATTCAATATGTCAATTATATAAGTGCTGCTGCAATTAGTTTTTTAGTAATGCATTCTTGTTTTGCCATTTTCGTCATAATTCATGCGATTACCACCAGGCATTGAGGCCTTAACGGAAAATGCTTGCCATTACTCCTTTTGTATGACAATTTTTTGGTGAGATTTTTTTGTACGTTCATAAGTCACGAAAATTAAGCATGCTTTGTGACTTTAACGTTGGGTTGACACCATGTCATCTGCATATTTTTAGAGACCAAATCTCATGTTGGTAACTCTTGACTTTTGAACTATGCATTGCAAACTTCATGTGTATATGTAATTCATCACGATTGAATGCCATCTCTATGTGAAAATCATATCACAAATAGGTGAGTTGCACTTAGAAATCCTCAAATATGGCATTATAAGTCTTGAACCATATTGCGTTGATATCAAATTGTATGAAATTTTCACATGTTGACTTAGGGTTTGATATTTGCTCTAATCTCTTCTCACATCTAATTCATAGTCATGTGTGATTTCATGCCGTTTGTGCATTGCATAAGTGATTTTAAGACTAATAATGCATATTTGCATTCTGGTTTTTAAGGATTGACACACACACTTTTACGAACCTCAACTTTAGAGAACCAAGCTGACTTCAATTGAATTCGGACCCTTCTAAAAAGACATAAAGCACATCTAAACCTTTCAAATGCCACTAGTTTCATGTCATTTTCTCATCATTAGATCCATTTTCTATTTTTCCTAAACTAGATTAGAACTTTGACTTAATATTAAATTCTGAACCCTATTTTTACCCCTGTTTAGACAATCCTTTACAATTTTTGTACCAATCTTTCGGTATGGATTTTGGGCTTGGTCCCTTAATAAATTTTGTTTTTTACTTTGTTCCTATGTTGTGGTAAAATTTTGTGATTTTTAGGCTTCATTTAGTAGGTCAAATCTTGGCTGCAATGAACTGATATCATGCTGATTTGGCAAATTTCTAATGCATTGTTGCTCATTATTTGATTTTTATAAAATCATACTCAGGTCTTTTAGGAAAAATTTCTTCACGAAAATTGTTTCATATCATGTCATGCATGTTAGATAATTTTTTCATAGTTAGATCATCAATGGGTACATCCAATTTTGCTGATTTGTTGTGATTGGCCTACAACTTCCAATTATGAACTATTTGTTATGTTTGCTTAACTAGATCTTTTAGGCTAGTTTGTGCATGGAATTAGGATATGTCACTTCATGAAATCCATTTCAAAGCCTTTAATCTTCATTGTCAAATGACTTCAAATGAATTGAATTTTTATCGCACTTTTGAAACGGCTTTCTTACATGTGATGTTTCCAAAAAAAAAAAAAAACCTTTAAAAATCCTTTTGATACATAATTTGACTTTGGAAAAATCATGGTTCGGACCGTATTTAAAATACTGATGATGTTTGTGAGTGCATGTGAGCCTTAGCAATTAAATATGTTTCATAGTTGAGACATCCCATTGACTCAAAAACCTCACTTTTCATTATCAATGATTTCAAATTCATCTTTGAAGTATCACATGTACCCGCCATGCATTTAATCATGTCATTCATTAGAAACGTCTATATTTGTGATTGGCACATGCTTTTGTAATAAGTGACCCGCCAACTGTTCACTCACTTAGTTGATTGATTGAAAAATAAGGTCCAAAAGGCTTACATGTGTGTTTAATTCATGCTCGTGCATGTGATTGTTAGATGTATGTTAGGCCCAATGCATAATACCAAAGGGAAATCACAAGAATCACATAGAATTCCTTATTAGGGACTTACAAGCGTTATTGGCCATGCGAGAATACAAATGGTCAATAATAGCTATAAGTCATAAAATGAATTGGGTAGGTGTCTAAAGGGACCTACGCATGATTTGCAAAGCCGACCCCAAGGCCCAAATTTGATTGATTTTGAACTTTACCTTGCTTGATTGATTACTCTTGACCACATGTCATGCTTTTGATTGTTTTGACGTATATGGATGTTTCCTTGCATTATATGTACCTAGTTCTTTTTTTTTCTTTGATAGAACTAGATTAGGCCCATGGAAGTTCAAAATCATCAAGACACGAAGATGGCAGATGGTCGATGTCCATTCCGACCATATTCTTGTTCTATTCATCCCCAACATAAGTCTCAAGTTTCTTCATTTGTATAAACACCCGATGAGTTATGGGTCTTTTCTCTCCTTTTCCTTTCTTTTCATTTCCTTTTACTTCTTTTAAGCTTTAGGATTACATGATAGATTTACTGCTTTCCTTCGTTGTTTCCTCATTATTTCATATTTTCAATTCAATTGAATGCTTTTTCTTTTTGTCTTTCTTGGGAATAGAATAGCATGAAAATGACCAACCATGCATGATCATCTAGCTTAGGATAAATGATCCCAAAAAAGTAAAAGGAAAAAAAAAGACATGTATGGACACATTAAGTAAACAAGACATATTGTAAGGTACCAAAATG
This sequence comes from Eucalyptus dawsonii, assembly GCA_016097615.1. NCBI lineage: Eukaryota > Viridiplantae > Streptophyta > Magnoliopsida > Myrtales > Myrtaceae > Eucalyptus > Eucalyptus dawsonii. Next base: position 33,454,383 of record CM027873.1, read on the forward strand.
ACGCTAATAGAAATATTAACGTAACCCAAGTCCTCGAATCTTGATATCTAGTTGCGTAGAAATTGAGAGACCACTCTTGACTCTCGATTAGGTTTTCTAGCCGACCGCTAAAAACGAGACTACTGGCAACTCCCGTCTTATTTTCTAGGTTGTCTTAAACAACTAGACTTTTTAATAAACTCGTTGTGAGGGGTATGAACTTTAGGAAAAAGGTTCACAAACATGATTTGGCATACTTGAGATGGTGAAGTCAAAAAAGATTAAGTGATACCATCTTTGGTGGATGTACATCTCAAGAGGGCTATCATGATCAAGACCTTAAAACCATCGACCAAGACGTGCCGCGACGTCAATGTAAGGTCACAACACCTTCCGCTGTCATGTGAGGTACGATTTTGGAGGAGCTCGTGACCATGTGTGAGGGAACACACAAGAGGTTCATCCCGAAAGGTGAGGTGATGACGACTTTGTGGAAGTGAACCGTGAGGAAACTCCCATGGTCAAGTACCCCTAAATCCGACTTTTCCCTCCTACCTTCCCCTTCTGAAGGTCGCAAGGGCAAAGGTTAGGTCGCCACACATGCTTGGCAATGTTAATCTCCATCCCATTCCATCAATAATGTTGGCGAAGGTTTCAATACATTTTTCACACTTCTCAGATGAATAGTATAGTTGTTCCTATGCACTTCTGACAATATTTCCTTTCTTATCTCCCTATCATTAGGCATGCATAGTCGTCCTTGATATCTTACGATTCTGTCATCTAATACTTTGAATTCTGACCTTTTATCCGCCAATGTCTCTTCACAAAATTTCATAATTTCTGGGTTTGACTGCTGTAGTGTCTTAATTCTCCCTATGACCTACGGTTCAATTTTCAGTGTAGCTAGTACACTTGCAAGGTGGTACACTTCTAATTTAAATTCTAAATTGGCAATCATTTCTCATGGGTTCAATTCTTTTGTCCTTACACTCGCTAGCCTAATTGTTGATTCACGACTGAGGGCATCCGTAACCTTGTTTGCCTTTCCTAGATAATATAGTATCTCATAGTCATAATCTTTTGATAATTCCATCCATCGCCTTTGTCTCATGTTTAACTCCTTTTGGAAGAATAACTACTTTAGACTTTTATGATTTCAAATTTCTCTCCATATAGATAATGTCTTCAGTGCAAACACAATTGCTGCAAGTCCTAGGTCATGGGTTGGGTAATTTAATCATAGGGCTTCAATTGCCTTGATGCATAGGCTAGACCTTCACGTGTTGTATCAAGACACATCCAATGTCACACCCCGATCCTCCAAACGTGTGCTCATCTCTCCGTGGTCAATTAAATAGCGACATCCAAGGACGCGTCACCGACGCATTCATTTTAATGCACATGCGGAAGCGAATAATTAAATCCCTAAACAACAATAAAATAGGATAGAAAAGTAGGGCTACAATTTTTGAAAACCAAACCACACATTTATACATAACAAACAAAGTCACATACAATATTAGCCGACTATATACAAAATCTGCAAAAAAAAGGGGGGGGGGGAAAGGCTACAAATCGTCTAATCAGTTGAGTCTTTGACTGAATACTCCGAGGTCCCTGGATCTAAAAGATTCGGGTCTACCACTAAACCACCAGGAGGATTTGCCATGTCTTTTCCAAAAGCAACCTACAGCACCGACATAGGGACCTCAGACTCTGGTATGGGACCCCCGTTCTGTCCATTCCGCTCATGACGATACCATATGGGGTACCTTATGGGGTAGACCCACATCAATCCAGACCATGGACCTCATAAGTTCATAGACCCATCCCCTCAAGTGCCTATGAAGCAGAATATAACACCTATGTTCAGTGACCTTCTTTGGTTGGCCAAAATGCTTGGGAGGAGCTGCCATTTAAGGACCTGAAAATGTTATCCCACAACGGGATGAGACGGAGTCTTAGCAAGTTCACCCCCTAAGTCCCGATTAGGAAGAAAATACGCCCCAAGGGCTACCTAAGCACAAGCATAAGCTAGAGGTCTTACCTTTGCCTCCGTTCCTTCCTGTAAGTCAGTACAATTTTGCATATTCAACCAATCATTTCAACAATTCAAATCATCTAATCCGATCGAGCCATCGATCAATTGATTCAGATGATTCCATTTCATCAAGCCCATCACTCGATCAATCCATTCAATACTATCTATATAGTTCGATCATATCAAGGACTGCTCATCCTAAGCTGAAGATAGATAGTATAGCTCACTCTAAACTAATAAAGTATACTGCTCACTCTTAACTGACATATCAAAGCTCTTAGGCTGATATAGTATACTGATAATGCTTACCTAAAGCTGCTAAGGTATATTGCTCACTCTAAGCTAACATATCAAAGCTCTCAAGCTGATATAGTATACCCGTATATTGCTCGCGCTAAGTTGACATATCAAAGCCCTTAGGCTGATATAGTATACCTATGATGCTCACTCTAAGCTTATAAATAATATCCTGCTCACACTAAGCCGACATATCAAGGCCCGTAGGTTGATATAGTATACTGTCCTCACCAACTAAGAGTTTCACCATTTTTATCATTCCCGATAAAAATAATCGTGTGAGGGTACACGGTCGACCTTAGCCAAAATACAATATTTTCCCTTTTGAAAATCCCACTAATTCCAATAGTCCTTAAACACATTTTTGGCATTGTAAACCGAAGCCTGGTATTTTCTAATTAAATACTGAATTTAATAAATTTTGGGACAAATTCCTAAAATTACAAATCACACTCAATTTGCACAATCTAGCACTCAATTAAATAAACCAATCATACCATTGCGATCAACATAAAATTTCGGTCACTAGCTATCCGGGTCTAATTTCCGGGAAATAATAATTAATTAAATAATTACAAAAATTAATTAGTAAATACCAATAAATAGCGAAAATGCACACTTAAGCCAGAAAAGCCTAATTAAATACCGAAACGGGCCCGGAAAATTTCCGAACCTATCTAGATAAATACTACAACTTATCTAGTCTCTAATTACGCTACTCTAACCACCTAACATGCAATAACAATTAATTAAATTACTGATCTATTATAACTAACCACATAATCCATGCTTAACTTAAACTAATCAACCCTTAAGCAAAATCAACTCCATAAGTGGAGACTAGTGAGTAAACTCACTAGGTTTCTGAGCTAGTGAGTTCACTTCGACGAGGACGCAAAGAGGGGCCTGTGGCATCCCGAAAATTCAAGACAAGCTCTAAGGGGTATTAAAAAGCCCATAATTGGGTAATGAAATTACCTATGGTTTATGCTTTAGCCATTAGTTTTCTCTTAGGAATAAGTGATGTATGTTTGTGTTCATGAGTTTTTAAATTAGTATTATAGGATAAATTAATGAGAATGATTTATTCTTGGCCATGCACCTCATAGACTAAATTCCTATAGATAAAATGTTACAAGATTTTGGCCATGTGAAATTTAGGACGTGAAATCTATAAAAGAAAGAATTTAAAAGCGAATTGTTAAAAGTGAAATAGGGATTCAATTAGGTTTGGGCCTTAGGCCCAAGAGAGGACTTTTAATGGGCCAAGATGGAGGCCCATTGGAGCCCAAGGAGGGGCTGTCGACCAGCCCATTTTCCGGCCCAATCCAAGCCAAGCCTATCTTGCATGTGGCATGCCAAGTGGCAAAAAGAGGCTTGCATGCATTGGTCATTGGGGGAGGCAAATAATCATTGCCAATTATGGAGTTTTGGGGGAATAAAAAGGGAGAGAAAGAGTGGCTGGTGAGGGGTTTCCGTCTAAGCCAAAGGGAGAGAGAGAGAGTTGTGAGAGAGAGAGGGAGTTGTGCGAGAGAGAGTGAGGCCGAGAGAGGAGGAGCTCGCCCGTCACCGCCCGCACGCCGTCCGTCCACCGCCGGTGTGCCGTTCGTGCACCGCTGTCCACTTGGTCTTTAAGGCAAGTTGGGATTGATTTCCACTCTTGCATGTGTGTCTTGCATGTGTGGTTGAGTTCTTGGATGTTTAGAGGCTAGAAATCGAAGTGCATGAGGTTTGTTCTTGGAGATGCTTGCTGTTTTCGTATGAACCGCCTGAACCAGAATCTTGTGACAGCTTGCTTCGAGTTTGATTTTAACCTTGATTCCTTCATGAAAGTTGTAGCTAACATCTTAAAATACATCATACTAAACTTTGGGACAAAATGATGGAGATTTAAGGGGTCAAACCCTCATCCTACGAAGACACTAGATCTGGAACGATTTCGCTGACCTTTCAGTGGATTTGTGGTTGCATGTTGATTTTTACTAAGAATCTCCCTTCGACTTCTTCATGAAACTTCTATAGAACATACCAAGGGTTAACATACTCAAATTTGAAGTAAAATGAGCAAGTGTAGCCTAGTGAATCGACTTACTCTTGAAGACGGTAAATCTGGAGACGCGGTAGAGGACACCCGAGACTTCATGGACCCATATGATGACTATTACTTGGACATTTGACTTAGATCCCTTAATGAAAGTTGTAGGGGACCTCTTGAAGTAAAACATATCCAAATTTAAGAGGAAAAGAAGAAGAATAAGTGGGTAAAAACTGGTTATTTCGGAGATGACTACACTGGACGTTTCGGTACGAGAACCAGAAGCTTCGTATGACTATAGAAAATGATCTAAAACGAATCTGGCCTAGAAGTCTGCATGAAAAATCTACTTTACTGTCTTAAGTATAACCTGGTAAAATTTCATAATTTTCAGAGGTCGTTTGAGTATTTTAATCGAATTATTTCGAAAACTGCATATTCTGTTTCTATCCGAAATCGCATGCTGTATTTGTGTGAATTGTATCTTCTTGTGTGGAACTCTATTGGGCATGTGTTTTCATGAAATTACTATCTTATTGTCTTATCTATCACATGCCTTGATTTCATGATTTTTGAGAAGCATATGGATATTTAATTTAAATATTTTATAAAAATGGTACATGTTGGAATTTTGTAAACTTTGAAAAGGCATGAAATATGGACCATTTTATATTGCATGGACTCCATGAATTGTATTGTTATGGATGATGGTGTCTTGCTGCATGCATGATAATGATTTGAGATACATGTATGAATTCAATGATGAATATGATCTTGATTGCCATCACATCACATGCCATGTTAAAATTGAGATATAATTGAAGATGAGAAATGAGATGTATGAGAATATGCATCGTGGTGATGAGAAGACCGTCGGGGGTGTGAGCCGACGATGCCCCGGGAGTCGGGATGCCCAAAGGTTCGAATGAGTCGATGCCCTTTGGATGCCTGGTTGTATTATGAATACATGCCCAGAGGTTTTCCCGGGGAGTGTGGGGATGCCCGATTGTATTATGATGCATGCCCGGAGGGTGAGGGGTTGTATCATGATGCATGCCCGGAGGGTAGGGGTAACCATTTTCATGGCGAGCCCCGGAGATTCCTCGTGATGCCAGGTGGGATGCGGGATGCCTAGAGGTTCGAATGAGTCGATGCCCTTTGGATGCCCGGTTGTATTTTGAATACATGCCCGGAGGTTCCTTGTGATGCTAGTTGGGATGCGAGATGCCCGGAATGTGGGGGTGCCGGATGCCCGGTTGTATCTTGGATACATGCCCGGAGGTTCCTCGAAATGCCTGGTTGGGTGCGAGTGATGAATGTGGGATGCAAACATTGGTCCCGGGAATGAGAAATGTGGCGGTCCAAGATGAAATTGGAATTAAATCATGCATGGTGATATATGCCTTACATGATGCATGCTGATAAATACATGATATGATGCATGGATGCATGGCAATGATGATGGTACATGTGATATGATGATGATGTTACATGCATGGATGCATGGTAATGATGATGGTACATGTGATATGATGATGATGTCATATGCATGGATGCATGGTAAGGATGATGCCATATGTGACATGATGATGGTAAGTGTATGATATGATGATGATGGTACATGAGGTATGATGACGTGTGCATGATGCCATGGTATGTTGTGCATGGATGCTTGTATGACATATGATGCTATGATTGTGATGATTGCATGGCATGATGTATTGAGTGGTTTATTGGTCCTTTACCTGCTGAGTGGTTGTACTCACCCCTTTTGGGGAATAACATTTCAGACTAGATAAGATACTTCTGCTGCCACTGCTACCAGTAGATGAATCAAGTGGTTGGATATGACCTTGAGGAGGAGGATAGCAAAGGGAGGAACTTTTGGACGCCGACACTGATCGATGGACTTTAAGTATTCGACTGTTGGAGAAGATGTCGGTCATCCTTTGAAGTATAGCCTAGTATAGAAAACTATGATATTTTGATGTACCGATGAATGATGTCCATCTGGTTTAAGTAAACAAAAGTGTACGGCTTTTACTTATAAATATTTCTTAGGTGTGCATCGTTTTCTGAATATAGGGAAGGGAGTTTGTTGGACGTGCTTCCGTATATGAATTGCGCAAGGGACCTATAAAAAAAAAAAGTGTAAACCCCCTATGTTTTATGGACCCGTTGCAATTAAAATGGTATCAGAGTGACATGTTAATAGGGAAAGTGAATGGTAAGCGAACTGTGGCGACCTTAAACTAGATCGGGGGCCGTCGAGGGGTGCCACAGGGTCACAAACCCCAAAGCGGGGACACCTTTTGAGGTCTGGAAGGGCTCGGAAGCGGGCCAAATAGTGTACAGCAAACCTAGGGGCTTCGGTTTGGTCGGTGGGTCGAAGAGGCGGCTGAGTAGATGGTTGGGCTGGAAATGGCCAAGGAAGAGGTGGACAGGCTACGGCGGGGCTTAGCGGAGCTCAATGATGATCCCAATGACCATGATAGTGATGAATGGAGGCCTGGTGTGCTCGGTTTGACAACCTGAGCTCGAGAGGAAGCAGTAGGGGTCGTGGTTGGGCAGGACGACACACGGGGGATACACAGCACGAGTGAGCAGCATGTGGCGGTTGTTCGAGCTCCAGCGGGCGTCGACGGGCAAGGGGAGGGGCTGAGCTTAGTTCTCTGTTTTTTTTTTTAGGCTTCCTCCTTGCTAGAGAGGGAAGGGTTGACGGAAATGGAGGGGGAGGGGGAACAACAAGGCTTGAGGGGGCCACCTTGGTCTCCCTTTCTATCCTATTGTCCCTTGACTTGGCCCCACCGGTTGCTGGCTTCCTCAACACACTTTCAACCCACAAATCTTCCTCTAGAAGCCATTGAAATGGTCCAAAGATGGTGGTCCAAGGGGGGGGCTACGAATTTTGCAACATTTCCCTCAATTCCTCCCTAATTCTCTCTTGAATTGATTCAATTTGGCCCTAAAAATTCCACCATCGAGTCCTCGATCAAATTGATATTTTTTTCTCACCGATAGAATCAACTTGCATCCCAAAAACACAATAAAAAATGGTCCCTTGAATTTTCGACCCTATCTTGACTTTTCGCCGAAAATCTCAATTTGCAGAAAAATCTTCGGAGGATGAGTCGATGTTCTTAAAATGACTCATGACATGACAAAACTTTCAATTTCTGAAATCGAATTCAAATTCGGGGTTAATTTCAATCTGGCGCGATTTTAGCGTGACCTAGCCTATCGGATAGCTTTTAGAAATTTTAGTGCAAATGACCCATGGTCGATTTTCTTCATGCCACAAAAAACCTCTTCGACACATTGGTGACTATTGGTGGTCATGAAAATCTCGAGATTTCAAATACGGACACAGGGTACTAAAATGATAGAAAAATCAGTCTAGTATATATCGACGAGAATTTTTCAATTTGGTGGAGTCACCCACGTTTAGCCACACATCTCAGTCGAACTAACCTATCTTTGATCTCTAATCGATCTTTACTGTGCCATAGTGATCTCTGCAGATGAGCATGGTCAAGTAGTCGATTCCCGGTCGAATTCTCAAGTCTATTGCGTTAAAATCTCTTAATGGCTTCCACCAATAATCTAGTTATCTCACGAGTGATCAGCTCAGAGAATAGCACTATAGGCGCATTAATGAAAGGCCCGATTTATCTAATTGAAAACAAAATTGAAATTTCAGGATGTCACATCCAAGGTATTCGTGGGAGCATCGCTATACACTGTGCATCCACCTAATCTAGAAGGAATGGTTAGCATTGAGGCTATAGTCAATTTCATCTTCAACTCTTGAAAGTTTCGCTCGCATTCGTCATTTCATTCAAACTTCACATTCTTCCTAGTCAATTGGGTCAATGGACTTGCAAGCCATGAAAATCCTCATGTAAATCTTCGATAATATCCAACAAGTCCTAAGAAGCTTTGAATTTCCATTGGGGTCATTAGTCTTGGCCAATTTACCAATGTCTTGATTTTCATTGAGTCCACCGAGATTCCTTCCCCAGATACCATGTGACCCAAAAATACTACTTGATCCAACTAGAACTCACACTTACTAAACTAAGCGTACAGTTTATGTTACCTAAGTGTCTATAGCACTATCCTTAGTGCTACTCATGTTTCTCTAGTCCCTTTGGATATACTAGGATATCATCAATGAAGACTATTACAAACAGATCCAAGTATGATTTGAATACCCTATTCATTAGGTCCATGATGCAACCGATGCATTAGTCAACCCAAATGGCATGACTAGGAATTCGTAATGTCCATAACGAGCCTTGAAAGCACTTTTGGGAATGTCCTCCTTCTTAATTCTTAGCTAATGATATCCTGATCTTAAATCAATCTTAGAAAAGACTGAACTCCCGTGCGACTGGTCAAATAATTCATCGATCCTAGGCAATGAGTTCTTGTTCTTGACTGTAACTTGATTTAATTACCTATGATGGTTTTATTAATGTGATGGGCCTAAGTTGGCCTATCTGCCCATGTTAGGCCTAAAAGACCGGCCCATAATATTAGGGCCCATGAATAGAGGGATATGATGAAGGGACTCGTTTCTTTTTGGAGGCGACGTATATAAAGGGGAAATAAAGAGGGAGGAACTCACCTTTTGGCATTACATACATTCCTCCTCCCTCTCTCCCTCCAAAAAGAAAGAACAGTAAGCAAGAGGCGACACCCATCTTCCCTTCAAGGCCAATTGACGTCATCGGATCGAACGGGATCAGTTTCTTTTCCTCATATCGGCGTCAGTGTTTGATCTGTGGCTAACAAGGTACGTTCGATTCTGTGATGTGCCTTAGGACCGGTGATGCATATGTTTTTCTCGGGCTCGTCTTCCGCACAAGTTTAGGGGTTTGATTTAGTGTCGAATCTTATTTTTGGAAATCCGACAATCCCAACAACCTATAATCAATGTAAAGATGCATCGATCCATCCTTTTTCCATACAAATAGACCAAGTGCACCCCACGAGGACATGCTCAGCCTAATGAATCCCTTATCAAGCAATTCTTGTAGTTGCACTTTCGATTCCTTTAGTTCTGCTAAAGCCATCTTATATGGGGCCTTTAATATTGGTTCAGTATTGGGAACCAATTCAATTACAAATTCAATATCTCATTCTTGTGATAATCCTGGTAATTCCTCAAGAAACACATCAAGGAATTCTTGAACCACATAGATCTCTTCAAATTTTGCTTCCACCTTAGTTTGGTCTTCTACTACGGCTTGGTACCCCTGGCATCCATGTCAATAAGTCTATTTACCTTTATTGCCGAGATAAAAGTCACAACATGGTTTGTCTCATTTCCATAGAATTCAAACTAGGTTCATCCAGTGGATTGAACTAGATCATTTTCCTATAAAAATCCACCTTAGCCCGTTGCTTATGGAGCCAATCCATTCTTACAATGGCATCAAAGTCATACATGGCCATCACTAGTAAGCCTATCACTTGATCTTGTCCACCTATAGAGATCTTACAATTTTCACATATTAACGGGGACAACACTACATCCTTCACCGGCGTAGAAATACTAAGAGGCATTTCAAGTGGTTTAGTTTTCATTTTGCCTAATTGTCTATATCTCCCAGACACGCCTTCTTATCATTTAAGAAAATCATACTTGAGATAACAGTCTTGGAAGCTTTTGCTTCCTCTTAGGTGATTACATATACTTGTCCTTGAGCTAGTAGCCTTTGCAAGTTTCCCTGTGAGGGTGCTTCGCTCAAACATTGTTGCACCTATCATGCCGGGCTAGCATTCAAATGTGTTCTTCCTCAAGGACAATCCCTCTTTATGTGGCCCTACTATCCACACTCAAAACATCTCCTTTGATCTTGACATTGTCTTGGGCCATGTTGTTCACTACACCTTTGACATGGATCATTTCTATATGGCACCCGATTCATGGTTTGACATTTCTCGATTCCTCTGTAATTTCCAAAATTTCACTTTTTATTATAGGCATTGGCTAGTTCTCAAGATAGATGGGGGCCTCTTGTCACGTTGGTCATAATTGACCATTTGACATCCAAATCTTATTCCTCTTTCATTCTCCATTTGCTCCTTTATTAATTATTGTTCCATGAGCTAGGCTCACTCATAAATTTCATTATAATCCTTTATGTTGAAGGGTACCAGTTGCTTCCTAATGTCTATCATCAGGCCTTTCAAAAATCTCTTGGCCTTTAACTCTCGATCTTCAACTAATCTAGGAGCATACTTGGAGAGCTCAAAAAATTTTGCTTCATACTGGTCCAAGATCAGCTCCTTCTAACTCAGTTGGATAAACTCCTTTATCTTTCTATCCTTGGCACAGTCAGAAAAATATTTTCTATAGAAAGCCCTAACAAATTCATCCCACACTACTATCGTACTCGTCGGAAATATTGTGTCCCTAGAAGCTTTCGATCAATACTTAGCATTTCTTTCAAGCTGATACTCTGCTAGGGTCAACTTCTATGTAACATTGTAGCTCAATAGCTTGAAGATTCTTTCCATTCCATGAATCCATTGCTCCGCCTCTTTAGGACTTCCCATTCCAGTAAATGTAAGTGGTTTCAATTTCAAAAATTGTCTCACCAACCATTGTGTGTGACATTTAGCTCTAGGTTACCGTTGGGCTTGCATTCTAAGCAGGGTCCGTATATTAGCAAGTGCTTGTAAGATGTTCGCCATTTGAGGTTCTGCTTTCCAAGTAGTGGCTTTCATCCTTGATGGAGAAAACCTTCCTAATCGCACTATACTTCCTTGCGGGTTACTAAGCATTGCCCACATAAACGATTAGTGAACCGATGTCACTAATCAACTAATAAGTATTGTAATGTTTGTATGTTACCAGGATCATAGAAGTAACATATAAATGTTGCTGATCACTGATACGCAAGGTAAATTATAATCGTTATAGCACCTCACAAGTGATAATCAAAGAAAATCAAATACATCCATTTAGTGTCTTATATCATGTGCATCCATCCTATCTCCTTCTATCACTAGCACACCTTATCACTCCAAGACATTCCTATGCTCTGATACTAAACAAAATTGCGATACCCCAGTATGTCACCTCTAACGCATTCATTAAAATCTTCTCTTTTTAAGCATGTAGAAGCATGTATAGTCAAAGAACAATCCAGGACATATGAAACTCAAAGGAACATGTGTAGAATTATATGAGCAAGGCGATCTCATTTTTCATTTCTAAATACATACTTTAGGTGACAAGGTTGGATTCATTGGGGAAAACCAAAAGTGTCATCACCCCTGATGACTTCCAAACATTCCATCTGTCATCTCACCTAGCCTGACTATCCATATATACATGGTCACCCATCCCTCTCCCTACGCCCATCCAAAAATCACTCCTATGTCCTCAAAAATGTTCCTCCATCCTCCTGCATCCAACTCATTCCACCATGCTACCACTATCACCAGGTCCATCATCGCCTAAAAGTGGGAATGGGTCCCCTTAACGCCCATTGACTCAGGTGTAGACGGCAACAAATCCCAAAAGCATAGGACCAATAGGTGCTCCCATATCTACCATCAAAATCGAGATGAACTTAACCAAAATAATATTTGGGAAATCGGGGTCAATAAACTCGGTTTAATGCCAAGTGAAGTCCGCTAGGGCACCATATGTAATCGTGGGGGAGACAGGTGAAATTGACATAACTATTGATCTAAATGAGAATAGTCAACCATGAGTGAGTATAAACTCATCAAGAAGAATGTCAACAAGACTATACTACAAAGATAAATCACTGCACATGTGTCACGCCCCAAACCTCGAGCGCGCGCGCATCCCTCGGTGGACGATAAAATTTGCGACGTTCCCAGGATGCGTCACTGACCTAATCAATTATGCACATGCGGAAGAGTATAATAAACAATCTCTAGACAACACAAACATGGGATAGAAAAGTAGGACAACAAATTTCACAAAACACACTTTCATAAACAAAATAGTTTATATACAATACTAGTCTATAAACAAAAGCCTATTCCAAAAAGAAGAGTCACCAAGCCATCTAGGGGTAAGACTCATCAACCAACACCTCTAGGGGTTTTGGGTCCACCACGACACCATCAAGGGTGTCAAGATCCATCAGGTGCGCTATTTCCCATACCCTGGTTCCAATGGGAGGCTCATCAAAACCATAAGGAGACCCTCCTAACCCTTTTGAGGGAAGTTGATGTACCACACTATGAATCTATGAGGTACCAACTTAGGTAGGCCATCACTAACCCAAACCGTAGTCTTAACCAACTCCCAACTCAGGGTAGTCCCACGAATGGGGAAGTAGGAAAAC